>CM076852.1:22462843-23062843 GCA_039519185.1 Astragalus membranaceus
GGTATTCCCAGATTTTACCACGGATAGTGGTGGAGTCATTTGTTTCAACAGTAGAATCTGTGTGCCCGATGATGAGGACATTAGAAGGCAAGTGTTAGAGGAAGCACACCGAAGTTTACATTCTGTACATCCTGGGTCCACCAAGATGTACAGAGATTTAAAGCAGTTATAGTGGTGGCATGGCATGAAATTAGAGATTGCTGAATTTGTGTCTCAATGCTTAACTTGTCAGAAAGTTAAGATAGAACATTAGAAACCTGCTTGTCTGTTACGGCCACTGGAAGTGCCCGTGTGGAAATGGGAAGGCATTTTGATGGATTTTGTAATGGCGTTGCCAAGGTCCCAAGCCGGTAACGACTCCATTTGGGTAGTTGGGGATCGGTTAACCAAATCAGCTCGTTTTATTCCAGTTCGTTCGAACAGTAAGGTAACTACTGACTGTTTTTTTTCACATTGCGAATAACTATCAAATGATTAATTGAGAGATCCGCTTACAAGTGACTGAAATTTCCGAAGTGAAGCTTGGGGTGCGGTATAGTAGTTTTGAAAAATCATTTTTGTGAAAACCCGCATGCTAAAGTTAATTTTGGGAACGAATCAAGAGGCTAATGAAATTGGATTGAGGAAGAAAATCCTAGGAGGATTACTTAGGTTGAGGGGAAGCTCTCAACGCTATTGACTAACTCGGAAAGGAATTGGGTGCGTCGTGGATAAAAAAAAATTATTGTGAGGAAAGTTACAATAGAGGAAGAAGGAGCTCTGAGTTCTGTTTGAAAGTTGTTTTGAGAACAATTGAGATGATTTTCACTACGTTCAAATTTATTTGATGTCCCCACGGTTTATTTCTACGTTTAAGGTCAAAGTTTTTAGTAAAACCCTCATCCCACCTTTTTAAAAGTTTTATCTCGAAATCTTGGGGGCGAGTCAGGAAGTTTCACGAATGACTTTTCGTCACAATTGTCAATGTGTGCTAGAACTGTTATGGATTTTATAATATTTGTTGAGAACGTGTTTACACCCTTCGAGGAAATCGTGTTTGTTTTTACCTCGAACGAGGAGTACCAGTTTGTGGATCTCATTTTCAACATATATTTCTATCAAGTGTCTTGTATTAGACCCTTTGATTTAGATTAATTAAAGTTGGGGCGCAAGCGAGGATAGTTGGAATGAAGCTTCAGAAGTGTTTTTAAACGCGGTGCCAAGCCTATGTAGGCGAAAGAGGAGTTTCTCGTGTTGATTCGTAACAAGAGAGTTCGGACTGTAATCTTAGAAGCGTTCTAGGGTAGTAGTCAAACATACTTAAAGATTGACGTGCCAACTTGGGAAGATTTTCTACACTCATTTCGTTAGTTCGAGATTGTTTTCCAGTAAATTTAGACCTTTCTGAGAATGTCGATTCTCGGTTAGTCAAATGAAAGACTTGACGAAATTTTGAGGACAAAATTCTTTCAAGTTGGGGAGAATGTAACATCCTCAAAATAATTAATCGAATTATTTGAATGTTAACCCAATTGAGTTAATTTAGTACTTAATTGGTAAATTTATTGAGTGCTAAAATTTATTTATTGGTTATCATAAAATCGTTAACCGATTAATTTGGGTCAAGGACGATTTAGAAACGAAAATGAAGATGAAGGGCAATGTGGTCATTTGACCACATCACCCTTAATATATATAAGAAAAGGAAAGAAAAGAATTAAGAAAGAAAGAAAAGAAAGGAAACGCGAACAGAGAGGGGGAAAGGAGAGAAAGAATGGGTAAGGAGGAAGAAGAGGAAAAGGGGAGGATTTAGGCTCATCAAAACGGCTTCCTTCCAACACGAAAAACGTTCAGCGTTACTTCCTCTTCGATTTGGTACGAACATCATCATCATCAACTCACTCTACACAAATCTACAATCTTCGGTTTTAAGCTCAAAGTGACGTTTTTGAGAGCTTTCTTCTTCTTTTAAGTAATTTGGAAGCTTGAGGAGTTCGAATAAGAGGGTGATTGCTAGCTTGGAACGGATGAATCAAAGGTTTGATGACTTAGGGTTTGAAAATCAAGATTTGAGGTTATGTCTGAATAGTGATTCTAATCTTGAAGATGATGAATAGTGTTTGACGATTCAAGGATGATTAGGAGCGAACCCGAAGCGTATTGAGTGCGGAACGAAGTTCAATTTAGCGAATTGGAAGCTAGTTGGTGTTTAGGGTTCGAATGGGGGATTTCGAGGAATTCGGTATTTCGGTCAAAGAGGTGTCTCGGGATCGAGCGGAAAGATTGGAAGCGGATTTGGGCGTCATCGGAGCGTGGAAGTTTATGCGGGGATTGTTCGTGTGGTTATGTGGAGATTTTAAAGTCTTGGTAATTTCGGCTCGGTGTCGGCTCTCGCTTCAAGGGTGAGTTTTACTCACGCTTAGGATGTTTTTGGGTTTCGATAATTTTTACGTTGATTGATTTCGAGAGATTTTGAGATAAAAACCGTTATTTGAAAATATGTCGTGTTTTGTTATAATTCGTTTTCAATGAGTTTTTGATTGATTTGATTGATTGTGTGATATTGATTGAATCGGAATTGAACAGAATAGCGAATTTCGCAAGAAAACGGAAAATCTGCATTTTTCAGCAAGCCATCGCGTCGCGACCCGCAGCCATCGCGTCGCGACCATGAACAATTTTGTGAGGAAAATGTTTCTGATGCTTTTCGCGTCGCGACGGAAGCGGTTCGCGTCGCGACGCTTTGCAGTTTTCAGCAACTGTACACTGATTTTGTTTTCGCGATAACTTTTGATCCGGGAACCCGATTGAGGTGTTCTAAGATGCGTTTGAAAGCTTATTCATAGGCCTAACTGAATATTCTATTTTTAAGAAAAATGAACTGTTTTTGGAGACGTAAAATGTGTTAAAAGGTGATGAGTTAGTATGCGAGAGCGAATGTGGATTTAAATTGTAATGTGAATTAAATGATTCAATTGATTGTCTGAGGTAATGAACCCCGTAGTTCATGTGTCTGTAGATATATTTATTATATCGAGTTGCGTGACGACCCATGTTAACATACTAGGCGGGGCAGTCATGGTCCCCTACCCTAGGCTCCGTGCCATTAGGGAAAGTACTATTGGTAAGGGGGTTCACCGGGATTCAGCACAGGATTGCAGTCGGTGTTATGTTGAAAGTTTTGTGGTACGATACACTGGGATTTAGCACAGGATTACAGTCGGTGCCGTACTGAGTCTTAACACATTCACCGGGATTTAGCACTGGATTGCAGTCATTGTCGTGTTAAATTAAAATGCACGTGGTTAAATTAAACCACGAATGAAAGAAAGTCCTATAATACGGTTCACCGGGATTTAGCACTGGATTGCAGTCGGTGTCGTGTTAAGTTAAATAGGATTCATTATTGAACAAAGAGTGTAGATAGGGGTCTCGGTAGAACTCGCTGAGATTGTATCTCATTGTTTATATGTTGTTATTTTACAGAGAAACAGGGACAGCGGAAATCCAAGAGGCGCGAGTAGGTGGTACTCGGATGGTGGCTGAAGACTTAGCGTTATGCTCAAGTTTATATTTCCTTTTGTTGTTTGTGTACTACAACTCTATGTCGTTAGTGTTATAACTTTATACCGCTTTCTTGTATGATAATGAACACTATAGTTTGCTGAAGGTTATGGTCAGGGAACCTTTTTGGTCTTATTTGTATTTAAGACTGTTTTGTTGTTATTCAGCGAGAACTATATTGCAGTGTTCAGTATTTATGCAGGAATTTTATATCTCTGATGTTTTAGGGATGGTGCACTTGGGTATTTTTACTCGATAAAAATACCGGGGTGTTACATAAAATTGCATTAAGTTATAAAGACTGGAACGCAGATTCATACATTGTTTCTGTTGACTCGTTTTCTCTGTATGCGGAAGTTTGAGTGTTTTAGAATTATGTAAATGAATTGCGACCCCCTTTTCCCTTCAGACAACTTGTATTTATAATAGAAGGGAAAAGAATAACTACTTAATGAATTCAAAAAATGGTAACTGCTGAGGACTTCGACAGTGTAACTGCCACCTGCTTCGACCACGTTACTTTCATACTCCTCAGTGGCGTCGTTGCTATGCTTCTTCGATAGCGCCTCTTTATCTTTGATCAGCTACCAAACTCACTTTCTCCTGTCGAAGTATCTCTTCTTCAAAATCATAAGTTTAAGCTTCAATTGACTGCATTTAATTTATCCTGTCGAAAATGCAGGCTAACAAATTGCCCCCCAAAAAAGGCATTTTCGACTGAGTTTTTAAACGAAGATAGAAAATGACGTTTTTTGATGCATCGTTCGACTACTCCGTACTAAATCTTATGACATCATTGACATCCTGGTTCTGGAGTGAAGAGACATTTTTTTCGAAAAAGTGCCTTTCTGGCGCTACTTTCCAGAGATATTGGGCCACGTGTACGCATGGAACTGTTGAGATTTCCATGATCCCACGTTTTCCTCTCTTTTTTTTAAAACAGTGGTCAAAAACAGCTATAAAAGGAATTCCGCCTCTTCATTTCATTTTTTTTTTCAGATTCTTCATCTTCTTTCTTTTTGCTTCTGTGAACCCCTTTCTTCTTCTTCCTTACGAAAATCACTGCTCATGCACCAGAGAACCTTGTTTACGAAGCTCTATTTCTTCGTGACTTCCATTTCTGTACCAGCGAAACCTTCTGAAAACTCAAACACTGTCAACAATGGCTTCATCTTGCAATGTACAACTTCCTGGCACTGTAGCTTCTGGGAAGCAGCTTCTTGTATCTGAAACAACTTTAACAAAAGAGGAAGCCAAAATCTATCAATCTCAGGTACTAATCCCCTCTTCTAAACCTCTCAAGCATGCATTTTTAGGCCCTCTTCCTCTTCCTGGTGATGATTCTGATAAGATTAGGGAGGTTTTCCCTAGCTACCATAGGTATAGCCCTAGGGTCTTCAGCCAAGGTCCACATGTAATGGATTTCATGGGTAACCCAAATAGGGTTTTTCGATCTTCACTGCCCATCGATAAGACTCAAACACCTTACATCAACTGGCTAAACAAAGTTAGGTCGAAAAAGGGGGAAACCTGGAAGGCACGGGGTATTTTTGACTTGATTCAGTTGTCGAGATATGGGCCTCGATATCAAAGCCCAATGCTTATTGCAGCTCTGCATTTTTGGGAGCTAACCACCAATTGCCTGCATCTGCATTTTCGACCCTAGTACCACTGGCAACCATCATGAGTTTGACTTCAAGCGTGCTACTTTTAAAGGCTACATTGAAGATAACCATGTTACCAACACTGAGGATGTTTCTGATGAAGAGCACATTGCTTTTCTCACCTTTTGGCTCTCGTTCTATGTCTTTTGCTCTTCGTCACTCAAGTTTTGGCATTGACAATTCATTTGAAGAACAATCTGTCGAAATTAATTTCTCTTTGATTTCTATTAGCTCTTCTAGTTTTTCTTGAGAAACTTTATAGCCAGAAGCAATTTGTGCCAAATCGTTTGCCACTTGGTTGTCGATTCGAGGCACATGCTCAATGTCAACGTGATCAAAACGTTTTAACAAAGCATTGGCAGTGACGAAGTAATTATTAAATTTTCTTTAATACACTTATATTCTTTAGTTAATTGCTTCACAACTAATTCAAAGTCACCTCTAATTTCGACATATTTTGCCCCAATTCTAGCAAAATTTCAAGTCCTGCTATCAAGGCTTCGTATTCAGCCTCATTATTGGAGAAAAATCCTTCGATTTTAAACTTATACTTCGTTGGGATATTTTTTGGAGAAACAATCAGTATCCCTATTCTAGAACCATTTTTATGGCTTGAACCGTCAAAGTATAATTTCCATGATCGAATATTCACAGTACTTACTGTTGCTTCGACCAATGAGTGGTCGACAATAAAATCAGCAACAATTTGACCTTTAATTGTAACATCCCCTAATTTTTAGAACCTTCGTTGGTCGAGTTTGGATTAGTGGTCACGAGCTAAGTATTTATCCAATCGGATAGTTAGGTATCATATTTAATTATTCTTAGTATTTATGATATATGAGGTGTTTTAAATAAATTGAATTGGATTGGTATCTATTTAATTGATAAGTATGTGAAATGGTATGTCTAATTAAATTAATTGTGTCAAGTGGGATTGAGTTGGGCTGAAGGAGTCATATGGAATAGGATGGGTAAGTGAGGGACAAAACTGTCTTTCTACAGGGCTTATATTTAAGCAAATTCTTCAGCTGGAAACCAACACACACACACTTCATTTTTTTAGAATCAGAAACTGAACCAGGGAGGGAAGGAGGAGAGGGTGCGAGAGTGAGAGAAGGGAAGAGAAGAGGGTTTTCTCAGAACTCCTTGCATGTATGATCCATTAACATCACCAGAATCAGCTCATCTCCCCCTTTTCATTCATACCAAATTCGGAATCCCTTCCCTCTCTAAGCCAAAATCACCATTATCAATCATCAAGCTTTTCATGACCAAACAGAAACTCTGAACTTCTTGCATGTTGGAATGAGAAGCTATAGAATCATTCCCTGTACCTGAATCACGAACTGGAACAGCTTAGAAATCATTTGGGTGTTTGGGGTTTCAAAGTGCAAGCCATTGGAAGTCTGAGTTTCAGTTTTGGGGGCCGTCTAGGAGCAAGTTCGTGAGTCACCGTGCTTTCTCGAAGTCTCGGTGTGATTGTTGTTTGTCTTCTAAAGGTGAGTTCTATACTCACTAGGGAATTAATTTCAGAATATTGGTCATGCTTTCTGAGTCGGTCTTTCGTTTTGTGAAAATCATCGTTAAAAATCATTTTGTGAAAATGTCGCTTGAATGATTGAATTGCATGACTGGCTGATTGAGACTTTGATTGATGTGGTGATTGATTGATTGATATGTGGATTGTTTGGCTGGATAATGTTACCTTTTTGAAGGTTGATGAGTTAGGTATCGATCGGAACGGAGTTTGGACACGAAACGGATTCGAAAAAGGGCTCGAAATGGCATTACAGCAAGTCTGATAGACAGGCACGGATCGTGCGCCCAGCACACGGGTCGTGTGTTTCCTTCTGATTCACAGGACTGCTGAGTGTTGATTTTGCGCACGGACCGTGCGCCATCAAGCACAGGTCGTGGGTATGCTTCTGCCAACATTTTCAAAATATGTTCAAAGCCTTCCTAATTGATTCCAAATCCCTCCTAATCCCTTCCCAATGTTATACAACAACAATATAACCGTAATTCATGGAAACTACTTGTGTTGTATCATTGTCACGTTCACGCTAATTTTAATATCGACCCTTGCGGTCCATGGTTTTATTAACGGCCCTTGCGGTCCACGGTTTTATTAACGGCCCTTGCGGTCCACGGTTTTATTAACGGCCCTTGCGGTCCACAGTTTTATTAACGGCCCAATGCGGGTACATGGAATGTGTTATGGGTTTGATTGTCATGATATGATTGTGATTGAGATAAGCGTATGCCAGGGATATTGCTTTATGTGATTGATGTATTGTGCTGGACTACTTGGATTAGCATCATGATAAGTTAGGTTAGTAAGCCTTAGTAAGCCATGTGAAATCACTTAATTATAAGATTAAGTTAGTAACAAGATCACCTAATAATAAGATCATGTTAGTACAAGACTAAGTCAAGTACAAGTTCACTGTTAAGCATAAGCTCATGGTTTGATTAAGTTCATCGTTCACTGTTCACTGCTCATTGTTCCTGTATTTATATTATACACCATGTTAGGGTGACGACCCTAGTTTTCACGATTAGTGTACTAAGGGCGAGGAAGTCATGATTCCTTATGACCTTAGGCCCCGTCATTGTTTGTCCCTTGGTAGTAGAAATGGCCAGGGATCGGGTTTGCCGGTGCTTTCAAATAAAGTCACCGGTGATATGCTAAGAATCATTGTCATTGTGTGTGCCTTGTGTGTCGCTTAGAAGGGCCACGAGTATACGTTGTATGTTCCACGTAGTCGAATTAAAGACTACGAACTCATGAATCAAGAATAATGAATCAAGCATAACTGGACCGCGAGTGTTAGTAAGAGGTCACGATAGAACTCACTGAGACAAGTTGTCTCACCCAATCCATGTTGTTGTTTTTCAGTGTTACAGGTAGAAGTTGGATGTGCAGGAGCAATGTTCGTGGAACCGCTTCGTGGAGACGCAGTCGTCTATTTTGTTATGTTTATGTATTTTGGTTTCTCTCTTTGTCATAGATATTCGATTGTACCACTTGTACTTGTATTAAGTTGTAAATCGCTTCCGCAGACTTTCTGATTTTGTATTGAACACTAGTTCGAGTTATGTGAGAACCGACTTCATGTATTTCATGTTCTGTTATGCTTACACGTTTGATGATTTTCATCGAAGTTTAGAATGTGTTCAATATTTTAAAAAGGAAAGTCACTCTGATGTATGCCAGTAGTGCATTTCGGTAGTTTCTACAAGTTAGAAAATATCGGGGTGTTACAATTGGTATCAGAGCAGTTCGACCCAGTCAGACTTAGAATCATGAGTCTCTTAAATCCTCTAAGTGTGATTCCTCGTAGTATGCTATTAGACGTTTAGCCTGATCAACTAAACACTTTGTGCATATTTCGCAGAATCATGGCTGGTGGGAGTAGGAGAAGCGTCCCTGTTGATCCAAATACCGAATGGATGCGGAATGTCATCGAGACGCAGCAGAAGATGATGAACGACATGATACTCATGCAGCAGCAGCAGATGCAACACATGCAGCAGAATGGGCAAGCTCATGTGCCGCAGGAGGATCCCAACCAGGCTTACTTCAAGTTTCTGAAGACGAAGCCTCCAACTTTCAAAGGAGGATCCGATGCTATGAAGGCTCATTTTTGGATAGATGCTATGGAGCGGATTTTTGTAACTCTGCAATGCAATGAGGAGGAGAAGGTAATTTGTGCTGCAAATGCTTTGGATGAAGACGCCCATACTTGGTGGACGAATGCTCGCCGGATGATGCAAACTCAAGGGACGGAGCTCAATTGGGTAAACTTCAAGGAATTGTTTCTGGGTCATTATTTTCCGGATGCTGAAAGACTAGCTAAACAGATGGAGTTTGTCAGTCTGAGACAGGGAGATATGTCTGTTGGGGAGTATGCTGCGAAGTTTGAGAGGCTATCTCAATTCTATGAGTTGGGAACTCATGCTCCGAATGATAGGTGGAAGATGATTATGTTCAAGCAAGGTCTCCGTGGTGATGTGAACCAAGGTCTTAGTTCCTATACTATGACCAGTTATCCAGCTTTGGTGCAACAGTCTCATTCTGCAGAGGGAGATCTCAAGAAGATGTATGAGGAAAGGAAGGAGTATCACAAGAACAAGAAGAGAGTAGTTGAATGGGCAAACCGGGACGATGAGTCGAGGGGTAACTTCGGTAAGGATAAGCAAGTGCAGACGTCCGAGTTTGCAAAGCCTGAAAATTGTTCTAAGTGTGGAAAGCCTCATAGGGGAGAATGTCGCATGGGCTCAGATCATTGTTTCTATTGCAAGAAGGAAGGACACTACACTAGGGATTGCCCGGCAAAAAGGAGGAATAGAGAGGAGACGGCTGCTTCAAGAGCATTGGTGATGGATGCTCGAAAAGAGAAAGGCAAGATTGTTGATGGTTAGACGAAAGGTATGTTCGTTTAATTTTGAGGACAAAATTTCTAAAAGTTGGGGTGATTGTAACATCCCCTAATTTTTAGAAGCTTCGTTGGTCGAGTTTGGATTAGTGGTCACGAGCTAAGTATTTATCCAATCGGATAGTTAGGTATCATATTTAATTATTCTTAGTATTTATGATATATGAGGTGTTTTAAATAAATTGAATTGGATTGGTATCTATTTAATTGATAAGTATGTGAAATGGTATGTCTAATTAAATTAATTGTGTCAAGTGGGATTGAGTTGGGCTGAAGGAGTCATATGGAATAGGATGGGTAAGTGAGGGACAAAACTGTCTTTCTACAGGGCTTATATTTAAGCAAATTCTTCAGCTGGAAACCAACACACACACACTTCAATTTTTTAGAATCAGAAACTGAACCAGGGAGGGAAGGAGGAGAGGGTGCGAGAGTGAGAGAAGGGAAGAGAAGAGGGTTTTCTCAAAACTCCTTGCATGTATGATCCATTAACATCACCAGAAGCAGCTCATCTCCCCCTTTTCATTCATACCAAATTCGAAATCCCTTCCCTCTCTAAGCCAAAATCACCATTATCAATCATCAAGCTTTTCATGACCAAACAGAAACTCTGAACTTCTTGCATGTTGGAATGAGAAGCTATAGAATCATTCCCTGTACCTGAATCAAGAACTGGAACAGCTTAGAAATCATTTGGGTGTTTGGGGTTTCAAAGTGCAAGCCATTGGAAGTCTGAGTTTCAGTTTTGGGGGCTGTCTAAGAGCAAGTTCGTGAGTCACCGTGCTTTCTCGAAGTCTCGGTGTGATTGTTGTTTGTCTTCTAAAGGTGAGTTCTATACTCACTAGGGAATTAATTTCAGAATATTGGTCATGCTTTCTGAGTCGGTCTTTCGTTTTGTGAAAATCATCGTTAAAAATCGTTTTGTGAAAATGTCGCTTGAATGATTGAATTGCATGATTGGTTGATTGAGACTTTGATTGATGTGGTGATTGATTGATTGATATGTGGATTGTTTGGCTGGATAATGTTACCTTTTTGAAGGTTGATGAGTTAGGTAACGATCGGAACGGAGTTTGGACACGAAACGGATTCGAAAAAGGGCTCAAAATGGCATTACAGCAAGTCTGTGAGACAGGCACGAATCGTGCGCCCAGCGCACGGGTCGTGCGTTTCCTTCTGATTCACAGGACTGCTAAGTGTTGATTTCGCGCACGGACCGTGCGCCATCAAGCACGGGTCGTGCGTATGCTTCTGCCAACATTTTCAAAATGTGTTCAAAGCCTTCCTAATTGATTCCAAATCCATCCTAATCCCTTCCCAATGTTATACAACAACAATATAACCGTAATTCATGGAAACTACTTGTGTTGGATCATTGTCACGTTCACGCTAATTTTAATAACGACCCTTGCGGTCCATGGTTTTATTAACGGCCCTTGCGGTCCACGGTTTTATTAACCGCCCTTGCGGTCCACGGTTTTATTAACGGCCCTTGCGGTCCACGGTTTTATTAACGGCCCAATGCGGGTACATGGAATGTGTTATGGGTTTGATTGTCATGATATGATTGTGATTGAGATAAGCGTATGCCAGGGATATTGCTTTATGTGATTGATGTATTGTGCTGGACTACTTGGATTAGCATCATGATAAGTTAGGTTAGTAAGCCTTAGTAAGCCATGTGAGATCACTTAATTATAAGATTAAGTTAGTAACTAGATCACCTAATAATAAGATCATGTTAGTACAAGACTAAGTCAAGTACAAGTTCACTGTTAAGCATAAGCTCATGGTTTGATTAAGTTCATCGTTCACTGTTCACTGCTCATTGTTCATGTATTTATATTATACACCATGTTAGGGTGACGACCCTAGTTTTCACGATTAGTGTACTAAGGGCGAGGAAGTCATGATTCCTTATGACCTTAGGCCCCATCATTGTTTGTCCCTTGGTAGTAGAAATGGCCGGGGATCGGGTTTGCCGGTGCTTTCAAATAAAGTCACCGGTGATATGCTAAGAATCACTGTCATTGTGTGTGCCTTGTCTGTCGCTTAGAAGGGCCACGAGTACATGTTGTATGTTCCACGTAGTCGAATTAAAGACTACGAACTCATTAATCAAGAATAATGAATCAAGCATAACTGAACCGCGAGAGTTAGTAAGAGGTCGCGATAGAACTCACTGAGACAAGTTGTCTCACCCAATCCATGTTGTTGTTTTTCAGTGTTACAGGTAGAAGTTGGATGTGCAGGAGCAATGTTCGTGGAACCGCTTCGTGGAGACGCAGTCGTCTATTTTGTTATGTTTATGTATTTTGGTTTCTCTCTTTGTCATAGATATTCGATTGTACGACTTGTACTTGTATTAAGTTGTAAATCGCTTCCGCAGACTTTCTGATTTTGTATTGAACACTAGTTCGAGTTATGTGAGAACCGACTTCATGTATTTCATGTTCTGTTATGCTTACACGTTTGATGATTTTCATCGAAGTTTAGAATGTGTTCAATATTTTAAAAAGGAAAGTCACTCTGATGTATGCCAGTAGTGCATTTCGGTAGTTTCTACAAGTTAGAAAATATCGGGGTGTTACATTTAATAGCTTTCAAAGGCTGGTATGTGAGTGAGTATTCGGATAGAGCTAGAGCCCACTTACCAATTCTGCTATGTAATATTGGTTTCGACAACATATGTTTAATTATATCAAAATGCGAATAAACATACACATCAACGGGCTTTATATATTGCTTCAATTTTGTACAAGAGAAATACAAGCACAGGCATAATTTTTCAGTTGGGTGGTACCTAATTTCAGCATCATTCAAAACCCTACTGGGGTAATATATGGCTCTTTCGACACCATTTTCATCCTCTTGTGCTAACATTCTACCTATTGACAGGTCTGATGCTGCTATGTACAATTTCATCACCTTACTTCCAATAGGTGGTAACAATATAGGAAGTTTAACTAAGTAAGACTTGATCTCGTCGAAGGCTTTCTGATGTTTTAGATCTCATCTGAACACATCTTCCTTCTTCAGTCGAAGCAATGGCGAAAAAACTTGAGTCTTGCCACATAGGTTTGAAATGAACCTTCTAAGGAAATTTATTTTCCCTAATAAAGACTGCAGTTCTTTCTTAGTCAAAGGAGATCTCGTTTCCAAGATTTCCTTTGTTTTGTTTTGATTGATCTCGATGCCTTTTTTATGCACAACAAATCCCAAGAAATCACTTGCACACACACAGAAGGTACATTTTATTGGATTCATTTTTAATCCATATTTTCTCATCCTTTCGAATGATTGTCGAAGATTTAACAACAATGTCATCTATGTAAACTTGCATAAAATTTTCTATAAAGTCATGACACATAGAATTCATTGCTCTCTGGTATGTGGCACCAGCATTTTTTAGGCCA
Source organism: Astragalus membranaceus (assembly GCA_039519185.1). NCBI lineage: Eukaryota > Viridiplantae > Streptophyta > Magnoliopsida > Fabales > Fabaceae > Astragalus > Astragalus membranaceus. The sequence continues at coordinate 22,475,909 of CM076852.1, forward strand.
AAAAGCATTACTGTCCATTCATAGACGCCTAAGGCCCCGGGGCAACGAAATGCGGTTTTCGACACATCTTCTTCAGCAATAAAGATTTGATTGTAGCCCGAATAACCATCAAGCATACTTAAATAATCAAACCCTGCTGCTGAATCGACCAGCATTTCTGCCACAGGCATGGAATATTGATCCTTAGGTGTAGCATTATTTAAATCCCTAAAGTCTATGCATACTCTTAGAGCCCCATTTTTCTTAATAACGGGAACTATATTAGCTAACCAATCAACATACCTGCCAGTTCTGATAAAACTGCTTTTGAGCAATCTTTCAACTTCTTCTTTGATCTTCGACAGAATCTGTGGTGCAAATCTTCTTGGAGTTTGCTTCACTGGCTTCCTATCTGGTCGAATTAGCAGTTTTAACTCCACCACTTCTCGACTCAATCCAGGCATTTCATTGTAATCCCAGGAGAAGCAATCCTTGTATTCCTTCAAGAGCTCTATGGTTAGATCTCTCAAACATTTGTCAATCTTAGCACTTATAAATGTTGGCCTCTTTATGGAGCCATCTCCTAAGTCGACTTCCTCTAGGGGATCTTGAGCTTGAATTTTTTTGGTCGAACCCATTGGGTCCTTTTCAAAACCTAAAGGCTCGTCATCATTGATACAACCGAGCCTTTGGCCTTCGACCATATTATCATAGTCTTTGATTCCACTGGTTTCGTTAACCATTTTTTGTTGTATTTCGGCTTCCAAAGCCGCATTTTGTTTGTTCTCGGCCACATAGGCCGTGATTCGATCCCAAGCACTGGGCTCAGACATCATAGCTTTTTAGGGACCATCCCACCCTGTAGGCTTGCAGAAGCCTTTTGAGCGGTTTTCTTCGCCAATGACCTCCCTCTCCCAAATGAATACATGTTTTGGGTGAAGGTCAAGTGAAGAGAACACATTATCTTGTGGTGTGTATCCACTTGTTGATGGCGTACATGGTGAAATGTTTGCAAGGTGTTTGTCGAACGTCTTCTTTGTTATGTGATCTACCTCTTCCAAGAAATAGCTTTGATCACCTTCGACATTTTCAACTAGTCCATTTTCTCTCCAGATGGAAAGCCTTTGGTGGAGGGTCGAAGGCACTGCGCCTACTCCATGGATCCACTCCCTGCCAAGCAACAAATTGAAGTTTGCTTTAGTGGGGATTACCATGAACAAGGTTAACCTCCTAACACTGCCCACTACCAGTTCGACTTCAATGGCCCCAAGCGAGTGGCCAGTTTTTCCTTCGTAGTTTGTAAGCACTACGTTATTGGCCTTAAATCAGTATCTGATTTGCCAATTTTTGTAAGCATTTCGTCATCCTCCGGATTGAGGCCTTCTTTTGAGTTAAGGCCTTTTTTAATAATTGAGAGTGGAGGGAATATCCTCTCAGTGGCAGACCTCCTGGGCACTTCGACAAGGGAGGTTAACTGTTTACCCTTGTTTGGGTTTGAGTTTCTGCCCTTCTCTGCAGCAGCCTTCATCCGGCGTTGATACCTACGCCATTGAGTCCTAGTCATAGGGTTCTTCCCTTTGTAGTTATTATTGTAGGCATACCTCTTTGATTCAGGAGCCTTATTTTGATTCATGGCACTTGTGCTTCCTTTCGTCATGGTTGAGTAATATCTCGCATCCTTTCCACCAGAATATACCCATTTTTCGACAGGTGACCTAGATGATGGCACAAATGTTTTGATTTGAGCCTTCTGGGTCGAAGGCGTGACCTTGTATAGTACACCTCTTGGGTTGAAGCTGAATTTAGGCCTGTTGTCGACCCATTTGCTTTTCCTCTTTGACTGAGGTTTGAAACCCTCAAGGCTCTTGGCAGCCTCCTTGTCGAACACAGAGCTGCACCTTGGGCACAGCATAACCTCCGTGTTGTTGATTTTGCAACGGTTTAGGAAGTCTATTAATTCTTCCTCAGCATTAGGGTAAACCACTTGTATCTTCTCATTGTACTGGTCTTTAGTGACCATTTTAGTGTTGATCTCTGAGCTCTTCGTAGCCCCTTTCATCACGAAATCTGCAGCAATGACCTCAGTAGCTTCGACAACATTTATGTCGACTGGCTCAGCGTACATGGCATCCACCACAGGGAGAGGATCAGTATCTATCTTCATCTGAGGCTTCGACTTCTCAACAATACTCAGCCTACCTTCATTCAGTGATTTTTGGACCAAATCCCTAAAAAGAACACAACGAGATGTGTTATGGCCTAAAAAATTATGATATTTGCAGTAACCTATTTTCTTTTGTTGTTCTAATGGTGTCACTTTTAGGCCCTTCGGCACTAAAATCTGACCATCAGTAACTAAAAGATCAAATATTTGATCACATTTTGTGACATCAAAGGTATAAGTTTTTGCAATAAATTTATCATTTTTTGGTTCGACAGGATTTTTCCCATCAAAAGGCTTCAACAATTTACAAGTATATGGAGGTCCAGGTTTTAATTCACTACAAAAAAAAAGAACAGATTCCGGGGGTTTTTTTGCGGAGGTTTTAAAAACCCCCTCAGTTTGACATTAAAAAAAGGAGCTCCCTCTACTACAGTTTAAAATTTTGTTTCAATTTAAGGAGTTTTAAAACTCCCGCTAATTATCAAGAAAAAACCCCACGGTTTGTAAAAAAAACCCTACAAAAATTAACAATTATTTTTTTCCTCTTCACTTTCCCGTTTCCCTCTTGCTTCAGATACCTTCACGTTTTTCCCCTCCCTCACTTCGCAGCAACGCTTCCATGCTTCCACACTCTCAGCTTCAACGATTTCGCAGCAACGCTTCCACTCTCAGCTTCAACGATTTCGCAACAACACTTCCACTCTCCCTTGATCGATTTCTCATCTTAGAATCACAAATTTCGCAAACCCTTTTCCCTCCCTCACTTTCGCAGCAACGGTTCCACTCTCAGCTTCAACGATTTCACAAACCCTCCCACTCTCCCTTGCTTCGATTTCTCATCTCAGAATCACAAATTTCGCAAACCCTATCTCAGACTCTCAAACAAGAAACCCTATCTGTATCTCGCAAAACCCTTTGCCCTTCCACCCTCTCGTTAACCCAGAAGCTGAAACCCTCCCTCTCTGTCTCGCGAAACCCTCCCTTTCTGTCTCGCGAAACCCTCCTTTTTTGTCTCGCAAAACCCTTAACCGTTTATCCATCTTTCTCGCGAGTTCATCCCTTTCCAGAATCACCTGGTTCATTTTGAGTTAATCCTCAGTTCACAGGTTCTTACGGCTTCGTTGCTCACAGAGTCACGGTAAGTCTTATTAGTTTCTCCATTTTATTAATTTACCTGAGTTACAAATTTGGAACTTAATTTTGATCTTAAGAGGGTTTTAATTTTGTGAAACCAACGACGTCTTCAACTCTCTCTGAGAGAAACCCACGGTGAATCATTCACGTACACTGCTGCTCGGCGCGACGTCTTTAAAAATTAGTTGTCCTGTTTTTGCTGTTATGTTGCCTGTTTCATGTGTGTGTGTGTGTGACTTATTTACAACACTGACTTCAAATTGATATCTGATATAATTTCTCTAGGTTTTCGCTTTTTTCGTAGGGACATTTTCCGCGTGGTGGAGGATAAGATTTGAAGGATGAAACATGCCGGTATTGCATAGCGGAGTTCGCAGGGGCCGACCAACAAAGAAACAGAAACGACAATAGCAGAAGCAACCAGAACAACAGCAAAATCGGGTTGAATTGGATAGAGATATGGATCTTTTTGTTGTTAGTCAGAAGCAACCTTCAAATTGTTTATCTTCGTTGCTGGTTTTCTCATATTTGTCTTCAATTATGTTGTAGTTTCCCTAATTTATAACTTTGTACTGATAATACTTATTATCGTAACATTGTTCTCTTCTGGCCACAGGTTCAATTAAGTAATTCTCATTCGTATAAAGTAGAAAAAAAACTTGGCAAGGGTGGATTTGTTCAAGTATTTGTTTTTTTTTTTTTGACAAAAAGGTCAAGTATTTGTTGGTCAACATGTTTCTGACTTTCTGGTGGAACTTTGAGTAAGAGAAGTGGACCTGGAGCTGTAGAGGTATATGTTTTTTCTCAAACTTGGGTGATAAGTTTTAGTTCTTATTTTATATTTTAGATACTAAAGTGTTTGATTTCAGAAACTCCGTTTTTAACTTTTTTATCAGGTTGCAATAAAACTTGAGCATAGAACTAGTAAATGATGTAACTATTGACCACCTTCTGAATGGAAAGTGTACAAGTGAGTGTTATTCTTACCCATTCTTATATTTACCTCTACAAAACTTGAGCAGAGAATATTTTGCAGTCTATGCAGATACTTGCTTTGCAAGTTTTGGTGATAGAATGAAGAACTGGATGACTATCAATGAGCCCATTCAAACTGCGATTAATGGGTATGATACTGCTATTCATGCTCCTGGAAGACTATACTTGTGATCTTGACTTTCAAATCAGTGTGAATTTTATGCATCAATTACCTAATGGTGACCATATCTGAAAAAATTGCATATATATGAAACTGTATTCTCTCTAAAATGTTGTCTCAATGTTCCGGGAGAAGCAAGGGGGACAACTGGACCTGGTTGTAGACTGTGAATGGGGAGAGCCCAACTCTTACAAGATTGAAGATAAATCTGATGCTGCAAGGCACCTGGATCTGCTGCTGCTGCAAGACATCTGCTAGCAACATTTAATAGTTTTAGGATCCTTTAGTATAGGATTTCTTGATGCTATTATCATTTTGATAGATATTTGAGCTACAATTGTTTCTTTTTATTATGTTTTTGAGTTGGATGACATTAACTATTTTAGATATTTGACATTACATTTATGTTATCACAGTTATATTTTTAATGAAATTTTCAGTTTTTTGATTAAGCTTAGTAAGTGTTATGTAAGATGTGTGTATAGTTATTATTGATAAAAATATGGTAATGAGATAAGGAAAAAAATTCTCAAATTGCAAAAGAAATATTGTCTCTATTATAAGAGGTTGTAATTAACCCGCACAAAAAAGTCCTATAAACTATATGGCAATCAAAAATCTCCACAAAAATAAAACTCTTACAAATCACTCGGTTTAGGGAGGTTTATAATCCCCTCAAAAACACCTCCTCTAATCGTGGGGGGTTAAAAACCCCAGCAGTAAAACCCCCGCTAAAAGACATGATATCAGCGTTTCCTTAAAACTCCCACAAAAAGATTGCGGCACTTGAATCTCCAGCGTTTTTTAAAACTCCCGCAAATTACGTTGCGGGGGTTTAAAGCCCCCGCTAAGCAACTTAAAAACCCCCGCAATCTGTTCCATTTTTTGTAGTGATTCTACAACATTGACCTCTTCTTCGACATCTTCATATGATATGTCGAATTCTTGGTCACTGTCATTAGCATTGACATATGCAACCTTTCCTTTTTGTCAAACCTACTCGTTCTGGCCTTTTCATCCTTAAGTCTTTCGACTTGTCGAACTCTATCAGCCAATTGTGCCATATCTCTTAAGCGTAGAGTATCTAACTTCTTTCTAATAGAGTAGTCGATGCCACCAGCGGCCATTTCGACTAACTCATGTTCAGGCACTTGAGTAAAACACCTTTCCTTGAATAGTTTGAATCTATTGAGATAATCGTCAATTGACTCTGGCATTTTGCGTCGAACACTAGCCAACTCTTTAAGACTAATCTTCGATTGTCCCATATAGAATTGTTCATGGAGTTCCTTTTCTAACTGGTTCCAATTAAACATGGAATGTGGGGGTAAAGTAGTGAACCATGTAAAAGCATTTTTGGTTAGTGAACATGGAAAATATTTCATTTTTAAGTTCTCATTTTGTGCTATATCACTAGCCTCAGTTAAATAACGGGAAATGTGTTCGACAGTAGATTCGCTAGTTTCTCCAGCGAATTTTGTGAATTTAGGGATCTTCCACCCCCTAGGCAATTCTGTTTGCAGAACATATTCCGACAAAGGTGATACAAAATTAGGCCTGTGTAGGCCTAGATTGAGACCATTCTGTGCTAGAATAGTTTCGACAAGATTGGCTAAGTTATTTTGGATTCCAAAATTATTTTGGTGAACTTGTCTAACCACTTCATCAGCATCTTGGTTCCTGTGGACTAGTACAACATAAGGAATGGGCTCTTCGACGACAAGTTGTTGCCCTTGATTGATGGGAGTTGCAGTGTTAGGCCTTTCTATAGGGATTTCGACAGGACTAGCATTCTGAATTTGAGGGATTTGCTGGTTCTACATTGGCGTAGTGCCAAAGAAATCAACAATTCTTCCCATTTGTGTTGCCAACATTTGGTAACTATGAATTGTGTTTTGTATTAAAGGGTTAAACATAGTACCAATCTGTTGTGTTAACATATTAACCATGTCATGGTTACTATCGTCCATTTGTTGTCTTAATGCCAACAACGACGATGTGGTCAGTGAAGGGTGGGGATTTCGACTATAAAAGCTCTCTGGCGAACTGTGCAAAGGCGAAAACCCTGAGACTACGTTATCTGCTTGAGCAATCATACTTGTCTGAAGGCCTGCCATTAAGGAAGTTGGCATGCCGTATGGGTAGCTTTGACTATTCGTAGGCAGATTAAATGGAAGGCTTCCAGTTGTTGGATTAGCCATATTCTGTGTCAACAGTGGAGTAGTCATCATAGACACAGGGGTGAGTACAGGAGCGGTTACGGCAGGTACTCCTATAGTTGTCGAAGAAGGCATAGGAACGGTTACTCCTACGACATTTGCAGTGTTAGTATCACTAACTAACGCTTGATCGTGTAAGATTTGTGCATTAGCTGCAGGAGGGTTGGTTGCATTAGAGCGAGGCATCTCTGGAAGACGTCTACCACACCTTAAACGCATTCAAAGTATGAATTACACGTTGAGTTTGATAACAAACCCTGAAAATTTCAACAAACTTCAAAAAATTTAGCCCAAATGTCCCACCGGGCGTGCCAATTTGTTTACCGTGGTTTTTGATAAACACCGCTAGTTACACATAAGTGTTGCTTGCAGGATCAACTAGAAAATCCCAGAACATTTGTGTTTAAAGTTTTCCAGAAATTGTTAGTGTTCTTATGGTTTAATTTAACTGCATTAAGAATAACCGTCGAATTGACAGGAAAAGCGGATAAAGAAGAGATGAATGTGAAGAGAACAAGCAATAAATGTGCAGAAATCTTAAAGAAACAGAAGTAAAATTGCATTAATTTATAAAGAGTGGAACGCAGATTCATACATTGTTTCTGTTGACTCGTTTTCTCTTTATGCGGAAGTTTGAGTGTTTTAGAATTATGTAAATGAATTGCGACCCCCTTTTCCCTTCAGACAACTAGTCTTTATAATAGAAGGGAAAAGAATAACTACTTAATGAATTCAAAAAATGGTAACTGCTGAGGACTTCGACAGTGTAACTGCCACCTGCTTCGACCACGTTACTTTCGTACTCCTCAGTGGCGTCGTTGTTATGCTTCTTCGACAGCGCCTCTTTATATTTGATCTGCTACCAAACTCACTTTCTCCTGTCGAAATATCTCTTCTTCAAAATCACAAGTTTTGCATTTAATTTAGTCTATCAAAAATGCAGGCTAACAGTCCCATGACGTAAAACTTGTACAATCCTGATGTTCAATACCCAAAACATAAGTAGCGGAAATGATTTACAACTGTTAGCAAATAATAGTTATATAATCGGTAATACAAAGACAACAAAAGGGATAAGGCATAAACTTAAAACTTCTTTCTCCGATAACTCTGTGAGTCACCTCGGCTAACTAGGCTTCTTGGCATTTGCTTTCCCATGTTTCTCTGTAAAAACCACAATAATAAAGGGTGAGATAAACATTATCTCAGTGAGTCCTATCGAGACCCCTTACTAACTCTAGCGGTTCATTATGCATCATTTTAATCGTAGTCCGAGTCTGGATAACTACGTGCAATATTTTATTCGTAGCCCAAGTCTGGATAACTACATGTAACATTCGTAACCCAAGTCTGGATAGCTACGTGTCACATTTCATACTAACGCAACACCTTGAGCCACCTTATTCGGTTTCTTTATAGGCTTTTGGTGAACCCAATCCACTCTCACTGGTGGGCAAACATAGAAGGGGCCTAGGTTATGAGAATCGTGACTTCCCTCCCCTAGTGTGCTATCATAGAGGTCGTCACCCCAATTAATGTCTTTTACATTAATTATCATACCTTGAACTATATCAAGTAATTCTTTATCATACCTTGAATAAAATCAAGTAATTCTTTATCATATCGTTATTTAACATACCTTGATACAATATCAAGTCATCTTGGTGGTTACCAAAACCTTAATGGACCTTTAGTCCATTATATTAACATATACTTATGTTTTCTCACTCGTAACCCTAATCGGTTATCGTACATTTAACATACTTGGACAATTTCCAATATCTCATTCATACCTACGCTTATTTATGCGAATTACGGTTTATTTGTCAATACATAGGGTTGGGGGAGGGATTGTTTGGAATCAATTAGGAAGGCTTTGGACACATTTTAAAATCTGGGACAGAAAGATCAGCACGGGTCGTGCTAAAATCAGCACGGGTCGTGCTGACTTATCAGCATTTCTAAAATCTGGGACAGAAAGATCAACACGGGTCGTGCGAAGATCAGCACGGGTCGTGCTGACTAATCAGAATTTCCAAAAATCCTGTGTTCGTGTGAAACTCCCATTCCGATCGATTCCGAAACTTATTCCGATCGATACCCAAACATAACAACACATCGTTTAGCAACAACAATCATCATAAACATCATCAAACAATTCATATCAATCACTCATTCAATCATTCATCCGAAAACACCAAATTTTACTATTCCGAAATATGGTTTTTATGCAGTTTGATGAGACAGAAACAGGACAACTCGATTTATGAAACATGCAAACATATTTTCGAAAACATATCCCTAAGCGAGTATAGAACTCACCTTTTGCGATGAAAATCGCACACAACAACAACGACCACTAGACTTTGACGTACGAGAACCGAAATCTCACGAACCGGCTCCACATCTTCCAACACTCTTCAAACTCGAACCACGGCAACTCAAACACTTTTTCTTGCTACTGAAACTTCCTTCCTGTCTACGGAAGTGATGACTCTCTAACTTTGACGACTCGAACACGAATTTCGAAGAACCGACGTTCTATCTCGGATTCTGTTTTCACAGCATCAGTATGCAGATTTGTAACCAGTGTAGCTAGGTCAATTCTTAACTAAAACCCCTCAAACTAGTGTCTATTGTGTAGAGAATTTTGTCTAGTTTCTGAGGGTTGAAGTTTCAAATGGATGCAACCAGTCAGTATTGAGAGAGTTATGGCTAAAACAAGTGTAACACCCGGGTATTTCTTTAACAAAGAAATACCTAAACATACAATTTGGTTTACATCAGAGTATAAAAATTCCTGTTCAGATATACATCCTTACAAGAAACAGCGGAAACTATGAAATAAAACAATACAATTTCGAGTCATAAGACCGAATACAGATATTAAATAGGAAATCTAAAACTTGAATGGAAGATCAAATCTCCAAACTTCTCCTCGAACACGACAACTGATCATGCCGGCTGCTATCCTTAATTCCTGTTCTCTGTAAAAACAACAACATATGATAGGGGGAGACAACTTGTCTCAGTGAGCTCCACCGTGCCCCCTCACTAACACTCGGTTCAATTTATAAACCGTTTCAACATAGTTATATTTATAAGCTATTTGCGTCAATATATACCTAGCCCATTACCGACTGTGCAAAGCCCACAATCCTGGTAAATGAAGTGCTATTATATATTTTTAAGCCTTGTCAATTAATTTATAATTACAAGCTTTTCCAAATGAAACATCGACTGTGCAAAGCCCACAATCCTGTTGAGTCGAGAACTTAACTTAGCATTAATCGACTGTGCAAAGCCCACAATCCCGATAACCCATGAATTGACCACGCCAAAACGTATCCAGGGCCTAGGTAAGGGATCATGACTTCCCTCCCTAGTATGCTACTTGTCGGGTCGTCACCCAACGCGATCTATAATAAAATATACATCATGTCCGCATTGGACCGTCTTTCAAGTTTTAGATATCTATATCTATTATCGATCTATAACCCGTTTTGATGAATTCAAAGATAGACATCTGGCGTTATAATCATAGCGTCGAGAAGGTTCCACGATCCGATTTGTTATGTCAAAAACATTATCTCACACGCGGTCTAAGTTTCGGTTTTTCAATAATTTAAACCTTCAAAAACCCAATTTCCAAAATAATGTCGAACGAGCTCAAGACATTGACTTTATTAGGGCAATATCCTTAAAATTGGTTGGGAGGAAGATTAGAAGTGATTTGGGATCAAAAGGAGCGACGAAATGAAAAATCGGAGTCTGGTAACAGAACCTCACGCACGGTCCGTGCCCAGGGGCGCACGACCCGTGCGTGATGCACCAAAATTTATACAGCCAACCCAAAGAGGGCGCACGGTCCGTGCACAGGGGCGCACGACCCGTGCGGCCTGTTCTGTTACTGAATTCTAATTTCTCATTCCGCTTTCCATTTCTCGCCCAAATCGAATTCCGGTCGTTCTCCAACCTAAAAACCTATTTAACAGCAACATTCCAGACCATATTCCAACGAAAGCTTTTAAATCAACAATTCATAGATTACTCAATATTTCGATAAAAACCGTAAAATGCTATTGTTCTCAAAATCGGTTTTCGACCCGAAAATCTTTCGAATTTAGTTTTTCGCCGAGAAACAAAACGTGATACCAATTCAGAAAATCATATTTTCCATAATCCGTGAGTAGAACTCACCGGTATGACGAGTCCCCGAGAAGTCGCGTCCTCGCTCGAACAATCGAACCGTGAATCACTCGAACAATCCCCGTAATCATGAACACGCTCTGAATGCCTCCGGGACTAAACTCAGCAACCAACGTTCCTCTTGTTACTGACCTCCTTCACGGTGTATAGAAATGGTGTCTCTCGTGATCTTGTCGCCTCGAACCCTCAATTCGACGAACCGATAATTTCCAGATTTGTTTCCGATTTCCAGTATCATGGTACAATTTTGCAACAGGTGTAACTTGGCCAATCTGTGACCAAAACTACTCAAATCAGTGCCCAAAATGAAGAGAATTTTGTCTACTTTCTGATGGTTGAAGATTCACACGCATGCAACCAGTAGTTTGGGAGATATCACCGAAACAATGGGACAGGGTCCAACCTGAGCCACACATAGTCAAAACTGTCTTCTTGAGAAGAATTTGTGTGTCTACATCCTCAACTCCACAAATGCATCCAGCCAGGAAATTAGCTCCAAAACAGCACTCCATCTACTCCAGCACCCCTTCCTACTGTCCAACTCTCTAACTTGAGAATGTAGCTAGTGTAGGCACACTAATAGGGTGGTTGAACTTCAATAGAAGCTTATGGGGCTTCAATGGCAACATGCAAAAAGCTTTAAGGGCCATCGTAACTCCATTATCTCCTTCATTTGAGCTTGGAGTTCTTTCCATGGTGAATAGAGGTAGAGATGAGTATGGTTTCAGAACTTAGCACCATTGAATAGAGGAAGAAAAATGGAATGGGATGGAGAAGGGATCACTCACATGCATGGAGAATCAAAGAAAACCTCTTCCTCCTTCTTCCTCTCCCTCTTCGCCCCACCTCTCTCTTCTCACCCTTATTTTCTTTTTCTGATTTCAGAACCTCAGTGAAGTAAGTGAGAGTGTGGCTGAGAGAGAGATAAGTTTGTGAGGTTTTTAAATGAAGGTGAAATTACCATTTTGTCCTTATGTTCAACTCTCACTTCAACTCTTCTTTTCTCACTTTCTCTCTTCCAATTTTATTTCCAAAAGGCTGAATGAGAGGGAAAGGAGTAGGGTTAGGTGGTGATATAAGCTGAGGATTAACTAAATGAGGCGAAATGACCAAAATGCCCTTGGTTCGTTAATATCCATTTAGGTCCATTTTGATCCATCAAATACCCATCAATCCATATGACTTAGCAATTTGAATAACATCACCATAATCCTAGCACGATTAGGACCCAATCCATTATTTCATCAATGATACTTCCTTATTATGAGACGAAATGACAATTTTACCCTCGTGCTCTAATTCCCACAACGATTCACACAATTCGGATAATTGTGCGTATTTCATATGCTTGAGCGATTAAACATTGTTTTCACGAATCATCATACCCATTATCTGATTTATCGTCTAATCGAATAATAAATCCTTAGTTAATTTTGTATACCGAAATTAACAAAAACTAGGGATGTTACAATCACCCCAACTTGAAAGATTTTGTCCTCAAAATCGTTTATAATTCGTACGCCTTGTTGACACAAACTTCATCCGATAATCAACTACTCCGACCCTTTGGATGGAAGACACTAGTTGTTATGGATCAACGGTATAAATGAAGGTGAAATTACCATTTTGTCCTTATGTTCAACTCTCACTTCAACTCTTCTTTTCTCACTTTCTCTCTTCCAATTTTATTTCCAAATGGCTGAATGAGAGGGAAAGGAGTAGGGTCAGGTGGTGACATAAGCTAAGGATTAATTAAATGAGGCGAAATGACCAAAATGCCCTTGGTTCGTTAATATCTATTTAGGTCCATTTTGATCCATCAAATACCCATCAATCCATATGACTTAGCAATTTGAATAACATCACCATAATCCTAGCACGATTAGGACCCAATCCATTATTTCATCAATGATACTTCCTCATTATGAGACGAAATGACGATTTTACCCTCGTGCTCTAATTCCCACAACGATTCACACAATTCGGATAATTGTGCGTATTTCATATGCTTGAGCGATTAAACATTGTTTTCACGAATCATCATACCCATTATCTGATTTATCGTCTAATCGAATAATAAATCCTTAGTTAATTTTGTATACCGAAATTAACAAAAACTAGGGATGTTACAATCACCCCAACTTGAACGATTTTGTCCTCAAAATCGTTTATAATTCGTACGCCTTGTTGACACAAACTTCATCCGATAATCAACTACTCCGACCCTTTGGATGGAAGACACTAGTTGTTATGGATCAACGGTATAAATGAAGGTGAAATTACCATTTTGTCCTTATGTTCAACTCTCACTTCAACTCTTCTTTTCTCACTTTCTCTCTTCCAATTTTATTTCCAAATGGCTGAATGAGAGGGAAGGAGTAGGGTCAGGTGGTGACATAAGCTGAGGATTAATTAAATGAGGCGAAATGACCAAAATGCCCTTGGTTCGTTAATATCTATTTAGGTCCATTTTGATCCATCAAATACCCATCAATCCATATGACTTAGCAATTTGAATAACATCACCATAATCCTAGCACGATTAGGACCCAATCCATTATTTCATCAATGATACTTCCTCATTATGAGACGAAATGACGATTTTACCCTCGTGCTCTAATTCCCACAACGATTCACACAATTCGGATAATTGTGCGTATTTCATATGCTTGAGCGATTAAACATTGTTTTCACGAATCATCATACCCATTATCTGATTTATCGTCTAATCGAATAATAAATCCTTAGTTAATTTTGTATACCGAAATTAACAAAAACTAGGGATGTTACAATCACCCCAACTTGAACGATTTTGTCCTCAAAATCGTTTATAATTCGTACGCCTTGTTGACACAAACTTCATCCGATAATCAACTACTCCGACCCTTTGGATGGAAGACACTAGTTGTTATGGATCAACGGTATAAATGAAGGTGAAATTACCATTTTGTCCTTATGTTCAACTCTCACTTCAACTCTTCTTTTCTCACTTTCTCTCTTCCAATTTTATTTCCAAATGGCTGAATGAGAGGGAAGGAGTAGGGTCAGGTGGTGACATAAGCTGAGGATTAATTAAATGAGGCGAAATGACCAAAATGCCCTTGGTTCGTTAATATCTATTTAGGTCCATTTTGATCCATCAAATACCCATCAATCCATATGACTTAGCAATTTGAATAACATCACCATAATCCTAGCACGATTAGGACCCAATCCATTATTTCATCAATGATACTTCCTCATTATGAGACGAAATGACGATTTTACCCTCGTGCTCTAATTCCCACAACGATTCACACAATTCGGATAATTGTGCGTATTTCATATGCTTGAGCGATTAAACATTGTTTTCACGAATCATCATACCCATTATCTGATTTATCGTCTAATCGAATAATAAATCCTTAGTTAATTTTGTATACCGAAATTAACAAAAACTAGGGATGTTACAATCACCCCAACTTGAACGATTTTGTCCTCAAAATCGTTTATAATTCGTACGCCTTGTTGACACAAACTTCATCCGATAATCAACTACTCCGACCCTTTGGATGGAAGACACTAGTTGTTATGGATCAACGGTATAAATGAAGGTGAAATTACCATTTTGTCCTTATGTTCAACTCTCACTTCAACTCTTCTTTTCTCACTTTCTCTCTTCCAATTTTATTTCCAAATGGCTGAATGAGAGGGAAAGGAGTAGGGTCAGGTGGTGACATAAGCTGAGGATTAATTAAATGAGGCGAAATGACCAAAATGCCCTTGGTTCGTTAATATCTATTTAGGTCCATTTTGATCCATCAAATACCCATCAATCCATATGACTTAGCAATTTGAATAACATCACCATAATCCTAGCACGATTAGGACCCAATCCATTATTTCATCAATGATACTTCCTCATTATGAGACGAAATGACGATTTTACCCTCGTGCTCTAATTCCCACAACGATTCACACAATTCGGATAATTGTGCGTATTTCATATGCTTGAGCGATTAAACATTGTTTTCACGAATCATCATACCCATTATCTGATTTATCGTCTAATCGAATAATAAATCCTTAGTTAATTTTGTATACCGAAATTAACAAAAACTAGGGATGTTACAATCACCCCAACTTGAACGATTTTGTCCTCAAAATCGTTTATAATTCGTACGCCTTGTTGACACAAACTTCATCCGATAATCAACTACTCCGACCCTTTGGATGGAAGACACTAGTTGTTATGGATCAACGGTATAAATGAAGGTGAAATTACCATTTTGTCCTTATGTTCAACTCTCACTTCAACTCTTCTTTTCTCACTTTCTCTCTTCCAATTTTATTTCCAAATGGCTGAATGAGAGGGAAGGAGTAGGGTCAGGTGGTGACATAAGCTGAGGATTAATTAAATGAGGCGAAATGACCAAAATGCCCTTGGTTCGTTAATATCTATTTAGGTCCATTTTGATCCATCAAATACCCATCAATCCATATGACTTAGCAATTTGAATAACATCACCATAATCCTAGCACGATTAGGACCCAATCCATTATTTCATCAATGATACTTCCTCATTATGAGACGAAATGACGATTTTACCCTCGTGCTCTAATTCCCACAACGATTCACACAATTCGGATAATTGTGCGTATTTCATATGCTTGAGCGATTAAACATTGTTTTCACGAATCATCATACCCATTATCTGATTTATCGTCTAATCGAATAATAAATCCTTAGTTAATTTTGTATACCGAAATTAACAAAAACTAGGGATGTTACAATCACCCCAACTTGAACGATTTTGTCCTCAAAATCGTTTATAATTCGTACGCCTTGTTGACACAAACTTCATCCGATAATCAACTACTCCGACCCTTTGGATGGAAGACACTAGTTGTTATGGATCAATTTATAAACCGTTTCAACATAGTTATATTTATAAGCTATTTGCATCAATATATACCTAGCCCATTACCGACTGTGCAAAGCCCACAATCCCGGTAAATGAAGTGCTATTATATATTTTTAAGCCTTGTCAATTAATTTATAATTACAAGCTTTTCCAAACGAAACATCGACTGTGCAAAGCCCACAATCCCGATGAGTCGAGAACTACACTTAGCATAAATCGACTATGCAAAGCCCACAATCCCGATAACCCACGAATTGACCACGCCAAAACGTATCCAGGGCCTTGGTAAGGGATCATGACTTCCCTCCCTAGTATGCTACTTGTCGGGTCGTCACCCAACGCGATATATAATAAAATATACATCATGTCCGGATTGGACCGTCTTTCAAGTTTTAAATATCTATATCTATTATCGATCTATAACCCGTTTTGATGAATACAAAGTTAGACATCCGGCGTTATAATCATAGCGTCGAGAAGGATCCACGCTCCGGTTTGTTATGCCCAAAACATTATCTCACACGCGGTCTAAGTTTCGGTTTTTCAATAATTTAAACCTTCAAAAACCCTATTTCCAGAATAATGTCGAACGTGCTCAAAACATTGATTTTATTAGGGCAATATCCTTAAAATTGGTTGGGAGGAAGATTAGAAGTGATTTGGGATCGAAAGTAGCGACGAAATGAAAAATTGGAGTCCGGTAACAGAACCTCACGCACGGTCCGTGCCCAGGGGCGCACGATCCGTGCGGTCTGTTCTGTTACTGAATTCTAATTTCTCATATTTTCCCTAATCCATGAGTAGAACTCACCGGTATGACAAGTCCCCGAGAAGTCGCGTCCTCGCTCGAACAATCGAACCGTTAATCACTCGAACAATCCCCGTAATCACGAACACGCTCCGAATGCCTCCGTGACTGAACTCAGCAACCAACGTTCCTCTTGTTACTGACCTCCTTCACGGTGTATAGAAATGGTGTCTCTCGCGATCTTGTCGCCTCGAACCCTCAATTCGACGAACCGATAATTTCCAGATTTATTTCCGATTTCCAGTATCATGGTACAATTTTGCAACAGGTGTAACTTGGTCAATCCGTGACCAAAACTACTCAAATCAGTGCCCAAAATGAGGAGAATTTTGTCTAGTTTCTGATGGTTGAAGATTCACACGCATGAAACCAGTAGTTTGGGAGATATCACCGAAAAAATGGGACAGGGTCCAAGCTGTGCCACACATAGTCAAAACTGTCTTCTTGAGCAGAATTTGCGTGTCTACATCCTCAACTTCACAAATGCATCCAACCACGAAATTAGCTCCAAAACAGCACTCCATCTACTCCAGCACCCCTTCCTACTGTCCAACTCTCTAAGTTCAGAATGTAGCTAGTGTAGGCACACTAATAGGGTGGTTGAACTTCAATAGTAGCTTATGGGGCTTCAATGGCAACATGCAAAAAGCTTTAAGGGCCATCGTAACTCCATTATCTCCTTCATTTGAGCTTGGAGTTCTTTCCATGGTGAATAGAGGTAGAGATGAGTATGGTTTCAGAACTTAGCACCATTGAATAGAGGAAGAAAAATGGAATGGGATGGAGAAGGGATCACTCACATGCATGGAGAATCAAAGAAAACCTCTTCCTCCTTCTTCCTCTCCCTCTTCGCCCCACCTCTCTCTTCTCACCCTTATTTTCTTTTTCTGATTTCAGAACCTCAGTGAAGTGAGTGAGAGTGTGGCTGAGAGAGATAAGTTGGTGAGGTTTTTAAATGAAGGTGAAATTACCATTTTGTCCTTATGTTCAACTCTCACTTCAACTCTTCTTTTCTCACTTTCTCTCTTCCAATTTTATTTCCAAATGGCTGAATGAGAGGGAAAGGAGTAGGGTCAGGTGGTGACATAAGCTAAGGATTAATTAAATGAGGCGAAATGACCAAAATGCCCTTGGTTCGTTAATATCTATTTAGGTCCATTTTGATCCATCAAATACCCATCAATCCATATGACTTAGCAATTTGAATAACATCACCATAATCCTAGCACGATTAGGACCCAATCCATTATTTCATCAATGATACTTCCTCATTATGAGACGAAATGACGATTTTACCCTCGTGCTCTAATTCCCACAACGATTCACACAATTCGGATAATTGTGCGTATTTCATATGCTTGAGCGATTAAACATTGTTTTCACGAATCATCATACCCATTATCTGATTTATCGTCTAATCGAATAATAAATCCTTAGTTAATTTTGTATACCGAAATTAACAAAAACTAGGGATGTTAGAATCACCCCAACTTGAACGATTTTGTTCTCAAAATCGTTTATAATTCGTACGCCTTGTTGACACAAACTTCATCCGATAATCAACTACTCCGACCCTTTGGATGGAAGACACTAGTTGTTATGGATCAACGGTATAAATGAAGGTGAAATTACCATTTTGTCCTTATGTTCAACTCTCACTTCAACTCTTCTTTTCTCACTTTCTCTCTTCCAATTTTATTTCCAAATGGCTGAATGAGAGGGAAAGGAGTAGGGTCAGGTGGTGACATAAGCTAAGGATTAATTAAATGAGGCGAAATGACCAAAATGCCCTTGGTTCGTTAATATCTATTTAGGTCCATTTTGATCCATCAAATACCCATCAATCCATATGACTTAGCAATTTGAATAACATCACCATAATCCTAGCACGATTAGGACCCAATCCATTATTTCATCAATGATACTTCCTCATTATGAGACGAAATGACGATTTTACCCTCGTGCTCTAATTCCCACAACGATTCACACAATTCGGATAATTGTGCGTATTTCATATGCTTGAGCGATTAAACATTGTTTTCACGAATCATCATACCCATTATCTGATTTATCGTCTAATCGAATAATAAATCCTTAGTTAATTTTGTATACCGAAATTAACAAAAACTAGGGATGTTACAATCACCCCAACTTGAAAGATTTTGTTCTCAAAATCGTTTATAATTCGTACGCCTTGTTGACACAAACTTCATCCGATAATCAACTACTCCGACCCTTTGGATGGAAGACACTAGTTGTTATGGATCAACGGTATAAATGAAGGTGAAATTACCATTTTGTCCTTATGTTCAACTCTCACTTCAACTCTTCTTTTCTCACTTTCTCTCTTCCAATTTTATTTCCAAATGGCTGAATGAGAGGGAAGGAGTAGGGTCAGGTGGTGACATAAGCTGAGGATTAATTAAATGAGGCGAAATGACCAAAATGCCCTTGGTTCGTTAATATCTATTTAGGTCCATTTTGATCCATCAAATACCCATCAATCCATATGACTTAGCAATTTGAATAACATCACCATAATCCTAGCACGATTAGGACCCAATCCATTATTTCATCAATGATACTTCCTCATTATGAGACGAAATGACGATTTTACCCTCGTGCTCTAATTCCCACAACGATTCACACAATTCGGATAATTGTGCGTATTTCATATGCTTGAGCGATTAAACATTGTTTTCACGAATCATCATACCCATTATCTGATTTATCGTCTAATCGAATAATAAATCCTTAGTTAATTTTGTATACCGAAATTAACAAAAACTAGGGATGTTACAATCACCCCAACTTGAAAGATTTTGTTCTCAAAATCGTTTATAATTCGTACGCCTTGTTGACACAAACTTCATCCGATAATCAACTACTCCGATCCTTTGGATGGAAGACACTAGTTGTTATGGATCAACGGTATAAATGAAGGTGAAATTACCATTTTGTCCTTATGTTCAACTCTCACTTCAACTCTTCTTTTCTCACTTTCTCTCTTCCAATTTTATTTCCAAATGGCTGAATGAGAGGGAAGGAGTAGGGTCAGGTGGTGACATAAGCTGAGGATTAATTAAATGAGGCGAAATGACCAAAATGCCCTTGGTTCGTTAATATCTATTTAGGTCCATTTTGATCCATCAAATACCCATCAATCCATATGACTTAGCAATTTGAATAACATCACCATAATCCTAGCACGATTAGGACCCAATCCATTATTTCATCAATGATACTTCCTCATTATGAGACGAAATGACGATTTTACCCTCGTGCTCTAATTCCCACAACGATTCACACAATTCGGATAATTGTGCGTATTTCATATGCTTGAGCGATTAAACATTGTTTTCACGAATCATCATACCCATTATCTGATTTATCGTCTAATCGAATAATAAATCCTTAGTTAATTTTGTATACCGAAATTAACAAAAACTAGGGATGTTACAATCACCCCAACTTGAACGATTTTGTCCTCAAAATCGTTTATAATTCGTACGCCTTGTTGACACAAACTTCATCCGATAATCAACTACTCCGACCCTTTGGATGGAAGACACTAGTTGTTATGGATCAACGGTATAAATGAAGGTGAAATTACCATTTTGTCCTTATGTTCAACTCTCACTTCAACTCTTCTTTTCTCACTTTCTCTCTTCCAATTTTATTTCCAAATGGCTGAATGAGAGGGAAGGAGTAGGGTCAGGTGGTGACATAAGCTGAGGATTAATTAAATGAGGCGAAATGACCAAAATGCCCTTGGTTCGTTAATATCTATTTAGGTCCATTTTGATCCATCAAATACCCATCAATCCATATGACTTAGCAATTTGAATAACATCACCATAATCCTAGCACGATTAGGACCCAATCCATTATTTCATCAATGATACTTCCTCATTATGAGACGAAATGACGATTTTACCCTCGTGCTCTAATTCCCACAACGATTCACACAATTCGGATAATTGTGCGTATTTCATATGCTTGAGCGATTAAACATTGTTTTCACGAATCATCATACCCATTATCTGATTTATCGTCTAATCGAATAATAAATCCTTAGTTAATTTTGTATACCGAAATTAACAAAAACTAGGGATGTTACAATCACCCCAACTTGAACGATTTTGTCCTCAAAATCGTTTATAATTCGTACGCCTTGTTGACACAAACTTCATCCGATAATCAACTACTCCGACCCTTTGGATGGAAGACACTAGTTGTTATGGATCAACGGTATAAATGAAGGTGAAATTACCATTTTGTCCTTATGTTCAACTCTCACTTCAACTCTTCTTTTCTCACTTTCTCTCTTCCAATTTTATTTCCAAATGGCTGAATGAGAGGGAAAGGAGTAGGGTCAGGTGGTGACATAAGCTAAGGATTAATTAAATGAGGCGAAATGACCAAAATGCCCTTGGTTCGTTAATATCTATTTAGGTCCATTTTGATCGATCAAATACCCATCAATCCATATGACTTAGCAATTTGAATAACATCACCATAATCCTAGCACGATTAGGACCCAATCCATTATTTCATCAATGATACTTCCTCATTATGAGACGAAATGACGATTTTACCCTCGTGCTCTAATTCCCACAACGATTCACACAATTCGGATAATTGTGCGTATTTCATATGCTTGAGCGATTAAACATTGTTTTCACGAATCATCATACCCATTATCTGATTTATCGTCTAATCGAATAATAAATCCTTAGTTAATTTTGTATACCGAAATTAACAAAAACTAGGGATGTTACAATCACCCCAACTTGAACGATTTTGTCCTCAAAATCGTTTATAATTCGTACGCCTTGTTGACACAAACTTCATCCGATAATCAACTACTCCGACCCTTTGGATGGAAGACACTAGTTGTTATGGATCAACGGTATAAATGAAGGTGAAATTACCATTTTGTCCTTATGTTCAACTCTCACTTCAACTCTTCTTTTCTCACTTTCTCTCTTCCAATTTTATTTCCAAATGGCTGAATGAGAGGGAAAGGAGTAGGGTCAGGTGGTGACATAAGCTGAGGATTAATTAAATGAGGCGAAATGACCAAAATGCCCTTGGTTCGTTAATATCTATTTAGGTCCATTTTGATCCATCAAATACCCATCAATCCATATGACTTAGCAATTTGAATAACATCACCATAATCCTAGCACGATTAGGACCCAATCCATTATTTCATCAATGATACTTCCTCATTATGAGACGAAATGACGATTTTACCCTCGTGCTCTAATTCCCACAACGATTCACACAATTCGGATAATTGTGCGTATTTCATATGCTTGAGCGATTAAACATTGTTTTCACGAATCATCATACCCATTATCTGATTTATCGTCTAATCGAATAATAAATCCTTAGTTAATTTTGTATACCGAAATTAACAAAAACTAGGGATGTTACAATCACCCCAACTTGAACGATTTTGTCCTCAAAATCGTTTATAATTCGTACGCCTTGTTGACACAAACTTCATCCGATAATCAACTACTCCGACCCTTTGGATGGAAGACACTAGTTGTTATGGATCAACGGTATAAATGAAGGTGAAATTACCATTTTGTCCTTATGTTCAACTCTCACTTCAACTCTTCTTTTCTCACTTTCTCTCTTCCAATTTTATTTCCAAATGGCTGAATGAGAGGGAAGGAGTAGGGTCAGGTGGTGACATAAGCTGAGGATTAATTAAATGAGGCGAAATGACCAAAATGCCCTTGGTTCGTTAATATCTATTTAGGTCCATTTTGATCCATCAAATACCCATCAATCCATATGACTTAGCAATTTGAATAACATCACCATAATCCTAGCACGATTAGGACCCAATCCATTATTTCATCAATGATACTTCCTCATTATGAGACGAAATGACGATTTTACCCTCGTGCTCTAATTCCCACAACGATTCACACAATTCGGATAATTGTGCGTATTTCATATGCTTGAGCGATTAAACATTGTTTTCACGAATCATCATACCCATTATCTGATTTATCGTCTAATCGAATAATAAATCCTTAGTTAATTTTGTATACCGAAATTAACAAAAACTAGGGATGTTACAATCACCCCAACTTGAACGATTTTGTTCTCAAAATCGTTTATAATTCGTACGCCTTGTTGACACAAACTTCATCCGATAATCAACTACTCCGACCCTTTGGATGGAAGACACTAGTTGTTATGGATCAACGGTATAAATGAAGGTGAAATTACCATTTTGTCCTTATGTTCAACTCTCACTTCAACTCTTCTTTTCTCACTTTCTCTCTTCCAATTTTATTTCCAAATGGCTGAATGAGAGGGAAAGGAGTAGGGTCAGGTGGTGACATAAGCTAAGGATTAATTAAATGAGGCGAAATGACCAAAATGCCCTTGGTTCGTTAATATCTATTTAGGTCCATTTTGATCGATCAAATACCCATCAATCCATATGACTTAGCAATTTGAATAACATCACCATAATCCTAGCACGATTAGGACCCAATCCATTATTTCATCAATGATACTTCCTCATTATGAGACGAAATGACGATTTTACCCTCGTGCTCTAATTCCCACAACGATTCACACAATTCGGATAATTGTGCGTATTTCATATGCTTGAGCGATTAAACATTGTTTTCACGAATCATCATACCCATTATCTGATTTATCGTCTAATCGAATAATAAATCCTTAGTTAATTTTGTATACCGAAATTAACAAAAACTAGGGATGTTACAATCACCCCAACTTGAACGATTTTGTCCTCAAAATCGTTTATAATTCGTACGCCTTGTTGACACAAACTTCATCCGATAATCAACTACTCCGACCCTTTGGATGGAAGACACTAGTTGTTATGGATCAACGGTATAAATGAAGGTGAAATTACCATTTTGTCCTTATGTTCAACTCTCACTTCAACTCTTCTTTTCTCACTTTCTCTCTTCCAATTTTATTTCCAAATGGCTGAATGAGAGGGAAAGGAGTAGGGTCAGGTGGTGACATAAGCTGAGGATTAATTAAATGAGGCGAAATGACCAAAATGCCCTTGGTTCGTTAATATCTATTTAGGTCCATTTTGATCCATCAAATACCCATCAATCCATATGACTTAGCAATTTGAATAACATCACCATAATCCTAGCACGATTAGGACCCAATCCATTATTTCATCAATGATACTTCCTCATTATGAGACGAAATGACGATTTTACCCTCGTGCTCTAATTCCCACAACGATTCACACAATTCGGATAATTGTGCGTATTTCATATGCTTGAGCGATTAAACATTGTTTTCACGAATCATCATACCCATTATCTGATTTATCGTCTAATCGAATAATAAATCCTTAGTTAATTTTGTATACCGAAATTAACAAAAACTAGGGATGTTACAATCACCCCAACTTGAACGATTTTGTCCTCAAAATCGTTTATAATTCGTACGCCTTGTTGACACAAACTTCATCCGATAATCAACTACTCCGACCCTTTGGATGGAAGACACTAGTTGTTATGGATCAACGGTATAAATGAAGGTGAAATTACCATTTTGTCCTTATGTTCAACTCTCACTTCAACTCTTCTTTTCTCACTTTCTCTCTTCCAATTTTATTTCCAAATGGCTGAATGAGAGGGAAGGAGTAGGGTCAGGTGGTGACATAAGCTGAGGATTAATTAAATGAGGCGAAATGACCAAAATGCCCTTGGTTCGTTAATATCTATTTAGGTCCATTTTGATCCATCAAATACCCATCAATCCATATGACTTAGCAATTTGAATAACATCACCATAATCCTAGCACGATTAGGACCCAATCCATTATTTCATCAATGATACTTCCTCATTATGAGACGAAATGACGATTTTACCCTCGTGCTCTAATTCCCACAACGATTCACACAATTCGGATAATTGTGCGTATTTCATATGCTTGAGCGATTAAACATTGTTTTCACGAATCATCATACCCATTATCTGATTTATCGTCTAATCGAATAATAAATCCTTAGTTAATTTTGTATACCGAAATTAACAAAAACTAGGGATGTTACAATCACCCCAACTTGAACGATTTTGTCCTCAAAATCGTTTATAATTCGTACGCCTTGTTGACACAAACTTCATCCGATAATCAACTACTCCGACCCTTTGGATGGAAGACACTAGTTGTTATGGATCAATTTATAAACCGTTTCAACATAGTTATATTTATAAGCTATTTGCATCAATATATACCTAGCCCATTACCGACTGTGCAAAGCCCACAATCCCG
This sequence comes from Astragalus membranaceus, assembly GCA_039519185.1. Lineage (NCBI taxonomy): Eukaryota > Viridiplantae > Streptophyta > Magnoliopsida > Fabales > Fabaceae > Astragalus > Astragalus membranaceus. Next base: position 22,500,787 of record CM076852.1, read on the forward strand.
GTAAATGAAGTGCTATTATATATTTTTAAGCCTTGTCAATTAATTTATAATTACAAGCTTTTCCAAACGAAACATCGACTGTGCAAAGCCCACAATCCCGATGAGTCGAGAACTACACTTAGCATAAATCGACTATGCAAAGCCCACAATCCCGATAACCCACGAATTGACCACGCCAAAACGTATCCAGGGCCTTGGTAAGGGATCATGACTTCCCTCCCTAGTATGCTACTTGTCGGGTCGTCACCCAACGCGATATATAATAAAATATACATCATGTCCGGATTGGACCGTCTTTCAAGTTTTAAATATCTATATCTATTATCGATCTATAACCCGTTTTGATGAATACAAAGTTAGACATCCGGCGTTATAATCATAGCGTCGAGAAGGATCCACGCTCCGGTTTGTTATGCCCAAAACATTATCTCACACGCGGTCTAAGTTTCGGTTTTTCAATAATTTAAACCTTCAAAAACCCTATTTCCAGAATAATGTCGAACGTGCTCAAAACATTGATTTTATTAGGGCAATATCCTTAAAATTGGTTGGGAGGAAGATTAGAAGTGATTTGGGATCGAAAGTAGCGACGAAATGAAAAATTGGAGTCCGGTAACAGAACCTCACGCACGGTCCGTGCCCAGGGGCGCACGATCCGTGCGGTCTGTTCTGTTACTGAATTCTAATTTCTCATATTTTCCCTAATCCATGAGTAGAACTCACCGGTATGACAAGTCCCCGAGAAGTCGCGTCCTCGCTCGAACAATCGAACCGTTAATCACTCGAACAATCCCCGTAATCACGAACACGCTCTGAATGCCTCCGTGACTGAACTCAGCAACCAACGTTCCTCTTGTTACTGACCTCCTTCACGGTGTATAGAAATGGTGTCTCTCGCGATCTTGTCGCCTCGAACCCTCAATTCGACGAACCGATAATTTCCAGATTTATTTCCGATTTCCAGTATCATGGTACAATTTTGCAACAGGTGTAACTTGGTCAATCCGTGACCAAAACTACTCAAATCAGTGCCCAAAATGAGGAGAATTTTGTCTAGTTTCTGATGGTTGAAGATTCACACGCATGAAACCAGTAGTTTGGGAGATATCATCGAAAAAATAGGACAGGGTCCAAGCTGTGCCACACATAGTCAAAACTGTCTTCTTGAGCAGAATTTGTGTGTCTACATCCTCAACTTCACAAATGCATCCAACCACGAAATTAGCTCCAAAACAGCACTCCATCTACTCCAGCACCCCTTCCTACTGTCCAACTCTCTAAGTTCAGAATGTAGCTAGTGTAGGCACACTAATAGGGTGGTTGAACTTCGATAGTAGCTTATGGGGCTTCAATGGCAACATGCAAAAAGCTTTAAGGGCCATCGTAACTCCATTATCTCCTTCATTTGAGCTTGGAGTTCTTTCCATGGTGAATAGAGGTAGAGATGAGTATGGTTTCAGAACTTAGCACCATTGAATAGAGGAAGAAAAATGGAATGGGATGGAGAAGGGATCACTCACATGCATGGAGAATCAAAGAAAACCTCTTCCTCCTTCTTCCTCTCCCTCTTCGCCCCACCTCTCTCTTCTCACCCTTATTTTCTTTTTCTGATTTCAGAACCTCAGTGAAGTGAGTGAGAGTGTGGCTGAGAGAGATAAGTTGGTGAGGTTTTTAAATGAAGGTGAAATTACCATTTTGTCCTTATGTTCAACTCTCACTTCAACTCTTCTTTTCTCACTTTCTCTCTTCCAATTTTATTTCCAAATGGCTGAATGAGAGGGAAAGGAGTAGGGTCAGGTGGTGATATAAGCTGAGGATTGTTTAAATGAGGTGAAATGACCAAAATGCCCTTGGTTTGTTAATATCCATTTAGGTCCATTTTGATCCATAAAATACCCATCAATCCATATGACTTAGCAATTTGAATAACATCACCATAATCCTAGCACGATTAGGACCCAATCCGTTATTTCATCAATGATACTTCCTCATTATGAGACGAAATGACGATTTTACCCTCGTGCTCTAATTCCCACAACGATTCACACAATTCGGATAATTGTGCGTATTTCATATGCTTGAGCGATTAAACATTGTTTTCACGAATCATCATACCCATTATCTGATTTATCGTCTAATCGAATAATAAATCCTTAGTTAATTTTGTATACCGAAATTAACAAAAACTAGGGATGTTACAATCACCCCAACTTGAAAGATTTTGTCCTCAAAATCGTTTATAATTCGTACGCCTTGTTGACACAAACTTCATCCGATAATCAACTACTCCGACCCTTTGGATGGAAGACACTAGTTGTTATGGATCAACGGTATAAATGAAGGTGAAATTACCATTTTGTCCTTATGTTCAACTCTCACTTCAACTCTTCTTTTCTCACTTTCTCTCTTCCAATTTTACTTCCAAATGGCTGAATGAGAGGGAAAGGAGTAGGGTCAGGTGGTGACATAAGCTAAGGATTAATTAAATGAGGCGAAATGACCAAAATGCCCTTGGTTCGTTAATATCTATTTAGGTCCATTTTGATCCATCAAATACCCATCAATCCATATGACTTAGCAATTTGAATAACATCACCATAATCCTAGCACGATTAGGACCCAATCCATTATTTCATCAATGATACTTCCTCATTATGAGACGAAATGACGATTTTACCCTCGTGCTCTAATTCCCACAACGATTCACACAATTCGGATAATTGTGCGTATTTCATATGCTTGAGCGATTAAACATTGTTTTCACGAATCATCATACCCATTATCTGATTTATCGTCTAATCGAATAATAAATCCTTAGTTAATTTTGTATACCGAAATTAACAAAAACTAGGGATGTTACAATCACCCCAACTTGAACGATTTTGTCCTCAAAATCGTTTATAATTCGTACGCCTTGTTGACACAAACTTCATCCGATAATCAACTACTCCGACCCTTTGGATGGAAGACACTAGTTGTTATGGATCAACGGTATAAATGAAGGTGAAATTACCATTTTGTCCTTATGTTCAACTCTCACTTCAACTCTTCTTTTCTCACTTTCTCTCTTCCAATTTTATTTCCAAATGGCTGAATGAGAGGGAAAGGAGTAGGGTCAGGTGGTGACATAAGCTAAGGATTAATTAAATGAGGCGAAATGACCAAAATGCCCTTGGTTCGTTAATATCTATTTAGGTCCATTTTGATCCATCAAATACCCATCAATCCATATGACTTAGCAATTTGAATAACATCACCATAATCCTAGCACGATTAGGACCCAATCCATTATTTCATCAATGATACTTCCTCATTATGAGACGAAATGACGATTTTACCCTCGTGCTCTAATTCCCACAACGATTCACACAATTCGGATAATTGTGCGTATTTCATATGCTTGAGCGATTAAACATTGTTTTCACGAATCATCATACCCATTATCTGATTTATCGTCTAATCGAATAATAAATCCTTAGTTAATTTTGTATACCGAAATTAACAAAAACTAGGGATGTTACAATCACCCCAACTTGAACGATTTTGTCCTCAAAATCGTTTATAATTCGTACGCCTTGTTGACACAAACTTCATCCGATAATCAACTACTCCGACCCTTTGGATGGAAGACACTAGTTGTTATGGATCAACGGTATAAATGAAGGTGAAATTACCATTTTGTCCTTATGTTCAACTCTCACTTCAACTCTTCTTTTCTCACTTTCTCTCTTCCAATTTTATTTCCAAATGGCTGAATGAGAGGGAAAGGAGTAGGGTCAGGTGGTGACATAAGCTGAGGATTAATTAAATGAGGCGAAATGACCAAAATGCCCTTGGTTCGTTAATATCTATTTAGGTCCATTTTGATCCATCAAATACCCATCAATCCATATGACTTAGCAATTTGAATAACATCACCATAATCCTAGCACGATTAGGACCCAATCCATTATTTCATCAATGATACTTCCTCATTATGAGACGAAATGACGATTTTACCCTCGTGCTCTAATTCCCACAACGATTCACACAATTCGGATAATTGTGCGTATTTCATATGCTTGAGCGATTAAACATTGTTTTCACGAATCATCATACCCATTATCTGATTTATCGTCTAATCGAATAATAAATCCTTAGTTAATTTTGTATACCGAAATTAACAAAAACTAGGGATGTTACAATCACCCCAACTTGAACGATTTTGTCCTCAAAATCGTTTATAATTCGTACGCCTTGTTGACACAAACTTCATCCGATAATCAACTACTCCGACCCTTTGGATGGAAGACACTAGTTGTTACGGATCAACGGTATAAATGAAGGTGAAATTACCATTTTGTCCTTATGTTCAACTCCCACTTCAACTCTTCTTTTCTCACTTTCTCTCTTCCAATTTTATTTCCAAATGGCTGAATGAGAGGGAAAGGAGTAGGGTCAGGTGGTGACATAAGCTAAGGATTAATTAAATGAGGCGAAGTGACCAAAATGCCCTTGGTTCGTTAATATCTATTTAGGTCCATTTTGATCCATCAAATACCCATCAATCCATATGACTTAGCAATTTGAATAACATCACCATAATCCTAGCACGATTAGGACCCAATCCATTATTTCATCAATGATACTTCCTCATTATGAGACGAAATGACGATTTTACCCTCGTGCTCTAATTCCCACAACGATTCACACAATTCGGATAATTGTGCGTATTTCATATGCTTGAGCGATTAAACATTGTTTTCACGAATCATCATACCCATTATCTGATTTATCGTCTAATCGAATAATAAATCCTTAGTTAATTTTGTATACCGAAATTAACAAAAACTAGGGATGTTACAATCACCCCAACTTGAACGATTTTGTCCTCAAAATCGTTTATAATTCGTACGCCTTGTTGACACAAACTTCATCCGATAATCAACTACTCCGACCCTTTGGATGGAAGACACTAGTTGTTATGGATCAACGTTATAAATGAAGGTGAAATTACCATTTTGTCCTTATGTTCAACTCTCACTTCAACTCTTCTTTTCTCACTTTCTCTCTTCCAATTTTATTTCCAAATGGCTGAATGAGAGGGAAAGGAGTAGGGTCAGGTGGTGACATAAGCTGAGGATTAATTAAATGAGGCGAAATGACCAAAATGCCCTTGGTTCGTTAATATCTATTTAGGTCCATTTTGATCCATCAAATACCCATCAATCCATATGACTTAGCAATTTGAATAACATCACCATAATCCTAGCACGATTAGGACCCAATCCATTATTTCATCAATGATACTTCCTCATTATGAGACGAAATGACGATTTTACCCTCGTGCTCTAATTCCCACAACGATTCACACAATTCGGATAATTGTGCGTATTTCATATGCTTGAGCGATTAAACATTGTTTTCACGAATCATCATACCCATTATCTGATTTATCGTCTAATCGAACAATAAATCCTTAGTTAATTTTGTATACCGAAATTAACAAAAACTAGGGATGTTACAATCACCCCAACTTGAAAGATTTTGTCCTCAAAATCGTTTATAATTCGTACGCCTTGTTGACACAAACTTCATCCGATAATCAACTACTCCGACCCTTTGGATGAAAGACACTAGTTGTTATGGATCAACGGTATAAATGACGGTGAAATTACCATTTTGTCCTTATGTTCAACTCTCACTTCAACTCTTCTTTTCTCACTTTCTCTCTTCCAATTTTATTTCCAAATGGCTGAATGAGAGGGAAAGGAGTAGGGTCAGGTGGTGACATAAGCTAAGGATTAATTAAATGAGGCGAAATGACCAAAATGCCCTTGGTTCGTTAATATCTATTTAGGTCCATTTTGATCCATCAAATACCCATCAATCCATATGACTTAGCAATTTGAATAACATCACCATAATCCTAGCACGATTAGGACCCAATCCATTATTTCATCAATGATACTTCCTCATTATGAGACGAAATGACGATTTTACCCTCGTGCTCTAATTCCCACAACGATTCACACAATTCGGATAATTGTGCGTATTTCATATGCTTGAGCGATTAAACATTGTTTTCACGAATCATCATACCCATTATCTGATTTATCGTCTAATCGAATAATAAATCCTTAGTTAATTTTGTATACCGAAATTAACAAAAACTAGGGATGTTACAATCACCCCAACTTGAACGATTTTGTCCTCAAAATCGTTTATAATTCGTACGCCTTGTTGACACAAACTTCATCCGATAATCAACTACTCCGACCCTTTGGATGGAAGACACTAGTTGTTATGGATCAACGGTATAAATGAAGGTGAAATTACCATTTTGTCCTTATGTTCAACTCTCACTTCAACTCTTCTTTTCTCACTTTCTCTCTTCCAATTTTATTTCCAAATGGCTGAATGAGAGGGAAAGGAGTAGGGTCAGGTGGTGACATAAGCTAAGGATTAATTAAATGAGGCGAAATGACCAAAATGCCCTTGGTTCGTTAATATCTATTTAGGTCCATTTTGATCCATCAAATACCCATCAATCCATATGACTTAGCAATTTGAATAACATCACCATAATCCTAGCACGATTAGGACCCAATCCATTATTTCATCAATGATACTTCCTCATTATGAGACGAAATGACGATTTTACCCTCGTGCTCTAATTCCCACAACGATTCACACAATTCGGATAATTGTGCGTATTTCATATGCTTGAGCGATTAAACATTGTTTTCACGAATCATCATACCCATTATCTGATTTATCGTCTAATCGAATAATAAATCCTTAGTTAATTTTGTATACTGAAACTAACAAAAACTAGGGATGTTACAATCACCCCAACTTGAAAGATTTTGTCCTCAAAATCGTTTATAATTCGTACGCCTTGTTGACACAAACTTCATCCGATAATCAACTACTCCGACCCTTTGGATGGAAGACACTAGTTGTTATGGATCAACGGTATAAATGACGGTGAAATTACCATTTTGTCCTTATGTTCAACTCTCACTTCAACTCTTCTTTTCTCACTTTCTCTCTTCCAATTTTATTTCCAAATGGCTGAATGAGAGGGAAAGGAGTAGGGTCAGGTGGTGACATAAGCTAAGGATTAACTAAATGAGGCGAAATGACCAAAATGCCCTTGGTTTGTTAATATCTATTTAGGTCCATTTTGATCCATCAAATACCCATCAATCCATATGACTTAGCAATTTGAATAACATCACCATAATCCTAGCACGATTAGGACCCAATCCATTATTTCATCAATGATACTTCCTCATTATGAGACGAAATGACGATTTTACCCTCGTGCTCTAATTCCCACAACGATTCACACAATTCGGATAATTGTGCGTATTTCATATGCTTGAGCGATTAAACATTGTTTTCACGAATCATCATACCCATTATCTGATTTATCGTCTAATCGAATAATAAATCCTTAGTTAATTTTGTATACCGAAATTAACAAAAACTAGGGATGTTACAATCACCCCAACTTGAACGATTTTGTCCTCAAAATCGTTTATAATTCGTACGCCTTGTTGACACAAACTTCATCCGATAATCAACTACTCCGACCCTTTGGATGGAAGACACTAGTTGTTATGGATCAACGGTATAAATGAAGGTGAAATTACCATTTTGTCCTTATGTTCAACTCTCACTTCAACTCTTCTTTTCTCACTTTCTCTCTTCCAATTTTATTTCCAAATGGCTGAATGAGAGGGAAAGGAGTAGGGTCAGGTGGTGACATAAGCTGAGGATTAATTAAATGAGGCGAAATGACCAAAATGCCCTTGGTTCGTTAATATCTATTTAGGTCCATTTTGATCCATCAAATACCCATCAATCCATATGACTTAGCAATTTGAATAACATCACCATAATCCTAGCACGATTAGGACCCAATCCATTATTTCATCAATGATACTTCCTCATTATGAGACGAAATGACGATTTTACCCTCGTGCTCTAATTCCCACAACGATTCACACAATTCGGATAATTGTGCGTATTTCATATGCTTGAGCGATTAAACATTGTTTTCACGAATCATCATACCCATTATCTGATTTATCGTCTAATCGAATAATAAATCCTTAGTTAATTTTGTATACCGAAATTAACAAAAACTAGGGATGTTACAATCACCCCAACTTGAACGATTTTGTCCTCAAAATCGTTTATAATTCGTACGCCTTGTTGACACAAACTTCATCCGATAATCAACTACTCCGACCCTTTGGATGGAAGACACTAGTTGTTATGGATCAACGGTATAAATGAAGGTGAAATTACCATTTTGTCCTTATGTTCAACTCTCACTTCAACTCTTCTTTTCTCACTTTCTCTCTTCCAATTTTATTTCCAAATGGCTGAATGAGAGGGAAAGGAGTAGGGTCAGGTGGTGACATAAGCTGAGGATTAATTAAATGAGGCGAAATGACCAAAATGCCCTTGGTTCGTTAATATCTATTTAGGTCCATTTTGATCCATCAAATACCCATCAATCCATATGACTTAGCAATTTGAATAACATCACCATAATCCTAGCACGATTAGGACCCAATCCATTATTTCATCAATGATACTTCCTCATTATGAGACGAAATGACGATTTTACCCTCGTGCTCTAATTCCCACAACGATTCACACAATTCGGATAATTGTGCGTATTTCATATGCTTGAGCGATTAAACATTGTTTTCACGAATCATCATACCCATTATCTGATTTATCGTCTAATCGAATAATAAATCCTTAGTTAATTTGGTATACCGAAATTAACAAAAACTAGGGATGTTACAATCACCCCAACTTGAACGATTTTGTCCTCAAAATCGTTTATAATTCGTACGCCTTGTTGACACAAACTTCATCCGATAATCAACTACTCCGACCCTTTGGATGGAAGACACTAGTTGTTATGGATCAACGGTATAAATGAAGGTGAAATTACCATTTTGTCCTTATGTTCAACTCTCACTTCAACTCTTCTTTTCTCACTTTCTCTCTTCCAATTTTATTTCCAAATGGCTGAATGAGAGGGAAAGGAGTAGGGTCAGGTGGTGACATAAGCTAAGGATTAATTAAATGAGGCGAAATGACCAAAATGCCCTTGGTTCGTTAATATCTATTTAGGTCCATTTTGATCCATCAAATACCCATCAATCCATATGACTTGGCAATTTGAATAACATCACCATAATCCTAGCACGATTAGGACCCAATCCATTATTTCATCAATGATACTTCCTCATTATGAGATGAAATGACGATTTTACCCTCGTGCTCTAATTCCCACAACGATTCACACAATTCGGATAATTGTGCATATTTCATATGCTTGAGCGATTAAACATTGTTTTCACGAATCATCATACCCATTATCTGATTTATCGTCTAATCGAATAATAAATCCTTAGTTAATTTTGTATACCGAAATTAACAAAAACTAGGGATGTTACAATCATCCCAACTTGAACGATTTTGTCCTCAAAATCGTTTATAATTCGTACGCCTTGTTGACACAAACTTCATCCGATAATCAACTACTCCGACCCTTTGGATGGAAGACACTAGTTGTTATGGATCAACGGTATAAATGAAGGTGAAATTACCATTTTGTCCTTATGTTCAACTCTCACTTCAACTCTTCTTTTCTCACTTTCTCTCTTCCAATTTTATTTCCAAATGGCTGAATGAGAGGGAAAGGAGTAGGGTCAGGTGGTGACATAAGCTGAGGATTAATTAAATGAGGCGAAATGACCAAAATGCCCTTGGTTCGTTAATATCTATTTAGGTCCATTTTGATCCATCAAATACCCATCAATCCATATGACTTAGCAATTTGAATAACATCACCATAATCCTAGCACGATTAGGACCCAATCCATTATTTCATCAATGATACTTCCTCATTATGAGACGAAATGACGATTTTACCCTCGTGCTCTAATTCCCACAACGATTCACACAATTCGGATAATTGTGCGTATTTCATATGCTTGAGCGATTAAACATTGTTTTCACGAATCATCATACCCATTATCTGATTTATCGTCTAATCGAATAATAAATCCTTAGTTAATTTTGTATACCGAAATTAACAAAAACTAGGGATGTTACAATCACCCCAACTTGAACGATTTTGTCCTCAAAATCGTTTATAATTCGTACGCCTTGTTGACACAAACTTCATCCGATAATCAACTACTCCGACCCTTTGGATGGAAGACACTAGTTGTTATGGATCAATTTATAAACCGTTTCAACATAGTTATATTTATAAGCTATTTGCATCAATATATACCTAGCCCATTACCGACTGTGCAAAGCCCACAATCCCGGTAAATGAAGTGCTATTATTTATTTTTAAGCCTTGTCAATTAATTTATAATTACAAGCTTTTCCAAACGAAACATCGACTGTGCAAAGCCCACAATCCCGATAACCCACGAACTGACCACGCCAAAACGTATCCAGGGCCTTGGTAAGGGATCATGACTTCCCTCCCTAGTATGCTACTTGTCGGGTCGTCACCCAACGCGATATATAATAAAATATACATCATTTCCGGATTGGACCGTCTTTCAAGTTTTAAATATCTATATCTATTATCGATCTATAACCCGTTTTGATGAATACAAAGTTAGACATCCGGCGTTATAATCATAGCGTCGAGAAGGATCCACGCTCCGGTTTGTTATGCCAAAAACATTATCTCACACGCGGTCTAAGTTTCGGTTTTTCAATAATTTAAACCTTCAAAAACCCTATTTCCAGAATAATGTCGAACGTGCTCAAAACATTGATTTTATTAGGGCAATATCCTTAAAATTGGTTGGGAGGAAGATTAGAAGTGATTTGGGATCGAAAGTAGCGACGAAATGAAAAATTGGAGTCCGGTAACAGAACCTCACGCACGGTCCGTGCCCAGGGGCGCACGATCCGTGCGGTCTGTTCTGTTACTGAATTCTAATTTCTCATATTTTCCCTAATCCGTGAGTAGAACTCACCGGTATGACAAGTCCCCGAGAAGTCGCGTCCTCGCTCGAATAATCGAACCGTTAATCACTCGAACAATCCCCGTAATCACGAACACGCTGCGAATGCCTCCGTGACTGAACTCAGCAACCAACGTTCCTCTTGTTACTGACCTCCTTCACGGTGTATAGAAATGGTGTCTCTCGCGATCTTGTCGCCTCGAACCCTCAATTCGACGAACCGATAATTTCCAGATTTATTTCCGATTTCCAGTATCATGGTACAATTTTGCAACAGGTGTAACTTGGTCAATCCGTGACCAAAACTACTCAAATCAGTGCCCAAAATGAGGAGAATTTTGTCTAGTTTCTGATGGTTGAAGATTCACACGCATGAAACCAGTAGTTTGGGAGATATCACCGAAAAAATGGGACAGGGTCCAAGCTGTGCCACACATAGTCAAAACTGTCTTCTTGAGCAGAATTTGTGTGTCTACATCCTCAACTTCACAAATGCATCCAACCACGAAATTAGCTCCAAAACAGCACTCCATCTACTCCAGCACCCCTTCCTACTGTCCAACTCTCTAAGTTCAGAATGTAGCTAGTGTAGGCACACTAATAGGGTGGTTGAACTTCAATAGTAGCTTATGGGGCTTCAATGGCAACATGCAAAAAGCTTTAAGGGCCATCGTAACTCCATTATCTCCTTCATTTGAGCTTGGAGTTCTTTCCATGGTGAATAGAGGTAGAGATGAGTATGGTTTCAGAACTTAGCACCATTAAATAGAGGAAGAAAAATGGAATGGGATGGAGAAGGGATCACTCACATGCATGGAGAATCAAAGAAAACCTCTTCCTCCTTCTTCCTCTCCCTCTTCGCCCCACCTCTCTCTTCTCACCCTTATTTTCTTTTTCTGATTTCAGAACCTCAGTGAAGTGAGTGAGAGTGTGGCTGAGAGAGATAAGTTGGTGAGGTTTTTAAATGAAGGTGAAATTACCATTTTGTCCTTATGTTCAACTCTCACTTCAACTCTTCTTTTCTCACTTTCTCTCTTCCAATTTTATTTCCAAATGGCTGAATGAGAGGGAAAGGAGTAGGGTCAGGTGGTGATATAAGCTGAGGATTGTTTAAATGAGGTGAAATGACCAAAATGCCCTTGGTTTGTTAATATCCATTTAGGTCCATTTTGATCCATAAAATACCCATCAATCCATATGACTTAGCAATTTGAATAACATCACCATAATCTTAGCACGATTAGGACCCAATCCGTTATTTCATCAATGATACTTCCTCATTATGAGACGAAATGACGATTTTACCCTCGTGCTCTAATTCCCACAACGATTCACACAATTCGGATAATTGTGCGTATTTCATATGCTTGAGCGATTAAACATTGTTTTCACGAATCATCATATCCAATATCTGATTTATAGTTTAATCGAATAATAAATCCTTAGTTAATTTCGTATACCGAAATTAACAAAAACTAGGGATGTTACAACAAGGGGACTGGGTAAAAACTGCAACTGATTTAAAATCAAATCTTGTGGACACGATATCTACCACAATACTTGATGTAATCAGATTATTCATGTGCCTGTCCTGAAGCATTTCGTGTCTAGTTTTTGAATAAGCAAGAATTACGTTCAGATGAGTTGTGTATAGGGAGATATAGGGTAAACACCGAAGGTGTTCCCAACAGTTTTCCTGTAGAATTTGTTTCTTCATGGTGAACTTGGAGCTTTGAATTTCTAATTGGTGAAGTGAGCTAGAGGGAGGAAGGGCTACTGAAATCAGTATCAATGGAAAGTGGAAAAGAAATGGGAAGGATTGATACAAGGATCTCACACATGCATGAACAATTGAAGAATTAATCCTCTCTTCTCTCTCTCTCTCTCTCTCTCTCTCTCTCTCTCTCTCTCTCTCTCTCTCTCTCTCTCTCTCCTCACGGCTTCTTTCTTTCTTTCTACCCTCTCTTCTTCTATTTTTCAGCAACCAGCAAATGTGAAAGTGTGTGGTTGTGTTGTCTCTGCTGATGGTTTCCTTTAATGAGTTGGAAATGACCATAATACCCCTAGTTCACCAATTACTCCATAAACCCTTCTTAATTCATTTCTAGTCACATAATCAAACAATACTTTATACAACAATTAATTAATGCATATGTGGGTGATTTGTGGAAGGTGGTTCAGCTGGAACTCATTAATGGGTGGAAAAGATGGAAATGCCCTTATCCTTGTATTTTTGCTTAAAATCCCAAATAGCTAGCCAATCAATCAACAATTCAAGTACTAATATATTTTAGCACACAAGTACAACATAATTCACTTAATCAATTATGCTAATTAATTATCTTGACCTCTTGCTAATTTCAGTAAATGAAATTAGCTGAATTGGGGATGTTACACATATTTAATATAGTATACTTTAATTTTCTTTAAGCAGTCTAAATGGGAAAATACTATATGTTGTTGACATAATTATTGTTTATGATTTGTCTTTATAATCTCTATGTATTTTACAAATGAATATTTTATTTTTGATTCCTACGAAAAAACATTACATATTTTTGTTATATTATTTTATATTTTTCTCATATAATTCATACATGTTGTTGGGTATACCTTCAGTAATTTTGATATTTGACGGGAAACATTACATACTGCCGACATACAAATTTATTAAATTATTAATTTTGACATATATTTTTCCCTTATTGAATGTGGTTTAGTATAGTTTCAGTAGTTTAGATATTCGACGGAGAAACATTACATGTTATCGAAATAACTATTTTTTATATTTTTTGTTGGAGTTTGAATGGGAACGCATTGCATAATTTTAGTATAATTTAAATAAATTTAAACTTGACGGGAAACATTACATATGTATATTTTACTCTGGGCTTCATATAAAAAAACATTATATGTTTCCCAAATAATTGTTTTTAGAGATTTATTCATAGAATTATCTGTGACAAATAATATAGTGCATTCCATTCATATCATGGGTATACTGCTAGTTCTTAACAAAAAATAAAGACAAAAGAAGGAATAATAATGTCTCACTTTATCGTATTATTTTTATTTCAAACATTCAAGATGACCATTTCTTAATCTCGATTGACTATTTTTGAAAATAAAATTAACAAATGCTACGCGTGCAATTTAAGGTTATGGATGAATAGGAGATGTAGGAGGAAGAGGAGGAACAACTCTAACACAACATTTCGGGTTAACTGGGCAGCCTTCTGAGATGCAAAAATCAGGATATGCATTTGTTGGCACACTTCTAATTTCTCGAGTAGCATAAACATTTCCCATTAGAGTAGACACACCAATGAGAAACAACACCACCATCTTCAACACTATTTTTAACGAGTTTTCCATCAAAAGACCACGTGCTTTGCAATGAAAGTAAAGTGACAAACTTATCATGTAATGTTAAAGCATGTACTGTTATTTATACATAGGTTGATCCTCTAAAAGATTAAATATGGGAAAAATTTGGTCAATTTTTAAATTTATTATTTTATATCATATTAAGTAAAAATTTTATTCATTGATCGATTTTTAATATTCTATTCTCTAACTACGTAATAAGTTCTAAAGATATATTTCCTTTTTATAATTGATTGTTATCCTTCATTTAGCTGTATCTATTAAATGAATAATATATCATCATTATTATTTTTGAAAAATTGGATATTGTAACATCCCCAATTTAGCTAATTTAGTTAATAGAAATTAGCAAGAGGTTATGTTTGATTAATTAGCTAAATTAAATAATTTAGTGCCTCGACTCTATGGATTACTAAATTATTTGACTAGTTATATGAATTATATGAATTAATATGTGATTGATTGTGTTTGAGTGGTTATAAGTGGGTTTAGGTGAGAATTAGTGAACCAAGGGTAGTATGGTCTTTTCCTATCTTTAAGTAACCTCCCGCTGAAAGGCACAAACACAGACCACCCTCACTCCCATAAAATTCCCATTCAGAATTTTGAAAACATAAGATAGAGGGGGAGAGAGAGAGAGAGAGAGAGAGAAGAAGAAGTTGCGAGAGAAAGAGGGAAAGGAGGAGGAGAGAAATTCATTCTCCCTTGATGCATGTAAGTGAAATCATAACCATTCTCTCCCACTTTTCATCCTCTACTCATAGATACTAAAATCACTAGTTGATTCCCCCTCCATCTCCATCCACCATTTTCGAGTTCTTGAAGGGTTTGAACTTCAAGTCTAGAAAACTCTACAATGTGGCATTTTATCTTTCATGCATGTGGGTTCTAGGAGCTATAGATGTTAAATTAAAGTTTGCATTTTTAAATTGAGGGCTGTATCAGAAGTTTGGGAGCTACATTGGGGATTATAGTTAGCAAGAAGTGAACCTTGAAGCTTAGGGTAACACTTGGAAGTGCTAGAGTAGTTTGAGTTCAGTTTTGGAAGCGGGTTGACACGTTAGAATCGAGTTCGTGAAGTTTCGATGATTGTTGAATTTCGATTATTGTTGTTGTTTGCGATTTTCATCGCAAGAGATGAGTTCTATACTCGCTTAGGGATTAAATTTCGTGTTAAATACTGGTTGTGACTGAATATATGTTTTGGTTTTTGTTTTGTTAAGTTTTTAGTCAAAAACCGTCATTTACAAAAATGTATTTTTGTTATGAATATTTGAATGATTGAGAATGGAAGGTTTGATGATGTTTATGATGATTGTTGTTGCTGAATGATGTGTTGTTATGTTTGGGTATCGATCGGAATAAGTTTCGAAATCGATCGGAATGAGAATTTCACACGAAAACAGGATTTTTAGAAATGCTGATAAGTCAGCACGACCCGTGCTGATTTTGGCATGACCCGTGCTGATAAAATGGGTCCAAAGCCTTCCTAATTTATTCCAAACCTATTCTAATGCTTTCTCCAACCCTATGTATTGAATAAATGATTGATGTGATGCGAAGGCTCTATGTGAATGACCAGGAAGTTGAGGTAATGTCATGTTATGTTTAAATGTGATTATGTTACGTCATGTTAAGTGGACTATAAGTCCCATGAGGTTGAGGTTAATACTACGATATTGATTGTAATTGAAATCATTATGTTGATTGTGATTGAGGTAATTATGATTGTGATTTAATGATGTTGTTTGGACTGGAATATTGTCTGGTATTATCTGTTTTGAGGTTGGATTAAGATTGGGTTACGGATTGGACGCGATAGGAAAAGAGAAACAGAACGAAATAAGCGAATTGTGACTCTGCTACAGGCAGCACGGGTCATGCTACCCCTAGCACGGGTCGTGCCAGGTCTTCTGTCCCCGGTGGCCAAAAATTCGTTTCGTCGCTCCTTTCGATTCCAAACCTCTTCTAATCTTCTTCCCAACCATCCCTCATGTCAAGGAACCAATGATGCTCTGTTTTTGAACATGATTGCAAGGCTTAAAAGAAATTGTTTTTGGAAGTCATAATTGTTTCAAAAAAAGGTAAAGTAGTACTCGTGAGCGAACATGTATTATGTTTAATGTCATGGAACTAAATGTTCAAGAAATTGTTTAAGGTCATGGAACTAAATGTTCAATCAAGTCAGGATATATAAATTATATCAAAGGATGGGTGACGACCCAGTTGATTAGTATACAAGGGGAGCGGAAGTCATGAGCCCCAAAACCTAGGCCTCAGAAGGTTTGAAGCTAGTGTAAACTAGTGGAGAGGTTTGACGGTAAAGGCAAAGCTTTTGCCGAAGATGTACTATGGCATGTCAGGAAACGCTATATGCACGTAGGACCGAAATGGACTACGATTAAATGAACAAGAATAAATGAACCGCGAGTGTGTAGTAAGGGGTCTCGATAGGACTCACTAAGATAATGTTTATCTCACCCTTTATATGTTGTGGTTTTTACAGAGAAACAGGGAAAGTCAGAAGCAAAGGACCACGGTTAGCCGGTGCACCATATGAAGGTCATGGAGATTACTGAGAACTTTGTTTAGGGTTTATGTTGCTTCCCTTGCTTTCTGTGTATCTTCGATATTATGACTTGTATCGGTATTAGAAGTTATAAATCGTTTCCGCTATTTCTGTATTGGATATTGGACATTAGGATCTGGGAAGGAAAATAAAATATGGTTTTCATATTAATTATGTACTTCTAATTGAAAGCACGAAACATGAGAGATCGCTTGATGAGTTTTTATCAAGCTTTAGTTTTGTTCAATATCTAAAGACGGGAATTTTACTCTGATATATGCCTTAAAGTATATTCTAGTATTTCTTCGGCGGTTGAAATATTAGGGTGTTACAAATATCGTATTAAAAAAGACACCAAACAATTGAATATTTATGCATTTGTTTTTTCCTAATACAACTTCCTCTTAACCAAATACATAATCTCACCATTATATCTAAAGTTTTATAGCTTTCGATACTCAAATAACAGATAACATAAAAAATTAGGAAATAAATATTAAGTTTATTTTTTATTAATTAACATTAATATGTCTAGTCAAAATAAAAGGAGGAAAGTATTTATTAAAAACAAAAGGAGGAAAGCATTCATTTTAAATTATTTCTTATTTTTTTCAATATCTTTTGATTTAAAAATTTGCATGCTTTCAAGTGGTGGTACAATGAAAGTGATCCGTCCTAGAAGTCGAACTCTGTTCTAGAAGTTTGGTCCAGTTGTTGCCAAGGTAGTAAGTTGTATTTGTTCCAAGTGAGGCTCCGTCGCGAAGTACCATTGAAGGGGGTGGTACCTGCATAGAGCCATTCCAAGACCAGACATCAGGCAAATAAGGAACCAACTTAGGAAATGATTAGAAGGAACTTGGAATCATTTGGAATGGACTAAGGTGCATTTTGAAAATGGGTGACAAAAGCTTACGCACGTTTCGTGTAACACCCCTTTTCTACCCCATAAGTTACACGTCATTTATCAGAGTAAATTGTTTTCACAAAAATTAATTTGAATGAATAGAAAAGAAGTGCCACATCGTCATAAATAAAACTCGTCATTGTCACTCGTCAAGGTTTTTGCATCATTCGTCATGAAATTTAAACTTTGAAAATTTCGTCACAGCGGAATAAAAATAGCAACTCGCCAAACTCCCTCAGACACGTCTCAAAACATCAATAAAATCATTAAACAGTCAGTTAAATAATTCAACAAACTTCACCCACGCCCCCTAGGTGTTACAGTATCAGAGAGCGACTCAAAACATCCCAACAGCTATCAAGGAAGGCAGCATGACCTTCACTCGCGGATACCTGCAGCGTTGCCACAGTAGAGCAACATTCCAAGCAGAAAGGGTGAGTCTTCAAACAGCATAAAGGCATATATAATAATCAGTATATTAGAGGACAATATCTATAACTACCACGGCACACTTAACGTCGCATTACAACCATCACAGAGCAACATCGGCAACCAACGTCAAAAACACATCACAAGCAAAACGCGTCGTGTTTATGCATATGTATGAAAATGCAACCCACACCTGGGCATATGCATGATGGTACCATACTCGTCATAATAAGCCACTATGGGCACACCGTCACTGTTTTCTCGTCATAAATAAGCCACTATGGGCACACCGTCACTAAGAGGCCGAAGCCTATTCGTCATAAAATGCACATGCTATGAGACACTATGGACACATGTGCAACCACAAATCATCATAATCACAACATCATCAAAATATTGGCCACTAAGGGCAACAACGTCGTTTAATTAACCACTAAGGGTATCCTCGTCATAATCACATCAACGTCAAAATATTGGCCACTAAGGGCAACAACGTCGTTTAATTAACCACTAAGGGTATTATCGTCATTTTACTCAACACGTCATTACTTCGTCCGGGTCAGCCACGTAGGCGCCCGTGCAACATCACTCATTTTTATTTCCTTAAAATAGCTCTTTTCCGAAAATGATTGAGTCACCACAATTTTTTTTTTAAAATACGATGTTCGAAGTCAACGCCCAAATAAATTTTCCAGAAAAATGTTTTATGAGCCCCAAATTAGAATATTCAGATGGGCGTCTGAATAAGCTTTACAACGCACTTCGAATCGTTTAAAACGGACACCCGAGTCAAAAGTTATGATCAAAACAATTTAGGGACGTCAAAATATTTTTCAGGACAGCTACGGGTTTGGCGCCCATGTGTGCGCCTAGGGCTAGGGCACACTACAAAAATCCGATTTTCACCAAATTAAATCCCCAAATTAATTCCCAAAATCAGACTCATCAATATAAATCAAATCACCATGATCACCTATTAAATCCTCCAATTATTTGTTGCCAAAACATCCATCAATTAAGGTCCCAATCCACATGAATAATATTTCAGTTATCACAAAATCAAGGGTTAATTCAATCACCAATTTTGGACCACCAAATCAATCACCAAATCAATTATCATTAATTCAAATTACTAATTGCTAATCATCCCTACCAATCCTCCTGAATTATCAAACATGACACAAAAGCAAATCACACCAACATGTAGCATGTGAATCATGGTATTAACATCAAACATCAATAAATCACCAACAACAAACATCACAACTCATCTTATATGCACAACAACACCAACAGTTCAACAAGAAATTCAACATAATAACTAATACACCCTAGGCATCATAGAACTACTCTCCCACATACTAACCATTATATAAACCCTTATAATGTGAGACTCCCCTTACCTTAGATTAGATGAGAAGAAAGTCCTAGGAAGATGAACACCAAGATGGTCCTACACACCTTGGAACAAGTCGCAATCCTTTCCCCCTTTTCCTCTTGAGCTTCACGCAAAATCTCTTCTTTCTTGCACTCACCAAAACG
Source organism: Astragalus membranaceus (assembly GCA_039519185.1). NCBI lineage: Eukaryota > Viridiplantae > Streptophyta > Magnoliopsida > Fabales > Fabaceae > Astragalus > Astragalus membranaceus. The sequence goes on from CM076852.1 coordinate 22,520,627, forward strand.
GTGCCCAACCTTCTCTTGAGCAAGCACCACGAAAATCAGCAACAATTCTTCCTCCCTTCTCCTATGGTGAGCGCCGTACAGCCCTCTTCTCTCCTCTCCACGTTTTCTTTCAATTTTGCACTGAGGCACAATGACTAAAACCCTATGCTTAAACCCCTCATCATATACGCCTATCACCTTGGACCCTCTCTTGGATCATGGGCTTTCACTTAATGTTCAATTGGATAATTAAACGTCACCACCTCCTAATTAACTAAATAAACCCCCCAATTATTTTAATACTTCTCCACAACTATATTCCCAATTAATTAAAACCACCCATTATTATTATCATTATTATTTCTATCACCCAAATCTTATTTAATTAATTAAATAAATAAACAACTATTTTTGGGCTGTTACAGTTCGTGCCCTAGAGGCGCACAACCCGTGCGTGTTTTCAAAAAATTTGAAACACAAATGCGTAGGGTATGCACGGTCCGTGCCCTAGGGCCCACGGTTCGTGCCATGTTTTTAAAACCTTTCAGACCACCTGCGAACGAGACGCACGGTCCATGCCATTCCATTTTCGTAAATTGTTGTTTTCGTATATTCTTTCCATTCCGTTTCGATTCCAAATTTCATTCCGATCGATACTCTAACTTTACACGCACACAAAACAGCACATAACGACAAACATATTCAGTCAAATCGGGGTTGTTACAACACCACACATTAGTTTCTCCATTTCCAAGCTTAAAAGTGAAGCCTGGTTGTACAACCTCCAAAGCCTTAGTTAATGAATTCCAAGTGGGCGATCATCATGTATTCCCAACCAAGAAAAGGTGGTTGTTCTTGACATATAACAAATTGAACACTGATACCCATGATTTCTGGGGACTATTCAACATGTCACAAACAAGTTTTCCTAAAAGAGAGGTGTTTTGCAAGCGGGATGTTCTCACTCCCAAACCCCCTAACTTCTTCGGTTGCATCACTATGCTCCAATTGAACATATGCATACCTCTATCAGTAGTGCCTCTCCAAAGAAAATCACAAGCAAGTCTATCCAACTTATTATAGACTCCTTGAGGGAACCATTGAATTTGCATGCCATAAAAGGGAATTGAATTTACATATGTATGATTATATTAAAGTTAATTAATCTTAATATAATTAGCAGTATGTTGAAAATATACTGGTTAATTAGTTCACGTCTAACCCCAGTTTCGTCTCGATCAAACTCTTAAACCTTTAATCAGTGTGTCCTTCATTTCAATGATCAGACCAATTTTGATTACCTCCTCAATGATTAATATATATATATATATATATATATATATATATATATATATATATTTAAAAGAAAATCAACTCCACTAATGTCACGTATTATCTTTTTGTTGAGAATTTTCCCTCTAAACTAAATATCTAATATATCTATAAATTTCTAATTGATAATATAATTGATAATTAATTCCACTCTTTATTCTCTCAGCCTCTCTTTAATAAGTCATATCTCATATTCAGTAACTGTTCGAACTTCCATTCAGTTCAAATTGCACATCGCTTTATTCATCTTCATCTCCTCTTCAATAATCACAACTTCTTCTATAAAGAAAAAAAAGAGAAACATATTTAATAGAGTATACTTTAATTTTCTTTAAGCAGTCTAAATGGGAAAATACTATATGTTGTTGATATAATTATTGTTTATGATTTGTCTTTATAAATCTCTATGTATTTTACAAATGAATATTTTATTTTTGATTCCTACGAAAAAACATTACATATTTTTGTTATGTTATTTTATATTTTTCCCATATAATTCATACATGTTGTTGGGTATACCTTCAGTAATTTTGATATTTGACGGGAAACATTATGTACTGCCGACATACAAATTGATTAAATTATTAATTTTATATATATTTTTCCCTTATGGAATGTGGTTTAGTATAGTTTCATTAGTTTTGATATTCGACAGAGAAACATTACATGTTATCGAAATAACTATTTTTTATATTTTTCTTTGGAGTTTGAATGGGAAAGCATTGAATATTTTTAGTATAATTTAAATAAATTTGAACTTGACGGGAAACATTACATATGTATATTTTACTCTGGGCTTCATATAAAAAAACATTATATGTTTCCCAAATAATTGTTTTTAGAGATTTATTCATAGAATTATCTGTGACAAATAATACAGTGCATTCCATTCATATCATGGGTATACTGCTAGTTCTTAACAAAAAATAAAGACAAAAGAAGGAATAATAATGTCTCACTTTATCGTATTATTTTTATTTCAAACATTCAAGATGACCATTTCTTAATCTCGATTGACTATTTTTGAAAATAAAATTAACAAATGCTACGCATGCAATTTAAGGTTATGGATGAATAGGAGATGTAGGAGGAAGAGGAGGAACAACTCTAACACAACATTTCGGGTTAACTGGGCAGGCTTCTGAGATGCAAAATTCAGGATATGCATTTGTTGGACCACTTCTAATTTCTCGAGTAGCATATACCTTTCCCATTAGAGTAGACACACCAATGAGAAACAACACCACCATCTTCAACACTATTTTTAAGGAGTTTTCCATCATAACACCACGTGCTTTGCAATGAAAGTAAAGTGACAAACTTATCATGTAATGTGTAACATCCCCAAAATAATTAATCGAATTATTTGGATGTTACCCCAATTGAATTATTTTAATTAGTACTTGATTGGTAAATTTATTGAGTGCTAAAATTAATTAATGGTCGTCATAGGATCGTTAACTGGATAATACGGAATAAGAACGATTTAGGAAAGAAATAAGAGATTAAGGGCAATATGGTCATTTGACCACATTACCACTTAATTATATATATATATATATATATATATATATATATATATATATATATATATATATATTTATATATGGGTATATATATAAGAAAAGAAGTGAAAGAAAGAATTTAGAAAAGAAATAAGGGAAACGAAACAGAGAGAAGGAAGAGAAAAGAATGGATAAGAGAAAGAATGGGTTTTGATGGAAGAATAGGAAAATGGGGATCATAGGTTCATCAAAACATCACTCCTCCAACACAAGAAATGATCACCATTTTATCCTCTTCCATTTGATACCAACATCATCACAAACAACGTTGCCATTTTCGAAATTAGGGAGAAAAGAGAGAGGTTTTGGAGCTTTCATCTTCTTTTAGGTAGTTTGGAAGCTTGGGAAACACAAGCAAGAGCTTGATTGCTAAGTTGGGGTGGAGAAATCAAAGTTTGATTGAGTAGGGTTATGGAGCTCAAATTTGGGGTTTTATGTGTTGAAGCAAATTAGAGGTTAGGGATGATGAATAGTGTTCTTGGGTGCCTCATGGTTGAATGGAAAGCTTTGGAAGCGGATACGGGTGTCGCCGGAATGTGGAGTTGAGTCGGGGAACCATTCGTGTGGTTATGTCGTAAATGCAATTTTGCGGAAAGTCTCGGTTAATTGTGATTTTCATCACAATTGGTGAGTTTTACTGACGTTTAGGTTTTGATTGATGAGTTTGATGTGTCGAACTTGGATTTGGAAAACCGTTATTTTGAAACTAAGCTCACGCCGACGACGACGACGATGGCCGGGAGAGTTCACGTGCGACCAGCAGAGCTAACACGACGGTGACGGACGGCGGTCGGAGCTACAAGTACAGCTCCGTTTTTTTTCCTTTTTTTTTGTCTATTTATCTGTTTGTTCCCCTCCCTCTATTTTCTTATTTATTTTTTTTTTCAAAAAATTGCGTTAAACTCAAGTCAACCAAAATCAGATAAGCCTATTTTTTTATGATTTATTGATATTCTCCCTCACATATTCCTCAAAGGGAAAACGATTTTTTCTCCTTCTCTGGACCTCCTGATTCACTTTTTTTCTTTACTGTTTTTTTTTTGCTAATCTGCTTCTTTCTGCAACATTCATTTTTACACATATACATATGTATGTTTTTCACTGAAAGTATACCGTCTGAAAATGATGTACATGGCATTTGATATATGCAGAATATACATTATTATTCATCAGTAAACATCTATATAAGATTACCACATAATGAAAGAAAAGTTAAGCATACCCTTGTGTTGTCTTCCCTCTGATTTCCACTCCAGCCCCTATCCTTGAACACTCAAAACCGAATGTCTTCAAAATATATTTTTTTTTAGACTCTATCTATTCAAGAACAGAACTCAGACTCTCTACCAATTTGATACTGTTATCAATGTTTTTTTTTGTTACGGTGCGTATTCTCCTCCCCTTTCACTGTTGATGGTCACTAATATTTATACCCAAAAAAATGTGGTGTAGGTGTGGTGTGGGAACAGGGGATCAAAACTCCCAAGAGACCAAACTGTTATTGTTGCAGCAGTGACATAGGAGGAGCAGGGGCAGGAAGGATGCGGCTGGCATGTCCTTGCCCAAACAGTCAAAAAGCCAAGGAACAAGGGGAAGGCAACCTCAGCCTCACTCTCAAAATGGGCAGGCGCTGCTGCCCTCTTTTTCCCTTTTTTTGTTTTAAAAAATGTACTTTTCTTTGTTGTTTTTTTTTGTCTTCATGTAAAAAAGAGTTGACTTTCTTTCTTCTTCTTTTTTGTGCTACTATTTTCCTTAAATTTTTTTTGTCTATATGTGTAACAAAACAAATAAAAAAAGGACAGCTATTTAAACTGATTTTATTTTATTATTACTATTCTTTAACCTCGCTGTAGTTAATTAAAAAAGAAGCGGTAAAATAATGCGTACTGACGCAACCACTCGCACACGACTCGAAACGGACGCGTGCTCGCATTAAGACTATGAACGCGTACGTGATTTGAATGCGCACATGATGCACCCCGATAGTAGGATACGCATACGGTTTAGGTATGACACGCGTAAATTATTTTTGGAACTCTCCTTTTTTTCTTTTGAATAAATGAGTAACTGTCGGTTAAAATTGGATGTTTACAAACAGTTTACCAGATCTCGGTACGGACTGAACTCGTTCAAAGGGCTGTGACGCATTCTCTAGTCGCTTTGATGCTTTGGGAGAACCCAGGAGGTTCAGGCCCTGGAGGCAGTTTACTAGGGCTCGGCCCAAATTGAACTCGTTCTCGGGGTTTGTGACTCGTAGCGGAGTCATCGTGGGGCGAGATGACGCTCGATCCCGGCCCGTTTTGATAGGTTTTGATCAGAAAATTGCTCCTTTACTCATATATTTGTAAGCACAAATCATCTAAGAACAAATGCACTTTTTATTGAAAAATGAAATGAAAGACATGCCTCATTAAAACCTCTACCGACCAAACACCCAATGGGTAAAAGGCCGTAGAGGAAAAAGAGTACATCTCCCGGTTACAATTGCAATACATTAGTGTTTATCCGATTGTTGCAAGTGAAATACATTCGCAACTTGGTTGCATTCCAAATCCTGGGGATCAGATTCTTGCTCAAGGTCTTGACATGATAAGCCCTTTTCCCGGTCTTTGAGTTGACCCAGTATGGGCCTTCCCAATTGGGAGCCAGCTTCCCTTGGGCTGCATTCTTGTGACCGACATTCGACCTTCTGAGGACGAGCTTTATTACTTCGAATTCTCTAGGGAGCACTCGGGCATTGTAACGTGTTGCCATCGTTCGCTTGACAACTACCTCTCGCAAGGCGGCCTGATTCCTGAGCTCTTCTACTAGGTCGAGTTCTTCGCGGGTTTCCTGGTTGTTGACTTCGATCGGGTTGGGGTTGGCTGTCCTCCAACTAAGCGCTTTGATTTCAACTGGTATGATTGCTTAAGTGCCATACACCAATCGGAACGAAGGTCCCCTGGGGAGGAGTGTGGGGTAGTTCGGTACGCCCATAGTACGTAGGGTAACTCTTCTGCCTAGTTGCCTTTGGCCTCGTTGAGTCGTCTACTCAAGCCTCTGAGAATTACTTTGTTCACTGCTTCTGCTTGGCCATTTTTCTGGAGGTTCTCTACCGAAGTAAAGCGGGTGCTCTACTCAAGTCCCTTGTTGGCAAACTGTGTTCTGTTGTCGGTAATCACTACTTCGGGTGTCCCAAACCGAACCAAGATACTCTTCTATTGGCTAATGGCTCGGGTTCAATCCACTTTGTGAAATAATCCACTGCTAAGATCAAATACTTCAGCTGTCCTGGAGCAGTAGGGAATGGCCCCAATAGATCCATTCCCCCACCATGCAAAGGGTCAGGAAGGAGCTAAAGTGTTTAATTTGGTGGGTGGGGCGATATACACATCAGCGTGTCGCTGACACTTATCACATTTCTTGACTAGATTCCTAGCATCTCCGTTCATTGTGGGCTAGTAATAACCCGCTCTGGGTGTCTTCTTAGCCAATGATCAACCTCCTAGGTGGTTTTCACATATTCCTTCTTGTATTTTTTGTAGAACATAGTCGGCTTCTTCCGCTTCTAGGCACTTTAAGAGAGGCATGTAGAATCCCCTCCGAAAGAGTCTTCCTTCAGTTACCAGGTATGATGACGCCCGCCTTTTGATTAGGGCTACTTCCCTAGGGTCATCGGGTTCCCCCCTTTAAGAATGTACTTGAGGACCAGATCGATCTAGCTTTCTCCGGGACCGATAGCACATATGTTGATGGTCGGTCCGTTATCGAATGGCACACTTGGTTGGGATAGAGTTTCATGGATCACACTTCGATGATTTCCTGGATTCTTCGTGCTGGCGAGTTTGGAAAGGATATCGGCTTTGGTATTCTGGAACGGGGTTGGTGCTTCACCTCGGCGTACTCAAAGAGTTTGAGAAGCTCCTTTGCTCTCGCCAGATATCTCTAAAGAATAGGGCCCCTTACGTCGAACAGCTCCTTTATCTGTGAAACTACTAAGAGAGAATAAGAGTGGAGTTCGACTCTGGTGACATTGAACTCCCGGGCCAACAGGAGACCGGCTATGCAAGCTTCATATTCTGCCTGGTTATTTGAGGTGGCGAACGAGAATGTGAGCGACAACTCTATCATTAAGCCTTCTGAATTCTCGAGAATTAAATCGGCTCCACTTCCTTTGATCTTGGATGAGCCATCAACATGGGAGTCTAAAAGGGTGGAGGTCCTTCTTCTGGGGGTGGAGTCATCTCAGTGATGAAATCTGCCAAGACTTGTACCTTAGCCGCCGACCGAGATTCGTACTTGATGCCAAATTTTGAGAGCTCAACCGCCCATTTTATCATTCTTCATGCTAGGTCAAATTAGTGAAGTATTTGTCTAATCGGCTGGTTGGTTCTGACGACGATCTGGTGGGCCATGAAATATGGTCTCAAGCGTCGAGTGGATAAGACTTGTGCTAGGGCTACCTTCTCTATCTTTTGGTATCTGAGTTCTGGTCCTTGAAGAGCCTTGTTGACAAATTAGATCGGATTTTCTCCGGATCGGATTCCCGAACGAGCACAACACTTAATGCTTCATCGGCGTTTGCTAGGTACAAATACAATGTCTCCCTGTTCTCTAGTCTGGTGAAGATGGGGGTTATCAGGAGGATGGTATTGAGTTGGTCCAGAGCTAGTTCGCACTCTGGTGTCCAATCAAACTCGACCCCCTTCTTGAGTAGCTTGAATAGAGGGAGGGACTTGTTTGCTGCTTTTGCAATGAATCAAGAGAGAGCGGCTATCATCCCAATTAGTTTCTGAATCTCCTTTTTGTGGTGGGCAGTCGCATGTCAGGTACTGCTTTACATTTATCTGGATTGGCCTCGATCTCCCTTTTGGTCAGGTAAAATCCAAGGAACTTTTCGGCCCTTACGCCGAATGGAAACTTCTCGGGATTCAGTCTTAGAGAATTCTTTCGAGCTTCAGCAAAATCTTCGGTGAGGTCGGCTAGGTGATTGGAGTCCGCCTTGCTTTTTACTATCATGTCATCCAGGTAAACTTCCACTGCACACCCGATTTGAGCATGGAACACCTTGTTCATCATTCTCTGGTACGTTGCTCCGGTGTTCTTCAGCCCGAAGGGCATGACATGGTAGTAATAGTTACCCTTCTCTGTCATGAACGTTGTTTTCTCCTGGTCGGGCAGATACATAGCGATTTGATTATACCCTGAGTAGGCATCCATGAATGATAAGAGTCGGAAGTCAGATGCATTGTCTACTAACTTGTCCACGCTTGGGACCAGAAAACCATCTTTTGGGCATGCCCAGTTAAGGTCGGTATAGTCGACGCACATGTTCGACTTGCCATTGGACTTCTTCACCAGAACGACATTAGACAGCCAAGTCGTGTACTTAATCTCCTTGAAAAACCCGACCATTATGAGATCTGATACTACTTTGATGGCGGCTTTGGCCTTGTCTTCTTTCTGTACATGCCTTCTTTGGGCAACCCACTTTACTTGAGGATCCACTACAAGGTATTGACATGCCACTTCGGGTGGGATCCTAGGCATGTCTGTTGCACTCCATGCGAACAGGTCAGCATGTTCTCTTAGGCATCGGGTAAGTTCTTCTCTTATGCTATCGGGTAAATCGGTCCCTATCCTGACTACTTTCAAGGGGTCGTCTCCGAGTTGTATTGGAATAAAATCGCCATCAGGCCCTGGTCTCTTCATACGCTTCTTTAGCTCTTTTGTTAAAGCGTCGTCGCCTTCTTCTTCTTTGCTATCAGGGTCATACCGAACGTCTAGGTCGGCCACATTGACCTCACTTCTTATTCTTTGTCCGGGCTGGGTCTTGAGGATCATGAAGTGACACCGCCGGGCTGATTCGAGGTCTGCATGCAACTTGACAACTTCTTCGGTTGTTGAATAAAATTTCATTTTAAGGTGGACAGTGGATGCGACCACCCCGAGTCACCCGAGTGTCGGCCTTCTGATGATACATTGATTCACCAATTTGCAGGGAAGCACCAAGAAGGGGGTTTTCACCGTTCTGAAGAGCGGTTTCTCAGCATTGTCATCGCCGTAAGTAACCATCAACTCAATGTACCCCCAAGGGTGTTGTGGTCGAGCCATTGAATCCCGGGAGATCGATTCCCCAGTATGGGGTGAGATCACCCTTGGAAATAATCAGCACGTGATGGAGGTCGACGAAGATAATGTCGGCCGAACTCCCTAGATCCACCAGAATTCTTCTTACTTCAACATTGGCCATTACAGCCGTTATCAACAGAGGAATGTACTTGTTCAGTTTCACGTTGAGCAAGTCTTGGTCCCCAACAGACAGGGGCGGTCGAGAGGCTGCGATCTTGGGTGTCGAGGTAAAGGCAACGCTCCTTATTTCTTTTCGTCACCGCTTCATGGACTTGTTTGTTTCACCCTCTTCTACTGGGAATCCGCCTGAGATGACCATCGCCACCGATCTTCCCTTCAATTTTTGTATGTCTACCTCTTCTTCCGAGTCGCTATCGTCCTCTTTTGTTGGCTTGGTGACTTCGTTCACCACCGCCTTTCCTTTGTTAGGGGAACGATTTTTTTTGTCGTCTCGGGGTTTTGTCTGGGTCTTCTTGACACACTGAGTAAGCTTTCCTTTCCAGTTTAATTCTTCAATGTCGTCCGTTGCTACGATGGTACCGACAATATTTTCGCGACGGGATCTGACCTTCCTTTAATACGAGTGGTTCGGATCTCTTTACGTCTCTGAACTATGTCTTGGCGCACTCGCAGAGGATTTGTGCTCGGGAGATGTTCAACCAGGTGTGCTCAGTGAACCTTCACGGTCGGAATTCACGAGGTGCGCCCCCTGCGTTCTTCTTCTAATGTTGATCGCGGGGATCAGCTTCTTTCTAAGTGCCCTACTTTGTTATGGCTCGGCTAGCGAGATCAGCCTTTTCATAATGCATATAAGTCTCCCAAGTCGTGAGACTTGTTTACTCCAATTTCTACTGGGAATAAGCTACAGTGTCTGAGACCGTCCTTCAGGAAAAACAACCTCATTTTGTAGCCCAAGTTTCTAACGGTGGTGGCCTCTTTGTTGAACCGTTCCACCTATTCTCGAAGTGTTTCTTTCTAGCGTTGTCGGACCGCCCTGAGTACTTCCTCTGACTTGGGTTTCAATCGAGACGCGGTGAACCGAGCTGAAAAGAGTTGGGTTAGTTTCCTCCAAGTGGATACGAAATTTGGTTTCAGTTCTCTAAGCCATGCCAGGGCCGACTTATCGAGGGTGAGTGGAAAAATCTTACACTTCACTGGGTCCCTGGCGCCTCGATATTGCATCATTAGCTCAAAGTAATCTAGATGATTATATGGATCTTTGATCCCGTCATACATGTTCAAAACTGGAGGCTTCTCCAGGGAGGCGGGGAATCAGGAATTCGTCAATTTCCCTAACAAATGGCCCTAAACGAGAGTGTCCGGACCCCCGACGAGGCGACCTGTTCCTGAAATCGTAATTCCGGCGGTCACGTCAGCTTGGGGATCGTCTTGTCTTGTGTTACTGCTTGTGTCTGGAGGGAAACCTGCTTCGTGAGCGCCTGAGAGAATTGGAGGAGGCGAGGGATGAGCTTCGTAACGGTGATTCTTCGGGCCAATAGGTATTATCTGTTGATGAGGGCAGTGGTCGAACCTCCCTTGCCCCGACGACAGGTGTCATACCCTAATTTTGTCCGACTAATCCAAAAATTCAAAAAAAAAATTTTGTTCTCGTGTCACGTATCATTTTAAGCGCATGTGTCTTTAGCATTCTCGTGCGACGATTGTTTTGATGCTCGTTTTATTTTATTTTTGTACTCATTATTATTTGTTGCAAAAATGTACCAAAAAAAAACCGAAGGTATAATAAACGTTCATCGGGCTGAATGGTCCAAGTCCTTTTCATTACAAGTTTTTTGGCACATATAAACATAAAAGGCAAAAAAGATAAATAGTACATTTTTTAAAAAAAAAATAAAGAAAAGAGAATGGGAAGGCCCCTAGCTAGGGTTACGGTTATTCCTTTGTTTTTTCCTTGATGTTGTCCTTCCCCATGGCCAGCTACGGTCCTTTTGATGATTCAAATGATGCTGTCCTTGAGCCCAAAATTGCCAGCCAGTTGCTGTCCTTTGTCCTTTTTTTCTCTCAAATTGATGTCCTTTTGATTCCTCAGCACCACACCAACTTGCCTATAAATCAAACAGCACAGCCACAAACGGGGGATAGACGGTGACACAAAAATACATACACTGAAACATACACAATAATACACACAGATACGCAGGGAGGAAATACAGGGGCAAAACGAAAAATAAGGGGGAATCAGAGAGAAAAACAACCAAACAACCACCACCACAACAGCCAACAAAAACCTCACAACCCCCCCCCCCCCCCGCGTCACCACCAGCAACACTAAACAGCCATCGTGAACCACCGTATAACCACCACGAAAACCACCCTCACACAGAATCACCGCCATAACCCACTCCCTCTTTCTTCGAATCACCAACAAAACCTCCCAACTACCACCTCACAGTCACCGTCACCACCATCTCACGGCCACCGCCCATAACTACCAACAAAACCACCCAAAATCACCAATCGTCACCACCCCAAAACCATGACCGCCCCCCACAACCATACAACAACCACCACAGTACACTACCCACAATCTCCAACCAAACCATCACAGTAGCCACCCAACTTCGTCATCTCACCGACCCAACACAGCCACTGCACACCACCATGAACCTCTCTCCGTGACCGCCGCAGGCGCGTCCCTCTCTCTCACTTCGTTCGTCAACCCCCACAGACTACCGTAAACACACCACCACCGAAGCTCCATCACCGCCACCATCCTCGTAACCACCGTCGTGAGCCACACCATAACCACTGCCGCGTTTCTCCCTCTTCCCTTCGTTCTCTCCATTCCTCTTGCATTCTCTCTCCTTCACTGTCGCCGGCGCCTTATCACGGCACTCCCTCCGGCGACGTCGTCTCCTTCACTTCGCTCACCACTCTTCACTCTCTCACTCCTTCGTTCTTCTTTTCCTTCCCTCTTCCTCTCTCCGTAAACTCCCTACTTCTTCTCTTCCTCTCTTTGCGGACCTCGTTCCCCCTCTCTCAGTAATTTCTCGCCGGGAACGACGCCGGAGCTTGCATTTCCTTTCTCGCCGGTGAAGATTTCGCCACCCTCTCTCTCTCTCTCTCTAAAATGAAAGCTGCCGCGCTGAGTAAGGTATATATCCCCGTTCAATTTAATATTTATTTTGTTTTTTTTGTTTAAATGTCATTTTAATTATTGCACCCCAACGTTTACTTCATACCCCCCCCCCTCTAAAAAGCCAATAATTCGTGGGCTAGTAATGCTGAAGCTAAAACGAAGTGGGCTTGCTTTCTGCACCCCCCCCCCCTTTTTCTAAATACAACCTCCGGCTTCTCTTAACACCCCTTTGTAAATATGCACCCTCTGTTCATTCCTTTTTAAATTTTTCAACAAACAGACATTTTCCTTCACAAAACTGCATGTTCCCTACAAAAATTAAAATAAATAAATTCCTTTTTCCTAAAAATATAAATAGGGGACTAAGTCGACTGTAAAGTCAGGTTAGTCTGCTCTTTAGGTCACTAATGAACCGTTACGGATCATGTCCTAAAATCCCTATTTAAAATAAACAATTTCTAAAATTAAAAAATATACAAACACATCTCTTTCGTTTCAAAAATCAAAAATCTTATTTTCAAAGTAGGGGATTAAGTTGGTCGTACGGCCGAGTTAGTCATCGTTTTAGGATAAGTGAACTGTGGCCCTTCAGAGCCCCAGCGCTCCTTCAGCCCCCAGTGGTCCTTCAACACATATCACGCAGTCCTAAAATCCCTATATTAAAAAACACCAACCAACAAATTTTTCTACCAAGAACTACGTGTGATTTGATTCTCTACCAAGAGATACGTAGGAGCAGAGGGCGGCCGACCTCTGCCAATTACACTATAAAAAAACATTTTTTAGTCTTTTCCTAAATAATCATTTTCTTAAATAAAATATCAATTTTCTTCTTTCTTTTTTAATTCACAATAAAAGGGTAAAAATAAACTTTTTCAAAATTAATATTCTTTCCTACAACTAGTTAGCAGGTAACCTTCTTTAGGAAGGATGTCGTGGGGTGCTAATACCTTCCCCACGCATAACCGACTCCCGAACCCTAATCTGGTCTCAAGGACCTTTATCCATTCCAAAAGGGATTTTCCAATGTTTGCCCTTAAACTAAACTTTGGTGGCGGCTTCATTTTTGAACCTTCGAGGAATCCTCACCCGGGGACATTTTTTTAGAGAGTCAAACCTAGTCTAATTAGTTGTAGGAGTAGTTTTTAATTTAATGCTTTATTTTTACCCTACTTTGTCTTTTATTTTTTTTATTGTATATTATATTCTCTTTGATGTGATATGTAAACATTAGGATAGAAGACCACTTTTTGTACATGTGTTTGCTTGTTTTGCAGCTTGGGGATATATCTGTCGTTTTGCTCCTACACACACTGCACTACTACACTTTTGCACACATGTGAGAATAGTCTTATACCCGGACTAGAGCATAAACTAAGTTAGAACGAGACTGCGTGGTAATGACCCTCTGGATGTACGTCCAGCTCGGTGATTACGAAAGTCTCACCTAGAGTTTGGTCCCTCTTGAGAATGCTGGTACTCCTAATAGCTTGCCTATTGTTGTTGATCAGTGTTCTTAACTGGGGTCGTTGGCTCTAGGAACCTTATGTAGGACTCTTTAGAGCTACCCTGTGAAAGGTTCACTTAGCAGACAGGCCCCAGACCTATTCTCTAAGGAATCCTAGTAGGGCACAAATGAGCCTTATACCCCTGCATTCAAACAAACACTGATACATTTTTCTGGTCTTCTAAAAAATTCAAAAATCATATGTTATTTTGGCAATTTTTTTTAGCATACCTCATGCATTTTACCTTTCCCTTTTGCATGGCATAAAAAAATTAATTATTGCACATTAACATTTCATTTATCATACATTTCTATAAGAGCCAGGGAATTGTAAGACTTTCTTTCTGACAAGATGGATCACACATTTGCATTAATAAAATAAGTTTCTTTCAGTTCTGCGTCAAACAGAAACTTACAACTTCTCCGGCATAACACGAAACCATACATTCGCATTTCATCAGCATTCTTTCATTCTTACATTCGTATTTTGAAAAGGCAAGTTGGTTCGCCGATGCTCATGCATCTGTTTTCCCTTTTCCAAAAAAGAAACAAACAAAAATATTGTAAATCATGTCGAGCATCATGCATTCTCTTCTTTCCATGCAAAAAAAATCACTGCGAGTATCATACATTTTATTTCCTCACAAAAAAAAACAGTTTTTAGCCACATAATATTAGCATCTCATTTGGCATGCACCGTCATTCATTAATAAATCATTCACAAAAAAAAACATCATCAAATAATGCAGGCATTTCGTCATTTGCAACATCATGAAATGCATGTAAAAAACATAGCATTCATACATCATTTCACTCATCCTAAAAAAAAACTGTTGTTTCACTAATCATCCATACGTCATTTCATTCACCATTTCAGTATGCATTATTTCAAAAAATTATTGTTATTATTTTTGCATCATTCAAAGATACGTGTTTTTGTTAGCATTTCATTTTGATACATAAATGAGGTTCTACATCAGTCACATGCTGCATTGCCTCCCAAAAAAATTATTTAGAATAACTGGTCTTTCCAAGTGATCATTCATGCGCGCATTTCATGCATTTGCATCTGCATTTTCATCATGCATATCTATCACCATGTCTTCCTTCATGCATTAGGACACAAGGGGCATGTAATTTATTTATCCTCGTTGCATGAGTATAGTTAATCTTTTAACTAGAAAAAAATCATCATGCATTCATAATAGGAATAAAATCGTTAGTCCTTTCAAGTGATCAGTTCCTCCATGCATTTCATACATTTGCATTTTCATCGTACATATCCATCATCGTGTTTTAAAACCAATATATATATATATATATATATATATATATATATATATATATATATATATATATATATATCATCACTCTTTTCATGCATCATTGAGCATCCAATAAAAATGAGGATTTGTATCCTTCACAGGTTGCATTGAAAATTGGTTTATTACCAAACGATCGTGCATTAACGTGTTTCATGCATTTGCATTTTCATCACTCATATACATGATCATGTGTTCATCCATACATAAAAAAAACATGAGCATTACTTTTTCAAAAAAAATGGATGAGAGATGAGACGAAATTGATTATTTTTCTTTGGAAAAGTTTTAGTTGTACAAAGCAAGGTCAAACTCAGTTGCAAACTCAAGGTGTTTTCGAGACACTCAATTTTCAAAAAAATTGCAGCTCGTTTGCAAATTTTTACCAGTAAAATGATGCATCTCATCAGTCCCATGATACATGATCAAAATGGTCCATTTTGTTAGCCAATGTGTTATCAAAAATCTCTTCTATCATGTCACTAACTATGTTAACTCTCTGTGAAGCATTCGTACAGTGAATTTGTCCCAACGTGCATTTACTCTTGTTTGAGTCAGTTAGTATCCACACTCTTCCATCCTATCATCATCTTTTGTTCTTGTCCAGTCCCACCCCGACCATCCCATAAGGTGCATACTCTCCACACATGTACTCAATTAACTATTTGGTTTGTCCCAATGATGAAATTCCACAAACTAACATTTTAGGCCCTCATGCTGGGGCAAATTTGTGGTCACTAGATATCTTGTCAACATTGTATTCCCTTGGTGCAAGTCCTTTTAAAATATATATAAAAAATCAAAAAAGAGCATGTTAGGTGGAAAACTCGTAAGAGCAGCCTAAGCAAAATTAGGGCAAATAAAATAAATAAAGGAAAAAAGCAGATATATAAAAATAAATAAATTTTTGTCCTTGAGTTAATCTTTGAGAAAATAGGCAATCATGATTTGAAATGATGTTTGGCCATCCTTCCATATCCAAAAAAATACCCTTTGCTAACCACTTTGAGCAAAAAAAAATCTTTCAGTCACCCTAGACAATGATCCAGTCCACATCAAAAATGGTGTATCACTTTTATCAGCTCACTCTACTCAAAAGAAAGAGAAAGAAAAAGTCACAAAAAGAAAGTGAAATTCAAAAAAGAGAGGATTGAAAACAAATCCTAGAAAAAAGAAAAAAAAAACAAAAGTAGTAGAAATTGTGAGCTGATACTTCATACCATTAAACACATAAGAGATCATTATCTGAAACCCTCAAACACTTCATTGGGCCCAATTATCTCTCCTTTCATAAACTATCCTCCTTTCATAAACCCTCAAACACCCATTTACAACCTCTTTCTTTCATAAACCTCTAACCATTCGCCACATCACAAACCCTTTCTTTCATAAATCCTCAAACACCTCATTGGGCCTAATTATCCTTCCTTTCATAAACTCTCAAATACTTCATTAGGCCGAATTATCCTATCCTTCACAAACCCCTAACCATTGACCACATTACAACCCTATAAAGTCCATTCCAATCAACGGCTGATTGCTTTCGTTTTCTCAGATATTTAATTTCGGGACAATAAGTTTATTTACTTACAATATATTTGTTCAAAAAAGAAATGAAAAAAAAAAGAAAAAAGAGAGAAAAAGAGAAAACTCAAAAGGCTTGCACTCCAAGATTCATTCGAGTTACACTGATATCGAGGCAAGATTTAGTGATCACCAAGTAAAAATTTTCATCGTACCAAAACCCAGGACTATCATAGTCTGTGGGAGTCACCTTAAAAGGGCCAAAAGTTTGGACTAGGACCATCACCTAGATCACAAAGTGGGACATACCTTTCACCTTTCATGCTTCTTGAACTTGGAAGATGTCCGACATCCATCCCATTCATATACCCCATCCAAGCCATACGACCAATTCCAAAAACCCATGACCCTAACCCAGCCACCTTTCACAACCCTACTAAATGCAACCATTCGAAATACAATTCCAAAGGGGGGCCATCCAGTCGCCATTCACTCCACCTAAAATCGGGGAAACTCGCCCTACACCCATCTCATCCCTTTGTCATATTCACATCCATAAGACCATACCGGGGAAATTTCTCAACCCACCACCCTAGACACAACCTTTCACAAACCCTAGTCAGGGCAACCTTGTCCTTTTCATAGTTGGGGCAACACCAAACAAAGGATTGAGACGAAATCTTTCGCCTGCCACCCTTCATTCCAAAGTCATGGCGTTCCCAATTCACAATTTCCTCTACACCCCTTATTGTTGTCATCACTAGGCAGGGGCAGACTATTCTATCACCTTCACCGGTAGTCTAAATCAGGGCAGTTCCACATTTCTTGAGCTGGGAAAAACCTACCTTTCATGACTTTGGGGAAAACCTACCATTCACCCCAACACGTGTCATATCTGTCTTACCAAGTCAACTGATTCGTTCATCTGTATTAGCACTACTCTACATGTCTCCTAAACAATGCTCCAAAGAGAGGGAACACAGGTTAATAATGTGACGCTGAACACTCACTCTGTTAACTTTGTGGACCTAAAATTCAATCAATCATGGGACACCGTAAGGGGAGAACAATGTGAACGAGTCTGTAAATACAGTCAAGTACGGTTGCACATTAGTGACTGTAAACAACAACCTTGAGATTGCCAAAGCTTGAATTCAAATCAAATCCAATTTTTTTCCCAAGGAACGATTATTGCAAAATATTCACTTCTGTGCCTCCTGCATCAAAAGCCTCATCTCTCATCATTACAAAAATCTTTCTGCATCATCAATAAAATCATAGCATAAATCATTCCACCATGCAAACATGCACCTACCATGGCATCTGCATCAAAGCATTACATTTGCATTTGCACGTCATCTGCACTCACAAATACAGCTTATCAATTTTTTCGATCAGCTTCAGCATCCACAGTTCACGGGCCTTTGTAGTTCATTCGTTTCCACATTACACATACATGACATTGCATACATGCACACACATGAAGGACCAGCAAAAGTAAAGGCCCAAAAATAAAAGCAAAAGAAAAGCCAAAAAAAGACAAAAAAAAGAGCAAAAAAGAAAAGGCAAAAGAAAAATCATCCACATTGCATTCATTACCCCCACCAAGGCGTAAATCACGCAACCGTGCATTTCATCGTAGCACCTGCATCTAAGCAGTATAATTGCATTCATATTCTATCTGCATCCGCATACAACCGTTTGTCGACTTTCTCATCCCATCCCATCAAGTTCAATACCCATGGTATACCCAATTCATTCATCATCCCACCAGATACCAATCATTGCACGTTAGTCACATGTGTAACATTGTTTGCTTCGATAGATGTGGCAAGTGCCGGTCTCATCGCTCGCCAAAGTTTTTTTACATCACTAATCATATCATTATACCATGCATTCGCGAGTTCTCCTTTATCCACCATGGCATTCGCATCAAAGTATTACATTTGCGTCACATTCGCACATTGCATTTCATACACTCATTACATACTAAGAAAAAAGGAAAAAGTAAAAAGAAGAAAAATCGTGCACAATCACATTCATATTCACAATCGTTGTTTGTCAACCTCCATGTTCCACCAACTTCAACTCACATCATCTGCCACGTTTCATTCATCCCATCGGGCACCTACCATTTCACATATTGGACGCATGCATCATTCATCACATTTTTAGATATGCCAAATATAGATAGCTTTTCCCTTCTCAGGTAAATGCATTCATTAGGTATGTCCTAGGCAAGTATGCCATGTGTCAATCCCAATAGTTTGTTCCCTCAAAGTCAGTGCTCCAAGCACTGGTCTCATATCACAATTCAGAGTCTCGGACCCCCAGTAGTCCCTCGCAGCCCCAGCGCTCCTTTAGACCTCCAATGGTCATTCATTCTAGATCGAGCAATCGACGGATCATCCGACCCCAGGTCCATCAGTTCAGTTCGACCCAGTACGTCAAAGCAACGACTTCGAACCCTACCTTCAAGATCACTATGTCGCCACTGAGCGTGACGGATCACCCGACCCCAGGTCCTTCAGACTAGCTGTGTCCGCCTAAACAACACAGTGCATGTCCTTCGAGGTGTGCAAATCAGGTCAACGACCTGACCTTGCCACCCATGGCCGCTCGAAAAAGGCCACCCCCCAAGCAGACCGTTTTACTAGTACTGTTGCTAGTTTGCGCTCCTTCAGACCCACCCATTGGTCCATCAGGCTTAGGCATGCCCTTGAGACCCCGTTGGTCCTTCAGTTTAACTCCAATCAATGCGCCAAGCATCGACTGCGAATTAGACCATCAGAGCCCCAGCGCTCCTTCAGATCCCCGGTGATCCTTATTTACTGTTGTCCTATGTCCACCCAATTTTTCAATAATTTCTATAAAAAAAAAAATCATAGTCTTGACAAAATTAGTGTCTTTTTTATCTTTATTTCTATTTTACTAGAGAAATTTGGAAACCCTTCATATTTCCTGGTAAAATATAAATAAAGAGGGGCAGCTGTCATACCTTAATTTTGTCCGACTAATCCAAAAATTCAAAAAAAGATTTTTGTTCTCGTGTCACGTATCGTTTTAAGCGCATGTGTCTTTAGCATTCTCGTGCGACGATTATTTTGATGCTCGTTTTATTTTATTTTTGTAGTCATTATTATTTGGTGCAAAAATGTACAAAAAAAATAATAACCGAAGGTATAATAAACGTTCATCGGGCTGAATGGTCCAAGTCCTTTTCATTACAAGTTTTTTGGCACATATAAACAAAAAAGGCAAAAAAGATAAATAGTATATTTTTTAAAAAAAAATAAAGAAAAGAGAAGGGGAAGGCCCCTAGCTAGGGTTAGGGTTATTCCTTTGTTTTTTCCTTGATGATGTCCTTCCCCATGGCCAGCTACGGTCCTTTTGATGATTCAAAAGATGCTGTCCTTGCGCCCAAAATTGCCAGCCAGTTGCTGTCCTTTTTTTCTCTCAAATTGATGTCCTTTTGATTCCTCAGCACCACACCAACCTGCCTATAAATCAAACAGCAACACAGCCACACAGGGGGGATAGACGGTGAGACAAAAATACATACACTGAAACATACACAACAATACACACAGATACGCAGGGAGGAAATACAGGGGCAGAACGAAAAATAAGGGGGAATCAGAGAGAAAAACAACCAAACAACCACCACCACAACAGCCAACCACAACCTCACAACCCCCCCCCCCCTCACCACCAGCAACACCAAACAGCCATCGTGAACCACCGTATAACCACCACGAAAACCACCCTCACACCGAATCACCACCATAACCCACTCCCTTTTTCTTCGAAACACCAACAAAACCTCCCAACTACCACCTCACCGTCGCCGTCACCACCATCTCACGGCCACCGCCCAAAATTACCAACAAAACCACCCAAAATCACCAATCGTCACCACCCTAAAACCATGCCGCCCCCCACAACCATACAACAACCACCACAGTACACTACCCACAATCTCCAACCAAACCATCACAGTAGCGACCGAACTTCGTCATCTCACCGACCCAACACAGCCACTGCACACCACCGTGAACCTCTCTCCGTGACCGCCGCCGTCGCGTCCCTCTCTCTCACTTCGTTCGTCAACCCCACAGACTACCGTAAACACACCACCACCGAAGCTCCATCACCGCCACCATCCTCGTAACCACCGTCGTGAGCCACACCATAACCACTATCGTGTTTCTCCCTCATCCCTCCGTTCTCTCCATTCCTCTCGCATTCTCTCTCCTTCACCGTCGCCGGCGCCTTACCACGGCACTCCCTCCGGCGACGTCGTCTCCTTCACTTCGCTCACCACTCTTCACTCTCTCACTCCTTCATTCTTCTTTTCCTTCCCTCTTCCTTTCTCCGTAAACTCCCTACTTCTTCTCTTCCTCTCTTTGCGGACCTCGTTCGCCCTCTCGCAGTAATTTCTCGCCGGGAACGACGCCGGAGCTCGCATTTCCTCTCTCGCCGGTGAAGATTTCGCCACCTTCTCTCTCTCTCTAAAATGAAAGCTGCGGCGCTGAGTAAGGTAAGAAGAGATTTAGGGTTCTAAAGGTTCCCTTATATATCCCCGTTAAATTTAATATTTATTTTGTTTTTTTTGTTAAATGTCATTTTAATTCTTTCACCCCAACATTTACTTCATACCCCGCCCCCTAAATGGCTCATAATTTGTGGGCTAGTAATGCTGAAGCTAAAACAAAGTGGGCTTGCTTTCTGCACCCCCCTTTTTTTAAAATACAACCTCCGGCTTCTCTTAACACCCCTTTGTAAATATGCACCCTCTTTTCGTTCCTTTTTAAATTTTTCAACAAACAGACATTTTCCTTCACAAAACTGCATGTTCCCTACAAAAATTAAAATAAATAAATTCCTTTTTCCTAAAAATATAAATAGGGGACTAAGTCGACTGTAAAGTCAGGTTAGTCTGCTTTTTAGGTCACTAATGAACCGTTACGGATCATGTCCTAAAATCCCTATTTAAAATAAACAATTTCTAAAATTAAAAAATATACAAACACATCTCTTTCATTTCAAAAATCAAAAATCTTATTTTCAAAGTAGGGGATTAAGTCGGTCGTACGGCCGGGTTAGCCATCGTTTTAGGATAAGTGAACTGTGGCCCTTTAGAGCCCCAACGCTCCTTCAGACCCCCAGTGGTCCTTCAACGCATATCACGCGGTCCTAAAACCCCTATATTAAAAAACACCAACCAACAAATTTTTCTACCAAGAACTACGTGTGATTTGATTCTCTACCAAGAGATACGTAGGAGCAGAGGGCGGCCGACCTCTGTCAATTACACTATTAAAAAACCTTTTTTATTCTTTTCCTAAATAATCATTTTGTTAAATAAAATATCAATTTTCTGCTTTCTTTTTTAATTCACAATAAAAGGGTAAAAATAAACTTTTTCAAAATTAATATTCTTTCCTACAACTAGTTAGCAGGTAACCTTCTTTAGGGAGGATGTCGTGGGGTGCTAATACCTTCCCCACGCATAACCGACTCCCAAACCCTAATCTGGTCTCAAGGACCTTTATCCATTCCAAAAGGGATTTTCCAATGTTTGCCCTTAAACTAAACTTTGGTGGCGGCTTCATTTTTGAACCTTCGAGGAATCCTCACCCGGATTTTTCGGTCGCTACAACAGGGCTGGAGCGATGAACCATATGCCTCCGAGGTGGTGATCGATGCCACCTGGAAGGTAAACCTCTTCTGATCGGGGAGTCGATGTTGGCATTGTGTAGATCGGGCTAGGTATTGGCTCGTACGGAGGCTACCTCCCTCTCAATCTGCGTGAGACACTCCTCTTGTTGTACTAATGTTTGAGTCTGACCATTGAGTAGGTCTAATAGTTGTTATACTGCATTTATCGGGATAGTGATGGTCTCTTGGAGAACTGGTCCCAAGGGCGGGATTGGAGCACTCTCCTCCCCAATGGGAGGGTCGCGACAACGCCTTCAAGGAGGCCCATGGTCAGGGTGGAATCTCTGCTACGCTTCGCATGTGTGGGAAAGCGCCAGAGCTCCCACTGTGGTTGCCAACTAAACCGTACCTTAGCTGCCTTGAGAGGACCGAGCTGGGTAGTAACTCGTCAGAATCTCCTGAAGTCGGGTTGTACCTGCAAAGACACTCTGACACCAAAATTAGGGAATAAAAGTCAAAGCAGGTTGTGATCTGATGGAAAAAGTGTGCATGTCAGTGGGGTTGACTCGTATTTATAGAGTGAGGTGGTGCAGGCATGCCGTTGGATCTGGCGAAGTGATCTCATTCATTGATCGGCATTTTGGGATGTTTCAAGCGCCTCGTTTAGCGTAGCGCCTCCTCTACTGCTTCTTGGGTCGATCTGGGCTCAACACGGAGTTTGGGCTTCTAGCCCAGTCCGGAACAGTTTGCTTCTTAACACTTAAAGCAGTTATAGAGCAATATAAACAAATGAGTTTTCTGGTGATTCATTTGATTGTTTTTTTGACAATGGTGATTCATTTGATAAAAGTATAATAACTAGGGGCCAAGTTTTTAGGATTTCACATAGCCTCCAAATTGTTTGAGACAGCCCTGTGAAATGTCATAAAATTGTTTAACCCTACTTCAATTACCTTAAAAGTCATCCGTACCATGAACTTTTTTTTTGCAACAAGTGTCCAACTAAACCTTATATATAAACTCGATTCAGATTTAGCACATGTGCTCTATCTTATAAAACAAAATTTATTATTTTTTCTAAACAATTATAATATTTTAATGGCAAATTTATGTATTATGCAAAGCTACAAGAAAAGAGGCATATATTATAGGCCGAGCTGAACTAAATTCCTAGATATAATCAATTGGGTCAAAAAAAACCACACGAAGCAAAACTAAATGTGTTTTTCGTTTTTACTCATAGGGTTTCCTTTCCCTTGTGAGAAGTTTCTCTCCTAGTGAGAAGGTTGCAGCTTTCTTTCGCGTTTGTTTTGCACTGAGTTAGGGTTTCATTTTCTACACTGTTACATTGCTATTTTTTGCTCTCGTTTGTTCTTGTTTGTTCACGTTTGTTCTTGGATTATGCAGCCGACGGTGGAGGTTGAGATAGAAGGGGTGGAGGAGGAGGAGACGGTTAGGGAAAACACTTCGCTAACGTTGGTGGGACGCTTCCTCACTGATCGTCCCATTCGTTCGCATATTATGAAGGAGCGCATGGCGGTTGTGTGGCGGCCGGGAAGGGGAGTCAACATCAGGGAGGCGGGTTCAAGTGCTTTTCTCTTCCAATTTTTCCATCCACTCGATCTTGAGAGAGTTCTCAAACAAGGTTCGTGGTCTTTTGATAAGCATCTTTTAATCCTCAGTACTATACCGGTGGGTGTGGCTCCATGTGATGTTCCTTTGTACCAGATACCATTTTGGGTACAGGTTCATAACATTCCAACTGGTTTTATGTCTGAGGTGGTAGGGAAACATGTGGGGAATACGATTGGTAATTTCTTGGAATATGATATAAAGAATAGTTCTGTTTTTTGGAGGATTTTCATGAGGGTTAGGGTTCTGTTGGATGTGCGCAAGCCTCTTCTACAAAAACTAAAGCTTCGCAAACCTGGTGGCGAAGCAGAAGAGATTCTCTTGAAGTATGAAAGGCTTGAGATATTTTGCTACATGTGTGGTTTGCAAGGGCATATGGAGAGTTCTTGTGACACACTCTTTGATTTGGCTCATGACGACGGCGTCTGTAATTGGGGTCCTGACATTAAAGCTGAAATGCGTCGTGGTGGTAGTAGTGGTGGTGCACAGTGGCTGAGAGAGGAAGGACAGCCGTGGAATACCCCAAATCAGGTAGTTACTGAATCCCACAATTTGAGGAATGAGGAGCTGAATTTGTAACATAATAATAGGGGAGTTATGGAATCCCACAATTTGAGGAATGAGGAGCCGATTTTGTTACATAATAATAGGGGTGCATTGTTGAGTGGCGTTAATGGTGGAGAATCAAAAACAACTAGCACTTCTAATGGCATTAATGACGTTAACAACTTGGCTGAAATTTTTAAAAGTCCATCAATTTTATTTCCTAAAAAAACGGCGCAACCAGCTAGCATGCCAGCTGGGATTAATGATGTTGAGATGGCAGCTGATGTGGTATTGGAGACAAATCGTAAACGTGTGAGGGAGGACAGTGGAGAGAAGGTAGTTGCTGATGACGTGGGGCGTTTTGCTTTGAATAACTTTGGTGGTATACCTTCTAGTATTGGTATGAACATTAACAACAACAAAACTGATAACCCGCATTTTTTAAGGGTAGGCTCTAGCAGTGGAGCCTGCCAGGATCAATGAACTTCATCAGTTGGAACTGCTTGGGCTTGGGTAACCCAAGAGTGGTTCCGTCGTTACGTGACCTCGTTCGGACGTACCAACCGGACGTTATTTTTCTTTGAGACTTTGGTACATGCTAATAAGATTGAGTTTTTATGGAGCTTTCCCGGTGGATAGCAGAGGTAGAAGTGGGGGTCTCGCCTTACTTTGGCGTCATCCTTTTGATTGTACGATAACAAGTTATTCGTCGAATTATATTGACGTGGAAGTGTCTAGCGTCAATGGTCCTACTTGGAGACTTATAGGATTTTATGGTTATCTGGAGACTGGGCGTAGAAGAGAATATTGGAACTTGCTTCGTACTTTGGCTAGAGATAACTCTCTTCCATGGTGCATTATGGGTGACTACAACGATTTGTTATCAAATGATGAGAAGAGAGGGAGCGCTGATCGTGCGCCTTGGCTTTTACGTGGTTTTCGAGAAGCAGTTCAAGATTGTCTACTTAATGATATTCCTATGCAGGGACACCCTTTTACGTGGAGTAGGGTTACAGGTACTGATAATTTTAAGGAGGAGAGGTTGGATCGTGTACTAGCTTCGCAGGACTAGATTGATTTGTTCCCCAATAACTGTCTTAATAATGGTGTTGCTGATAGATCGGACCATACTCCGTTGTGGCTCCAATTGTGGGAACGAAGACGTAGAGTGTATCCTAAACCCTTTCGGTTTGAGAATGCTTGGGTAGTGGAGAACGATTTACCAGTTGTGGTTAGTGATAGTTGGTCTCGGGTGAAGGGGCGAGATTTCATGAGTAGGGTGGAGAGTTGTACGGCGGCAATTGATGTATGGGGAGGAAACTGAGGATGCGCTATAGGTTGGACATTCAACAATGTAAAGATGAGCTTGAAGTGTTACGTGGTGGCACTAGTATCAGTGATACCTTACAATATAATGAGGTGAATGCTCGTTTGAGCGCTCTCTTGGCTCAAGAGGAAGCCTTTTGGAAGCAGCGGGCAAAGGTGCATTGGTTACATGATGGTGACACTAACTCAAAATTATTTCATGCAATGGCAAGTGCAAGACGCTGTCGCAAAGCTATTTCATCGTTAATTAGAGAGGATGGTTCGGTGGTGGAGAATCAAGCAGAGTTGGGTAGTGTAGCGCACACTTATTTGAGGGGGTGCATGGTCAGTATGAGTCGGTGCTTGCGTGTTTGATCCTAAGGTGACTTCGGTGGATAATGATCTTTTGGTGGTTCCGTTTGATATTGAGGAATTTAAGACGGCTATATTTCAAATGCACTCTGACAAAGCTCCAGGCCCCAATTGTTTGAATCATGCTTTCTTCAAACAGTTTTGGAACCTTTATGGCCAAGAATTGTTTCACTCGGCGGTGGCTTGGTTTGATAATGGTGAGTTTCACCCTATGTTGAATGATGCTAATATTGTTTTAATCCCTAAGGTTGACAACCCCACTTCTTTGTGTGATTTACGTCCAATTGCACTTTGCAATGTTATTTACAAGATCATCTCTAAAGTTCTCGCTAATAGACTTAAGAATGTTCTTCATAAATGTGTTTCTGTGGAGCAATCAGCTTTTGTGGCTAATAGGTCCATCTTTGATAATGTTATGGTTGCTATTGAAGTCATTCATCATATGAAGTGTAAGGTAAAGGGTAAAGTTGGGGAGGTTGCTTTGAAGATTGACATAAGTAAGGCGTATTTGCGTGGTGTTTTATATAATATGGGCTTTCATGAGAAATGGGTGCGACGGATGGTTATGTGTGTTGAAACGGTTCACTACTCAGTGCTTATGAATGGGGAGAAAGCTGGTTCAGTCTCACCTAGAAGAGGAC
Source organism: Astragalus membranaceus (assembly GCA_039519185.1). NCBI lineage: Eukaryota > Viridiplantae > Streptophyta > Magnoliopsida > Fabales > Fabaceae > Astragalus > Astragalus membranaceus. The sequence continues at coordinate 22,547,224 of CM076852.1, forward strand.
TCAGACAGGGTGACCCACTGTCACCTTACCTTTTTATATTGTGTGTAGAGGGGCTTACTGCTCTTCTTAAAAAATGTGAGGCTCGAGGGGATATTCATGGAATTAAAGTGTGTCGTGGAGCCCCTATCCTGACACACTTACTTTTTGCAGATGGCTGTTTTTTGTTTTGCAGGGCTGATGATACTGAGAGCGGGAAATTAAAAGAAGTTTTGGAGACCTATGAGAAGGCTTCTGGGCAATCTATTAATCTTCAGAAGTCATAAATCTTTTTCAGCAGAAATACTTGCCCGACTCTACGGGATCACGTGGTGGCTAACTTAGGCGTTATCGAATGTCTAGGTACCAGTAAATACTTAGGCTTACCTTCCATGGTGGGTTGAAGTAAGAAGCAACTCTTTGTATACCTTAGAGACGGGGTTTGGCACAGGATTAACAACTAGTCAGGCAGGCATCTTTCAAAGACTGGGCGGGAAGTTTTAGTGAAATCAGTAGCATAAGCCATTCTAGCTTACTATATGAGTACTTTTCTTATTCCCACATCACTCGGGGAAGAGATGGAAAGAATGATTAATTCCTTTTGGTGGGGTTCAAATTGTGGCTCTAGGAGGGGCATCAACTGGCTGAATTGGGACAAATTGACCATGAGGAAGGAATTTGGTGGTATGGGTTTATCGTCATTTTCACAGCTTTAATTTGGCAATGCTAGGGAAGCAAGGTTGGCGTTTAAGCACCAACACAAATGCTATTGTTACTCGTGTCTTCAAAGCTAAATATTTTCCTAATGGGAACTTCTTCGGGGCTCGCTTGGGCCATAATCCCAGTTATGTTTGGCGTAGCATCCACACTTCACAGGTACTTGTTAAATTTGGAGCAAGATGGAAAATTGGAAATGATACTACTATTAATGTTTGGAGGGATCCTTGGGTCAAAGAAGGGGATTCGCCCTTTATAACTTCTCATATGATTCCGGGACATGAGTCTTTAACTGTTAGTGCCCTCTTTGCTACGGGGGATGGTTCTTGGAATACAGAGCTTCTTGGGCAAATATTCAATCCGGTGGACAGAGATAGGATTCTGGGAATCCTACTTCGGTGTAGGGGCGAGGAGGATGAGATGATTTGGAACAAAAGTCGTGATGGTCTTTATTTTGAAAAATCTGCATATTATACGGCGATGAATGAATTAATAGACAGCTCTAAGGTGCATGTTGCAGGTGACTGGAAACAACTCTGGAATTTGCAGGTACCCCATAAAGTTTGCATTCATCTTTGGCGTGCTGCTCGTGGTGTTTTGTTGTGCCGTCTCAATCTCCGTAGGCGCGGTGTTGACTGTCCAGGAGTATGCCCAATGTGTGATTTTCATGATGAAAATGAATGGCATACCTTCTTCGATTGCAACAAAGCGGAAGAGGTTTGGCGTTCAGCTGGCCTTTGAAATTCCATACAATCAGCGGCTCATGATGCTGAGGGTTATAAGGTTAGTTTCCATAATATTCTCTCTTCATTACCAGATGTGGCCAGGAAGTGTTTCTCAATGTTGATTTGGGGTCTTTGGAAGCGGAGGAATTAGAAAGTTTAGGAGAATGTGGAGAAGCCGACCAGTGTTTCCGTGCAGTGTGCTTTGGACTTGTATTATTGTTGGCAACAGGCGAAGCGCTCCAAATTGCTTTGTGATCCATTGTCCATGTCAAATAGCAGGCGAGATGATATTGTTGAACCAAGGACAAACACTCTTTGTTTTGTATGATAACAAATTACATTTAGTCTACTAATGGTTGCAGTGTATAAAAGTGCAGGGACAAAATAAAGTACAGGACATGAATCAAAGAGCAGGAAATATTAAAGTGAAGCAGCTTGGAGAAGAAGCCACCTCAGCAGTTGAAGACCTAATTGTTTTTCCGCTTTCTTTAGGACACTGTGTAAGGTCCTATCACTGAAGGTCTATGACTCTTAGTAGCTGAGAGATGAGTTTTTCAAAACATGCATGGTGCATCAAAATAGTTGTGAAAAATATTTTATAAAATTGCATGCATGCATAAGGTGGCACCTGAACCTAAAAATAATTTTGTGAAAAGCTAGAAATCGATTTCTATCATTCTCTAAATCATGAAATCGATTTCCTAATCCTATTTTAAAGGTTGAAATCGATTTCCCTAGCCTATGTTAAAACAAAGAATCGATTTCTACATATACTCAAGCCAAAGCCAAGAATCGATTTCCTTCATTTTTAAAAGACCATGAAATCGATTTTCAGGCTCTCCTAAAAGGCAAGAATCGATTCCTCCTTGATTTATCTAAACTTGAAATCGATTCTTAGCCCATTCAAGATGTCCATGAATCGATTACACACTTCTTTAACTAAACATGAAATCGATTCTTACCTATTTAGGATGTCTCAAGAATCGATTTCCTTCTTTTTTAAAAAACACAATGAAATCGATTCCTATCATTTCAGGAAGTCCAAGAATTGATTCCTACTAATTTCTAAAGCCCAAGGAATCGATTCCTATGTTTTCTAAAAGCAAAGAATCGATTATACTATGATTTGCCTTCTCACATAAATCGATTCTTATGCATCATAAATCATTTCTACGTTTTCCTAAACCTATAAATAGGGAGGTGCTTCACACTTTTCAATTCACTCAACCACACGAAAAATTACAACAAATCTCTCTTCTTCTCACATACATTTTCTAGATCTGAGAAAGAGAAAAATAGAGCTATCACTGTCATATCATTTTTTATAGATCTAGTCACTCATCTCTCACAGCTATTATATTGTCATATTATCTGAGGTGATTAGATCATAGCTTCTATATTGTAATCTACTATTGTGGGGGTCACTCTGAAATCCTGGGATTTGTTCTTGGGTCTCTCAATTAGGAGATTGAGTTGGTTTGAAATCCTGGGAAGTTTTCTTGGGTCTCTCAATCAGGAGATTGAGTTGGTTTGAAATCCTGGGAGGTGATCTTGGGTCGTTCAATCGGGGAGATTGAAGTGGTAGTGAAATCCTGGGAGGTGCTCTTGGGTCGTTCAATCAGGAGATTGAAGCGGTTGAAATCCTTAGCTAGGTGCTCGGGTTCTCAGTTCGGGGGAATTGGGATTTGCTATCTGAAGTTGCCTGTTTGTAAAACATTCTTCATATAGTGGTTATCAGCAAAGTCCAAAGGTTGCAAAGCCGGAGGCCGAGGACGTAGGGCTTTTATCTCGAACCTCGTAAAATTCCTGGTGTATCTCTATCCCTCTCTCTTTACTTTATTTACTGTTTATATCTGTTTACTATATCCCTACTCTGATCTGAATCTGTTAATCTGGTTATAGTTATACTCGTTGTACTACAGATCTGTTTATCTATCATCTTCTCTATCACTACTGTAGATCTGCTATATTCAATATCATTGCATTACTTATAAAACAACCTTATTGTAAATATTGAATATAGAATAATATCTCATTGTGCCTAATCTGTCTACTTGCATATATCTGATAAGTTCAAATCTCTTTTTCCGCATTTGATTTAAACAAACTTATCATTTATTTTGAAAAGAATCCAAGAATTACACATAACCTTATTCACCCCCCCCCCCCCCCTCTAAGGTTATACTATAGTCTAACAAGTGGTATCAAGAGCTAGAAATTGCATATAGAGCTTTACATCTCGCAATTTAAATTTTATTTATCTATCTGTGATTATGGGTTCTTTTATGAAAGAGGGGATGTCCTTCAATAGGCCACCCCTGTTTGATGGGACTAACTATGACTATTGGAGTAGTCGAATGAAATGTCATGTGCAGGCTATAGATTTCACCTTATGGAGGATTATTGTTGATGGACCACTGATTCCAATGAAAATCAAAACTCAAGCTACTGGCAAAGCAGAGGAAGTTCCTGTTGAAGATATCTACACCATCAACCTGAGTGAACTGAGGAAGTCTGAGTTAGACAAGATCTCTCAGAACGCCAGAGCAATGAACGTTCTTCACGTATCTCTATGTGAAGAAGAATATGGAAAAGTAAAAGGTTGTCAGACAGCAAAAGAGATTTGGGAGTACTTGGAAGCCACACACGGTACAAGCCAAATGGAGGCTAAATGGGACAATTCTGACACTGACAGTGAATCTGAGGAGGTTGCAAATGATATCTGTTTTATGGCAAATGACACTTCCGAGGTAAGCCTTAATAACCCTAGTCCTTCTGATTCAATTATACATGATGATTTTGATGATGAGTATAGTAGTCACGACTTGAGTGAGGCTTTTGAAGCTCTTTATTTTGAACATGAAACTCTTTTGTTAAAATCTAAGAAATTAACAAAGAGTAACAAAAGCATGCTCACTCAAATCGAGACACTTGAAAATGAGGTAGTTAAGTTGAAGAATGAGCTACATGAAATAAAACCATTCAACCTTGAGTTTCTTGAGCTTAAACAAAATTTTGAAAAAGCCAAGGTTGAAAATGAAATTTTGAAAGAAACTTTAAAAAGGTTTGAGGTTGGTGAAAATACCTTAACCAAGATACTGCACTCCCAACATGAATATGTTGATAGGAGAGGTATTGGGTATGAAGGTAGTTCCACCTCCTCTGTTTTGAAAAAGAAAATGACTTTTGTAGCTGCTAATTCAAGTTATACACCTATTGTTTTCTCTTGCACTTATTGTCAAAAGGGAAACCATAGCTCACCTAGATGTCCTATCCGTAAATTATGTGAGCTTGGTACCCTTATACCTGCTTGTGAGAAACCAAGGTGGATTGTGAAAACAAACCCCTTGATGACTAACCCCAAAGGACCCAAAGAGAATTGGGTACCAAAATTTTCTACTTGATCTTAGTGCAGGTGTGCTACAGGGTATGGGGGTCAGATCAATACCTTGATAGCAGAGACTCGAAGTTCATGACTGGAGACACAAAAAGATTCGTAATACTCAGAAACGGCAGTCATGTGACTCGTGATAACAACAATAGAGGAAGAATCACTGGTGAAGGTTAGATTGGTAAAGTTTTATTCACCTCTGTTGAAAATGTGTTATAAAGTAGAAATTAAATATAACTCAACAAGTATTAGAGACATATTTGAAACAAATTTTTTGTGTGCATCAAAGTTTTTTTTCTTCTCTCTATTGTGCTGGATCTTTGATGCAACATATTTTTGATGTTAAAAATGATACCTATATTGTTGAACCAAGGATGATTATATTGGGTATCATATTTTTAAAACCATGATGATCCACTCTCTTTTTGCTAAAGCCTTGCATTCTAAAATTATTAAGGGGGAGCATAGCATGAACTACTGTTGTTGATATATCATATGCTATGCAATGCTGCTTATTTATTATGCAAGTTTATAAAGTGCTTATGTTGTATGTATTCACCCTACCTCCTTTTTGATGAAAACAAAGGGGGAGAAATTGTATGCAAAAGGGAGAGAATATGCATGTTATTATTTAAGAGAATATGCATGTTATTATTTAGTGGGGGAGAAAATAATTGCTGCTATCCTGCTGTCATACTGCTTATTTTGTTATGCTTATGCTTAGGGGGAGCTTCTGCCATTGTTTCTCTATTATGGTCTCCCTATGCATAATGTAATTTGTTATCATCAAAAAGGGGGAGTTTGTTGAACCAAGGACAAACACTCTTTGTTTTGTATGATAACAAATTACATTTAGTCTACTAATGGTTGCAGTGTATAAAAGTGCAGGGACAAAATAAAGTACAGGACACGAATCAAAGAGCAGGAAATATTAAAGTGAAGCAGCTTGGAGAAGAAGCCACCTCAGCAGTTGAAGACCTAATTGTTTTTCCGCTTTCTTTAGGACACCGTGTAAGGTCCTATCACTGAAGGTCTATGACTCTTAGTAGCTGAGAGATGAGTTTTTCAAAACATGCATGGTGCATCAAAATAGTTGTGAAAAATATTTTATAAAATTGCATGCATGCATAAGGTGGCACCTGAACCTAAAAATAATTTTGTGAAAAGCTAGAAATCGATTTCTATCATTCTCTAAATCATGAAATCGATTTCCTAATCCTATTTTAAAGGTTGAAATCGATTTCCCTAGCCTATGTTAAAACAAAGAATCGATTTCTACATATACTCAAGCCAAAGCCAAGAATCGATTTCCTTCATTTTTAAAAGACCATGAAATCGATTTTCAGGCTCTCCTAAAAGGCAAGAATCGATTCCTCCTTGATTTATCTAAACTTGAAATCGATTCTTAGCCCATTCAAGATGTCCATGAATCGATTACACACTTCTTTAACTAAACATGAAATCGATTCTTACCTATTTAGGATGTCTCAAGAATCGATTTCCTTCTTTTTTAAAAAACACAATGAAATCGATTCCTATCATTTCAGGAAGTCCAAGAATTGATTCCTACTAATTTCTAAAGCCCAAGGAATCGATTCCTATGTTTTCTAAAAGCAAAGAATCGATTATACTATGATTTGCCTTCTCACATAAATCGATTCTTATGCATCATAAATCATTTCTACGTTTTCCTAAACCTATAAATAGGGAGGTGCTTCACACTTTTCAATTCACTCAACCACACGAAAAATTACAACAAATCTCTCTTCTTCTCACATACATTTTCTAGATCTGAGAAAGAGAAAAATAGAGCTATCACTGTCATATCATTTTTTATAGATCTAGTCACTCATCTCTCACAGCTATTATATTGTCATATTATCTGAGGTGATTAGATCATAGCTTCTATATTGTAATCTACTATTGTGGGGGTCACTCTGAAATCCTGGGATTTGTTCTTGGGTCTCTCAATTAGGAGATTGAGTTGGTTTGAAATCCTGGGAAGTTTTCTTGGGTCTCTCAATCAGGAGATTGAGTTGGTTTGAAATCCTGGGAGGTGATCTTGGGTCGTTCAATCGGGGAGATTGAAGTGGTAGTGAAATCCTGGGAGGTGCTCTTGGGTCGTTCAATCAGGAGATTGAAGCGGTTGAAATCCTTAGCTAGGTGCTCGGGTTCTCAGTTCGGGGGAATTGGGATTTGCTATCTGAAGTTGCCTGTTTGTAAAACATTCTTCATATAGTGGTTATCAGCAAAGTCCAAAGGTTGCAAAGCCGGAGGCCGAGGACGTAGGGCTTTTATCTCGAACCTCGTAAAATTCCTGGTGTATCTCTATCCCTCTCTCTTTACTTTATTTACTGTTTATATCTGTTTACTATATCCCTACTCTGATCTGAATCTGTTAATCTGGTTATAGTTATACTCGTTGTACTACAGATCTGTTTATCTATCATCTTCTCTATCACTACTGTAGATCTGCTATATTCAATATCATTGCATTACTTATAAAACAACCTTATTGTAAATATTGAATATAGAATAATATCTCATTGTGCCTAATCTGTCTACTTGCATATATCTGATAAGTTCAAATCTCTTTTTCCGCATTTGATTTAAACAAACTTATCATTTATTTTGAAAAGAATCCAAGAATTACACATAACCTTATTCACCCCCCCCCCCCCCCCTCTAAGGTTATACTATAGTCTAACAAGTGGTATCAAGAGCTAGAAATTGCATATAGAGCTTTACATCTCGCAATTTAAATTTTATTTATCTATCTGTGATTATGGGTTCTTTTATGAAAGAGGGGATGTCCTTCAATAGGCCACCCCTGTTTGATGGGACTAACTATGACTATTGGAGTAGTCGAATGAAATGTCATGTGCAGGCTATAGATTTCACCTTATGGAGGATTATTGTTGATGGACCACTGATTCCAATGAAAATCAAAACTCAAGCTACTGGCAAAGCAGAGGAAGTTCCTGTTGAAGATATCTACACCATCAACCTGAGTGAACTGAGGAAGTCTGAGTTAGACAAGATCTCTCAGAACGCCAGAGCAATGAACGTTCTTCACGTATCTCTATGTGAAGAAGAATATGGAAAAGTAAAAGGTTGTCAGACAGCAAAAGAGATTTGGGAGTACTTGGAAGCCACACACGGTACAAGCCAAATGGAGGCTAAATGGGACAATTCTGACACTGACAGTGAATCTGAGGAGGTTGCAAATGATATCTGTTTTATGGCAAATGACACTTCCGAGGTAAGCCTTAATAACCCTAGTCCTTCTGATTCAATTATACATGATGATTTTGATGATGAGTATAGTAGTCACGACTTGAGTGAGGCTTTTGAAGCTCTTTATTTTGAACATGAAACTCTTTTGTTAAAATCTAAGAAATTAACAAAGAGTAACAAAAGCATGCTCACTCAAATCGAGACACTTGAAAATGAGGTAGTTAAGTTGAAGAATGAGCTACATGAAATAAAACCATTCAACCTTGAGTTTCTTGAGCTTAAACAAAATTTTGAAAAAGCCAAGGTTGAAAATGAAATTTTGAAAGAAACTTTAAAAAGGTTTGAGGTTGGTGAAAATACCTTAACCAAGATACTGCACTCCCAACATGAATATGTTGATAGGAGAGGTATTGGGTATGAAGGTAGTTCCACCTCCTCTGTTTTGAAAAAGAAAATGACTTTTGTAGCTGCTAATTCAAGTTATACACCTATTGTTTTCTCTTGCACTTATTGTCAAAAGGGAAACCATAGCTCACCTAGATGTCCTATCCGTAAATTATGTGAGCTTGGTACCCTTATACCTGCTTGTGAGAAACCAAGGTGGATTGTGAAAACAAACCCCTTGATGACTAACCCCAAAGGACCCAAAGAGAATTGGGTACCAAAATTTTCTACTTGATCTTAGTGCAGGTGTGCTACAGGGTATGGGGGTCAGATCAATACCTTGATAGCAGAGACTCGAAGTTCATGACTGGAGACACAAAAAGATTCGTAATACTCAGAAACGGCAGTCATGTGACTCGTGATAACAACAATAGAGGAAGAATCACTGGTGAAGGTTAGATTGGTAAAGTTTTATTCACCTCTGTTGAAAATGTGTTATAAAGTAGAAATTAAATATAACTCAACAAGTATTAGAGACATATTTGAAACAAATTTTTTGTGTGCATCAAAGTTTTTTTTCTTCTCTCTATTGTGCTGGATCTTTGATGCAACATATTTTTGATGTTAAAAATGATACCTATATTGTTGAACCAAGGATGATTATATTGGGTATCATATTTTTAAAACCATGATGATCCACTCTCTTTTTGCTAAAGCCTTGCATTCTAAAATTATTAAGGGGGAGCATAGCATGAACTACTGTTGTTGATATATCATATGCTATGCAATGCTGCTTATTTATTATGCAAGTTTATAAAGTGCTTATGTTGTATGTATTCACCCTACCTCCTTTTTGATGAAAACAAAGGGGGAGAAATTGTATGCAAAAGGGAGAGAATATGCATGTTATTATTTAAGAGAATATGCATGTTATTATTTAGTGGGGGAGAAAATAATTGCTGCTATCCTGCTGTCATACTGCTTATTTTGTTATGCTTATGCTTAGGGGGAGCTTCTGCCATTGTTTCTCTATTATGGTCTCCCTATGCATAATGTAATTTGTTATCATCAAAAAGGGGGAGTTTGTTGAACCAAGGACAAACACTCTTTGTTTTGTATGATAACAAATTACATTTAGTCTACTAATGGTTGCAGTGTATAAAAGTGCAGGGACAAAATAAAGTACAGGACACGAATCAAAGAGCAGGAAATATTAAAGTGAAGCAGCTTGGAGAAGAAGCCACCTCAGCAGTTGAAGACCTAATTGTTTTTCCGCTTTCTTTAGGACACCGTGTAAGGTCCTATCACTGAAGGTCTATGACTCTTAGTAGCTGAGAGATGAGTTTTTCAAAACATGCATGGTGCATCAAAATAGTTGTGAAAAATATTTTATAAAATTGCATGCATGCATAAGGTGGCACCTGAACCTAAAAATAATTTTGTGAAAAGCTAGAAATCGATTTCTATCATTCTCTAAATCATGAAATCGATTTCCTAATCCTATTTTAAAGGTTGAAATCGATTTCCCTAGCCTATGTTAAAACAAAGAATCGATTTCTACATATACTCAAGCCAAAGCCAAGAATCGATTTCCTTCATTTTTAAAAGACCATGAAATCGATTTTCAGGCTCTCCTAAAAGGCAAGAATCGATTCCTCCTTGATTTATCTAAACTTGAAATCGATTCTTAGCCCATTCAAGATGTCCATGAATCGATTACACACTTCTTTAACTAAACATGAAATCGATTCTTACCTATTTAGGATGTCTCAAGAATCGATTTCCTTCTTTTTTAAAAAACACAATGAAATCGATTCCTATCATTTCAGGAAGTCCAAGAATTGATTCCTACTAATTTCTAAAGCCCAAGGAATCGATTCCTATGTTTTCTAAAAGCAAAGAATCGATTATACTATGATTTGCCTTCTCACATAAATCGATTCTTATGCATCATAAATCATTTCTACGTTTTCCTAAACCTATAAATAGGGAGGTGCTTCACACTTTTCAATTCACTCAACCACACGAAAAATTACAACAAATCTCTCTTCTTCTCACATACATTTTCTAGATCTGAGAAAGAGAAAAATAGAGCTATCACTGTCATATCATTTTTTATAGATCTAGTCACTCATCTCTCACAGCTATTATATTGTCATATTATCTGAGGTGATTAGATCATAGCTTCTATATTGTAATCTACTATTGTGGGGGTCACTCTGAAATCCTGGGATTTGTTCTTGGGTCTCTCAATTAGGAGATTGAGTTGGTTTGAAATCCTGGGAAGTTTTCTTGGGTCTCTCAATCAGGAGATTGAGTTGGTTTGAAATCCTGGGAGGTGATCTTGGGTCGTTCAATCGGGGAGATTGAAGTGGTAGTGAAATCCTGGGAGGTGCTCTTGGGTCGTTCAATCAGGAGATTGAAGCGGTTGAAATCCTTAGCTAGGTGCTCGGGTTCTCAGTTCGGGGGAATTGGGATTTGCTATCTGAAGTTGCCTGTTTGTAAAACATTCTTCATATAGTGGTTATCAGCAAAGTCCAAAGGTTGCAAAGCCGGAGGCCGAGGACGTAGGGCTTTTATCTCGAACCTCGTAAAATTCCTGGTGTATCTCTATCCCTCTCTCTTTACTTTATTTACTGTTTATATCTGTTTACTATATCCCTACTCTGATCTGAATCTGTTAATCTGGTTATAGTTATACTCGTTGTACTACAGATCTGTTTATCTATCATCTTCTCTATCACTACTGTAGATCTGCTATATTCAATATCATTGCATTACTTATAAAACAACCTTATTGTAAATATTGAATATAGAATAATATCTCATTGTGCCTAATCTGTCTACTTGCATATATCTGATAAGTTCAAATCTCTTTTTCCGCATTTGATTTAAACAAACTTATCATTTATTTTGAAAAGAATCCAAGAATTACACATAACCTTATTCACCCCCCCCCCCCCTCTAAGGTTATACTATAGTCTAACAAGTGGTATCAAGAGCTAGAAATTGCATATAGAGCTTTACATCTCGCAATTTAAATTTTATTTATCTATCTGTGATTATGGGTTCTTTTATGAAAGAGGGGATGTCCTTCAATAGGCCACCCCTGTTTGATGGGACTAACTATGACTATTGGAGTAGTCGAATGAAATGTCATGTGCAGGCTATAGATTTCACCTTATGGAGGATTATTGTTGATGGACCACTGATTCCAATGAAAATCAAAACTCAAGCTACTGGCAAAGCAGAGGAAGTTCCTGTTGAAGATATCTACACCATCAACCTGAGTGAACTGAGGAAGTCTGAGTTAGACAAGATCTCTCAGAACGCCAGAGCAATGAACGTTCTTCACGTATCTCTATGTGAAGAAGAATATGGAAAAGTAAAAGGTTGTCAGACAGCAAAAGAGATTTGGGAGTACTTGGAAGCCACACACGGTACAAGCCAAATGGAGGCTAAATGGGACAATTCTGACACTGACAGTGAATCTGAGGAGGTTGCAAATGATATCTGTTTTATGGCAAATGACACTTCCGAGGTAAGCCTTAATAACCCTAGTCCTTCTGATTCAATTATACATGATGATTTTGATGATGAGTATAGTAGTCACGACTTGAGTGAGGCTTTTGAAGCTCTTTATTTTGAACATGAAACTCTTTTGTTAAAATCTAAGAAATTAACAAAGAGTAACAAAAGCATGCTCACTCAAATCGAGACACTTGAAAATGAGGTAGTTAAGTTGAAGAATGAGCTACATGAAATAAAACCATTCAACCTTGAGTTTCTTGAGCTTAAACAAAATTTTGAAAAAGCCAAGGTTGAAAATGAAATTTTGAAAGAAACTTTAAAAAGGTTTGAGGTTGGTGAAAATACCTTAACCAAGATACTGCACTCCCAACATGAATATGTTGATAGGAGAGGTATTGGGTATGAAGGTAGTTCCACCTCCTCTGTTTTGAAAAAGAAAATGACTTTTGTAGCTGCTAATTCAAGTTATACACCTATTGTTTTCTCTTGCACTTATTGTCAAAAGGGAAACCATAGCTCACCTAGATGTCCTATCCGTAAATTATGTGAGCTTGGTACCCTTATACCTGCTTGTGAGAAACCAAGGTGGATTGTGAAAACAAACCCCTTGATGACTAACCCCAAAGGACCCAAAGAGAATTGGGTACCAAAATTTTCTACTTGATCTTAGTGCAGGTGTGCTACAGGGTATGGGGGTCAGATCAATACCTTGATAGCAGAGACTCGAAGTTCATGACTGGAGACACAAAAAGATTCGTAATACTCAGAAACGGCAGTCATGTGACTCGTGATAACAACAATAGAGGAAGAATCACTGGTGAAGGTTAGATTGGTAAAGTTTTATTCACCTCTGTTGAAAATGTGTTATAAAGTAGAAATTAAATATAACTCAACAAGTATTAGAGACATATTTGAAACAAATTTTTTGTGTGCATCAAAGTTTTTTTTCTTCTCTCTATTGTGCTGGATCTTTGATGCAACATATTTTTGATGTTAAAAATGATACCTATATTGTTGAACCAAGGATGATTATATTGGGTATCATATTTTTAAAACCATGATGATCCACTCTCTTTTTGCTAAAGCCTTGCATTCTAAAATTATTAAGGGGGAGCATAGCATGAACTACTGTTGTTGATATATCATATGCTATGCAATGCTGCTTATTTATTATGCAAGTTTATAAAGTGCTTATGTTGTATGTATTCACCCTACCTCCTTTTTGATGAAAACAAAGGGGGAGAAATTGTATGCAAAAGGGAGAGAATATGCATGTTATTATTTAAGAGAATATGCATGTTATTATTTAGTGGGGGAGAAAATAATTGCTGCTATCCTGCTGTCATACTGCTTATTTTGTTATGCTTATGCTTAGGGGGAGCTTCTGCCATTGTTTCTCTATTATGGTCTCCCTATGCATAATGTAATTTGTTATCATCAAAAAGGGGGAGTTTGTTGAACCAAGGACAAACACTCTTTGTTTTGTATGATAACAAATTACATTTAGTCTACTAATGGTTGCAGTGTATAAAAGTGCAGGGACAAAATAAAGTACAGGACACGAATCAAAGAGCAGGAAATATTAAAGTGAAGCAGCTTGGAGAAGAAGCCACCTCAGCAGTTGAAGACCTAATTGTTTTTCCGCTTTCTTTAGGACACCGTGTAAGGTCCTATCACTGAAGGTCTATGACTCTTAGTAGCTGAGAGATGAGTTTTTCAAAACATGCATGGTGCATCAAAATAGTTGTGAAAAATATTTTATAAAATTGCATGCATGCATAAGGTGGCACCTGAACCTAAAAATAATTTTGTGAAAAGCTAGAAATCGATTTCTATCATTCTCTAAATCATGAAATCGATTTCCTAATCCTATTTTAAAGGTTGAAATCGATTTCCCTAGCCTATGTTAAAACAAAGAATCGATTTCTACATATACTCAAGCCAAAGCCAAGAATCGATTTCCTTCATTTTTAAAAGACCATGAAATCGATTTTCAGGCTCTCCTAAAAGGCAAGAATCGATTCCTCCTTGATTTATCTAAACTTGAAATCGATTCTTAGCCCATTCAAGATGTCCATGAATCGATTACACACTTCTTTAACTAAACATGAAATCGATTCTTACCTATTTAGGATGTCTCAAGAATCGATTTCCTTCTTTTTTAAAAAACACAATGAAATCGATTCCTATCATTTCAGGAAGTCCAAGAATCGATTCCTACTAATTTCTAAAGCCCAAGGAATCGATTCCTATGTTTTCTAAAAGCAAAGAATCGATTATACTATGATTTGCCTTCTCACATAAATCGATTCTTATGCATCATAAATCATTTCTACGTTTTCCTAAACCTATAAATAGGGAGGTGCTTCACACTTTTCAATTCACTCAACCACACGAAAAATTACAACAAATCTCTCTTCTTCTCACATACATTTTCTAGATCTGAGAAAGAGAAAAATAGAGCTATCACTGTCATATCATTTTTTATAGATCTAGTCACTCATCTCTCACAGCTATTATATTGTCATATTATCTGAGGTGATTAGATCATAGCTTCTATATTGTAATCTACTATTGTGGGGGTCACTCTGAAATCCTGGGATTTGTTCTTGGGTCTCTCAATCAGGAGATTGAGTTGGTTTGAAATCCTGGGAAGTTTTCTTGGGTCTCTCAATCAGGAGATTGAGTTGGTTTGAAATCCTGGGAGGTGATCTTGGGTCGTTCAATCGGGGAGATTGAAGTGGTAGTGAAATCCTGGGAGGTGCTCTTGGGTCGTTCAATCAGGAGATTGAAGCGGTTGAAATCCTTAGCTAGGTGCTCGGGTTCTCAGTTCGGGGGAATTGGGATTTTCTATCTGAAGTTGCCTGTTTGTAAAACATTCTTCATATAGTGGTTATCAGCAAAGTCCAAAGGTTGCAAAGCCGGAGGCCGAGGACATAGGGCTTTTATCCCGAACCTCGTAAAATTCCTGGTGTATCTCTATCCCTCTCTCTTTACTTTATTTACTGTTTATATCTGTTTACTATATCCCTACTCTGATCTGAATCTGTTAATCTGGTTATAGTTATACTCGTTGTACTACAGATCTGTTTATCTATCATCTTCTCTATCACTACTGTAGATCTGCTATATTCAATATCATTGCATTACTTATAAAACAACCTTATTGTAAATATTGAATATAGAATAATATCTCATTGTGCCTAATCTGTCTACTTACATATATCTGATAAGTTCAAATCTCTTTTTCCGCATTTGATTTAAACAAACTTATCATTTATTTTGAAAAGAATCCAAGAATTACACATAACCTTATTCACCCCCCCCCCCTCTAAGGTTATACTATAGTCTAACAGATATATCGTGGGTTTGTCCTGAACCTGGTAGTCTCAAATGCAACGTTGACGCAGCTCTTTTTGATGATGGTCGGTATGGTGTTGGTCTCTGTATCAAGAATGAGAAGGGTGAGCTCGTGAAGGCAAAGTCAGCTTGGTTTATTGGCAAGCCTCACCCTCAAGAAGCGGAAGCTCTGGGTTTATTTGAAGTCGATAATTGGTTGCAAGTGTTAGACATTCAACGAGTTACCATCGAGCTTGATTGCAAAGCGGTTGTAGATGGAATCTGTGGTGTGTGTAACTTTGTAACTGAATATGGCTCTATTATTAGAACTTGTCGTAATTTATTATTGTCTTTAGGAAACTACACAGCTGTTTTGTCAGGCGGCAAGCAAACATTGAGGCTCATACTCTAGCTAGAGCATCAAGGAATTATGTTAGCTCCTACGTTTTTTATTATAGTCCTACTTGTATTGCTACTTTGATTTTGAATGAAATACCATAAATTTTCTTTGGTAAAAAATGTGGATACCTGTGTTGCAGGTTATCTAATATTGCAGGATTAGTTTTGATGATGAAAAAGACAAAGCCAAGTTGATGGCCAAAGGAATGAGAGTGTCAAAGCAAAGCTGATAAAAAGTATCGTATATTCAAAATCAATCCAAGACAAACAAGCCAAGAATTGAAGATTCAAGTTTAAGGGTAGTCCTTAAATATAAGGGTAGTCCTTAGGGTTTGGGTGTGTCTTAGGAAAAAGTGTAAAGCTCTTTCAAAGGTCAGCTCGTATCTCAAAGTCTCACACACTCACACAAGTTCTCAAAATGCATGCATGCATACGTAAACATAAAAAGGTTTTTGAGAAACTATAAAATTTCCTAAAGATAAGAATCGATTCCTATAATGTTTCAAAGGTAAAGAATCGATTCCTAGTATTTCTCTAAAGCTCAAAATCGATTTCCTAAATCAATGGTTAAGCACATAATCGATTCCTTGCTTCCTTATTTAAATAAGAATCGATTTCAAACTTCTTCCTTTTGTAAACTACATAATCGATTTCAAAGCTTGCTTTTGTAAACTCCACAAATCGATTCCTTGCTTCCTTATTTATATGAAAATCGATTTCTACATATTTTAACTTAGTGAAGAATCGATTCCTAGCCTCCCGGAGATCCTAAGAATCGATTACATCCATTTTACAAACAAATCAGAATCGATTCCTAGATCAGATCAAGCAAATGAATCGATTCCTAGATCCATTCCAATTAACAAAGAATCGATTCCTTTAAACTTTTTCAACGTGAGATCTGGATTTTCAAAATCTATAAATAGAGGCTTCACCACCTCCATTTAACTACCAACCCATTCTCACGATCTATCACTTCTGAAAAACTCTTATATTTTATTTGTGTTCTTCTCGCACCGCTGGTCCGTCAAGAGCTGATCCTACGTTAAGAGTTAGTTGGGGTTGTGTCCTTCAAGTTGTAATATCTGCCTACACTAAGAGGTATTTCTGTATTTACGTTACTGTTATATTGTTGTTATAATTTGTACTAGAGAGTGGGGTATCTCTCTAGGGGTAGCTGCATGTACTAGAAAGTGGGGTATCTTTCTAGGGCAGTTGTTGTAACAAGGGTGGGGTATCTCTTGTTATTGTTATATTAGATTTGAGGGCTCTTTATAGGTGGGCTATCCTAGTAGAAGAGTGCCTGAGTCTGTAAAGGTTTTCCAAGGCACCTGTAAGCCTTGTTGTTTTGGATAGTGTAAAATCTCACAAGGGTGTGAGGACTGGACGTAGGTCACTAGGAGGTGACCGAACCAGGATAAATCTCTGCGTGCTTTACTGCTTTCCTGCTTTACTATTATACCGCTTTACTGCTTTACATTCTAATTCCTTCGCTTCCACTTAACCTGCGCGAAAATTGATCTAAGTCATTGAAAAGGGGAAAAACGTTTTCGAAAGATCTGAAAAGTTTTAAATCTCAATTCACCCCCCCCTCTTGAGACTGAAGCCACTTGGTAACAAGTGGTATCAGAGCTAGACTCTTGTATAAAGGGCCTAGCAGCTTCAAGAGAAATGGCTTCAGGTTGGTCTACGCAAGAGGGTGCTTCTCTTACCCGTCCTCCGGGATTCAACGGGAAAGATTACGCATATTGGAAAGAAAGAATGAGAATCTTTATTGAAGGGGTAGACTTAGATGTTTGGGATGCTGTGGAAAAAGGACCCTATGTCCCCACACACTTAGTAGATGGTATTCTTACTATTAAGAGTAGAAATGAATGGTCTGATGATGAGAAAAGAAAAGTGCAACTTAATTTACGTGCTAAAAATATTATTACTTCTGCTTTGAGTGCTGATGAATTTTTTCGAGTTTCAAACTGTAAAACTGCCCAAGAAATGTGGGATAATCTTCAAGCTACTCATGAGGGTACAAGTGAAGTGAAAAGGGCAAGAACAAATACTCTTACCAGAGAATACGAATTGTTCAGAATGAATACAGGTGAAACAATATCAGAAATGCAGAAAAGGTTCACTCATATAGTGAACAAATTGGGTTCATTAGGAAAATCATTTCCTCCCGAAGACTTGATCAACAAAGTGCTAAGATGCCTAAACAGAGAATGGCAACCAAAGGTGACTGCAATAACTGAATCAAGAAACTTGACTAGCATGACTCTCGCCACCCTGTTTGGGAAATTACTAGAGCACGAGTTAGAGCTCACTCGTCTAGCAGGGCATGAAGGAAAAGACAAGAAGAACAAAAACTTAGCTCTCAAAACTTCCAGTTCAAGCTCATCCGACGATAGTGATGATTCGGAAGATGAAGATAAAGACGAGGAGAAAATGGAACTAATGGTTAGTAAATTCAAAAAGTTCATGAGAAGGGAAAGATCTCTCAAAAAGAATTCTCCAACCAAAAGAGGCTCAAGCAAAGAAAACTTCTCAAGTCCTCCAACTTGCTACGAATGTGGTAAATCCGGACACCTGACGATGAAGTGCCCGAACTTAGAAAGAAAATTGTCAAAAGTCAAGAAAAAGGGGTCCAAAGGAAACAATGGTAGAAAAGCCTACATAGCTTGGGAAGACAATGACATGAACTCATCAGATAATTCAGAAAATGAAAAAGCTCAAGTTGCTCTCATGGCCGACCACGACAGCGAAAGTGAAACTGAGGTATATTCTAACTCTGAATCTTTACAAGATGCCTATGATGAATTATATGAAGCATTTACTGAATTGCATGATAAATCCTTAAAACTAGCTAAAGCATTAGATAAATCTAAGAAAGTTATCACTCATCTTGAAAATGCTGTTACTGCTTTAACTAAAGAAAAGTCAGAGCTTAGAAAAGAAAATGATAGCCTTGCATGCTTTAAAGAAAATTATACTTGTGATAAATGTGTTGAATCTGAAAAGAAAATTCATGAACTGGAATGGACTGTTGGGAAATTGTCTAGTTTACAAAATGTGCATCATAGATTCCCTAGAAACAAACCCATAGAAAGGCATGTTCATTATAAACCAAAATTTTCCACTAGACCTTATATTAGATGTTATTATTGTGGTAAACCTGGACATACAGCTTCTGTTTGCAGGGCAAGAGGTAAACAAAATATGAAAAAGGTGTGGGTTCCCAAAGGAACCATACCAAACACTAACCCACAAGGACCCAAAGAGATTTGGGTACCTAGAATCCTGTTTTAGATCATTGCAGGTATGCTTCAAGGTATGGGGGCAGATTGATACCTTGACAGCAAAAGACTCAAAGCGCATGACCGGAGACGTAATAAAGTTCTTAACACTCACCCCCGGAAAAAGCCGTCATGTGACTTGTGATAGATAGAGGAAGAATCACCGGTAAAGGTCAGATTGGTTAAAATTTTATTCACCTCCATTTTGAAAATGTGCTTAAGAATAGTTTATCAAGACAAATATGTGACTACTAAAATAGAGCATTTCCTGAATCTCATTTCATGTATCTTTAAAGAACAAATATTTATAAGGCATGAAAGTATTCTGGTCATCCCTCTAGGACTAAGCATATAGAAATTATACATCACCTTCTTAGAGGTTATGGTTAGAAAGGCAATAGTGTGATTGAGTTAGTTGAAACGTCAAAATCAGCTAGTTGATATTTTTACAAATCCATTGCAAAAGAAAACCTGGTTCTTCACTTACTCAAATGAGGTTTTCAATTAAATGTTTTTCAAAGTGATTTTTTAAAGAAATGTGAATTTAAGTGAAATTGTGACTTGTGAATTTCTGCAGTTAAAGTGCTATGTTTTTCCTGAAATCTATTTTACAATCAACTGCTAGCACTGGTATTTTTCGAAAAATACATGCTCACAATCGTTGTTTACCTAAAATAATTTTTCTCCCATATTCTGGCTGCCATCACCAACTTTCAAACTAAGCAGCATGAAATGTATAATGTTTAAAACAACTACTTCACAGATTTTTGAGACTCATAACTAGCTTTTACCTATGTTTGATAAAATATTCTCTTCATGATCTCATAAATGTTTTTTTCTTCAAAGTTTTGATGATCCCTTATAAAACTGCAATGGTTCTTTTACCTTGTCAAATAGCCGTGACATTCGGTTCGCAAACTCTATCTTACGTTGACCCTCTTTGATCATGACAAAAAGGGGGAGAGAAATATAGGGTTGCATATGAGCATATAGAACTTGCATATTATGCATCTAGTTAATAAGTCAGGGGGAGCATCATGATAGGGGGAGCATCATATTTATATATTATCTGTTTGAACTAACCTCCCACCTTGAGATGAGTAAATGTTTTGTCATCATCAAAAAGGGGGAGAATGTGGATACCTGTGTTGCAGGTTATCTAATATTGCAGGATTAGTTTTGATGATGAAAAAGACAAAGCCAAGTTGATGGCCAAAGGAATGAGAGTGTCAAAGCAAAGCTGATAAAAAGTATCGTATATTCAAAATCAATCCAAGACAAACAAGCCAAGAATTGAAGATTCAAGTTTAAGGGTAGTCCTTAAATATAAGGGTAGTCCTTAGGGTTTGGGTGTGTCTTAGGAAAAAGTGTAAAGCTCTTTCAAAGGTCAGCTCGTATCTCAAAGTCTCACACACTCACACAAGTTCTCAAAATGCATGCATGCATACGTAAACATAAAAAGGTTTTTGAGAAACTATAAAATTTCCTAAAGATAAGAATCGATTCCTATAATGTTTCAAAGGTAAAGAATCGATTCCTAGTATTTCTCTAAAGCTCAAAATCGATTTCCTAAATCAATGGTTAAGCACATAATCGATTCCTTGCTTCCTTATTTAAATAAGAATCGATTTCAAACTTCTTCCTTTTGTAAACTACATAATCGATTTCAAAGCTTGCTTTTGTAAACTCCACAAATCGATTCCTTGCTTCCTTATTTATATGAAAATCGATTTCTACATATTTTAACTTAGTGAAGAATCGATTCCTAGCCTCCCGGAGATCCTAAGAATCGATTACATCCATTTTACAAACAAATCAGAATCGATTCCTAGATCAGATCAAGCAAATGAATCGATTCCTAGATCCATTCCAATTAACAAAGAATCGATTCCTTTAAACTTTTTCAACGTGAGATCTGGATTTTCAAAATCTATAAATAGAGGCTTCACCACCTCCATTTAACTACCAACCCATTCTCACGATCTATCACTTCTGAAAAACTCTTATATTTTATTTGTGTTCTTCTCGCACCGCTGGTCCGTCAAGAGCTGATCCTACGTTAAGAGTTAGTTGGGGTTGTGTCCTTCAAGTTGTAATATCTGCCTACACTAAGAGGTATTTCTGTATTTACGTTACCGTTATATTGTTGTTATAATTTGTACTAGAGAGTGGGGTATCTCTCTAGGGGTAGCTGCATGTACTAGAAAGTGGGGTATCTTTCTAGGGCAGTTGTTGTAACAAGGGTGGGGTATCTCTTGTTATTGTTATATTAGATTTGAGGGCTCTTTATAGGTGGGGTATCCTAGTAGAAGAGTGCCTGAGTCTGTAAAGGTTTTCCAAGGCACCTGTAAGCCTTGTTGTTTTGGATAGTGGAAAATCTCACAAGGGTGTGAGGACTGGACGTAGGTCACTAGGAGGTGACCGAACCAGGATAAATCTCTGCGTGCTTTACTGCTTTCCTGCTTTACTATTATACCGCTTTACTGCTTTACATTCTAATTCCTTCGCTTCCACTTAACCTGCGCGAAAATTGATCTAAGTCATTGAAAAGGGGAAAAACGTTTTCGAAAGATCTGAAAAGTTTTAAATCTCAATTCACCCCCCCTCTTGAGACTGAAGCCACTTGGTAACAAAAAAAACTCGGTTCAAAACTAATAGTTGTTGTGTACCTTGCCTCGGGATCTGGGATTCAGAATCTGCGGTCGGTATCCTATGTAGTGAGAGTCTTCTCCTTGCCCAAGGTCGGACGAATACTTTAAGAGTCGAAATCTTTTGAGGTTGTTACCGCCAGCGTCGTCTCCTTCCGAGGTTGAGCTTGGGGGGTCGGGTACCTACAGACACTCCAATGCCTAAGTCTGCAATCAGAAGTCAGTGAGAGGCACAAGTGAGCAAAGCGTACCTGAATATGGTGGGTAGACTCGTATTTATAGACGTGGGCCAGGGGACTCCGCGGGTATTGCCCGATCCAGAGCCGTTGGATCAGGGCGCTGTAATCTGATCCGTCGATCTCGATTCCGTGTGATGGCTTGTTTGTTGGGCCATCCATTGTCGAATCAGGCCATTCCTAATGCGGATTGGGCCTCTTGGGCCGATCCGAAATAGTTACCCCCCAAGTCAAGGTCGGTCACAGAAGTGCGGCCTCGGCTTGAATGGCGAGTGTTTTGTTCAAAATGCTGCTTTCAGGGTCGGAAGCAGTCTCTGAGGTCGGAAAGTCCCTGGTTTGACTCGGATGCCTCAGAGATGCCACGTGTCATTGCGTCAGGGAGATGTGACGTTTGACTGAAATGAAACGTCCTATCATAATGATTACCTAGATTCTTGTGCCAGAACGGTAATTGCCTCGAGATGGGTAGCATCGTTTCATCTACCGGGTTAAAACCCCTATAAATAGATGTTCAAAGCCAAATCCTAAGTGCCTTATCGTTTCTTTACCCTTGAATTCTCTCGAGTTTAGTGAATCCTACACGAGCTTACTTTCCGGCGAACCGACGTTGAGCTACTGGTTTCCGACGTTGATAATCTTGTGACGGTTTCGTTCTCAATTCTTCCGACGTTGAGCCTCCGGTGGGGCTTTTCCGAGCATTTTTTTCCGAGTTCAAGTCAGATTTCCGGGGCCTGTTTATTTTTTTTCTTCTTGTTTTGGATCTAAATGGTGAAGACAAGAGATTCTGAGAGAACAACCGTGGTTTCCCCCGGCAAGCCGCCGTTAAGGAAGTCCAGCTAGGGTCATACAGTTATCGATGAGCAAAGGTCGACCTCGGGAAGATTGTCAGATAGAGCTGAGGCCAGCGGTTCATCTTTAACGCTGCCGCCGGCAGTATCTCCGACCTACGAGCCTATAGGACAAGCTACTAGCTCTAGTAATGCAGTATGGAATTTCCATCTTCCTGCACAATGCTGGGAGCCGGTGGGGCAAGCCGCAGGTGTGGCCGGAACGGAGGTGAGAGATTCCAATGCCGAGGACCCCTAGGAGTGGGTTTCGAACGACATCCGCACGGCGGGGGTCTATTTACCGAGCTGGGCGTAGCGAGCCAAGTGTGCTCAGGAAGTTTGAGAAGTTCGTGGGAAATGAAGGTCAGGAGTGGATGTTGGAGCTCGTCTCTGATGACGACGTTGTGTGCTCCGAGATCACGGAGTTGAGATTTTTTGTCTATTCATCCTTTTTTGAGAAGATGGGGATGAGAGTCCCATTTTTGAGGTTCTTGTAGGTCTCCCCTTCTCAACTTACTCCCAACTCTTGGGGTTTATTAATACCTTTGAGATCGTGATGCGGGCGCTGGGCCGGGCCTGCTGCTTGAAAGTCTTCTTTCTTCTTTTTGACGTGTTTCGCCAGCCCGAGGCCGGGACAGAGAGGCATGGCCAGATAGGCTTGCGTCAAACTTCCCCTCTTCGAGCCTGTCACAGACTCGGTGAGGGACTTCAAATACGGCTTCTTCTACGTGGTGCCGGTGAACGACGCTGCGAGGAAGGAGATTGCCGCACTCGACGACCAAGAGGAGGCCGTGAAGAGTTTGTTCCCCCTATCATGGGGCTGAGAGCATTTCGACTTGGAGACGTCGGGGTACTCTTATAAAGAAGCTGATCTGAGCCGGCAGGAGACTCTGACCCTGAAGTTTTTGTCAGACTGGGTGGGGACCTTTACCACCAAGCTCAAGAAGATTGAGTGTAGGAGGATCCTGGAGGCTCACGCCGATTCTCCCGCGGCTCTAGTCGCCGCCCTTGGTAAGTCTGCTAGTCGACTTGTTCCTTTTGAATTCCCATGGTCTGTTTTGACGTAGTCGTTCTTCTTACTTTTCAGATCAGTTCACCAAGCCGGTGACCTTTGCAGAATATCTTGCCTCTGGTGGCATTGGAGAGGGTAACAAGCCGGGGCCGGCTCTTCTTCAACTCCACCTCCGCTGGTAATTACTACCGAGGTTGTGGTTGATCACGGTGTGCCCCCTGTTGGTCAAAAGGAGTTGGAGACTACTCCACGTGGTTCTGGAGAGGGGCTCAAGAGACGCAGTCTTCCGAGCTCGCTCTCCGGAGCCAAGAGGCTTAAAGTAGATCATCCCTCCGGTGTCGAAGTCTCTTCTACTGATTTCGAAGCTTGTCTACGAGTCGGGGAGTTGGGCCGGTAGATGCTCATTTGGTCGAGCCCAGAAATTTCTCCTAGGGAACAAGGTAATGACTATTCCGAGGCCGAGAATTTGTGGCTTGATGGTGAGTTGCAAGACAAGTCTGACAAATTAACGGCTTGCTTGGAATTTCTTTCAGAGGCTCGTGAGGAGACTGAGAGATTCAAAAAGGAGAAAGAAGAACTCCATGATTGATTGAATGAACTGATCGATGTTGAGGCCAACGCTAGGACGTTGAGGAAGGAGATAGGATAACTTGCTGAGGAAAAGCCTGCTGAGGAGGTGCCGAGGCTGAGAGGAGAGATAGAGGAGTCTAAGGCCCTGGTCCCTGGGTTGGAAGCCGAGGTTGCTATGTTGGAGGGGAAATTTACCTCCGGTGAAGAATAATTGGAGAAAATTAGGGGGGAGCGAGATAGAGCTCTTCTCTTCAATCAGAGGTCTTCAAATGAAGCTTTAGCCGTTTCCTCTTTCAACAATGTGGAGGAGGGGGCGCGTCGAATGTCTTTATGAAAGACTGTGTGGTGAGTCATGTTGGTCTTGACCTCGTGGTAGAGGTTGATGAGCCATGATAAGCTCAACCTCGCGATGGAGGTCAACGGGCCACGCTAGGCCCGACCTCGTGGTAGAGGTTGATGAGCCACGATAGGCTCGACCTCGCGATGGAGGTCAACGGGCCACGCTAGGCCCGACCTCGTGATAGAGGTCAGTGAGCCATGATAGGCCCGACCTCGTGGTGGAGGTCGGTGGGCCACGCTAGGCCCGACCTCGTGATAGAGGTCGGTGAGCCACGATAGGCTCGACCTTGTAGTTCCCAGACCAGGTTCGGACCTCTCAATCGCTTGTTTGGTTGTGGCATTATGCTCATCCTCCGAATCGCCGGGGCCGTCATGGCCTCCGACCTCGACCGGATTGACTTCGAACATGACCTTTTTGCCAGCGTGGTTCTTCTTCTTCAGATTTATGTTTTGTTTTTATTGAGAGGTAGTGGCATTTCTTCTCAGATTCCAGGTCGGCTACGATTATGATGATCTCATCATCGGCTGAGTAAAACCTCATCTTCAAGTGGACCATAGAGGCCACGGCTCCGAGCCTACCCAACTTCGGCCTCCCGATGATGCAGTTATACTGGGATTTGTAGGGCAGAACCAGGAATTGGGTTTTCACCGTCCTAGAGAGCTTATCAGTTCCATAGGTGACCATTAACTCGAGATACCCGAGCGGAGTAGTTTTTGCCCCGTTGAATCCAGCCAATTCTGAGCCCCTATAGGAGGTGAGACCGGTCTCGGAGATATTAATTTTAGCGAGCAAGTCCAGAAACAGGATTTCTGCCGAGCTCCCCTGGTCTACCAGAATCCTCAGGACCTGGACGTCCACCATGACAGTAGAGATGATCAGTGGCATGTATTTGTTTGGTTTACCATCCGGGAGGTCCTAATCAGAGAACGTCAGTGGGGGTCTGTCAAAGAGGTTGGTGGTCTTCAGGTTGCTGGCTATGCTTAAGATTTCTTTCCATCTCCTTTTCATGGATCTTTTGGTCTCGCCCGAGTCGACCGAGTACCCGCCTATGATCACAGTAGCAACTATCTTGGAGCGCTCTTGATTCGGCTCTTCATCCTCACCCGAATCCTCAGAGTCGGCCTTTGCTGGCTTGGCCACCTCGTTTACCCCGGATTTGCCTTTCCGGGGTGAGCGGGATCGTTTTTGCTCCTCATCTCCTTCTTTCTTGACATACTTGCTTAACTTGCCTTTCTGTATCATATCCTCATTGTCGTCTCGAAGAACCCGGCACTGGTTGGTGTTGTGATCGTGGCTTCTGTGGTAGCGACAGTACTTTTTCTTATTAGTGTTTTCTCTCGGCGCGATCGGCGCCGGTCACTTTCGGTCCTTGAACTCGGTGTTGGGTCATTCGGCCAAAATCTTTGATTTCGACTCGCTCAGCTCGGTATACTCGGAAAATTGGGGTCGTCTTTCCCGAGAAGGCCCAGTAGAGTCTTTCTTTGAATTCTTCCCTTTGTCATTTTCCTTTGCCGGGGCCGAACCTTGACCGACTTCATCGGCCATATCGCCTTCTTCGTAGTCAATGAATCTCTGAGCCCGACGTTGAGGGTGTGGGGGTCGGCGAATGCCAACGTCGATTTGGAAAAGGCTCTTCTTGCGGAGCCCGTGGCTCATAAATAAGAGTCTGATCTTGTCCTCTAGATGTCTGACATTCTTCACCTCTTTGTTAAATCTTTCAATATAGTTTCGCAAAGTTTCATTCTCCCCTTGCTTAACTTCTTTAAGCACATCTACCGACTTGGGCTTCTGCCTAGATGCAGTGAAACGCGTCGAGAACACCCAGACGAGCTAGTCCCAAGAGTAGATGGAATCGGGCTCGAGATCCCTAAACCAGGAGAGTGCTGCCTTGCTCAGCGACAGAGGGAAGATCTTGCATTTAATGTCGTCTGTGGCATTCCTATACTACATCATGAGGTCAAACGTGTCAACATGTTCATCAGGGTCCACCGTTCCATCGTACATGTTCAATTGTGGGGGCTTCTTCAAGGATTTTGACACTTAGCACTCAGCGATCTCCTGAATAAAAGGGGTCTATCGGGGTCGCCTGGAATGGCCCCGACGGGGTGATTGACTTTTCCTGCTGGGAGAGCGGTTCTTGGGCCGAGGAGAAGGGCTACGAGATGATGAGGATCCATAAGAGCTCCAACTGGGTCTGGAGCTCGGGGGAGTCGGAGGAGAGCGAGAGCCTCCACGTCGGCCTGCCCTACGAGAAGGAGACCTGTGAACGTGATGTCTATGGGCGATTTTCCTTCGAGGTGGGGAGCGGTGGCTCTTGGAGGCGACGATTTGTTGAATAGGAGATTTGTCCAGCGGTCGAGCTGAGATAGCAGGAGTGTTTGCTCGGACGACCGCGACCTCCTCTTCCATCTATGTCAGGCGCAATTCTTGTTGTGCAATGTCGCGGCTTCGGCAATCTAGGAGATCTAGTATCTGGTTTACTGCTTGGACCGGAACTGGGACTGCCTCGGCAACGGGATGAGGCGAAAGGAGTGGCACGGAGCGGGCCTCTTCTGCGAGGATTTCTTGAACGTGTCCTTCCAGAGTTTGATTCTCCTGGGGCACGACTTCAATGACGCTTCGTGGACAAGGCTGACTTCGAGTAGGGGGTCGCCCTCGCGGAGTCTTGGGAAAAAAATCTGATTTGGAGAGATTAACGATAAGCTCCCACTATGGTCGCCAAATGTTGTGTACCTTGCCTCGGTATCTGGGATCCAGAATTCGGAATCTGCGGTCTGTATCCTGTGTAGCGAGAGTCTTCCCAGGTTGTTACCGTCAACGTCGTCTCCTTCTGTGGTTGAGCTCACGGGGTCGGGTACATGCAGACACTCTGATGCCTAAGTCAGCAATCAGAAGTCAGTGAGAGGCACAAGTGAGCAAAGCATACCTGAATATGGTGGGTGGACCCGTATTTATAGACGCGGGCCAGGGGACTTCCCGAGTCTTGCCCGATCCGGAGCCATTGGATCGGGGCATTGTAATCTGATCCGTTGATCTCCATTCCATGTGATGGCTTGTTTGTTGGGTCGGATCCATTGTCGAATCGGGCCGTTCCTAATGCGGATTGGGCCTCTTGGGCCGATCCGGAACAATCTATACTAATCTATAAAGAGAGTTAACTAAAAAAACTGTTTTTTGGTGTCCACTTTTCACTTCCTTGAAATACGTACCCTTACTAAAAGACACGGAAGGCAGTTGCTTCAAAACTCAAAAACAACATTTACCATATAATAAACGGATTTTGATCCTCAACAACAAATCCTCTACAGCAATTTCCTACACCATCATTCTCAGCCATTGGATAAAATGGAGGGCTCTGATTTTAAAAAATAAATAAGAATAAAAAATTAATAAAAATAGTCTTTCTCTCTTCACTTTCTATTGAAGCACGTAAACGCGGGATTGGATCTTCTCATTTCCACTCACCCTACATCTCCCTCCATCCTCTTTATCTCTCTCTTAAATTTACTCTCTCTCATCATTATTTATAATTTTTTAATTATTTTCTCTCTTCTCCCACCTTTATATTTTGTGATGGAGAGGAAAGAAGGAAAAAGAGGATCCAAACACACGTAAACGCAAACCATATCCATTTCTTCTCCTCTTCTTTTAATCTCTCTGTATCACTCAACAAATCAATCCATTCCAATTTCGAAATCAACAAATCAGAAGCAGTACCGAATGAATCAAAATCACAGAAACAATTTTCCTTTTAAACAATCCAGATTAAAATGGGAGCGACGCCGACAGCAAACATGGCGAATGTGGCGGCGGTGGTCGCCATTGATGTTTTCTTATTGATGTTTTCTTATTGGTGGTCGCCAGCGAGTTTCCTCCTAATTTCTTAATTTTCTCCCAATTTCTTACATCCACACTTCCAAATCTAATCTAATCTAATATCTATTTATACAAACAAACCTCCTACGAAATTACCAATTTGGATCTCTTATTAACAAGACACATCTAATCTAATATCTATTTATACAAACAAACCTCCTACGAAATTACCAATTTGGATCTCTTATTAACAAGACACATATCTAATTTAAGGGTAAAAATGTCATTACACTCTTTTTTTTTCCTTTTTTTTTCTCTTTCTTCTTACACTCTCTTTCTTACTTTTCACTTTTCTCTTACACTCTCTTTCTTCCTTTTTTCTCTTTCTTCTAACACTATCTTTTCTCCTTCTCACTTTTCTCTTACACTCTCTTTCTTCCTTTTTTTCTTTTTACTTTACTTTTAATTTTTCCATAAATAATTATTCTCTTTCTTTTATCACTTCACTTTAATTTTTTTAACTAAATTTCTAAATTTATACAAACACTACTCTATTCAAATTACCTATAAAAATGTAAATGAGTCACACTAAAAAACAAAACAAAACTATCAACACAAGATTAATATTTGTCATTGATAATTAATATTTTTGAATATTTAAAGACTATTTAAACTACTGATTAATATTTAAAACAATATTCCTTATTGATAATCTACTATCTCTCCTTTACTATCTACTACAATATACTAATCAACTAAAATAATCAATTGAAATTAAGAAATAACTGCATTGATATATAAAAAAAACACGGAAAACTCCACTGATATATGAAAAAAAACACGAGATTAATATTTGTCACTGATAATTAATTTTTTTGAAGACTACTACTACAAACCTACTATCTAAAAAATAAGAAGACTTAATGACTATGTAAATTATATAGTAATTAATATTTAAAATAAATATTTCTTATTGATAATCTAATATCTAACTTTTACTATCTACTATAATCTACTAATCAACTAAAATAATCAATCGAAACTACGAGATAACTTCACTGATATATAAAAAACACGGGATAACTGCAGTGATATATAAAAAACACGAGATTAATATTTACCATTGATAATTATAATTTTTGAAAACTACAATAAATCTACTATCTAAAAAAACAAGAAGGCTTAATGACTATTTAAACTGATTAATATTTAAAACTCACGTGACAATATTTGTCACTAATACCTAATTAAAAAAGGACAAATAATTGTTACTGATATATAAAAAAACATGGGATAGATATTTCTTATTGATAATCTACTATCTATCTTTTACTATCTACTATAATATACTAATCAACTCAAATAATCAATTGAAACTACGGGATAACTGGAATGACATATAAAAAAACACGGGATAACTGCACTGATATATATAAAAAAACACAGGATTTGTATTTGTCATTGATAATTAAAAATTTTGAAGACTACTATAAACCTACTATCTAAAAAACAATAATATTTAATGACTATTTCAACTACTGATTAATATTTAAGAAAAATATTTCTTATTGATAATTTACTATCTCTCTTTTACTATCTACTATAATCTACTAATCAACTAAAATAATCAATTGAAACTACGAGATAACTGCACTGATATATATTAAACACGGGATAACTGCACTAATATATGGAAAAAAAACACGATATTAATATTTGTCATTGATAATTAAATTTTTGGCTTAATTACAGTTTTGGTCCCCCTATTATGACCAACTCACGATTTTGGTCCCCAAAGTTTTAATTTGACGATTTTGATCCCCCTATTTTCCTAATTTGTAAAATCAAGGTCCCCCTTCTTAATTTGGTCAAAATTAAAACTGTATTTTGACTTTTATCCTACGTGGCAGTCCACGTGGCACTGTTCCTCGTCAACCCCTCCCCCCACGTGGACTGCCACGTAGGATAAAAGTCAAAATACAGTTTTAATTTTGACCAAATTAAGAAGGGGGACCTTGATTTTACAAATTAGGAAAATAGGGGGATCAAAATCGTCAAATTAAAACTTTGGGGACCAAAATCGTGAGTTGGTCATAATAGGGGGACCAAAACTGTAATTAAGCCTAAATTTTTTGAAGACTACTACTACAAACCTACTATCTAAAAAACAAGAAGACTAATTAATATTTAAAACAATTATTTCTTATTGATAATCTACTATCTAACAAAATTACTATCTACTATAATCTATTAATCAACTAAAATAATCAAATGAAACTACCAGATAACTGCACTGATATATAGAAAACAATGGATAAATGCAGTGATATATAAAAAACACGGGATTAATATTTGCCATTGATAATTATAATTTTTGAAAATTACTATGAACCTACTATCTAATAAAAGAAGAAGACTTAATGACTATTTAAACAGATTAATATTTAAAACACATGAGACAAATATTTGTCACTAATACCAAAAGAAGGACAAATAATTGTTACTGTTATATAAAAAAAACACGGAATAAATATTTCTTATTAATAATCTACTATCTATCTTTTACTATCTACTATAATCTACTAATCAACTCAAATAATCAATTGAAACTATGAGATAACTGCACTGATACATAAAAAAATACGAGATAATTGTACTGATATATAAAAAAATACGGGTATAACTGCAATGATATATGTATATATATATATATATATATATATATATATATATATATATATATATATATATATATATATATATATATATATATATATAAACACGGGATAGCTGCACTAATATATAAAAAACACGGGATAACAACACTGATTTATAAAAGAACACTTCACTGATATACAAAAAAACACGGGATAAATGCATGTATTGTTTTTAAATAATACTTTTACATTTTTAGATTTTAATATTTATCTATTTTTAATTTGAAACTCCTTTTTTATCTACTTTAAATTTGTCTCTATTTTCACGAGTTAATGTTCAAACTATTTAAATACTGTCTAAGTTCATTCATAAAAATAACACGACAGCACCCGTGCGTATGCACGGGTATCCTACTAGTTTTATAGAAAGTAAACTGCAAGATTCAAATTTGGTTTTGAGAAGAAGTCGCAATCAGAGAGAACGCTGAAATCAATATCCATTCCCTTACCTCATTCCTATGGAAGGAACGAATCATACTGGTTTGTAATGAATGATGTTTTGGGGGCCTTATTTTGCATACAGTTGCTGTTGAAATAATTCTTTCTCTCAAAATTGCAGCTGGTTTACATTATGCAGCATATTGCTGCTGTTTTGGGACCTTATTTTGCATAATTACAAATTTTTGTGGTCTACAAAATGGTTTACATTATGCAGCAGAATGGTTTACCTGAATTCCAGCTACGATTTTGAAACTTGAAAGAATGAAGCGGCAAGGAAAAATAAATGAAGCGCGAAAACTGAGTGAGAAATAGGGGTGTCAAAATGGATGGATTTGATGGATATAGATATGGATTATAATGGATAGATAGGGGAAATCCATTTGAAAATTTAAATCCATTAGGATTGTACCAAAAAAATCAAATCCAATCTATTCATTGACAAAAAAAAGTCCATCCAATCCATATTAAAAAATTGTTAGTAAAAAAATCTTTTAATAAAAAAAAAATTTTTAGGAAAAAAATTATATATTTTTTAATATGCAGAAATTTATTTTTTATATTTTTTTGACACATATTTTTTTATATTTAATATATATATATATATATATATAAATATAATATTGTTAATATATATTATATATAATATAAATATATATTTAAATATGTGGTGGTGGCAGGCAGCGGCCTGCAGCGGAGCTCCCGTGGCCGGTGGTTCCAGCGGCCTCCGACGACCAGGTGGTCGGTGGCGGCGTTCCGGCGGCGGCGGCCCACCGGCTGCCGGCGGTGGTGGCTACTATTTATTTTAATATATATATATATAATATAATATAATATATATTTATATATATATTTTGTTTCTGAATTTTTTAAAAAAAATTTGGAAAAAAATAAAATTTAAAACTGAAAAGTCTTTTTAATTGTTTTTTTTTGCAAAAATGTATTTTTTATAATTATCCAATGGATTTTGATTTTGTACTTATTGAAAATCCATTGGATTTAAAAAATTAATGGATGGATCACAATCATCCACAAATCAAGTGGATGGATCCAATCCAATCCATTAATTTTTTTTGTACGGATGGATTGGATTGATTTTACTATGGATGGGTTGGATATCCAGTTGACAAATGAATCCTTTTGACACCCGTAGTGAGGAAACATATCGGGTGTTAAGGCATTCGTCCTAAAAGAAAAGATGAAATTGCTTAAGGGGAGAGCATCAGAGGGTGGAACAAAGAGGTGTTCGGTAAGTTAGACTTGAATATTGAAAATTTGGTCCGAGTTCTGAATACTTTAGATGTCATTCTTTGTGAAGGTTGGGATAGCGATGCCGTGGTAAATAGGAAGGAAGTCTCCGCCTCGCTTTGGAAAGAAATCTGGTTGAAAGAGTCTTTATTGGCCCAAAAATCAAGAGCAAGATGGATTAAGGAAGGGGACATGAACTCGAAGTACTTCCACTCTCTCTTACGTTATAGAAGAAGAAGATGTAATGTGGTGATTATTAGGGAGAACGGGAACCCAGTGGAGGATGTAGATGAAGTGAAGTTGTTCGTCAAGCATCATTTTGGGAACTGTTTTGTGGAGCCAAATCTCAATCGCCCAACTCTTGATGGCCTACATTTCAATCAATTATTGCCATCTGAGTCGGATCCCCTAATTCAACCTTTCTCCGAAGAAGAGATAAGGATGGGAGTGCGGGATTGCGATGGAGATAAGAGCCCGGGCCCCGACGGATTCAATCTCAATTTCATTAAGCGTTGTTGGAGTTTGTTGAAGGATGAAGTTGTGGGTTTTTTTAATGAATTCTTTGAGTACGCCTATCTTCCAAAAGCAATCACAACTTCTTTTATTGCATTGATCCCTAAGAATGACAATCCTCAAGGTTTGAGTAAATTCATGCCTATTTGTTTGATAGGGAGTTTATACAAAATTTTGGCCAAAGTGTTGGCAAATCGATTGAAGAAGGTGATGCCCAAAATTATTTCCAATCACCAATCTGCTTTCATCGGGGGAAGACAAATTTTAGATGGGGTCGCGATTGTCAATGAAGTAGTGGATTATGCTAAGCGGGGTAAGGAAGAATGTTTGATGTTCAAAGTAGATTTTGAGAAAGCTTACGACTCTATTTCTTGGGGTTTTTTAATCTATATGTTGCAAAGAATTGGTTTTCCTAGTAGATGGATTTCTTGGATAAGATCTTGTGTGTGCACTAGTTCCATGTCAGTTCTTGTAAATGGTAGCCCAACGCAAGACTTCAATGCTTGTAGGGGTTTGCGACAAGGGGATCCTTTGTCACCGTTTCTATTTCTCATTGTCGCTGAAGGTTTGGCATGTTTAATGCGAATGGCGATTGAGACTGGTTTATATCATGACTTCTTCATTAGCCAAGACATCCGTTTTCTATGTTGCAATTTGCGGATGACACAATGTTGTTGGGCAAGACCACTTGGGAAAATGTTTGGTGTATAAAGTCGTTGTTAAGAGCCTGCGAGCTTGTGTCCGACTTGAAAGTAAATTTCCACAAGAGCAATTTGATTGGTATTAACGTCACGGATGGGTTTATGGATAGGGATAGCGTCTTCCTCTTTTGTAGAACGGAAGCAATACCATTCAAGTTCTTGGGAATCCCAATAGGCGCAAATCCAAGGCGTGAAGCTGCGCGGAGTTCGATTTTAGGGGGTATGCGTAAGAGATTGGCTTCTTGGAAGGGTCGTCTTCTATCCATCGGTGGCCGGGTTCGCGCAAGCTGTTTGGCGGCAGATGGGGAATTGGCTCGGATTTTATTTTGATTTGTCTTCAGATATTGTTGATCTCTTTCTAGCTTGTGGTCGTTTATGCAATGGTAAAATGGCAAAGCGAACGAAGCATATGTTTTGGCTAACAACTTGCTGGAGTATTTGGCTTGCAAGGAATAGCGCTATCTTTAAGAATGAAGAACCAAGTGTCGAAGCAGTACTAACCCGCATCAAAAGCTTAACTTGGAGTTGGTGTGTTTTTCGTTTGAATTGTTGCTCATATTTTTCAATTTCAATGTGGTGGTCAAATCCACTACAATGTTTGAATAATATGTAATCTAGTAGGGGGAGAAACAGTGGGTTAGGTTGGTTGTCCTCACTGTAGTGCAAATTGTACGGGGTACTCTTTTTCCTCGCTGAGTCTTTTTCCCAATGGGGTTTGGCTCAGGGAGGTTTTGAGGAGACCCTCCCCCTTTTCTTTTTCCCCATTGTAAGGGTTGGGCACCCCTTGTGCTCCCTTTCAATGAAATTATTGCTTATAAAAAAAAAGAGTTACTGGACAGTTTTTATTAATTTTCTATTCTTATTTGTTTTATAAAATCAGAGCCCTCCATTTCATCCAATCGCTGAGAACATAGGAAATTGCTGTTGAGGATCTAAATCCATAATAAACTGTTGTTGCTACATAAACCCACATCACTCCAACAGTTATATTTTCAATGAAATATTCCTTCAAATTATCCATTCTCCATTTCTGCACCTTCACAACTTATAATCAACGTCAAGACATAAGAGAAAGAGTATATAACATATTCAAGGCAACCAAATGATCCTATTTATTGAGTCTTAAGGTATGTTTTATTGTTGCCTTATTTGTTTCCATTTGTTACTCATTTGAAGTAACACAATCACTTCAAAACCGTACACCTCATCATCTTAGGGAATCAAAATCAAACTTTCTCAAGCATAGAACCCAGCCCCGTAAGAGGACCTGCACCAACCAATGCCTTTAGGCATGGCAACGGGGCGGGTTTGGCATTCTCCGTCCCCGCCCCTACCTCTATTGGGGTCGGGTTTTGCATCCCCAACCCCGTCCCAAACAGGGACGAGTTCCCCGCGAGTACCCGTTTCCGCCACAAATTTATAAGAAAAATACAAAAAATATATTTATAATAATTAATAAAATAAAATAATAATAATTATACAATGATAAAATAAAGTTAAAAGTATTAAAATAGATTTTTCTATAGGAAATAGATCAAAATTAAAAATAAACAAAATTTATGAAACAAAATGAATGAGTAAATATGCATGAAATAAATTAAAATAATTAATTTATGTTTTGTCGAGCGGGTTCGGGGCGGGGACGGGGTGGGTATCAACATCCCCGAACCCAAACCCGTCCCCGGTCAAAGCGGGTTTTTCCCGTCAAACTCGGGGCGGGGTCGGGTGGGTACCCACGGGTTCGGGTTATGTATGCCTAAATGCCTTTTATGACAAAAGAATCAGCATCTCTACACGTTTGAAAGAAATTGAGATGCAAGGAAAACATCCTTCAAGAAGAGTAAAATAGTTTTGAAACTAAAGGAACAATGACAAAATAAAAAGCTTCATGCTAAGGTTAGATACATGCATCAAAAAAGTGTGTATTTGGGGTTTGGTTTTTGGTATTCATTAATCTTCAAGTTATGTTTAACAGACTAATGATAAGGCACTCTTCAAGTTATTAGATGAGGTCAAAATATTATCCTCATTCCCGACCCCTCCAAATATTTTGCATGCAGAAATGAGAAACAAAATTTTGGCTTATAACTAATGAAATATATCATATGATTAATGAAATATATAGCAACCTGCTGTGCAGGTCATAAACTTCAAACATGATGTTTTGGTATGTAAGGAAGGAAGAAACTAAATGGGGATAGAAAAAAGAAACAACGTACTGAATAGGTATTAATTTGAAACAATACGTTAGTAAAAAAATTGTGTGAGTTTATGTCCACCTCCACTGTTTTCTTTTATCAGAGAGTGATTTGCTTGGTTAAGGCATTTGGGTTGAAAGCTATTGTCTAGATAGCTTTATATCATGGTATATATTATTAAAGGTTGTGTATTTGCATCTTTTTCTTTTGTTGAAACCTAAAATAGTAGAGAAGGAGAGTGATATTGATTCCTCATTCTTCACACCTCATCACTTCACGCACGCTTCTATGGGCCTTGATGTGATCTGACCTTTCGGCCTCGCCGAGTCGAGCTTGATCGTTGGATCAAGAGGGTGTGGATAACAGTTTGTAGCGATGTGCTTATTGGGTCTTTAGAGCGAAACCCATATGGTTCCTATTAACCCAATCTGGAACGCACAATAAACTACGACTACATAAGTATCTACTGTATAAGTATCCATGGATAGAAGAGTTTCTTTATGCTCATTGATTGATATGGAGATACCTTGCTTGGATACCTTGATCACGTACCTTGCTTTTTTTAAGAATATTTTTTCGGATTACCTAAACAGGAGATAGGGAAAAGAGAATCAACAACTTGGCTGCCTTGGGGAGCTGTTCGTGAAGGAATATTCACCTCTTTATCCAAACTAGCGGAAGACGGGCACTCCTGTGCCCGTATTCTGCTTTTAATTATAGCGGTACAGTAAATACTTATATAGTTGTAGTTTTGTGTGTGTTTTGGACAGCGTTAGCACAGTCCAAATGGGGTTCGCTACAAAGACCCAATAAGTACATCACTACAAACTTCTTTACACACCATCATGATCTAACGGTCAAGCTCGACTAGGCGAGGTCGAAAGGTCAAGATCACACCTCATGTCTCTGCGCGTGCTACCATGCACCTTTCGACCTTGCCGAGTCGAGCTTGGTCGTTGGATCAGCAGGGTGTCTAAAGAGGTTTGTTGAGATGTTCTTATTGGGCCTTTGTAGCGAAGCCCATTTGGACGATGCTAATGCTGTCCAAAACACACAAAAAACTACAACTATGTAAGTATCTACTGTAGCTTGGTAATTAAAAGCGGAAGACGGGCACAGGCGCTAGTAGTGATAAGGCTCAAGACAAAAATGAGTTTTGATAATTGACAAAAATGAAAGTAAAAATTTGAGTAAAAAAGGCTAAATAGCACTTTTGGTCCTTTATGTTTGCTCCAGATTTCACTTTGGTCCTTTATCTTTTTTTTGGTCCGTTTTGGTCCCTCATGTTTCGTTTTCGTTTCATTTTGGTCCCTGGCGTTAGTTTTGGTTGACGGACGCCACACTGGCAGTTAACTGCTGACGTGGCGCCTCAAATTCATTAAATGATGTGGCAAAAATATATTATTTAATTGTAAATGAAATTACACATAAACATTTAACTATTTTAATTGATAAAAACATAAAACATAAATCAACAAAAACTAAAAACATTAAAATCACTGTTTCCAGATCAAGCTGCGACCATCAAACATCAAACATTGAATCACTGTTCATTGAAACCTCACAACTTCCGAATCTGGGGATAATGAAGAACATTCATCGCAAATGATAACCTTCAAAATAAAATTTAACACATCGATTTGGAACCCATGAATGGAAATGAGAGAAAGAGAGAGGAATTTCCAGTAACCCATGAAACCCATTAACTCATCTTCATCTTCAATTCGAAATCAATTAAAAATTGGAACCCATGAACAAAACCCAAATCTGGAAAAATGCAATCTCTTGCTCAACGAAGAACAAAACCCAAATCTGGAAAAATGCAATCACAGAACAAAACGAAGAACCCAGATCTGGGTTCTCTATTGATGCTCATTTGTTTCATTTTAGTCCTCTCTGTTTTTTCTTGGTTTCATTTTGGTCCCTCTCATTGTTTGTGTTGTTTCATTTTGGTCCCTTTCAGATCTGGAAAAACTAAACAATCAAAATCTTCATCCTCATCAACTTCAAAACGCGTTCAACAACAAAGGAACGATTGAAACGAAGAAACGATTGAAGAAACGAAAATGAAGAAACGAAGAAACGATTGAAACGAAGAACAAATTGAGAGAGAGAGAGCGATCAGTTTCAGTTCATAACCCAGAAAACACAAACCCTCATTTTGTTCTTATTTTTTGGATGAATCTGAGATGTTGTTGTTGTTGATGAATCGGTAGTTTTTCTAGAGATGTTGTTGTTGAAGAATTGTTGCTTTTGTTATTGTTTTTTTTTGTTGAAGAATTATTGTTGTTGAAGAAGTAGATCTGGAACAGAGGAGATGTTGTTGTTGTTTTTTTGAAGAATTATGTTTTGTTTTAAGTTTTATTATATTTAATATTTTTAGTTTTATTATATTTTGTTAATTTCATTTTTCAGTTTTGTTTTAAGTTAAAAATCTGAATTTAGAATTAAAAAATAATTTATTTGCCACGTCATACATGACACTTAAGATGCCATGTCAGCAGTTAACTGCCAGCGTGGCGTCCGTTAGTCAAAACTAACGTGGGGGACCAAAATGAAAAAAAAACGAAACATGAGGGACCGAAACGGACCAAAAAAAAGATAAAGGACCAAAGTGAAATCTGGAGCAAACATAAAAAAAATCAAAGTGAAAATAAAATAACAATTAAAACCCTAAAAACCTCCGTTGAAACAACGCGCTGAAGTGCAGGAATCGAACAGGACGAAAATCGAAAAGGCTCGCGGTTAACGGTGGAAGAAAGTCCCCGGGAAACACATTCAGGTTTTCTTCTTTTTCCTCCATAATTTTCCTTCCTCTCTCCGGGTGCGGCCGCGCCTGTAAACAGCGAGGCTATCACTGAAGAATAGCGGCGGCGAGCTGCCGCCCCGCATTGCTCCGACGTGATAGCGCCGCTGTCGACAACTATGTTCTGAAATTAAGTTTTTATTTATTTGTTTGAGATGATATTGTTAATCAACTATTCTCTTAGATAGATTGTAGATATTGCTTTTAACTATATCGCGCCCACAGCATTTTAGGTTGATTACATTGCATCAAAATTTGTTACTATAGGTTATGAAAAATGAAAATTCTAGATTGAGGCAGGGGATGAGTGTTATCAGGTTATTATAATTGCAGACTTGTGATTTATTTCATAGATTGAGGAATGGGTAAGTCTTGTCAGGTTCTTTTATGAGTTATCTGCTTTCAATAAGCTCCAAGAATTCATAGATTTTATTTTTAGGGAACTCAATTTTAATAGGGAAGGTGGAAATTGAGATTGGTATGCTCAAGATGCATGCTATTTGTATAGTGGTCATCTGAACTTTAAGTGTTGAATTCAAATTTCATGAAAACCACTATTTACCAGTGTTATCAAATAGTGGTACCATGGCGGATTGCAGTGTCGGATTTTTGGCCAACTGCTATGACAATTTGCGAAGGATTGCGGCGCCGTGGTGTTTTATGGCGGAAATAGCGGCTTAAAATAGCGATTTTCATCAAAATGCTATCGTTCGCTTTCTATTTTCATCAAAATACTATGGATCGCTTTCTACAATCGATAACCCTGCTATTCACCACACAGTAGAAGAAATATGTATGCAATAGTGCAGTCGAATGTGGATATGTTGCGGTTAAAAAACTACCAGCAGTTGGATGAAGATCGGATGGCTTACATTTTAATTTCATAGAATCGGATTTGAAACATGAACATGGATATGAGCAATCCGATTTTTATTCATGACTCCTACATGCTCACTGCAGTTATGTGTGCCGTGCTTATGCGATTGTAATAAACTTGGGTCCATTGTAGTATGGCTAACTTGTTAAGATCTGTACTAGGACTCATCATACCGAGTTTTTGTATATTGTATATACTTTATGTTCCTTCCTGAAGATGATATATATCGCTGAAGGCTAAACAACCATTCTTTTGGATAGATTGTAGATATTGCTTGTAACTATATCATCATGCCCCCAGATTTTTAGATAGATTATATCACATCACAATTTGTTACTATATGACAAATGAAAGTTCTAGAGGCCTTGAGGCAGGGGATGAGTGTTATCAGGTTTATATAATTTCAGGCTTGTTGTTACTCCATAGATTTTTATTTTGAGTAAACTCTTAAGGAGAACTTTCAATAGGGAAGGGAAGGTAGAAATTCAGATTTGTAACTGAAACTGCATACTATTTGTATAATTGTTATCCGATCTCTAAGTGTTGAATTCAAATTTCATTAGAACCAACCACTATTCACCACACACAGTGGGAGAAATATGTATGCAATATTGCAGTGGAATTTGGATTTTTTGCGGTCCGAAAACCACGCAACCACTGCACTGCAACGTTGTCAATAGCAGATTGCGGCACATGGCGGATTGCCAAAATCCCACCATAATTGGTCGCCTCAAAATGCTATATTGCGGATGGCACCACCATAAAATGCAAAAATGAATTTGCGGATTGCTCAAAAACCGCAACCACATCTGCCATGGCGCCGCTATGGTGGTTTTCGATAACATTACTGCACTGCAGTCAATAGAACAAAGCCGTTGGATGAAAGATTGGATGGCTAACATTCTAATATCAGAAAATTGGATTTGAAACATAAACACAGATATGAGGTTTCCGATTTTTATTCATGACTCCCATATGCTCACTGCAGTGGTGCAAGCGTGCTTATGTGATTACAATAAATTTGTGTGATTAACTCGTGGTACTGTACTAGTACTCACTGAGTTTCTGTATTATTTTATATACTTTATACTCCTTCCTGATGTGATATATATATATATATATATATATATATATACTTGTCTTTCAGAAGAAAGTCATGGCAATGAACCATGCTAGGTCTGTTAGAAGCATTCTTTGCACCAAAGAGGCGGTTTGGGTTGCCTGCCAGCGAACTTTTGCCACTGGTAAAGCAAAGAAAGGATCTAAAGGGGGAGCTTCTGATGCACCCAAAGCATCCACTCTTAGCAAAGAAGTCAAATCAACTACAGTTGTAGGTGCGAACACTCTCAAGGAGGGAACTGATCCGAAAATCTTGCCTGATACAGAATACCCTGACTGGTTGTGGCATTTGCTTGATAAGCGCCCGGCACTAAGTGAGTTGCGTAGAAAGAATTTGGAAACACTCTGTTATGAAGATCTAAAACGATATGTTAAGCTGGATAATCGAGCAAGGATCAAGGAGAATAACTCTCTAAAGGCAAAGAACTGATGACTCTAAGAATTTGCGGTGAGGTGTTTTTGGGGGAGGGGGTGAAATAACAGTATTTAGCTATCTCTTTATCCAGTTTTTGTTGTTCTCTTGTCTTCTGGAATTCATTTGAGTAATTGATTTACATGTATGCAACTCATTGAATTGAAACAAAGCCAAAAAATTGCATAATTTAGCACTCCTTGTGGGTTTCCCCCCCCCCCCCCCCCCCTACAACTTTTCAGTTTATTTTCTCCTTGGATGTCTAGTAAATGAAACCTGGTTACCATTGTTAATTGAATAGAACGTTGTCAAAAACATTTTATCCTTGGTTTTTTAAGATTTGATTAGACTTTTACTTTGATCTTAGAAAAAGAGGACTCTTATATAAACGACTAATGGTTATTATGCATATCAATTTGCTTCCATTCAAGGATCACTGTGTGCTTGAATATTTGGATAAACTTTCTCATAAGGATTAAATATCATTTACTTAGGACAACTTACTTGGAGAAAAATCTATATATAATTTTCATTTTGATATCCATTTTTGATGGAAATGCAATGAGATTTGTTATGGCTGTGATTGTTCTCATTATGTGATTTTTGTTACAAAGAATGATATATTATATAGTTTGAGAAACTTAATGTGTATTAAAGTTTTTATTGCTTCTATATGGGCCCTAGTTTTGACATTGTCATCAAACCTCGTGGGTGGAAGCCACCATCTTCTGCCCCCCTGCCAGTGAACTAAGCAGATGGGTGATCACTATCAGATAATATCTCACTTTTGAAGGTTCACTAAAAATGCATATGCAGCTGTTTCCCTTTTTTGTCTTGACATGGTGGGCTCTTATGTTCAAGATTAGTCTTATATGGGAATGGTTTTGTTGAACTTTTTAGTTGCTTTAACTAAGTTAACTAAGATAGTATAGTAGCTTTACCTATGGACATAATGTGTATTCATCATAATTCAGTGGTCCCTGATTGCCTGTTTCTTTAATCTTTCCTTCCATAGTTGTGATCCAATAATTAGAAGATTAGGAAAATAAAGAAAAAATAGACTAAACTATTATAAGATTTTATGCTTAAATGGATAATGGCATAATTTATGAAAAGTTA
This sequence comes from Astragalus membranaceus, assembly GCA_039519185.1. Classification (NCBI taxonomy): domain Eukaryota; kingdom Viridiplantae; phylum Streptophyta; class Magnoliopsida; order Fabales; family Fabaceae; genus Astragalus; species Astragalus membranaceus. Next base: position 22,589,807 of record CM076852.1, read on the forward strand.
TTACATCAATTAACTTAAGTAGTCTCTCCACCTCATGATAGAAATGTTTTATGACTATTGATGTTAGTGTTTTCTTGTATCTTTTCATCTGGGACTTGTATCCTCTGCAGCGATTGCTCTTGTGAAACCATTGTCAAGTCGCTGAATCTTGGTTTAGAGGATTGATCCTCTAGATCTAATGACTATGCAAGGGGTGCACTGGTGTAACAACTATGCTTTACTTCCTCCGTAACAAAGTATAAGCAAAAAAGTCCATGTATTTGGTTCTAATTTAGGTCAAATACCTAATTTTTTTTAATTTATTTTTGTTACAGATGGGGTAATTACATGGTATTGGTATAGGGATCTGGTACACTCTGCAGTCATGCAGCTCTTTTTAGACAAATATTATTCCTTGGATTAATCTTACGGTCACAGTCAGTTGTGCATGTGTCCATTATAATTGGGCATTGTTTAAAATCTAATTTTGTTCATTGAATGTGATATTGGCATGCTGTTAGTGATGGTTATGGAGCTTCTTTATCCCATGTGAAGCTGTTATTTCATGACCCCCCATCAAAGTAAGAAAGAGACTTGCTTAAGTTAAAAGAGGAGGCAAGAATGATACTCGTGGAGAGTGGAATTTGACATGACATGAATCATTGTTTTAAAAAGCAGGAAACCTTTCCTATATAGTAGCTTTTTGGATCCAGTACCTACGTTAAAAGCTGTTCTTCACATGTTATACACTTTTGCTTTTTGAGAGCTTTGTTTCCTAATATCAATGAACATGCATGTGAATGTTTGGATTTAGGTCACTATTAATCACCTAGCAAAGACAGCTCACTCACCAAAAATCTTTATGTAATAATCCTTGCCAGCATCATGTCCTAAACAAGGTGAACTACCACTGTCTAAAGGGATTACCAACCTTCATTAATGTTATTGCTTCTCATAATGTGTTAATTACTGAACTTTTTATGTTTAACCTTTGTTGATAATGTTTGTTGGTTATAGGTGATAATGGTGGCTTAACGAGGTAGTGCAACTAAGAAGCTCAAGATAGTAATTGATAAAGGTAGCAAGAAAGAGACTTTTCCCCAATATTCTACCATAGCTCTTGATCTGTGTGGATAAGATCTTTGTGGAAGGGTAGAGACTAATATTCTACCATAGCTTTTGATCATATGCTAAAATAGTTTTCTTCCAAATTGCTTTAACACATGGTTAAACGTCCTCTCAAACCCTTCATAGAATGTGGGGAAGTGTGTGTCAATGATGCTGAGCTTTTTGGCCATTAATGCAATACTTCCAATTATAAAAAAAAAGAGACTAATTCGCCACTGTTAGTTGTAGGACCGGTTCAAAAGTATCTAGTAGTAGTCGGTGAGACCCAAAATAAATTTTAGTTGAGACATTTTTTCTATAAGTGAGAAAACTTTAATTTTTTTACCTTTGTCATTATAAGTTGTCTTTTTACTTCATAAAACTAATGATATATTTGTCTGTTCATGGACTTAAAACCAAGTTTTTAGTAGTTTTACTCTCGTTTTAACCCAATGAATTTGTCGGCCATGATATCCACTCTTTGGCGACCTAGGTCACTTGTTTTTGATTGAACAACTCAACAATGTAAATTTATCGAACTTCAAATCTGGATCGTCTAATCTTGATCTATTAACTCCTAACTGCATGACTGCGGGATTCCGTGAGTGAAAAGAACCCATATCCACTCTCTAGGTGAGATATTCTCAAGAGAGGTAAATCTGCTCGTTGTCTAGTCATTTGCACTTTTAAAATATGATAATGTCGAACTACCTCATCTCCACTTGTCATTTGCACTTTATAATATGATAATAGTCCTAATAGACCAATTAATCCATATGTGAGATATTGAATGTTGCCCATGTCTTACTTTGTAGAATTTCAGTTGTAATACTATAGTTAGGATAGGAAAATGTCTTACTTTTTAATTTTGAATAACATGAATGATGTCATAAATTCATAGTTCATTGCCACTATTATGCAAAAGTAAGAAGGATTAAAACTATAAATGTGTAAGAACTAAGAAGGCCAAATTTTGTAGCTCACGGCCTCACTTCACATACATTAATAATACTTACTCTTATACCCGAAAAAGAATTTGTTTAGGACAAACTATCTGTTTATGGTATATAATAAATTCATCTAGTTTGTAGGCGTGTGAAAAACTCTCGTGACCAAACCAAAGTTTCTCAAATATACGGCTTCTTCTTTGATCCGAACCTTGCCTTAGCTTGGTCGGTCCAATTTAGCAGTTAGTAGGGCTCCTGCTCGAGGCTGGGTCTCAGAGTTAGCCCCAAGTGTGGTACCTGCAAAGTCACTCCAACGCTGAAATCAGTATATGAGTATCTCAGAGTGAAGCAGGAAATGGAAAGTATACCTTTTTCAGCAGAGTGGGCCGCATTTATAGGCACTAGGCCAACCCTGATTCGTTGGATTGCCTGAGTGAATCTCAGTCGTTGATCTCTGATAGGCATGGATGAGCTGAATTGTACTGGATTTGGACCCTGGTTATTGGGCGGATCTAGAGCCCATAGCTGGAGTTGGGCCTCATGGCTCAGTCTAGAACATTCTTCTTTTTTTTTTCTTATAAAACAAAAATTAGCTTATCAAAAAAGAAAATCTATGTCAACCCTACATTGATAAATTATATATGGCTTATTCTGATCATGCTGCCATGGCATCAAAGAATTGGTTGGTCAGGCCGACAAATTTTTTGATAACTTGTTTTTGATAATTTTCTTTTGGAGTTGAAACTTTTACTAAATTTAGGTTCATCAGCACAAACTACTTTCAGTGGCCGGTGGGTTTGTGTGGCTATAATTTGGAAAGCCCCAAATAAATAAGGTTCTGTTGTTATGCGAAAAAGTTAATGTTATTTTTACACATTCTTTTTAAACCTTTTTTCACCTCCAATTCAATCAAATATTTTTAAAAATACACACACACACACCTATAACATGAGGTAAGAAATTTTATTTATTTAGATTAGACCCTCTTATAAATTATAATCCAACTTGAGAATTGATCGATGATTTATTCATGTAAGGGTATACTCCCTTCGTTATCAAATGTTAGTAAAAGACAGCGCCACACCGTTTTTAAGAAAAACTAAAAAAACGAGATATAGTTCCAAAGATGTCTTTTTAATTGGAATACTAAAAAGTTCTTGCATCAGTAAAAGTAAAAGTAGTGTAGTAAGTAAGGATAAATTTGGTATATTAAAGGAAAAAAACTATGACTTACTTATATTTAGTAACTTGATTTTGTAGGTATTTTTGCTTATAATCGAAAAGGGAATAGTTCTCATGACACCTATTTTTTTAATTCACCTAACTCGAAATTCGATATCTTAATTAAAAGAACCAAACTCCGTAAAACTTGGAGCAACAGATACATGTGATGAGTTAATAACTAAATTAGTTATATTTATATTTTATAAAATTTGAGATTAAGGTGTAAGCATGATAAGATTAAACTAATAAATGAGAAAGAGGTATAGAAATTGAGTGCCATAGAGAAAGCATCATGATGTCTCTTAAAAGAAATTATAAAAAAAATTAACAACCCGAGTTTTTAATTTTCATGGATGCCAATGCCATATTCTATATCGGAAACGTGTGGTCATGTAATGAGATACTAAATTTTGATTAAAAATAAAAAGTCAATTTCAATAAACTAACATTGCCCAAAACGCGAGATAGTAAGCGCATTATTATTTTAAGACATGGATTGTAGAACTAAACTATCACTTTAACACCATCAAGACCGGTCCGAGCACTAATTGAGTTCGGATTCTACTCTTAAGGTTTCAAGTTCGAGTTAGTTTCATGTTCGAGTCTTAAGTATGATAAAAATTTTATTGAGAGGAGAGAACCACGTGTGTGAATAAGGAAATAAGAAAGTTTGTAAATAGTAGATTTATTTATATATGTATTCGGCCCAGGCCCGTTAGGTTTTCACATAGAATAGCCTATTTAAACTCCTTAGGTTTGTACTCAAGGATGATCGAAATACAATCAATAAAACGGAACTACAGCTGCTCTGTAGTCGCAGACGTAGGCAAAGTTTGGCCGAACTGCGTGATCAATATCGTGTCTCATCTTATGACATGGTATCAGCTAGGTTAATCAAACCTGTGCCATCTTAGTTAGTCGTTTTTGTGCGTTTTGCTCACCTGCGGCTGATTCTTGGTTGAGCACCTTCTTGGTTCCTGTTTCCTGTTCATCTTGATTCTTGTTCGCGCTTCTGGTTTCTGTTCATCTTCTCCGTGCGCACGATCTGTTGTGAACCCATTGTTCACGCTTGGTTCTTGTTCGCTTTCTCTTCCCGCCGTTCGTGTTTGGGTCTTGTTCGTGATTCTGGTAACGTCCCTTGCTAGCGTCTTTGTTCACGATCTCTGTGTGGAATTCTTGGCTTGGTTTTGTTCGCATCCTCTACTGTTGTTGTCGTTCGTGAATGCAACGCTGGCTCTTGATTTTTTTCTTGTTCGCTGTTCACAGTTGATTCGAAGCTTGCTGATTTGTGAGGTTTTCTTTGTTGGTTCCTTGGGTTTACTTGGTTCTCGCTGATTTTGTGTGTTTCGCTTGTTCTGATTGCCTGATACGTGTACGACATCTGATCTTGGCTCTGTGTTATTTGTTTGGCTTGGCTCTGTGTTATTGGCGTGGTTTGCTTGGCTACGTTCCTATTGTGTTTTTGTAATAATTTTTAAAATGGCTTCAGAGAAAGAAAGGGATATTTTTTGTGTTCGTTTTACCGGTAAGAATGTTGCTACTTGGGAATTTCAATTCAAGATGTATGTCAAAGGCAAAGGATTATGGAATCATCTTGATGGAGTTTAAGGCGCCGGAAGATAAAATTGCCTTAGACGCATGGGAAGTCAAAGATGCTCAGATTATTTCTTGGATCCTCAGTACTATTGATCCTCAGATGATCAATAATATGCGATCATTTTCAACTGCTCAAGAAATGTGGAATTATTTAAAGCGTATTTACAACCAGGACAATACAGCCAAGCGTTTTCAATTGGAGTTAGTAATCGCAAATTACAAACAAGGTAATTTGTCAATTCAAAAATATTATTCTGGTTTTCTGAATTTATGGACAGAATACTCTGCTATTATCTATGCTGTTGTTCCCAAGCCGTCACTTTCGGCTGTCCAAGATGTTTATGATACTAGTAAACGGGATCAATTTCTCATGAAACTTCGTCCGGAATTTGAGGCTGTTCGAGGTGCTTTGCTGAATAGGAACTCTGTTCCTTTCTTGGATATCTGTGTTGGTGAACTGCTCTGGGAAGAACAACGTCTCCATACTCAAGGAACCATGTCTCATGATCCCATCCTTTCTGACCCTGTGACAATTGCATATGCTGCGCAAAATAGAGGCCCAAGCCGTGATATGCGACAAACTCAATGCTTCTCTTGTAAACAATTTGGACATGTTGCTCGTAGTTGTCCTAAGAAGTTTTGCAATTACTGCAAGCAGCAGGGTCATATTATCTCTGCATGTCCTACGCGTCCTCCACGACCGACTAAGCGTCCGGTGTAGGCATTCCATGCCACTACTAGCTCTACAGTTGGTCCTTCCACCACTGGTGTATCTAGCTCTGCCGCTGGGCCTTCCACCACTGGTGCATCTGATGGTGGTACTCCACAGCTTGAATTAATTCAACAAATGGTACAATCTGCTCTTTCTTCCTTGGGCATTACTGATATGTCTTCTTGCATATCATGGTTACTTGACTCTGGTGCATCGAATCACGTGACGGGTTCCTCTAAACTCTTGCACAATTTACGTTCTTATATTGGTAATCAGAAAATTCAAATTGCTGATGGCAGCACCCTTCCTATAACTAATGTTGGTGACATAAATTCTATCTTTCGAAATGACCTGGTAGCACCTAGGCTTGCCTCAAATTTATTGTCTGCTGGTCAATTAGTGGATGAAGGTTGTGATGTTAATCTTACTCAGGATGGTTGTCTTGTGCAGGAGAGGGTGTCAGGGAATGTGATCGCGAAGGGGCCTAAAGTTGGAAGAGTGTTTCCACTCCAGTTTATTCCAAATCATTTATCTCTTGCTTGTACTTCTGTTGTTTTGTCTCACTTATTTAAGACTGACTTGTTAGGTACTAAATCGATGGATTCTAGTGCCTCTATTTCATGTTCTGTTTGCAAATTAGCTAAAAGTAAAACACTTCCTTTTCTGTCTGGTGCTCATCGTGCTTCTACTTGTTTTGAGAAGATTCATAGTGATGTTTGGGGAATCTCACTTGTCGCTTCTCATGCTCACTATAAATATTTTGTCACATTTATCGATGATTATAGCCGTTTTACTTGGATTTATTTTCTTAAATCTAAATCTGAAGTGTCTTCTATGTTTAAGAAATTTCTTATGTATGTTGAAAATCAATTTCAAACCAGTATTAAAATTCTTCGGTCTGATTTTGGTGGTGAGTATATGTCTCATGAGTTTCATGAGTTCTTACAGCAAAAAGGTGTATTGTCTCAACGGTCTTGTCCCAATACCCCTCAGCAAAATGGTGTTGCAGAACGTAAGAATTGTCACTTGTTGGATGTGACACGTACCTTACTTCTCCAGGCTTCTATTACATCCAAAATTTGGGTGGAGGCCCTTTCCACAGCTGTTTTTTGATCAACCGTCTTCCTTCCACAGTGATTGGGTTTGATTCTCCTTACTTTCGCCTTTTTAAAACTCAGCCTGATTACAGTAGTCTACATACTTTTGGGTGTGTATGTTTTGTTCACCTACCATCCACTGAAAGACATAAGCTTGGAGCACAATCTGTCCAATGTGCATTTATGAGGTATAGTCATTCTCATAAGGGTTTTGTGTGTTATGATGTCTCTCATCATCGTTTTCGCGTTTCTAGGAATGTGACATTTTTTTATAATCAGTTTATGTTTCCTTGCTCTTCTCCTGGTCTGAATGATATTGCTATACTTCCCCAATTTTCTACCCCGCGTTCACCTATAGAATGTTTTAAACCAGGACTCGTTCCCACTTCCCCTTCCGACGCTGATCCGCCACCTGATCCTGATCATGTACCGCCTGCACCATGGCGTTCTGGTAGAACGTCTTGAGCACCTGATAGATATTCCCCAGACAGGTTTGATTCCTCACATACTGCTTTAACTGCTTCTCTATCTGGCACATCTATTCCTACTTGTTACTCGCAGGCTGTTAAAGATGTGTCTTGGGTAAATGCCATGAATGAGGAACTTCAGGTCCTTCAGGACAATTTCACTTGGGATATTATTTCTTGCCCTCCTGGTATCAAACTCATAGGCTGTAAATGGGTTTATTCTGTGAAATTGAATTCTGATGGATCTCTCAATCGGTACAAGGCTCGATTGGTTGCTTTAGGCAACAACAGGAATATGGTATTGATTTTGATGAGACATTTGCACCAGTTGCTAAAATGACTACTGTTAGAATGGTGCTCTCTATAGCTGCTTCTCATGGGTGGTCTCTCCACCAAATGGATGTGAAGAATGCATTTCTTCATGGCGACCTGACTGAAGATATTTATATGACTCCCCCTCAGGGCCTATTCTCTTCATCTAATGGGGTGTGCAAGCTCAAACGCTCTCTATATGGTTTGAAACAGGCGTCTAGAGCATGGTATGAGAAATTCCGTTCCACTCTACTTGGGTTCTCTTTTACTCAAAGTCAGTATGATTCGTCTTTATTCATTCATTGCACATCTACGGGCATTGTTCTGCTCCTTCTTTATGTTGATGATATGATCATTACTGGTTCTGATGCCGCATCCATACAGGAAGTTAAACAAAAGCTTCAAGCCTCATTTCAAATGAAAGACCTTGGTCTTTTACATTAGTTTCTTGAACTCGAGGTTCATTCTACCTCTAAGGGTGTATTTCTCCATCAGCATAAGTATGCCACCGACCTTATTGCTATGGTTGGCCTCCAATCCGCTAATCTTGTGGATACTCCTCTTGAAGTTAATGTCAAATACCACCGTGACGAGGGTGAACTTTTGACTGATCCTTTATTGTATCGACAGCTCGTGGGTAGTCTTAACTACTTGACCATTACACGACCCGACATTTCATTTGTTGTTCAGCAAGTAAGTCAGTTCATGCATTCTCCTCGACTCGTCATCTTCACTTGGCAGCGGTTCATCACATAATTCGCTACTTGAAAGGTACCTCTCAATGGGGTTTATTCTTTCCTAGTGGGACCCCTCTTTAGTTGATTGCCTACAGTGATGTTGATTGGGCTGGGTGTCCTGAAACTCGCCGCTCTGTCACTAGTTGGTGCATGTTTCTTGGTTCTTCGTTGATCTCATGGAAAAGTAGGAAGCAAGCAAGAGTCTCTAAGTCCTCCACTGAATCGGAGTATCGTGCTATGTCTACGGCATGCTCTGAAATACTGTGGCTTCGTGGTCTTTTGGGTGAACTTGGATTTCCTCAAACCGAACCGACATCTCTCTATGTTGACAATACAAGTGGCATTCAGATTGTTGCAAATCCGGTTTTCATGAGGGTACTAAGCATATTGAAGTTGATTGTCATGCTATTCGTGAAGCCTATGATAATCATGTTATATCCATCCCTCATATCAATACTCAGTTTCAAGTTGCAGATATTTTGACCAAAGCTATTCCTTGTCCACACCATAAGTTTCTTGTCAGCAAATTGATGCTCCTTGATGACCCACATCAATTTGAGGGGGGGGGGGGGTGTGAATAAGGAAATAAGGAAATAAGGAATTTTGTAAATAGTAGATTTATTTATATATATGTATTCGGCCCAGACCCGTTAGGTTTTCACATAGAATAGTCTATTTAAACTCCTTAGGTTTGTACTCAAGGATGATCGAAATACAACCAATAAAACGGAACTACAGCTGCGACGTAGGCAAAGTTTGGCCGAACTGCGTGATCAATATCGTGTATCATCTTATGACAACGTGGACCAACAAAAACGATACACGTGACCATCCAAATTTCTTGACGTAGATTAATCTCTATTAGACCTAATTAAAGTTTAGTAACTGTAATTTATTAGATTTAATTCTGTTAGACAGTTATCACTTTCAGTTGTAATTAGTTGTTAAGTCTTTCTCTAATCAGTTAGTTAGTTGGGTAACCTAACTGACTTGTAACACTTGTACATATACCCTTTTGTATAGAATATCAAAGCAAGTGAATTCATTCTTTTCACTCTTTTCTCTGTGTATGAAATGTTCCAATGTGCATCTTGCACACCTTAACATGGTATCAGAGGATTAAGATCGCTTCCCATCTCATCTTCTCCATTCACCATCAACCTCTCGCTCCGTTCAGCGATGACTGCTCCGGTGGACACCTCCGATCCTCTTTACATTCACCACACCGATAACCCTAGGTTAGTGCTCGTTTCGAAGCCTCTCGACGGCACAAACTATCTCTCATGGCGTCGATCCATGATGCTAGCGCTCGACGGACGAAACAAGCTTGGCTTCGTCGACGGTTCAATCTCTCAACCCGATGCTACCGACGCAACGAAACTCCGGCAATGGAAACGAAATGATAGCATCGTCGCCTCCTGGGTCTTGAATTCCCTCACCAAGGAAATCAGTGCTAGTGTGATTTACTCCACTTCTGCTACTCTGATTTGGAATGATCTTGAGAAAAGGTTCAATCTCAAGAACGGACCACGAATCTTTCAGCTAAGGAAGAATCTCGTCACCTGCATCCAAGGTAATGACTCGATTAGCGTTTATTTCACTCGGTTCAAGGAAATTTGGGCGGAGTTAGGAGAACTCAAAGCCGTCCACAAGTTCACTTGTGGCGGTGTGACACCTCTTCTTGAATCAGTCAAGGAAGAATTTGTGATGGACTTCTTCATGGGATTGAACGATTCATTTAATCATGCTCGTGGCCAGATCCTTCTGATGAAACCGATTCCAGACATCGATGAGGCATTTTCCCTTCTTCTCCAAGACGAAACGCAGAGAACCATCGGCATAAACTCTGCCCCTGTCCCTGAGGTGGCTTGTGCTGTGCCTCAGATGGCTTCCAAAGGCAAGAATAAAAGGAAGGATCGTCCTCTATGCAGCCATTGCAACATTCATGGCCACACAAAGGACAAGTGCTTCAAGCTCCACGACTATCCTCCCAACTTCAAGAAGGCTCCCAATTCTGGTTCCACACCCCCTGTGAACAACATCTTGGATTCAGGATCCTCAGATCAGAATCAAGCATAGTCTCAACAACAATGCCAGCAGGTTCTTGCTTTGTTACAAGCTCAAATGGCTCAACTTCCAGCGTCTTCTCAATCTGAACAATCTGACTCTGCAGGTATGAGTTTATTGAATCAATTGGCATGTCTAATTCAACTTTGAATTCACCCTTTCAAGCACCAAACGCATGGATTGTTGACTCTGGGGCAACTGTCCATATCACTGGTTTCTTGAATTTTCTTTACAATTTCAAATCCTTGAAAAACAAATTTGTTCTCTTACCAAATGGCACACGAGTTCAGGTCCTAGGCATTGGCACAGTTAGGCTTAATTCACATCTAGTACTGCACAATGTTTTATATATACCTTCATTTCATGTGAATCTAATCTCTGTGCCACAACTCACTCCAAAACGTCATGTTAGTGTTCATTTTGAAGAGACCTATGTTGTTTTCCAGGACACCAGATCCAAGCAGATGATTGGCAGAGGTAACCTTCACAAGGAGCTATTTCTGCTATATACTCAGCACACACTCACTGATTGTAATGCCAGCATTTCTTCACCAAATTGTACTTTACCTATTGCTTGTAATGTAGTTCATAGTGTATCTTTAGATTAGGATCTCTGGCACTCACGTTTAGGCCATGTTTCAGACAAAGTTCTCAAAATTTTTTGCAATAAACTCTCTTTGAATTTCAAGTCTCATAATCCAAATAATTGTTTAGTTTGTCCACTTTCAAAGTTTAGAAGACTGTCTTTTGTTTCCAATAACCATTATTCTGCAGAGCCCTTTGATCTGATTCATGTTGATACTTGGGGACCATATCACCACCCTACTCATGATGGTAAGAACTATTTTCTAACCATAGTTGATGATTGTTCTAGATATACTTGGCTGTACCTAACGCAGAATAAATCAGAAGCTTCAACTGTCATTAAAGGTTTCTTTGCCATGATCAAAGCTGTTTTTGGTAAGGTCATTAAGCAATTGAGATCTGATAATGCGAAGGAATTAAAATTGGCTGAATTTCTTCTTGAACAAGGCACTCTGCACCAGTTCAGTTGTCCTTATAGGCCTGAACAAAACTCAGTCGTGGAAAGGAAACATCAGCACCTATTAAATGTAGCTAGATCTCTCTTGTTTCAGTCTAAAGTTCCAATTCAATTCTGGGGGGAGTGTATCACCACAGCTGTGTTTTTAGTTAACAGAGTCCCCACCCCTGCCCTAAAAGATAAGTCTCCCTATGAGTTACTGCACCACAAACTACCCCCTTATGACCATTTCAGAAACTTTGGGTGTCTAGCCTATGCTGCTGTCCCTCTCCAACACAAACAAATTGTCACCACGTACCATTCCTACTGTATTCATGGGATATCCCCTAGGGTACAAAGGCTATAAACTCTTGGATTTAGCCACCAACAAGTTTATCATCTCTAGAGATGTCCAATTTTTTGAGACTAAATTTCCATTCCACTCCTCTGACCTTCAAATGGAGTCAGATCCATTTGAACACATTGTCCTTCCCAAACAGATCCATGCACCTGCAGAAGACCCACTTCCACCAACTGTGCTTCAGTCAGTACCTACACCTGACCCTGAGTCACCTTTAAATACTTCCATAGACACTGCTGAATCACCTACAAACACTGTCCCTGAAACTGCACCTGTTCCTGAGCCAGAAACAGCCACACTTGGGAGGTCCGGTAGAACCTCTCATCCACCTGCATATCTCCAAAATTACACTCACAACACCATTTATCCCATTTCAGATCACCTAGACTATTCTCACCTATCTCCTCAGCACAAGTCCTTTGTGCTGAATGTCAATCTTCAATATGAACCCAAATTCTTTCACCAAGCTGTAAAATTACCTGAGTGGAGGGCAGCCATGAATGCTGAATTATAGGCCCTTGAAGATAACAATACTTGGTCAATTGTTCCTCTCCCAAATGGCAAGCAAACAATTGGGTGTAGATGGATTTACAAGACTAAGTTCAAACCTGATGGTACCATTGAAAGACACAAGGCTAGGTTGGTTGCCAAGGGTTATACTCAACAGATGGGGATTGACTTCACTGACACCTTCTCACCAGTAGCTAAACTCACTACTATTCGTGTCTTACTAGCCATTGCAGCTCAAAGACAATGACATTTGTCACAACTTGACATAAATAATGCATTCCTAAATGGAGATTTATTTGAAGAAGTGTATATGGATCTCCCTTTGGGGCATCCTAGCAAGGGGGAGCACCAAGTGTGCAAGTTACACAAATCATTGTATGGCTTGAGACAAGCTTCTAGACAATGGTTTCATAAATTTTCTACTGCTATCATTGGTCTTGGTTTCACTCAGAGTTGTGCAGATTACTCTCTGTTCTACAAGGGTGCCAATGACTCAATCATTATCTTGTTGGTCTATGTTGATCATATCATCATTGCAAGTCCGCAACAATGTCTCATCACTCAAACTACTCAACAACTCCAAGATAAATTCAAACTTAAAGTCTTAGGTGACCTTAAGTATTTCCTGGGGTTAGAGATTCCTAAATCTTCTCAAGGCATCCATCTTAACCAAAGGAAATACACTTTGGAATTACTTGATGACACTGGTTTCTCTACCTCTAAACTAGCCAAAATCCCAATGGATCCCAACCTGCACCTTGATGATACTACTGGGGACTTACTGCCTGATGCTTCCATGTTTAGAAGGTTAATTGGTAGGTTAATGTATTTAACCATATCACAGCCAGACATCATATTTGCCATCAATAAACTGAGCCAGTTTATGGCAGCTCCTAGATCACCTCATTTGCAGGCACTACATCAAGTTCTGCAGTATCTCAAAACTGCTCCAGGTCAAGGTCTATTTTTTCTAGTAAACAGCAATAACAATGTCACTGCATATGTGGACTCAGATTGGGGAAACTGTAGAGTGAGCAGAAAATCAACAACATGCTTTTGTATCTACATTGGCTCTTCCTTGATCTGTTGGAAATCGAAGAAGCAACCTACTGTTGCTAGATCCTCAGCTGAGGCCGAATACAGGATATTGCTAGCCTCACCAGTGAGCTGTTATGGTTGCAGCAACTTCTCAGGCCTTTCCATATCACTGTGAAGTCCATTTTGGTCATGTGCGACAACAAATCTGCAATCCAACTAGCTGAGAATCCTACTTCTAATGAAAGGTCCAAACACATTGACATAGACTGTCATTTCATTCGACAATACGTAAGTTCTGGTTTATTGAAGCTGATACACTTACCTACAAGTCAACAAATTGCGGATATCTTCACCAAAGCCCTTCCCCATGGCAAGTTCTCTGAGTTTATGGGCAAGTTAGGTGCTATGGATATTATGCCCCTAACTTGAGGGGGAGTATTAGACCTAATTAAAGTTTAGTAACAGTAATTTATTAGATTTAATTCTGTTAGACAGTTATCACTTTCAGTTGTAATTAGTTGTTAAGTCTTTCTCTAATCAGTTAGTTAGCTGGGTAACCTAACTGACTTGTAACACTTGTACATATACCCTTTTGTATAGAATATCAAAACAAGTGAATTCATTCTTTTCCCCTAGACCTGCTATTGGTCTGTCCCCATCTTCCTCCAAATCCCGTGATCTCTGCTACGCGGCAGGTGGGGCAGGTGAGGCGTGACAGTTCCATCGAGGTCACGTTGGTCTCTGCGCAGCTTGCAGGCAAAGCAGTGGCTAGCGCTGATCTCGTAGCCAATCAAAGGCCAGCTGCTCTTGCGATGTTGGCAGATGAGACACAGGTTCTGTTTCCTGAGTTGGTCCTTCCTTCAGATCCTTCAGATCCGATTCCTGCAGGTGTCACGTCGCTGTCTGCGCAGTCCATTGCAGGTAAATCTGACGGACATAGCGCAACCAATTAAAACGCCCTGTTGTCCGCAGATGAGACGCAGGTTTTGTTCCCTGAGTTGGTTCCTGTTCTGCCTGCGACTGACGCTCTGTCCGGAATAGTTAAGACAGGTGTTAAAAGGAAATCTTTTTCCGACGCGCTGACAGGTATCACTCAAACTCCTAAATCCTTTGCAGATTTCGATTACAGTAAACAGCAGAAACCTTGTCTAAAAGGAGATGTTATTGCTGTTAAGATCTCTGAAGATGAATATCAGGCTAGTATTGCTGAATGTGTCAATCTTTTACACGGTAGAATAATTTTGTCTAAAGGGGATAAACCATATCTGATTAAGGATTTAAAGGCAAAGTTATCTAATATCTGGAAGATTTCTTCTGATTGGTCTCTGGTGTCTCTTGGCAAGGGATTTTTTGAATTTTCTTTTGTCTCTAATGAGGACCTTAGGCATGTTTGGTCACTTGGATCGCGCTCTCTAAAGCCGGGTGTTCTGCGCCTATTTGCTTGGAGGCCAGATTTTGACCCTCTCAATGCAAAACAAACCAATGCTCAGTGTTGGGTTAGGCTTCATGGTCTTCCCCGGGAATACTGGAGGTCAAAAATTTTGTTTGAGATCAGTGGTAGCCTAGGAGCTCCTATTGCCTTGGATGAAGCCAATATGAAAAGGACCTTTGGTCACTTTGCTAGGGTTCTTATTGATGTTGATTTCTCTGAGAAGCTGCATGATCAACTGTTAGTAGAGATAGAGGGTTACGCCTTTCTCATCAGGGTGGAATATGAGAGTGTTCCCCTGTTCTGCAACTCTTGTCAATGTATTGGTCATTCTCCCCAGAATTGTAAGAGAAACGCGGAGACGGATGGTAATCGCGTCTCAATCAAACCTCCTCGGATTGATAAGGAGAAGTCTTCGGTGAAGTCGGGTGAGACTGACGCTGGCCCAGCCATTGTGCAAGACAATAGTCTAGTTTTGGTAAGGGATGGCATTGAGCCCAACCAATTCAAGGGTTTTGGCAACAGTGTTATTACCCCTGAAGAGATGGCTGGGGGCCATGTTGATATTGGTGAAGCTCACTCCTGCTCCACCAAGTCCCCCTCGACTAGGCTTGATTCTGGTGCTTCCTACGCAGTGGAGACATCTGCTTTGGAAAAAAGCTGGGCGGATATCGCAGATGAGGAGGTTGTCTCTAACTCGCAAGCAGCTATGCCAAACACCAAAGTTTTGATTGTTCCTGACTCAGAGGTCACGAATCCTGCAGTAAAGGCTGATATGGAAATTTTAAGTAGGCTGTGGTGTGAGTCGCCAAATGATGTTGGCGACCTGGTGGTTCCTGACTCAGCGGAGAGGTACTCGAAACCGGTTGTGTCCAAGAAACAGAAGAAGAAGCAAAAAAAGACTGTTGGCTACAATCTTCGGTCTAAATCTAGTTCAATTTCTGTCACTTTCTGAGGTGTTGTTTATTTTCAGCCTTTTTGGCCTGGTTTGTTCGGACTATTGCTTTGGTTGGTTTTTGGGTGCCTTAGCCCAGGTTTCATTTTTGTTGCTTTGTTCGGTTTTTCTGGCATTGGGTTTTGATTTGGTCCCCCATTGGTCTTTTTTCTTTCTGTTTTCCTTTTCTCTTTTTTAATATAATTTAGTTGCTTAAAAAAAAAAATTCTTTTCACTCTTTTCTCTGTGTATGAAATGTTCCGGTGTGCATCATCTTGCACACCTTAACAATCTCTAACAAAACTAATGAATACTGCGCATCAATAACGCAATAAAAAACTATCATGCCATCGTCGTAGTTTTTACTGTGCACAGTAAAAATATGCCAAAAAAAGGTCTTCAATAAAAACTTTAATGACGCACACGGTATAAAATACGATCAACTTAAGTGTGCGTGGATTTCGAGGAGAAAAAAATTAATAAAAATACAAAACAATATGCAAATAAGATACAAATACGATGTAGTTTTAAAATTTGGGTGTAAAAAAATGTTTCTGTATTTAAAAATGCAATTTATTAAAGTAGCACACAACATTTGATAGTGCCATACTGCCATGAGCTCTGTCTCTGTCTCTCTGCAAGTGTAAAGCAAAAGCTTTCTGTGTAAGTTTATCCTCCATGATTACTTCAACATCTTTATGAACAATAAAATCTCTTATTTCAGTGGTTCAACTTCCTATTCCATTCATCATTACAACCAGCCTCTCATTATTATTCATATCCTTTTTCTATACACACGTTATATTCTCCTAAGCCATAAACATCTATAAATTTTTCATTGCCATCTTAGAAATCCCTTTTAGATTCCACACAAGCTAAATAAAAATTTTCTGAGATAATCTTCAGCAAATTGTCTTTGTGATCACTTTTATAACTATTAACTAGTTTTTTTCCCGTGCGTTTGTACGGGTAAAAAAAAATAGTTAATAGTTATTGTCATAAAGTTATAATAGTAATTTGGACAATGAGTCGAAAAAATTAAAGTAGATTGACAATCAGAATTACATTAATCCATAATAATGTATTTGGACATTAGAAGTAAAATATGCATCCCAATTGACCCTCCCGTTGGCACTCCCGTTGGCGCTCTCGCTACCTGTATCGTTGCCACTCCTGTTGCCTATCTCGTTGGTGCTCTCGCTATCTCTATCGTTGCCACTCCCATTGTGTCTCCCGTTGGCGCTCTCGTTGCCACTCCAGTTGGTGCTCTTGTTGCCACTCCCATTGGCATTATGAAAAGAGACTTTTATAAAAAAATAGGTTTTTAAAAAAAAAATTATGAAAAAACATTTTATAAATTTTTTTTAAAAGAAAATCAATTTTAAAAAAAAACAAATACAAAAAAACAGTTTTTAAAATAGTAATGAAATTAAATTTTCAAAATTATGAAAAAAGACTTTTAGTTAAGAAAATATTTTAAAAAAAATAAAAAAAAACAGTTTAAAAAAAATTTAAAATCAGTTTTTTTTTTAAAAAATTAATTTAAAAAAAACAGTTTTTAAAATATTAATTAAATTAAAATTTTAAAATTATGTAAAAAATACTTTTATAAGAAAAACAGTTTTTAAATTTTTTTTAAAAAAAACAGTGTATAAAACAAGATTTAAAAAAATCGAAACTTAAAAAAAAATCGAAACTTAAAAAAAAACAATAGCGGGACTGTAGCACATTGTAGTGGAACTGTAACGTGTGTAGCGGACTGTAGTGTATCAGAAATGGTACTGTAGCATACTGTAGCGTTTTGTCTTTATGTGTTAAATTGTCTATTTTACCCCTAAATTATAACAAATATCAAATTTTGGTGTTCTCGATAAATGTAAATTTGCTTGGTTATCTTTACGTGCCTTTTACCTTTTCAAGGTTATCTTTGTGAGAGCAATTATGACCGTTTCTTTTCTTGTACTATTAACTTAATATTTTATTAATTTTGATCACACCAACACCTTTTTTTTTTAATTCTTGTTTTTCTATGATCCTTATCGTATTTAATTAGTTGGTGTTCTAATGCAAATTTGCAGGTAGTTCAACTTCAACTCCTTCCTTAATTTACTATTAGTCTCTTGTGTTGTTGTCTTCCATGTGTTTGCTTTAATGCTTTTCTTCATTTCTCACATGCTCATCTTCATATTCTAGTTCCCTTTATACTAATAATCCACTTGGTTCTCCTTTCTCATAGTTTCCAATTCATGTGTGCTTTCTTCTAGTTTATCAAATTTCTATATTCCTCACACAGGTTCAGTTTCTTTGTTCTTAATCAATTCTATTATATCCTCTTATTACTTTCTTCCTCTCCTTTCACCTTTGCAAACATAAGTTTTTCAAAGTTAAATTGAGCTGATTTT
This sequence comes from Astragalus membranaceus, assembly GCA_039519185.1. NCBI lineage: Eukaryota > Viridiplantae > Streptophyta > Magnoliopsida > Fabales > Fabaceae > Astragalus > Astragalus membranaceus. The sequence continues at coordinate 22,607,747 of CM076852.1, forward strand.
TTTGTTATCTATATTGATTATCTGATGATTTTTTCCAAATGAGAGTTTGCATTAGAAGATTTAAAAAAAATAATATCACTAGTGCTTGTTAAGTGTTTGAATCTCTGTCAAAATGGCACCTATAAATTTTCCACTTCGTTGGGAGAGTACTGGAGACCAATGGTGGTATGCATCACCAATAGATTGGGCTGCAGCTAATGGCCACTATGACTTAGTTCATGAACTACTTAAAATTGACAGCAATCATCTCTTCAAGCTCACTTCTCTACGTCGAATCCGACGTCTAGAAGTAGTGTGGGATGACGAAGAACAATTCAACGATGTAGCAAAGTTTCGCTGTCAAGTAGCACAAAGGCTTCTTCAAGAGTGTGAATCCAAGAAAGGGAAGAATAAGAATTCACTTATTAGTGCAGGCTATGGTGGATGGTTAATGTACACTGCTGCATCAGCTGGTGACTTATGTTTTGTTAAACTTCTTCTTGATAGGAATCCTTTGTTGGTTTTTGGTGAAGGAGAGTATGGTGTTACTGATATACTTTATGCTGCTGCTAGGAGCAAGAACTGTGAGGTTTTTAGGTTGTTGTTTGATTTTGCTGTTTCACCAAGGTTTTTAACTGGTAGTGGAGTTATGGAGGAGCATATTGGAGATGTTCCTTCTATTTATAAGTGGGAAATGACCAATAGGGCTGTTCATGCTGCTGCTAGAGGAGGTAATTTGAAGATTTTGAAGGAGCTTCTTCTTAATTGTTCTGATATTTTGGGTTATAGAGATGGTGATGGATCAACTGTGTTGCATGCAGCTGCAGGCAGAGGGCAAGTTGAGGTGATTTCTTCTCATTTTGTTCTTTTATTTTAGTTATGTTTCATTTTTATGCATCAAATGTGATAGCAGGCCTTATGTAAAGAAAGTATACTATAGAAAGAATAATGATACTAGTATTAACTAAGGGAGGGCATTTTTGTAATTTCAGCTAGCTACAATGTAATATAAATAGGTAGTTAGCTGATGAAACAGGGGAGTTTTTGGCAATTAATCAATTTTACAGTTGTAACAGAACTGGAAGTTCTCACTGGGACTCTAAACCAGTGAGATTGTACCCTTGTAGATTCCTCTGAATTCAATATACAATTCGGTTCTATCTGAAATCATTGAATCTTATCAACTGGTATCAGTAGTCACACGATCCTTGGAATTTTCATGCCGCGAAAGAAGGGTGGAACAAGCTCGCCGTCGCAAATGGATCCAAGAATTGATGAATTGGAACGAAGATTGGTAGAGTCCGAGGCGCGCAATCAAAGACGATTCGATGAAGCGCTTGCTCGCATGGAAGCATTCATCGTAACGATGGAAACACGGAATTCGGGTCGCACTGACCGGGTTGACCCGAAACAGAAAGAGAAAGGCCCGAGCAACGGAAATAACGACGAAGGTGAACGACGGTTGCGCATGGTCGATCTCCCCGTGTTCAACGGCGACGACGCCACCGGTTGGCTAATGAAGATTGAACGCTTCTTCAAAGTTCGCAAGATTGACGAAGAAGACAAGTTGGACGCTGCGTTAATGGCGATGGAAGGGGAAGCGCTAGCATGGATGCAATGGTGGGAGGCGAATACGGAGATTCTCTCATGGACTGGATTAAAAAACGCCGTTCTTCGCCGGTTTCAACCGACGGTGGTGACAAACGCGTTCGAATTACTAATGAACATGAAACAAGATGGAACGGTTAGGGAGTATCGCAAGAAATTTGAGTCTGTTGCAGGCCATATTAAGATTCAAGATCACTCCTTGTTCGTTGGAATCTTCTCCAACGGGTTGCGCGACGATGTCAGGGCAGAGGTACGACTCCAACGCCCCAAGGATCTTGCTGAGATGATGGATGTGGCATTATTGGCCGAAGAAAAGATTGGTGCAACTGGTCGTTACGGTGGCCGGAACTTTAACAACTTCAAGAACGCAGGATTCCCGAATAAAACAACAACTGATCCGGGTGCAACAACGAAGGTAACAGAAGCTAGTAAAACCAGTGCAGCAACAGCTACGAAGTCGGTGGGGAGTAAAGAAATTGAAGAACGACGCAAGAAAGGATTGTGTTTCACTTGTGAGGAGAAGTATATGCCTGGACACATCTGCAAGAACAAAATGCTGAAAATACTGTATGTAGAAGATGACGCAGACACCGCAGAAGAGAAGAAAGAGGAGGAAGAAGAAGAAATATTGTGGGAAGCAACAATGAAAAGTCTTCACTTGTATAGTATGGCTGGGTTGTCTTCAAAACGCTCGTTCATGTTGAAAGGAATGTTAAAACTACTGGAAATATTAGTACTATTGGATTGTGGTGCCACACACAATTTCATTTCTACCAGATTAGTAACTGCACAGGGACTGAGAGTTGAAAGCACAGCACCATATTGGGTTAAGATTGGGAATGGGGAGAGAATAAGGATCCAAGGAGTTTGTAGAGGTATCCAGTTGGTGATACAGGGCTTGGAAATTGTGGTAGATTGCTTTGTGTTTCCTCTAGATGGTGAGGATATAGTTCTTGGCATTGATTGGCTTGAGAAACTTGGTGAGGTGAAGGCTAATTTTAGAGACATGACACTGAGGGTGAGGGTAGGAGAGGAAACATTCTGCTTGATAGGTGATCCATCTCTGTCAAGGAGAGAAGCCACTGCTGCACAGTTACTGTTGGAGGCACAGGACACAGAGGAGGTCTATGTTGTTGACTGCAGATACATGGAACTTGCAATGGCAGAGCAACCTGCTTTGCCCGAGGTAATCCAGTCTGTTCTCCATGAATTTGACCATCTTTTTCATGACAGTACACAACTACCCCCTAGCAGGCCCATTGACCATGCAATAGTTCTTAAGGAAGGGTCCAACATACCCAACTTAAGACCTTATAGATACCCTCACTACCAAAAAAATACAATTGAAAAGTTAGTCACTGACATGCTAAGTACTGGAATCATAAGACCTAGCACTTCACCTTACTCAAGCCCTATTATACTAGTGAGAAAGAAGGATAATAGCTGGAGGTTCTGTGTTGATTACAGAGCTTTGAACAAGCTCACTATCCCAAATAAATTCCCCATTCCACTCATTGATGAACTCCTAGATGAGCTTACCGGTTCTACAATATTTTCTAAGTTGGATCTTAAATCGGGCTACCACCAAATTAGAATGAAAACTGAGGATATTCCCAAGACAGCTTTTAGGACTCATGAGGGCCACTATGAGTACCTAGTCATGCCCTTTGGTTTGATGAATGCCCCATCAACATTTCAAGCTCTCATGAATGAAGTACTTAAACCGTTTTTGAGAAAGTTTGCCTTGGTATTTTTTGATGATATACTCATCTATAGCAAAGACATTAATGAACATGCCACCCACCTGAGAACTATCTTTACTACCCTCAGTCAGCACAGCTTGGTGGTGAACAAAAAGAAATGTGAGTTTGCAGTAAACAAGGTTGAATATTTAGGGCATGTGGTCACTGCACACGGGGTGGCAGCAGATCCAAATAAAATTTCTGCTATGACTGATTGGCCAGCCCCTGGAGACCTTAAAGGATTGAGAGGATTCCTAGGACTCACTGGCTATTATAGAAGGTTTGTAAAAGATTATGATGTGCTTGCTAGACCCTTAACAGATCTGTTGAAGCTGGACAGGTTCTCTTGGACTGATGCAGCAGAGAAAGCGTTCCAGCAGCTCAAACAAGTGATGTCTGCCCTACCTGTATTAACAATGCCTGATTTTTCAAAACAATTTGTCATAGAGACAGATGCTTCCAGTCAAGGTGTTGGAGCTGTCCTGATGCAGGAAGAAAAACCTATAGCTTACTTCAGTCAGAAACTCTCAATCAGGGCACAACAGAAGTCAGCATACGAGAGAGAATTGATGGCTATGGTACTAGCTATTCAAAAATGGCGCCATTACTTGATAGGCCAGCACTTTATTGTGAGAACTGATCAACAAAGCCTTCAATTCCTCTTGGAGCAGAGTTTGTTGGGGGGTGAGCAGGTTAAATGGACCTCTAAGCTGTTGGGTTTTGACTTTGAAATTCACTATAAGACAGGCAATTCTAACAAGGTGGCTGATGCCTTATCTAGGCAAATGATATTTGCAGCAATTTCATGTGTAACTCTGCCTGAATGGAGTGAGTGGGAGGAGGAAATTATGAATTGCCCAGAGTTGCAAGCACTAATGCAGAAAGTTGTCCTGAAATCTGCAGAAACTACTAAGTTTGCAGTGAAACATGGCTTTCTCTATCGAGAAAATGCCTTGGTGTTACCTAAGAAGTTCTCTAGAATCCCTACTATCTTGCATGAGTTTCATACATCGCTGCAAGGAGGTCATTCAGGGCTGTTCAGAACGTTCAAACGCATCAGTGCAGTGTTTTACTGGCAGGGAATGAAAGAAGACATCAAGCAGTTTATCATGCAATGCCAACAGTGCCAGCAAAGTAAGGTCCAAACACTGGCACCTGCAGGCTTGCTGCAGCCTATACCTGTGCCAAAATCTGTATGGTCTGACTTATCTATGGATTTTGTGGGGGGACTCCCTCGGGTTGGCGGAATTGATACTATACTCGTGGTGGTTGACAGGCTTACTAAATCAGCACACTTCATTACTCTGGGTCACCCCTATACGGCAGTTGATGTGGCAGGTAGCTTTATAAATGGCATAGTCAGACTACATGGCTTCCCAGACACCATTATATCTGATAGAGATCAGATATTTCTCAGCAAATTCTGGAAAGAGCTGTTTAAACAGGCTGGTACTGCACTAAAATACAGCACTGCTTTTCACCCCCAAACCGATGGTCAGTCAGAGGTCACTAACCGGTGTCTGGAAATTTATTTGAGGTGTTTTGTGGGTGATCATCCTAAGACTTGGGTGAAATGGCTGCCATGGGCAGAGTTATGGTTTAACACAAATTATAATGTGTCCATTGGCATGACCCCTTATAAGGCCTTGTATGGCAAAGACCCTAATCCAATTATCAAAGGCCCTACTATTCCCTGCAATATAGAAGATGTTAATCAATTGTATGTGGAAAGAGATGCATTGCTTGACCAGTTGCAGAGCAACCTAACAGTGGCACAACAGAGAATGAAGAGAACTGCTGACAAACACAGAAGAGAGGTCACTCTTGAAGTGAATGATTGGGTCTACTTGAAAGCAAACCCTTATAGATGGAGCTCCTTAGCAGCTCGAAGAAATGAGAAGTTAAGTCCTCGATATTATGGGCCATACAGGTGATTGAGAGAGTGGGAGCTGTTGCTTATAAACTAGCTCTACCAAGCCACTGCAAGATACATCCTGTGTTCCACATAAGTAGACTCAAAAAGACAGTTCCAGGCCCTTATCAGCCACAACAGATTCCTGCTGCTCTAACTGAAGATGGAACCCTCCAGCCAGATATTGATGACATACTCCAGCTACGGTACAACAAGCAAGGGGAGGCAGAAGTTTTGGTGCAATGGAAGGACCTGCCGGCTTGGGAGAACTCGTGGGAACTGGCAGAAAAACTAGAGCAAGCATTTCCTGATTTTCACCTTGAGGACAAGGTGAAAGCCTTAGGGGGGGGGGTATTGATAGCAGGCCTTATGTAAAGAAAGTATACTATAGAAAGAATAATGATACTAGTATTAACTAAGGGAGGGCATTTTTGTAATTTCAGCTAGCTACAATGTAATATAAATAGGTAGTTAGCTGATGAAACAGGGGAGTTTTTGGCAATTAATCAATTTTACAGTTGTAACAGAACTGGAAGTTCTCACTGGAACTCTAAACCAGTGAGATTGTACCCTTGTAGATTCCTCTGAATTCAATATACAATTCGGTTCTATCTGAAATCATTGAATCTTATCAAAATGTTTGATTCTACTCTATCATATATGAAGCACAGACACAGACACCGGACATGACACAGACACGGAAATTGGTTTTAATTTAAAAAATACAAGTAATTAAAGTGTCGGTGTATCACACGATACGTGTCGAACACCGGACACGTCTTTAATCAGAATTGTCGGTGCTAGAGATCACATCCCTTTTAGTAAAGTAGTAGGGGAATTTAAAAGTTTTCAACATATTAAGCTTTGTTTGGTGTTTGATTAAATATAAATGACTTTTGGATACAGGCTAAAAAACTGAATATCAAAGAGCAATAGAAAGAAAATTGAACACATGATTTTTGGATACATGCAATGGACAAACACCTCATGTAGAACATTTGATGTGGAACATGATATCAAATAACAATAGAATAAATCTAATGTTAGTAAGATCCTTTTCAAACACTGACATGATAGATAATAGGATTTGGATGTTGTTATTGTTAGTAAGATCTTTATTGTTCTTAAGATCTTAGAAAAATGTTTGGTGCTACTTTTGTTTTTCACCTTCTTTCTCATATCCCCATTTGCAAATAACTATTATGGTGCAGTAGTAGGGGCATTTTGAAAATTATTCAACATATAAAGTTGTGTTTGATGTTGATTGAGCATAGATGCATTTATGGATACCTGCTAAGAATAAACACCCCACACAGAATATTTGGAATGGAATATCAAATATCAAATACCAAATATTCTACATTAGGCTAGAAACTTATCAAACACTGACATGATTCATAATAGGACATTATGGCATCCTTTGATCCATATAACCAATTCCATGGAAAAAGGCTTTGGATATTGTTGTTGTTATTGTTTGTAAGATCTCTATTATTATTTAGATTTCCATGTTATGGTACTTATGGTCTCATTGAGGATGATTCTGTCTCCTTGCTTTGTCCATGTCTTTTGTTATGGTGGCTTGACATTTATGCAGACCTAAGACCCTCGGTCAGAGGGTACAAAAACGATCATTATCAAGATTGTTGGTTCACATGATTGTATGAAATTTCCTTTTCAAATATCATATCTTGAATCAATGAAATTAAGAAACCAAGTTAAGAGTAAATCTTCAGTTTAGTGTGCAAGCTTATATAGTTCGTAAACTTTGTGACATCCATCAAATTAATTACTAAAGTTTCATGAGTAGTGAATTATGAAGACTGATGAGACGATTTTCTTAAAATTTTAAAGACTAATTTGACAGATTTCACAAACTATTATTGCATTTCATGTGCAGGTAGTGAAATATCTTGCATCATCCTTTGACATGATAAAGTCCACAGACCACAAAGGCAACACTCCTTTGCATGTGGCTGCTTCAAGGGGCCAATTAGCTGCAGCTGAAGTTCTAGTCTCTGCATTTCCCACATTGATCTCTCTGAGAAACAACACTGGAGAAACTTTTGTCCACAAAGCTGTATCTGGTTTTCAAACTCCTGCATTCCGAAGACTGGACCGCCAAGTCGAGCTTTTAAGGAAGTTACTAAGTGGGAACCATTTTCGTGTCGAGGATATCATCAATGTCAAAAACAATGATGGAAGAACAGCTCTTCATATGGCCATAATAGGAAACATTCACACTGATCTTGTGCAACTTTTGATGACTGCTCCAATGATAAATGTGAATATCTGTGATATTAATGGCATGACACCACTTGATTACCTAAGACAACACCCGAATTCCGCGACATCGGATATGCTTATTAAGAAATTGATCTCTGCTGGTGGAATGTTTGGTTGTCAAGGTTATAGTTCAAGAAAAGCCATAGCTTCACATTTGAGAATGCAAAGTATTGGTAGTAGTCCTGGAACATCATTTAGAATCTCAGACACTGAAATATTCTTGTACACTGGCATTGAGAATGTTTTAGATGTTAATGCTGATCATGGAAATGCAGGATTAAGTTCATCTTCATCAGAACACATTCCCTATGATTCAACCACTGAGAAGATTATCTCAATCTCAAGTTCAGGCAAAGGACAAGAAAAAAGGCCAAGTTCTGTAAACTATGCAGCATCAAAGCTGAAAAAAGTCCTTCATTGGCCTAAAGCAAAGGACAAGAAAATTGAGGGAACAAAGAAATCTATTATTGATGATGGTTCAACTTCAGTGGACTCATGCAGGAACTGGAGTAATAGTAACAGTACTTGTGATGAAATTCCTACACCACTTAGACAAAGATTTTCCTCTAGTTCTAGAACATCATTATCACTTCCTAACAATAAAAGAACTCTTTCTGTAAGGAGTCATCAATCAAGTCCAAATGCTAAGAAGAGATTTGCTTCAGGATTAGTGCATGGAGTTATGCAGTCTTTACCACAAGCAAAGGTTTCAGGTAGATCAAGGTCTAGTTCCTTTTCAAAATCATCAATTTCTTCACCTAGATCAATAGATAAACAAAAGGGTATTTACATTGACAATGATATTGCTGGACCATCTTGTTCAAGTCAACTACCAAATGATGATTATGAGTCACCAAGATTGGTTAAAAGAAATTCTGTTAGTATGAAGTTGAAGGGTCGTTATTTCTGTTTTGGTGCACCTGGTCTTAATGTTAAAAACTCAGCTCCAAGGCAAAGTTACAAGGCTAGTGTTGTTGCAGTGGCTTAATTGGATTACCTTAGCTAGTTCCTGACCATGCTAATATTAAACAAAAAAGGGAAATAGTTGCTTGATCAATAAGATATTTCCCTGTTAAGTTTTAATAATTATATTCTGTAACTTGAGATTAACTCATTCTCAGCTCCATATTTTAACAGAACACTACTGTATTGAAATATATGCTTCTTGTTTTTTCCGTATGAACTTAGTGCTATTTGGTGCTTAGTATTGTCTGTTCACTCATTGAACCTCGGTTAATTGAGTGACTACTAATCATGTGCATGATTGAAGCCAATAGTATTCTTTTTTCTGAAGAGCAATAGATTTATAGAGATAGTAAGAAGGTGTGCAAGGGGTACTCGAAGCTTCATAACAAAAAAAGGGGTACTCCAAGCCTAGATATCTAACCCACACCAGCAGGAATAGACCCTCAAGGAGAGGGAAGAAAAGACAGGCATCAAACACCAAAACGAATCATAAAGAACACAAGTCCCCAGTCCCCACTACCTACGAGTATGGTCCAAAGGATCGACAAAGCATACATAGTAAAGACATAGACTCGACTTCCCCCTAGCTAGAAACAACTCAAAGACAACCTTAATCTTCTCCACTAAGTTCACTCGATCAGGCTCCTTTAAGTGTTTTTTGCCACCCAAATTGTGCACACAACCGAGTGCCAAAAGAACATAAAAGTGATACATCTGGTAGTGGATCTCGAGCAACACCAATTGTCACCCATGCAGTTTAACAGTAACATACCAAACAAAATAGGAGAAGCCACATAGAATAAACAGATGCAAATTAGACTCTTGCAAGCCACCACAAAAAATGCATGTATGTTAGTGTTCTGTACCTTGCTATCTGGATCGGAATCCGAAGTTGCGGTTGGTAGAGGTGTTAGTTGAAGTCGTCCTCCCCATGACCGAGGTCCGATGAATTTGCTTGAAGTGTTCTTCCCCCGAGGTTGAGCTCGGCGGGGTTGGTACCTGCAGACACTCTGATGCCAAAGTCAGCAAACAGAAGTGGAGGAGAGGTACTTGAGAGAGCATACCTGATTTTGGAGGGTGGCCCTGTATTTATAGACGCAGAGGGGGTGTTCCTCGCCCAGGTTGAGCCTGGGCCGTTGGATCGGTCCGTGTCGATTCTGGCCGTTGATCTCGGCGCCGCCCTTGTTCGCCGATGCTGGGCTGGATCCAGCACTGGATTGGGCCACTCTTTGTATGGATTGGGCCGCTTGGCCCAGTCCGAAACAGTTAGGATTTTGGCAAGTATTATTAAAACGGTAAGTCGACCGACTATTGAACTCAAGGATTGCGGTTAATTATCAATTTAATAGATTAATTACTAACATGTTCAAAATAAGAAGTGATTGATAGTAACCGAAAAAGATTAAATGTGAATAAAATTCAGGAGTAAAACGTGGCTAGGAACCATAAGAAATTTAGCTACTCATGTTCAAAGAATTGAAAGACAAGGTAAAAGAGAAGTTACACAATGATATGAGTACATAGGATCCTTCAATTCCTTGTTCCCAAGTGTAGAGAAGCTTCAACTCTTCTCCTTTTTTGGAGCTCCAAACCCTCCTTTTCGCCACCAAGACAAAAGTACCCTAATATTATGATTTTTGGGCTTAAATGCTGTAAAACTGCACTCAATCTCGAGGCGATGCGATTGTGTCGCGATGCGATGACCAGATATTTGCCTTCATCGTGAGGCACTGTAAGTTGGTCGCGAGGCGATATTGACCAAAAACATTTCTTCTTTTCTCTGTTGCGTCGCTAGGCAAGCTGTCTGGTTCGCTAGCCAACAAAACATCGAATTGAAGGTTTTGTCTTACAACAACCACTTGAAAAGAGGGTAACAACTTACAAATCAATCCTAATGACATCAATTGTAATCTAAGCTATTTCTCCGTGGAAACTAACTGAGAAAAAAACAAAACACTTGCATTATGACTATAAAACTGAGCAACAATATACATATGACCATGAGTCAACACAACCCCAAACTTGGAATTTTGCTTGTCCCCAACACAACCCCACTTTTTATAAATAATTATTAGGACTTGTTTAAGAGTTGTTTTAATTTAATTGTGTGTTTTTTTGTTAAACTAAATTTTGTGTGTATTCATTTAACTAGATCTTTGTTACAGTAAATAAGAGATAATAATTATCTACAATATTATTAACTATTTTATAGTAATATATATAACCATCTATATTTTTTTAAGAAGAAGAAAAGAAAACAAAGAGATAATATAGAAGCTACGGATACTTTTAGATGTCATCTTGCACGTAAATGTCTTCATGGGTAAGTATGAATTAGTAAGTTACTACACGTCGTCCTTTTTTTTTTTGAAAGAAAGATATTCTTCATTGGATAAAAATTGGGCTACTGCCGGAACTTACAACAGTGGGAACAACGTGGAAACTAGATGGGGGTGGACCCTCCCATTCATTACAGCCGTGAATTTTGGCTACACTAACCAGGTTATGGGCATCACCATTATACTCTCTCCTAATGCAACCAATAGAGCTATCAGTCATGTTTGACATTAAATCCCAGCAGTCATGGATAACAAGCAGAATAGAGACTTCAATGGACTTGTTTAAAAAGTAATTTACAACAGATAAAGCATCAGTGAAGAATCTACAATCTAGCAGGCCTAGTCTGTTCCATCTCAGCCTCATAGCTTCAGCCAAAATTGGGGTAACACCAATGGCCTCCTTTCTACAAGCACTAGCAATGACAGAGCTATCCTGATCCTTAATGCACACCCTCCAACAGGTAAAACCATCCTTGAAGCACCCAGCATCCACAAAACAAGTATACATATGGCTGTGCAGCAACATCTTCAGAGGCATCTCTGATAAGCTGTGGTATACACGGGTTGGCCTAGTTGTATTCAAGAGCAAATTCAGCAGCAGCAGCAGCAATCCTTTGAGGATCAGGTTTTTTGTTGTTAAAAATAACATCATTCCGAGCCTACCAGAATTTCCAGAGGATCAAGCAAAAGAGTTGAGCACCATACTGATCATCACCAGACAGCCAACTTAGTAACCATGAGTTAGTATCCATTTGAGGAGGAATGTGAGAAGCAAAGAGAGTCATCTTGATATATTGGCACTCCATAAAGATATGATCAATAGTTTCATGGTGAATATGACAGAGAGGGCATATTGGATCAATAACAGATCCTTTCTTACAAAGGTTAACTTTGCAAGCAGGATTTTCTTAGAAAGCCTCCATAGGAAATTCTTGACCTTATTGGGTAGCTTAACTCTCCAAATCTCCTTCCAAACTTTCTCACCATTGGGACTGAGTAGTTGCCATCCTTTTCCAACTTCCAAACAAACTTATCAGCAGGAAATCTAGCAGAGAGAGGGATACTCACAATTTTAAGGGCCTCATCAACTTGGAAGACCTGATAAATCTTCTCTCTATTCCACTGCTTTGTGTCCAGATCAATGAGCTCAGCCACTAAAGCATTCTCAAGTAAAACAGAATCATTATTTCTTGGTCTGAGACAATCCACATCAGGCACCTAGTTTTCCTTCCAGATCCTGACACAATTACCATTGCCAATGTTTCATTTTCTTCCCACCTCCACCATCTTCCTAGCACTTAGGATTCTCCTCTAAGCATAACTAGGTTGGTACCCCACATTTGCATCGAGAAAGCTACCTCTAGGATAGTACCTGCTCTTGAGCACATCCTCTAGCAGAGATGATTCATTAGTGACAAGCCTCCAGCAATGCTTACTAAGTAGAGCCGTGTTGAAGTCCTTGATTCCTCTAAAACCCGTACCCCCTTTGTGTTTGGAGACAGAGAGTTTCTTCCAACTAAGCCAGTGAATTCTTATCTTCTCTTCATCCGATCCCCACCAAAATTTTGCCAACATAGAGTCAATGTCATCACAGCATCTCTTTGGCATCTGGTAACAGCTAAGGATGTAGTTGGGGATAGCTTGGGCCACTGCTTTGATGAGAGTTTCTTTCCCAGCTCTTGATAGACACTTTCCCTTCCAACCATTCAACTTCTTCCAGACACGGTCCATAACATAGGTGAAGATAGCCTTTTTAGATCTTCCAAAGGGGATAGGGAATCCAAGGTATCTAGACCGAGCTTCCACTACCTTTACTCCCATCATTTGAAAGATCATTTGTATATCTATTTGAGGTACATTTTGACTAAAGGATGCTTTAGACTTGTCTAAGTTGACCACTTGTCCAGAGGCAGTTTCATAGGTCTTGAGAATGTGCAGGATCTTACTGGCTTCTTCTGAGTTGGCTCCGGAGAAAAGAAGGCTGTCATCTGCAAAAAATAGGTGAGAAATCTGAGGAGCTTGTCTTGCTATTTTAATACCATGCAGGTCTTTAGACTCCACACTCTTGTGAATCATACTAGAGAGAACATCAGCACACATAATAAACAAGTAGGGTGACAGGGGGTCACCCTGTCTAAGACCTCTCTGTGGCTTGAAAGAAGCGCTTGGTTGACCATTTATAAAAACCAGATAAGACACTGAGGAGATACATGCCATCATGAACTTGACCAATCTGCTGGGGTAGCCCATTGAGGAGAGGGTTTTCCCTACAAAGTTCCATTCCAATCTGTCATAAGCCTTGGACATGTCAAGTTTAAGAGCCATAACCCCTTTCTTCCCCTTCTTCTTCTTCTTGAGCCAATGGAAGCATTCCATTGCTATTAGTGCATTGTCAGTTATCAGCCTCCCTTTAACAAAAGCACTCTGCTCAATGTCAATTACATCATTCAGTGTTAGCTTGATTCTATTAGCTAACACCTTAGTGACAATCTTCATCGTGACATTACACAAACTGATTGGTCTGAACTCCTTGGCTGAGGTAGGGTTTGTGCATTTAGGAATTAGGAAAATGAAAGTTTTGTTGATATCATCAGGTGAGCATCATTATTCAAGATATCAAAGGTCAGCTTGAGGATATCAGCTCCCACAATGTGCCAATATTTTTGGTAAAAAAGGGCCGGGAGTCCATTAGGTCCAGGGGCCTTGAGTGGATGCATCTGTTGGAGGGCTTCAGTCACCTCTTCCTCTGTAAATTCCTGGTCACACAGAATCTTGTTACTATCAGATAGTTTACCTGCAACCACATCACAAATCTGCTCTTCATCAGTGGGGTTAGAGTTAGAGAACAGATTTTTAAAATAGTCGATAAACACTTTCTCAACATTGTTCTCCCCTCTCTGCCAGATGCCATCCTCATTCTTGATTTTTCTTATGTGATTCACTTTATTTCTATGATTGGCTTTACCATGAAAGAACTTTGTGTTTCTATCTCCATCCCTCAACCACACTGCTCTACTTCGTTGTCTCCACATGGTCTCTTGTATTTTCAAAAGCTCCCCATGTTGCCTTTCAAGCTCCTTATATCTCTGCATATCCTCCTCAGTTTCAGCCCAAAGGGTCACCAAAACACATCCAAGGTTTATCATGCTGCAAACTCAACTGCTCAATTAATCTCCAAGTAAGTCTTTTCTTGTTCATTTGGATACCCATAAATACCAGAGATGAACCAATCATCTTCACTCTCTTCATCCAAGCAAGAACCAAGGATGTGATTGAGAGAGTAAGAGATAATGGACACCTTATGAGACTCCTTCCAGAGAAGGGCAATTCCCCCCCGCTCTGTCTTTCCCTATGCCTAAACAATCAACAGCAAGACATGAATCAAAGCCAAGTTTCCTCTTAATAGTATCCATTTCACAAACCTTCATCTTTGTCTCCATGAGGAAGACAAAGAGGGGATTTTCCATTCGATTGAGCCTCAACAAGGTTCTAACTGCCCGGGGATTCCCCAAACCCCTGCAGTTCCAGTTAATGGTTTTCATTGAGAGCGGTGGTATTGATCTTCCAACACCACCTCCTTATTGTTGTCACCAATATCCACCATCTCAATGTCACCCTTGAGCTTCTTATCCATAGCCCTTAATTCATCAATAGTCCCATCAGCCACCAGAACATCAACAAGCTGCCTCTTCTCCAACTCTTGGTTAACAGGTTTGGCTTTTGGCTTTCTCGGGGCAGTAGTCTTCTTCCTAGTCCATTTCCTAGTCTTACCATCCTTCTTGGTACTAGAAGCATTACCCGGGTCAAAGGTACTGGTTAGGGCTACAGTACCAATAGATTCAGTCACTTCCTGATTCACTTCTTCCTCATCCCCTACTTCTTTCTCAATTGATTTAACCTTACTATTAACAGTAGTTGAGAACAGAGATCTGTTACACGTACCTGAGCTAGTGGCCCTTTTTTGTTCCTCAGTCATTCTAGGTAAAGGTGAAGTTCTGAGCCATGGTTCATACGGTTGATCCTTCACCTCCAGATCACTGTATTCTTCAGCAGTCACTTCTTCCTCTTCACAGTCTTTGATTTGATGACCAATTCTCCCACAAGTAAAGCAAAAATTTGGTAGCCTCTCGTACTTGAAGTCATCCTAAATGTCCCTACCTTGGAATTTGAGTTGTGTTCCTCTCTTGAGAGGTGCTCTGAGATCAATAGAAGCTCTTAATCGGAGGAAATGCGCGCTGCGGTGGATATCGTTCTGGTCCAGTTCCTCAAATCCTTCCATTAGGTTACCAATTTTCCGAGCCACTGCTTCCGATCGGAGTTTTAGAGGAAGATCGTATACTCGTGTCCCGAAGGAAACACGAGACAGTTCAAGCTCGGGGGGTTGTTCTTCTCCAGAAACCCTAGAAAGAATGAACAAGTTCCTATCAAAACTCCATGGGCCTGCGTTCAGAATCGATTCGACCTCCTTCTTCGTAGTGAAGCGGAACAAGAAGAGGTTCTTGTTCAGATCTTGTATATCCACTGGGTTCTTCAGTCGCCAAGCTTGGGCCATCGTTTGCTTGAAAGCCCTAATGTTGAATGGACTATCCGTCCATATCTTCCCCACGAGAGTACGATTGAAATCATCACCTTCACAAAATTCATCATCATCCACCGAAATGACATCAACCAGTGGTTCTTTGGATTTGGGGGGGGGGGGAACGGTTGTGGCACATAGTTAAAAGAAACGAGAGCAAATTCCACAGGGAAAGGGAAAGGCGAAGACAAGCTAGGAGGGGAGCCAACAATTAGTTGGGGGAAAACCAGGAGAACCCGGAGCCGGCCACCACGTAACCCTAGCAGAGCATCGGGCTGGGGGAAAAACTAGTAGTATTGTGCCTATTTCTTTCTTACTCTCAGGAAATTACTACACCTCCTCCTTAAAGCTTTCACATTGGATACATAAGGGAGGGACATCTAGAAAGATATATAAATGTGTCACCTTTGAACTATTCTTATCATGCCAACAAAAAGTTAATTGCACACATCATGCTTAAGATGATGTAATATAGGGTGGTGATTTTAAGTATAAAAGCATGTCCAGGAGGAGAGTTGGAACACATCATTCTGTAATTCAAAATCCTTTTTGTTGTGTACCTTGCCTGGGGATCTGGGATCTGGAATTAGCGGTCGGTATCTTGCATCTGATAATGGCCTTTTCCTGGCTCGAGGTCGGAGGAGAGCTTCGGGGGTCAGAATCTTCCGAGATTGTTGTCACCAATGTCGTCTTCCTCCGAGGTTGGGTCGGGTACATGCATACACTGATGCCAAAGGCAGCACTCAGAAGTCAGTGAGGTATCAAATGAATAGAACATACCTGAATATGGAGCGGAGACCCGTATTTATAGACGCGGGCCAGGGGGCTCCGCGTGTCTTGCCCGATCCGGAGCCGTCGGATCGGTGCGCTGGAATCTAGTCTGTTGAACTTGTCTTAGTGTGATGGATCGCTTATTGGACCGGATTCTTTGTAGAATTGGGCCGTCCTTAATGCGGATTGGGCCTCTTGGGCCGATCCAGAACAGTTTCACCCCAAGTCGAGGTCGGACACGGAAGTGGCGGCCTCGACTTGAACGACAAGTGCTCTGGTCGGAATGTCGTTGTTCGAAATCGAAAGGCTCATGGTTTGACTCGGACGGGTAGCGTCGTTTCGCCTACCGCCCAAGTTTTAAGTGTCTCATTGTTAATGTTATCCTCGAATTCTCCCGAGTCCAGTGATTCATAATCGAGCTTTCATTCCGGCGAATCGAGGTTGAGCTTCTGGTTTTCGACGTTGACAATTTTGTGATGGTTTCGCGGTGTGATTTTTCCGACGTTGAGCCCCCGGTTTCTTTTCATTCCTGCTTTGGACTTTCAATGACGAGGACGAGGGATTCTGAACGAACAGGCGTGGTTGCCCCCTGGCAAACCGTCGTTGAAGAGGTCTACCGAGGGTCATGCGGTTATTGACGAGCAGAGGTCAACTTCAGTGAGATTGTCAGATAGGGCTAAAGATAGTGGCTCGCCTTTAACGCCGCCGCCGGCTATGTCTCCGACCTCTGAGCTTTTGGGACAGGATACTACTTCTGACATTGCAGCATTGAATCTACATCTTTCTGCACAATGCGGGGAGCCAACAGGGCAGGCAGCAGGCGTGGCAAGAGATGAGGTGAGAGCGACCGAGCCCGAAGAGCCTTACGAGTGGGTCTCGAGTGACATCCGCACAGTGGGCTCTATTTACCGAGCTGAGCGCAGTGAGCCGAGCGTGCTTAGGAGGTTCGAGAAATTTGTGGGGAAAGAAGAGTCAAGAGTGGAGGTTGGAGCTCGTTTCTAATGACGATGCTGTGTGTTCCGAGGTCACGGGACTAAATTTTTTTGTCTACTCGGCTTTCTTTGAGAAGATGGGAATGAGAGTTCCGTTCTCCGAGTTCCAAAGGAGGGTTTTGAGGTTCCTGGAGGTCGCCCCTTCCCAACTTACCCCTAACTCGTGGGAGTTTATAAATACTTTGGAGACCGCTTGATGGTCTTCTTTCCAGATTGGCTTGCGCCGTTCCCGCGGGATTCCTCTATTCGAACCAGTCACGAACTCCGTGAGGGACTTCAAATACAACTTCTTTTATGTGGCACCGGTGAACGACGCGGTGAAGAATGAGGTCGTCGAGTTCGACGCGTAGGGGAAGTTTGTGAGGAATTTGTTTCTTCTATCTTGGTGTCAGAAACATTTTGAGTTGAAGACATCGGGGTATTCTTACAAGGAAACTGACTTGAGTCGGCAGGAGACTCTGACCTTGAAGATGCTGTCAGACTGGGTGAAGACCTTTACTAGTAGGCTTGCGAGGATTGAGTGCAAGAGGATCCTGGAGGCTCAGGCCGATTCCGACGCTGCTTTAGGCGCCGCCCTTGGTAAGGCTGCTTAGCATCGTGTTTCCTGCGTTTATGTTCTATTCTGACCGTTTTATTTTGTTTTATTTTCAGATTGGTTCACTAGGCCGATGACTTTTGCAGAGTATCTTGCATCCGCCGGGGTTGTCGGGGATGGCAACACTGAAGTCGGCTCTCCTACTGGTCCAACCCCTCCGGTGATTACTACCGGGGTCGTGGTCGATCAGGGTGTTCCCCCTGCTGGGCAGAAGGACTCGGAGATAGCTCCGGGAGGTTCCGGGGAAAGGCTCAAGAGACGCAACCTTTCGAACTCGCTCTCCGAAGCTAAGAGGGAAAAAGTATGTCATCCTTCTAGTGCCGAAGTCTCTTCTGTTGATTTCGAGGCTTGCCTAAGAGTCGGGGAGCTAGGTTGGCAGATGCTCATTTGGTCGAGCACGGAGATTTCGCCTAGGGAACAAGGTAATGACCATTCCGAGGCCGAGAACCAGTGGGATGATGGTGAGTTGCTGGACAAGTCTGACAAACTAACGACTTGTTTGGAATTTCTTTCAGAGGCTCGTGAGGAGGCCGCAAAGTTTAAGAGGGAGAAAGAGGAGTTCCGAGCTCGCCTGGATGAACCGGCTGACGCCGAGGCCAACGCCGGGTTGTTGAGAAAAGAAATAGCTAGACTGGCGAGGGAGGCGGAGTCGGCTAAGGAGCTGCCAAGATTGAGAAAAGAGATAGAGGTGTCCGAGGCCCAAGACCCTGGTTTGGAATCCGAGGTTGCTGTGTTGGAAGGGAAACTTGCCTTGGATGAAGATGAGTTGGAGAAGGTCAGGGGGAGAGAGATAGAGCTCTCTTCTTCAACCAGAAGTCTTCCAAGGAGGCTTTAGCTGTTGCTTCTTTTCATAACGCAGTTGCCCAGATGAGGGTGCTCCATCCTGGGCTAGATGTTCCGTTGGTGCATCCTTCACACGTGATCTCGGCGGGGAGGATCGTCAAGCCACAGGAGTCTTTCGGCGACCCTGGGGAGCCCGAAGTTGTCTACGCTCCAGATCTTTAGCTCTTGTATCTTTCATTTTGATGTGGTGGCTCCGGTTTTGTTGTTGGAGCCGCCTTTAAATTGTAATGTCCACTAGTGATGCCGTTTTTGCGGTTTTATGTATAAATTCTTTTTCTTTATTACGCTATTCACGAGCTTGAATTTTTCTTTTCTTTCTCAGTTTGTTATCCCCTGCGCGGCTCGGGTTCTGAGTTTGACGAATCGCCCCCAAAATGGCTCGGGTTAGGAGCCTAACAAATGCCTCTAGAGAACGAGGCCATTTCCGAACAGGAGTTTGGAAAGTGGTCATGGTGTTTGCCGATCCGTCCTCGTTGTGGAGGTCGTTGAACCATGATAGGCCATTCCTCGTGATTGAGGTCCTACCTCGTGAGGGAGGTCAGCGAGCCATGAAAGGCCCGACCTCGTGGTGGAGGTCGTTGAGCCGCGCTAGGCCCTACCTCGTTAGAGAGGTCAGCGAGCCATGAAAGGCCCAACCTCGTGGTGGAGGTCGTTGGGCCACGCTAGGCCCTACCTCATTAGAGAGGTCAGCTTGCCCATGTTAGAGAGGCCAGTGAGCCAAGATAGGCTGGACCTCGCGGTGGAGGTCGTTGGACCATGCTAGGCCCTACCTCGTTAGAGAGGTCAGCGAGCCACGATAGGCTCGACCTCGCGGTGGAGGTCGTTCGGCCATGCTAGGCCCTACCTCATTAGAGAGGTTAGCGTGCCACGATAGGCTTGACTTCGCGGGGGAGGTCGTTCAAGACACATCGGAGCGATCCTTTAAGAATGTTAGTCCGAGGCCATGGGATCAGGTGAGACTTCACTCGGTCCAATCCACCAAGTGCAGAGCTTGTAGTGAAATGAAGTGAAGAAGCTCGGACGAGGTCGGTGCAAGGGCCAAGCCTTGACCCCGACCAACGTTCTTTGGCGAGCGGCTATGAGTTCCTGAAAAAGGGGTTGTTTTATTAACGGGGACAGGGGTCCAATCGGGGATACAATTATCATTGAAGGGGGGACTCGGAGGTCCGAATTCATTAAACTTCAAACAGAAGTAAACTCCTAAGCAAGGGAGTAATCAAAAGCAAGCTAAGTGGTTTTTGGTGCCAGAAGAGTGGCCTAGGGTGGTGTGTTTTTTACCAACTCAATGAGGATTCCGGCCTTGAAGTCGTCGGGTCCTCTAGTTTGCTTGTTTGGTTGTGGCATCATGCTCCTCCGACCTCGAGCTATTTGACTTCGATCACGATATTTTTGCCGGCGCGACCCTTCTCTGTTTTGCCGGATTTATGCTCTGTTTTTATCCAGAGGTAGTGGCACTTCGTGGCAGATTTTAGGTCGGCTTCGATTGTGATGATCTCGTCATTGTTCGCGTAAAACCTCATCTTCAAGTGGACTGTAGAGGCCACGGCTCCGAGTCTACCCAATGTCGGTCTCCCTATCATGCAGTTGTACGGGGATTTGCATGACAGAACCAGGAATTGTGTTTTTACAGTCCCGGAGAGCTTATCGGTTCCGTAGGTGACCATCAACTCGAGGTACCCAAGCGGAGTGGTTTTTGCCCCGTTGAATCCAGCCAGCTCTGAGCCTCGGTAGGAAGTGAGCTCGGTCTCAGAGATATTTATCTTGGGAAGTAAGTCCCGGAATAGGATGTCTGCCGAGCTCCCCAGGTCCACTAGGATCCTTAAGACCTGGACGTCCACCATGACGGCAGAGATGATCAGTGGGATGTATTTGTTTGGTTTCCCATCTGGGAGGTCTTGGTCGGAGAATGCCAGTGGGGGCCTGTCGGAGAGGTTGCTGGTTTTCGGGTTGCTTGTTATGCTCAGGATTTCTTTCCATTTCCTTTTCATAGATCTTTTGGTCTCTCCCGAGTCAATCGAATATCCACCAATGATCACGGCAGCCACTGTTCTGGAGCTCTATTGATTCTACTCTATTGATTCTACTCTTCATCCCGACCCTTCCTTTTTGACATATTTACTCAACTTGCATTTCTGTATCATGTCCTCGATATCATCTCAGAGAACCCGACACTGGTCGGTGTCATGACTGTGACTCCTATGATAACGACAATACTTTTTCTTATCAGTGTTTTCTTTTGGGGCGATGGGTGTCGGCCACTTCCGATCCTTGAACTCGATGTTGGGACATTGATCAGTGTATTTTAATGCACTATTTATAGCTTTTCACTTGGTGATTTTAATTGTGCTTTGCGCCTAATATTTAAGTCTTAGCACTGTTGCACCCCGAAAAATCCCGGGTTTGGGGTTTCTCAATGTACAACGTGGAATAATTTTGGAGCCGCCACCAATATTTTAATTTTAAGACCAAAACATTGAAAAAAGGTCTTTTGGACAAAGCGGATGGTCTTTGAAAACTAGAGATATAGGTTCGGGGGTCGATTACGCGCGAGGAAGGTGTTAGCACCGCGCACGTCCTTTCTACCGAAAGGGAACCTCTAATTAAATGTGTGGTTTTAACGTTTGATTTGAAAAATACCTAGATTTGCCTATTTATTTCTTGTTTGAAGACGAATGAGAAAACTTACTGGAGATTTTATTTTTGGCGAGAAAGGGGGGAAAAAGGGTTTTTAGAAAAAAGTGCGTGACGGGACATGGCCCGCTCCTACGTATCTCCCGGTGCGATGGAGAATTCAAAGCTACGTAGTTCTTGGTTGTCTTTGAAAAGTTTTTTTTTGTTTTTTAATCTTTTCTGGTGAGTTTTTGAAATAGGACGAGCATTAGTGAATGATTAAACTAGCAGAGGCTATGATGAATCACTTACTAAATACTCAAAAAGAGAGAGTTGTACCGCTAGTCAAACGAACGAAGGTTCTGATGGGCTATTGATAACAACTCGTTTTTTATTATCTTTTTTGAAAGTGATTTTCGAAAGAGATTGATTCGCACGATGATCAAACTAACAAAGGTTATGATGGATCATCGTTTATTATTTTTAGGAAAAAAGGACATTGTCACTAATAGCTAAACGAACAGAGGCTCTGATGAGCTACTAGCAACAATGGGTTTGAAAATGATTTTTGTTTGTTTTATGAAAATGATTGGTTTAGGGGGGGTGAAAGAATTTTATTTGTGGCGCTTGACGAGAACGCGACTCGCTCCTACGTATCCCAAACGGGAATCAAAGCGACGTAGTTCTAAAAAATGTTTTTGAAAGGGTTTGAAAGGGGCAAGCTGAATCACCCGAGACCATCTTCACCACTTAGAACATGATGCACTAGGCATAAGTGGGAATCATATGGTTCGTCATCAACAATGGACGATAATATACAAGAACGAGTAGATAAACGCTATAGCTAAGTTAAATCACATGGATCACAATAACTAAATATTAACAAACGAAAAGACTGAAATACCTCTGATGAAGACAGATATTACAACTCTGAAGAACGCAAACCCCGACTAACCCTTGCAGGAGATCAGCTCAGACGGACCAACGGCTCGAATAGAGCAAAAATGAAGCGGAGAACTGGAAAATGAGATTTGCGAGAGTTGTCTTCCCAGATCTCGTGAAATGTCTCTGGAGCAATTCTTCTCAGATCTCGTGAAATGTGTGTGTGTTGAAATGAAAAATGGGCTTCCTATTTATAGGAAATCAGATTTGATCTATTTTAGGAAGCTAGGTAATCGATTAGTTGCTCAGATCACTTGAGATGGATAATCGATTATTGGTTCAATTGTTTTCAGGTAAGTAATCGATTAGGTGCTTTAAAAAGGGAAGGGAATAATCGATTATTTGCTTGTTTTCATAGAGCAAATAATCGATTATTTGCTTGAATGAAATAAGAAGGTAATCGATTATTTGCTTTCCTGAAAATATGGATACCTTCCTTAAATTGTAATAATCGATTATGTGCTTCAAAAAGGGAAGGGAATAATCGATTATTTGCTTGTTTTCATAGAGCAAATAATCGATTATTTGCTTGAATGAAATAAGAAGGTAATCGATTATTTGCTTTCCTGAAAATATGGACATCTTAATAATCGATTATGTGCTTCAAAAGGGGAAGGGAATAATCGATTATTTGCTTGTTTTCTTAGAGCAAATAATCGATTATTGGCTTGAATGAAACAAGAAGGTAATCGATTATTTGCTTTCCTGAAAATATGGATACCTTCCTTATTCATCAAGAATATATTATATGCTTGATAAAATCGATTTTATTCTTTTCTAAAAAAAATTCATAACACATGTGCTTGTCCTATTTTATCTTGCATGCATGAGGTTTATTGAAAAATATTTTCATACAAAATCCTTTTATGAAAAATGACCAAAATGCCCTTTTTGACCCTAAAGCCCTAATTTCCCCAAAAGGTGCATTCTAACCCTAAACATGATTTGGAATGGTTTCTAGGACCCAAAAAGCAATGCATAAGTTATTTTTTTTATATTTTTCTTTTTGTGTGGAAAATTAGGGTTTTGACCTAAGCCGGACAAAATTGGGGTATGACAGCTGCCCCTCTTTATCTGAATTTAAACGAGGAATATGAATTGGCCGAAACATATTCCAAGGCAAAATGAAGATAAAGAATTCAGAAATTATACCGATTTTGTCCATTTGGGGAAACCCGAATTTTCCTCTTTTTTCTTTTTCTATGTTTTTTTGAAAAGATGGGCTTGAGAACAAACGGGGAATAGTTAACACCTGGCGCATTAACCGAGAGAGAAAATGACGGACCACTCGGGATCTGAAGGAGCACTAAGGCTCTGAAGGACCACTCAGGGTCTGAAGGAGCACTAAGGCTCTGAAGGACCGCTCAAGGTCTGAAGGAGCACTAAGGCTTTGAAGGTCTAATTCGCAGTCGATGCTTGGCGCATTGATTAGAGTTAAACCGAAGGACCGACGAGGTCTGAAGGGCATGCCTAAGCCTGATGGACCAATGGGTCCGATGGAGCGCAAACTAGCAACGGTACTAGTAAAACGGTCTGCCTGAAGGGGTGGCCTTTTCCGAGCAGCCATGATGGGTCAAGATCAGATCCGAAACTGATATGTTGACCATGTAGGACGTCCATTGTGTCTTAGGCTGACACAACTAGTCTGAAGGACCACTCGGGGTCTGAAGGACTTACCCGCAGCTCGAATGCGAGGTGAAGTCTGCTTTTGAAGGGACACTTGGGTCCTGAAGGGATTCACGAATCTTGTTGATTGATTGATTGAAATGACTGGTGCTGCTGTATTGGATTGAGGTACCTGCACACGTTAGTTGATGCAAGGAATGGTGCATGGAGTATGGGTGCATGTTATGCAAGGGCATGTTATGCATGTGCATGCAATGCTATGATTTTGGTGTAATGATGAATGTGGTGAAATGTTATTCCTGATTCTTCATCTCTTTTGTCAGCTTTCTCTTTTCTGACTGTTTGTTTTTCTTTGTTTTTTCATTCTTTGATCAGCTTTCTTTTTTCTGATCGTTTGTTTTTTCCTTTTGCTCTCTCTCTTTTTTTTGATTTTGCCTGATCAGCTTTCTTTTTTCTGACCATCCCCCTTTTTTTTGTTTGCTCTTTTGCTCTTTTGGCTTATTTTCTTTTGCTGGTTCGACCAACCCGCGACAAGACTGAGGGACCGATTGGAATTGTGGTGGCGTATAAGCCCAGTGCCGATTGTCTTGTGATTTGCCATATGAGTGCAATTACTTCCTTGTAAGCTTAATTTGCCCTGAGAAGTTGCTTCCTCCCCATAGCTTTTAAAAATTTCGCAATGATTGTGATGCTCTATGATTTATGCATATGTTTTACAGGTCAGTGTCACCATCATCATAAAACGTTTATTTGAGCAGAAAAAGCAGGGAAATAGAAAAACAAACAGACGTGAGAAAGATTGAACTTTATTGATGTAGGAATCGGTCGCACAAGAAGTTACGCCGACTGTTCAATACATTTGAAAGTTTAAACTACAAAAAGACACGAAAAAGAGAGAAGCTGATTTCTGACTGTCCGTCTCTGTGGAACAGTGCTAAGTATTTATGTCCTTGACCTTGACCACCCCTTTATCCCAAACCTTCAGGAGTGCTGTATGCCTTTGTTTATTTTCATGCCCAAACTTTCTGACCCTAAATTTTGCCTGGATCGCCCTTTGCGGGTTTTCAATCCACCGGGTCGCTCTGATTTTGCCTAGGTCGCCCTTTCGGGTTTTCAACCTAGCGAGCTAATTCTTGCTTGGCTTATCTTTCTCTTTTTTTCCGTCTATTTCTTTAGGCATAATACTTCTTCACTGAATCAGAATTGACTGGGTTCCTGAGATCTTCGCCGTCCATATTTGTGAGTATCAGCGCTCCTCCGGAAAATGCTTTCTTGACCACGTAAGGTCCATCATAGTTGGGCGTCCACTTCCCACGGGGATCGCTCTGAATGGGCAGGATCTTCTTGAGTACTAGATCTCCTTCATTGAATTCTCGGGGACGGACCTTCTTGTCAAAAGCAGTCTTCATCCTTTGTTGGTACAGTTGCCCATGACACAAGGCTGTGATTCTCTTCTCCTCAATGAGATTTAGCTGATCTAGGCGAGCTTGTACCCATTCTGCTTCTTCCAGCTTAGTTTCCATTAGTACCCGCAAGGAGGGTATTTCGACCTCGATAGGGAGGACTGCCTCTGACCCGTATACCAGAGAGAAAGGGGTTGCCCCGGTCGATGTACGCACTGAAGTACGATAGCCGTGTAGAGCGAAAGAAAGCATCTCGTGCCAATCTTTGTACGTGACCACCATCTTTTGCACTATCTTCTTGATGTTCTTGTTAGCCGCTTCGACTGCCCCAATCATCTTGGGCCGATAGGGTGAAGAATTATGATGCTGGATTTTGAACTCTGCGCACAAGTCCTTCATCATTTTGCTGTTCAGGTTGCTGCCGTTATCAGTGATGATCTTGTTAGGAAGACCATAACGGCAAATCAAATCTTTCTTCACAAACTTGGCGACCACTGAACTGGTTACATTGGAGTAGGAAGCAGCTTCGACCCACTTAGTGAAATAATCGATTGCAACCAGAATGAAACGATGTCCATTTGATGCTTTAGGCTCTATAGGGCCAATGACGTCCATGCCCCACATTGAGAACGGCCAAGATGCAGTCATGACATTTAGAGAGGCAGGTGGCACATGAATGTGATCAGCGTAGATTTGGCACTTGTGGCACTTTCGGACGAAGCAGTAGCAGCCACCTTCCATCTGCAACCAGTAATAGCCGGCTCTCAAGATTTTTCTTGCCATGGTGTGCCCACTGGAATGAACCCCGAACGACCCTTCATGGACCTCTTTCATAATTTTTGCTGCCTCTTCCTCTGTCACACACCTCAGGAGGACCATATCATAATTCCTTTTGTAGAGAACTTCGCCATTCAAAAAGAAATTCCTCGACAATCTTCTGAGCGTTCTTTTGTCATTCTCTGATGCCCCAGGGGGATATTCTCTATTGATGACGTACTGCTTGATATCATAATACCATGGCTTGCTATCAGGCTCTTCCTCAATTGCAGTGCAGTAATGATGTGCCGGGAGACCCCGATGTTGGATTCTGATACGAGTTAGACTTTTGTCGCAATTGATGTTGAACATTGACGACAGAGTTGCTAAAGCATGGCCAGCTGATTTTCACTTCGAGGGATATGCTGGAAAGTAATTTCGTCGAAGGACTCCACCAATTCCCGGACATAATTACAATAAGGGATCAATTTAGGATCTCTGGTCTCCCAATCACCTCTCACCTGATGAATAACCAAAGCCGAATCACCATACACATCGAGTCTTTTAACCTTCCATTCAAGGGCTGCCTGAATCCCCAAGATGCACGCTTCATATTCTGCGATGTTGTTAGTGACATAAAAGCTTAATCTGGCAGTGACCGGAACGAAGCGGTTATCTGGGGAGATTAGCACAGCCCCAGCTCCGTGCCCCCACACATTGGATGCGCCATCGAATATCATCCTCCACCTCTCCTCTTCTTGAGACTTTCCTTCCTCAAACAGTGCCATGATGTCTTCATCGGAAAAATCATACTGCATTGGTTGGTAGTCTTGAATTGGCTGACATGCTAAGTACTCGGCGAGTGCACTGCCCTTGACCGCTTTCTGCGTGACATGCAGGATATCGTACTCTGATAATAACATTTGCCAACGAGCGATCCGTCCCGTGAGTGCTGGCTTTTCAAAAATATACTTGATTGGATCCATTTTAGATACCAACCAGGTTGTATGACTTAGCATGTACTGCCTTAGACGATGAGCAGCCCATGCTAAGGCACAACAAGTCTTTTCTAGCACTGAATATCTCGTCTCACAGTCAGTGAACTTTTTACTCAAGTAGTATATGGCATGCTCTTTCTTTCCTGATTCATCATGCTGCCCCAGCACACACCCCATCGAATTGTCCAACACGGTTAGATACAGGATGAGCGGTCTTCCGGGCACTGGCGGCATCAGAATTGGTGGGTTTTGAAGGTAATCCTTGATTCTCTCAAAAGCTCTTTGGCAATCATCATTCCACTCTAATCTTTGGTTCTTGCACAACAGCTTAAAGAGAGGCTCGCAAGTGGCGGTCAATTGGAATATGAACCTTGAGATGTAGTTCAGTCTCCCAAGGAAACCACGGACCTCTTTTTCAGTCTTTGGTGCTGGCATTTCAAGGATTGCCTTGACTTTATCTGGATCAACCTCTATCCCTTTCTGACAGACGATGAATCCCAGTAATTTTCCAGATCTCACACCGAAAGTGCATTTTGCTGGGTTTAACCTGAGCTTGAACTTCCGTAGACGTTCAAAGAGTTTTTGCAGGTTGACAATGTGTCCTTCATCAGTCTTGGACTTTGCAATCATATCATCTACATACACCTCAATTTCTTTGTGCATCATATCGTGGAATAACGTCACCATTGCCCTTTGATAAGTCGCACCGGCATTCTTGAGTCCAAAAGGCATCACTTTGTAGCAGAATGTTCCCCAAAGAGTTATGAAGGTGGTTTTCTCCATATCTCCTGGAGCCATTTTTATCTGATTGTACCCTGAATACCCGTCCATAAAGGAGAATAAAGAATGTTGGGCTGTACTGTCTACCAGAACATCAATATGAGGCAGAGGGAAGTCGTCTTTGGGGCTAGCTCTATTCAGATCCCTGTAATCGACACACATCCTGACCTTGCCATCCTTTTTCGGAACAGGGACGATATTTGCTACCCATTGGGGATACTTGGCCACTGCTAGAAACCCTGCATCAAACTGCTTTTTTACCTCATCCCAGATTTTCAATGACATCTCAGGTTTCATTCTTCTCAATTTCTGCTTGACCGGTGGACACTCTAGCTTCACGGGTAACCTGTGCTCAACAATATCAGTATCTAACCCTGGCATATCCTTATACGACCACGCAAAGACATCAGCGTAATCACGCAAGAGTTGGATTAGCCTTTTGCGTTCACTTTCTTCCATGGCAGTACCGACCTTAACCTCCCTTTTATCCTCTTCTGTACCCAAGTTGATGATTTCAATCGACTCTCCATGAGGCTGAATGATCTTTTCTTCCTGCTCTATTAGTCTTGTCAATTCCGGAGGAGTTTCCCAGTTTTCCTCAACACCCCCTTCAGTTTGGTTGATTGGATGATCAAAGCCATAATAGGAATCATTAGCACTGTTATTTTCAGAGACAATTACTTTTGATCTGCATTCGTAGAAGCAGAAAGTAGAATGAAAAGCGAAACAAACAAATAAAGCTAAAAGAAAGGAAAGATAAATGAAGAAAAAGAGATTTTATTGATGGAATTCGAAACAAGCGTTTTTATTGATGATGGGGTTATTGAAAATAAAACATGCATGCCCTAACAAACTACCCTGAGGCCTTGGGCAGAGCCAAAGGAATGCATTACAATCATTACTTTGAACTAAAAGTGATGGGCAAGCCTACAGCTTCCCAATTCTTGAGCTCTTCTTCAGCAAGGCAACGACGGACTAGGCTGGTACCACCTTCTTCATCCTCTGAACCATTCTCAATAGCAGTGATCTGGTCTGGATCTAGCAACCCTGCACTCTTAAAGATTTGACTGATATCACCGATGGGGATCCTCTTTGACCATGGATCCTGGCCTCTCAACTTGGCCAACCATTCACCTCTTCTCTCTTCAGCCAACTTCCTCCTTTCAGCCTCACTTGGGTAATATCCCAACCCACAACGATCTTTGTTTCCTTTCAGTTGTACAGGAGCAAGAATTCCTTGTCCCGTTTTTCCCAAACCACGCCCCAGCTGGTATCCTTGATCCATCATGATCCTTGCAACCATCTCTTCATCTTTTGACAACTTTATCACAGGCGACGGTAACTCACTTCCCCCAAACTCAGCATTGGCAATCTCGAGAGATTGAAAGGAGGTTTCCAGGGATTCCTCAGCTGCTTCCACATAACGAAAGGGGGAAGGCTTGTTGACTAACATTTCCTCCTCTCCGAACACCACCACAATTTTATCATCGACCACAAACTTGACTCTCTGATGCAGTGAGGAAGGGATGGCTCCCGCCATATGGATCCATGGCCTTCCAAGCAGACAGCTGTAGGACGAGGAGATGTCCATGATTTGAAAGTTAACACAGAATGTCTCAGGACCTATCTGAATAGGGAACTCCATTTCCCCTATTACCTCTTTCCTCGATCCATCAAATGCCCTCACCAATGTCGAGCTAGGCTTCATGAAAGAACAATCCACATCCAACTTGTTTACAGTGGATTTTGGCATCACATTTAGAGAAGAACCATTGTCGATCAGAACACGAGCTAGCACGAAATCCCCACATTTAACAGAGATGTGTAGGGCTTGGTTGTGTTTCCTTCCTTCTGGGGGAAGCTCGTCATCGGCAAAAGTCACATGATTCGCAGCCACGACATTCCCAACTATTTCATCAAATTGGCCCACGGAAATATTCTGAGCAACATGAGCCCCATTCAGTACTTTCATTAGGGCAGCTCGATGCGCTTCTGAACTTAACAACAATGACAGCATTGAGATCTTTGCTGGGGTCTGATTCATCTGGTCAACCACCTTATAGTCACTTTGCCTTACAATCTTTAGGAACTCATCAGTTTCTTGTTCTGCCACTTTCTTTTTCTGAGCATTTTCCACTTCTTTATCCTTCCCTTTGCGAGCCCTATCTTCAGCCTCCTTAGATGATTCACCCTGAACGAAATTGGGGGTATACATACGGCCGCTCCTTGTCATTCCACTTGCCCCAGTTATATTGGTAATGACAGAAGTGTTTGGAGAACTCTCTACTGGAGGCAGAGTACTGTATATCCATGGCACTGCACTGTCCTTCTCATATGGGAATGGAGCAGGAATCCCAATGACCACTGGCTGAGGCTTGACTTGGGCTGGTTTTGGATCGTACCATATCTCAATTGGCTTCCTGGCCTCTTTACCACCATTGAACTGCAACATCAGCACACTTTCTTCCTTTTCAACTACTCCCACTTGAACCACATAACGATCCATCAAGTCTTGCAGAACTGACTTGAAAACTTCACAGGCACCCACACATAAAGGATCGGCGCATACACAACCCTTCTTGATAACACCACGACGACACAACTCAGCATGTATATTTTCCAGAGGAGTCTGGATACACTTAACATCTTTTATCATCGTCTGCCCCACAGAATCCTCTACTGCATTAGCGGATGGTGTCCCACGTCCCGGTAGGGGGTTTGTAGTTGTACTGGGACTGTTCGGCTTGAAAGAGATCCAGTTGGCGTTAATCAAATCCTGGACTACATATTTAAAAGCCTTGCAGTCTTCCACCGTGTGGCCGACTCCTCCACTATGAAAGCTACAAGTAGCATCAGCATTGTACCCCCTAGGAAAGGGAGGTTGTATAGGCTTCATGGGGCGAGTATTGACCAAATTCTTTGAGACAAGATGATTGAACAATTCAGTATAGGTCATCGGGATCGGATCAAAATTAGCACGCCTCTTCTCTTGATAGTTCTGGGCTCTGTAGCCCGAATTAGTTTGCTGCGGAGAGTTGAAAGATAATGGCACCGCCTGCTGTGGAGAGCTGAAAGATGGGGCTCCCCCTGCGGAAATAACATTGGTTTCCCCTTCTTTCTTCTTGGGGAAGTTGGGAAAGGGTTTCTTTTGTCCACTAGAATTGCCAAAACCTCCAGCAATCTTTCCGCTACACAATCCGTGCTCTAATCGTTCCCCAATGACAACCATATCTGAGAAATTGGACGAAACGCTCCCCACCAACCTATCATAATACAGCCCTGGAAGGGTCTCCATAAACATGTACACCATCTCTTTTTCAGTCAATGGCGGCTTCACCTGAGCAGCTATGCTCCTCCATTTTTGAGCGTATTCTTTGAATGACTCTCTATCTCCTTTGCTCATGTGTTGTAATTGAGACCGGTCTGGAGCAAGGTCCATGTTATACTGGTATTGTTTTAGAAAGGCTTCAGAGAGATCCTTCCAACTGTGAACTTCGGAGGATTGCAGCTGCATGTACCAATCTAGTGATGCCCCAGTCAGACTGTCCTGGAAATAATGAATGAGCACCTTGTCATCATGAGCATAAGCGGCCATTTTTCTAACATACATCGTCAAATGGCTAGATGGACACCCGGTGCCGCGATATTTATCGAAGTCAGGTGCTTTGAATTTAGGGGGTATAACAACATTTGGGACAAGGCACAAATCTCGGGCATCCCTGGCTCTAGTTCCTGATCCTTCCACAGCTCTTAAGCGCTCTTCAAGCGAGTGATACCGATCCCCATGCTGAGTGTTCCCAAACAAATGACCTTGTGGATAGTTCCCCGGACCGTGATAATAACCCCCATACTGAGCAGGGTTTCCCATATGATGGACAGCGTTCTGAGGGTTCACAGTAACTCCCAGAGTAGGACTAGGTGAACCTCTTGGCAGTACAGTATCAGGACTAGGAGTATGAATTTGTGGTCCCATAGCATCTCCACCAGGCATAGTCGTGACAGGTTGACTCGACCCCACAGGAATAGCTTCAGCAGCAGGCGGCATATAACCCATTGGCATCCCCCAAGGGTATATCGGTGCATTCAGATGACTCTGTCCGCTCGCCCCTGGAGGATGGGCAAAGTGACTGACCCCCTGTCCATAAGAAGTGTGAGTAGTTGTAACTTCAGCGGACACCGGAGGAGAAACGAAGGTAACAACCCCTTCGGGGTTTACAACAGCAGCGGCCCCAGCAGTGGCCCCACCCCTCAAATTCTGTAGCATACTCATTACTTCGACCATCTGTGCTTCCATAGCCTCCACTTTAGTCTTCAAAGCTTGATTCTCTTGAGCCAGCTGCTCGGGGTTAAGAATCTCCACAACCGACTCATCTTGACCCAGGGGGTCCTCATTCTCGAGATGTTGATTGCTAGCCATTAATCTTGCTTGTAGACGAGTGGAGTATCGGTGTTGGCGAACCAGCTTGCCTTTCGTTTCTGTTGGTAGAACATTTTTATAAGTACAAGTATGAATGCGTAAATGAATGCAATGCATATGCACACGGCCTTCTATTATTTTTGTGTTTAGCGCCAGGAATCGTGAGATAACTTGCTCTTGTCATAAGCGAATATCGAAACATTTTAAAAGCGTGACGAACATTGGGATCAACAAGCAATAGGGCACATTTCCTTCGAGCTTTAAGCCAAATATAAGAAAGAAAGAGAGTACAAGAGTGCAATACAATATCTCCCAAAGAAAAATACAATGCTCTTAGAAAATTACAACATTCTAAAGAAAAATTATAACTCCCTAGAGAACATTCTAAAAGGAAAATTACAATGCACTGAAATCTAGTAGCATATGGCCTTCAACTTCTTTTTCTTTTCTCTTTCTTTGCTTGCAGCAGCGGCTCCTTCAGCCTTTTCCATGAGCTCCTCAGTCAGGGCCTTGCAGAAATTCACAAACTCATACACACGGATCGGGGTGTTGAAGGGAAGCATCTCAGCTTCAGCCCTCCTTAGTCTTCTGGGGACATCTCTTACAGCTTGATTAGCTAGCCATGCCAACTTCGAAAATTTACCCCTCCAAAGTCGGATCTCATCTCTCAGCTCTTTAACAATCTCTTGTTCTTCTATCTTGCCAATCAGTGCCAGGAAGCGCTGCTCCCAGTACTTGCTCTCTGCTTGTACTTGCCCGTAAGACTCCCCTAGGTATCGGAGATTCCTTGCCAGTTCATCAGATCTCCCCTGCTCATAACTCAGCATTTCTTGATATTCCCTGAGAACATTCCCAATGGAATTTCTTTCTCGTTCAAGAGTCTTCAGCTGCCTTTTCAACTCCACCACCAAGTGAGGTTCTTGTCTGGGCTCAGTCGCCACAATCTTCCATTCTTTGGCTTCTTCAAGGGCCTTTCTTGTTTTCTGCTTGTACCTTTGGAGTTCATCCCTAGCCCCCTTCAGGTATTTCTGAGCTTCCAGTTTACTCTCCTTTTCTGCTTTGAGTCGCTTGACACCCTGTTAGCCTGCATTTTCGACAGGCTAATATTAAATGCAGTCAACAGGGTTTGACTTAATATTTTCAGAAAGAAGGCAGATTTTCGATAACAAGATATAATTTCGACTTCAAGAGGCAATAACCAAAGGAAAGCAGCCTAGTGCATAACTTAGCGAATTTGGAAAAAAAGGGCACACTTCGACAGAGAGAAGATTATAGACAGTGAAACAAGTAAAGCTATGGAGATCTGTCGAAAGGGACATTGATTCCTTGGTCGAAAAGAAAGAGCAGTTAGACAATCGAAGTAGAAACACGTCGAAATAGCAGTTACTCTGCCTTATCTTGTAGCAGTTACTCTGCTTTATCTTGTTTTAGAAAACCGCTGAGCAGTTATAGTCTTATTTGTATTATAAATAGAGGTTCTGTAGAGAGGAAAAGGGTCGCAAATTTCATTACACATATTTCCTAAAACACTCTACTTCCGCAAACAGAGAAAACAGAGTCAACAGGAATTCATGTATGATTCTGCGTACCACTCCTTTATATAATTGTTTTCATTTCTTTTAGATTTTTGCACTTTGTTATCTTTTTCACTTACAATTACTGTAATTTACTGCATTCTGATTACTTTTCCCGCATTTACAAATTCTTGTACTTTATCGTAAGTCTCTGCACTTCTATTAAATACCAACAATTCTTAGTAAAATTTGATCACAAATGGCCTGAGATTCCTAGTTGATCTCGCAAGTAACACGTGTAGTGAAACTAGCGGTGTTTACTAAAAATCACAGTAAACAAATTGGCACGCCCGGTGGGACGTTTGTGCTAACTAATTAAAATTTTTTACTAAGATAATTCTGGGTTTGTTAAACACAGAACCAGTACATCGCACGTTGCATGCGTTTAAGAAGTGGTAGACAGTTACATCAAATGCCACGTGCAAACATGAATGGTGCTTCTACATCGAATGGACATTCCCAGGCGTCAGTTACTGATACTAATGCCACGAACGCTCAGAGAACAACCCTTTCTGCACCATCTCCAGGAGTAAACGCTCCCATAACTGCTCCAAACGTGGTCGGCGTAACCGCCCCATTATCATCTTCGACAGACATGGGTATAACCGCTGTAACCGCTCCCACTATAATTCCTGGGTCGAACATGATGATTCCTCAGTCATCAACCTTTGGTTCAACTAATCCCTGGATACCCAACGCTATGGTGGGAAATATGCCATATAGTTTTCCCACGAATGGTCGAAATTACCCCTTTGGAATACCAACCGCCATGATGGTAGGACTCCATACAAATGCATCTACATATGCAGATAACATGGCTTCGAACTTTTCGCCTATGCACAACCAATCAGAGAATATGTATAGTCGAAATATACAACCTTCAATAACCACTTCGTCATTATTGGCATTAAGACAACAAATGGATGATAGTAACCATGATATGGTAAATATGCTAACACAGCAAATAGGTACAGTATTTAATCCCCTGATACAGGACACAAATAATAGTTACCAAATGTTAGCAACACAAATGGGTCGAATTGCTGACTTCTTTGGCACTCCACAAATACAAAACCAGCAAATTCCCCAAGTACAAAACATCAGGCCTGTTGACTTACCTGTCGAAAGGCCTAATAATGCAACCCCCGTGAATCGAGCACAACAATTTGTCGAAGAGCCTATACCTGAAGTGGTGCTAGTAAATAGAAATCAAAATGCTGATGAGGTAGTTAGGCAAGTCCAGCAAAATAACCTCGGAATGCAAAATAATTTAGCTAATCTTGTCGAAACTATACTAGCCCAAAATGGTCTTAATTTAGGCTTACACAGACCTAATTTTGTATCTCCCTTGTCTGAATATGTAATGCAAACAGGTTTGCCTAGAGGGTGGAAAATTCCTAAGTTCACAAAATTTGCTGGAGAAACCAGTGAATCTACTGTCGAACATATTGCAAGATATTTGACTGAGGCTGGGGACATTGCGTTAAACGAAAATTTGAAAATGAAATATTTCCCAAATTCTTTGACGAAAAATGCATTTACTTGGTTTACAACATTACCCCCGCACTCCATGTTTGATTGGAACCAATTAGAAAAGGCCTTTCATGAACAATTTTACATGGGACAATCAAATATTAGCCTTAAAGAATTGGCTAGTGTTCGACGCACAATGCCAGAATCTATTGATGAATATCTCAATAGATTTAGACTACTCAAGGCGAGATGTTTCACCCAAGTGCCTGAGCATGAGTTAGTCGAAATGGCTGCTGGTGGTTTAGATTATTCCATCAGGAAAAAACTGGATACTTTACACCTAAGAGATATGGCTCAATTGGCTGATAGAGTTCGACAAGTTGAAAGACTTAAAGCAGAAAAAGCTTCGACAACCAAGTTTAACAATAAGAAAGAAAAAGTGGCGTTTGTTAATGTTGATAACAATAGCCAAGAATTCGACATATCTTATGAAAATGTCGAGGAAGAGATTGACATTGCAGAATTAAAACCTGGACCTCCATATACATGCAAATTGTTAAACCCTTCTAATGGAAAAAAACCCTGTCGAACCAAAAAATGATAAGTTTGTTGCAAAAACATATACCTTCGACGTCACAAAATGTGACCAAATATTTTATCTTTTGGTGACTGATGGTCAAATTTTAGTGCCTAAAGGTCTAAAAATACCACCATTAGAACAACAAAAGAAAAGAGGTTATTGCAAATATCATAATTTCTTGGGTCATAACACCTCCCGATGTGTACTTTTCAGGGATCTAGTTCAGAAAGCATTGAATGATGGAAGGCTGAAATTTGATGACAAAAATAAGTCATCAATGCAGATCGACAGCAATCCTATGCCCACAGCAGAAGCAAACTACACTGAAGTAGATATTTTGATAGTCGAAACCAATGAAGTGGTTGCTGAAAGTCTTGAAGCAAACATCAAAATGGTCACCAATGACCAATATACTGAAAAAATGCAGGTGGTTTATCCACAAGCTGAAGAGGACTTGGTAGACTTCCTCAACAGATGCAAGATAAATAACACCGAGGTGATGTTGTGCCCACGGTGCAGTGCTGTATTCGACAAGGAGGCCGCTAAAAGCCTTGAAAGTGTCACTCCTCAATTCAAGAGAAAAAACAAATGGGTCGATAATAGGCCCAAATTCAGTTTCAACCCAAGAGGTGTGCCATATAAGGTTACATCTTCAACAAGACAAGCTCCGAAGGCTCAAAGGAGAACATTTGTGCCACCTGCAAGGGCCCCTGTCGGAAGATGGGTATACCCAGGAAATAAGGAGACTGAATGTCACCTAAAGATGGCAGGAGAGACTTCCAATGCCATGAATCAAAACAAGGCGCCTAATTCCAATAGGTACGCCTACAGCAATAATTACAAGGGGAAAAACCCCATGACAAGAACGCAATGGCGAAGATACCAACGCCAGATGAAATTGACTGCTGCTGAGAAAAAGGAGAACATCGACACAAGCAAAGGTAAGCAATTAGCTTCCAGTGTCGAATTCCCAAGAAAGTCAACAAAAGAGAGGATATTCCCTCCCCTTGCAGACATCAAAAAAGGTCTTGACTCTGAAGAAGGCCTGCAATTAGATGATGATATGGACTCTGAATTCTTAGATTCAGAACCAGACCTCGACATCATCTGCGTCGTTTCAATTCTGCCAATTGAGTTCGACGTCATTTCAGAAGTGACTGAGATCGAACAAGATTTCGATCAAGATATGGCTAAGCACAGGCCAATGTGTTACTACGTACTAAATAATGGCTCCATAGAAGAGCAGAATACTGTTTTCGAAAGGCCAGATGGAGGGATGAAACACCATCTAAAACCATTGTTTATACAAGAAAAAGTAAACAATGTAGGTGTCAATAAAATATTGGTTGATGGGGGTGCAGCGGTTAACCTGATGCCACAGCATGTGCTGGCAATAGTTGGCAAGTCAGAGACTGATTTACGGCCACATAACATAGTCCTCACTAATTATGAGGGAAAATCTGGCTATTCGTTAGGAGCCATAGAAGTGGAGTTAACAGTGGGGAGTGTGAAGAGAAAAACTATGTTCATAGTCATACCCACCAGAGCAAACTTCAATCTACTCCTGGGCAGAGAGTGGGTCCATGGAGTAGGAGCAGTGCCCTCAACACTCCACCAGAGACTCTCTATTTGGAGAGAAGATGGCCTGGTCGAAAATATAGAAGCAGACCAGAGTTATTTCTTGGCAGAGGTCGACCATATTACAAGGAGGACCTTTGACAAACAATTGGCGACTATTGCGCCATGTACACCTTCAGACACTGCATATGTCCCTATGGACAATGTGTTTGAATCCCTAGATCTCCACCCTAACCATGGCTTCATATGGGAGAGGGAAGTGATCGATGAGGCATCACCTTCAATAGGCTTTTGCAAGCCTACTGGGTGGGATGGTCCCTAAACGGTGATGATGTCTATACCCACCGTATGGGAAAGAATTACGGCTTATGTGGCCGAAAATAAACAAAATATGGCTTTGGAGGCCAAATTGCAACAAAATATGGTTGAACAAGCCATAAAAGTTAACCCAGAAGTTAACAATAAAGGTAAAATGGCCGAAGGCCAGAGACTTGACTGCATCTACGATGATGAGCCTTTAGGTTTTGAAAAAGACCCAATGGGTTCGACTAAGAAGATGCAGGCTCAAGACCCTCTTGAAGAAATTGATTTAGCAGATGGCCCCATAAAAAGGCCAACATTTATCAGTGCTAAAATCGACAAGGGTTTGAAAGATCGAACTGTCAAGTTACTCAAAGAGTATAAAGATTGCTTCGCCTAGGATTACAATGAGATGCCTGGTCTACGTCGAGAAGTAGTCGAACTGAAACTGCCCATTCGACCAGACAAAAAACTAGTGAAGCAAACACCAAAGAGGTTCGCACCTCAGGTTCTGTCGAAGATCAAAGAAGAAATCGAAAGATTACTCAAGAGCAACTTCATCAGAACTGCCAGGTATGTTGATTGGCTAGCAAACATTGTTCCTGTTATTAAGAAAAATGGAACATTACGAGTCTGTATAGATTTTCGTGATTTAAATAATGCTACACCCAAAGATCAATACCCTATGCCTGTGGCAGAAATGCTAGTTGATTCGGCAGCAGGATTTGAATACCTAAGTATGCTTGATGGATATTCAGGATATAATCAAATTTTTATTGCCGAAGAAGATGTGTCAAAAACAGCATTTCGATGCCCAGGGGCATTAGGTGTTTATGAATGGGTAGTAATGCCATTTGGTTTAAAAAATGCTGGTGCAACATACCAGAGAGCAATGAATTCTATGTTTCATGATTTTATTGAAAATTTTATGCAAGTATACATAGATGATATTGTTGTCAAATCTTCAACAGAAAATGGCCATTTAGACCATCTTCGACAATCATTCGAAAGAATGAGGAAATATGGATTGAAAATGAATCCAATCAAATGTGCCTTTCGTGTACGTGCAGGTGATTTCTTGGGCTTTGTTGTTCACAAAAAAGGCATCGAAATTAATCAAAACAAGACGAAGGCAATCATGGAAACGAAAGCCCCTTCGACTAAAAAAGAGCTTCAGTCATTATTAGGAAAGATTAATTTCCTCAGAAGGTTCATCTCCAACCTAAGTGGCAAAACTCAAGTGTTCTCGCCATTTCTTCGACTGAAGAAAGAAGACTTATTCAGGTGGGATCCAGAGCACCAGAAGGCCTTTGACGACATTAAGGCTTATTTAGTTAAACCACCTATATTGTTGCCACCTATCAGAGATAAGGTGATGAAATTGTATATAG
This sequence comes from Astragalus membranaceus, assembly GCA_039519185.1. Lineage (NCBI taxonomy): Eukaryota > Viridiplantae > Streptophyta > Magnoliopsida > Fabales > Fabaceae > Astragalus > Astragalus membranaceus. The sequence goes on from CM076852.1 coordinate 22,646,784, forward strand.
CAGCATCAGAGCTAACAATAGGTAGTATGCTAGCACAAGAGGATGATAATGGTGTCGAAAGAGCCATATATTACCTAAGTAGAGTGTTAAATGATGCTGAAACTAGATATCAGCCAATGGAGAAATTGTGCCTTTGTTTGTATTTTTCTTGTACTAAACTAAAGCAATATATCAAACCAGTTGATGTGTATGTGCATTTTCATTTCGATATTATTAAACACATGCTGTCGAAACCAATATTGCATAATAGAATTGGCAAATGGGCACTAGCTTTATCTGAGTATTCATTAACATACCAGCCTTTGAAAGCTATCAAAGGGCAAATTGTTGCTGACTTTATTGTTGACCATTCATTGGTCGAAGTGACAGTTAGTCAAATGAATAATCGACCTTGGACACTTTATTTCGATGGATCAAGCCATAAAAATGGTTCTGGAATTGGTATATTAATTGTTTCACCAGTAAACATACCAACAAAGTATAAGTTTAAAATCAAAGAGCGCTGCTCTAACAATGAGGCTGAATATGAAGCCTTAATTGCAGGACTGGAAATCTTGTTAGAGTTGGGGGCAAAGGCTGTCGAAATTAAAGGTGATTCTGAATTAGTGGTGAAGCAGTTAACCAAAGAATATAAGTGCATCAAAGAAAATTTAATCTTATATTTCGTCACTGCCAATACTTTGTTAAAACGTTTCGACAATGTTCACATTGAGCATATACCTCGAATTGAGAATCAAGAGGCAAACGACTTGGCACAAATTGCTTCAAGTTATAAAGTCTCTCCAACAAAACTCAATGAGTTAATCGAAATTAAAGAGAAATTGATTTCGACAGATCGTAAGGATGATGAATTGTCAATGCCAAAACTGGGGGGGGGGCAGACAGTGTAGAACTACTTCCTCCAATTAAGAATGGCGAAATTTTTGCCATTGACAATATGTCGAATGATGAGTGGCGAAAACCAATTGTCGAATACTTGGAAAATCCAACAGGGACAACAAATCGAAAAACCAAGTATAGAGCTCTAAGCTATGTAATTCTCGGAAATGAATTGTTAAAGAAAACCCCGGAAGGAGTCCTACTTAAATGCCTTAATGAGAGTGAGGCATATTTAGCAATTTCCAATACTCATAGTGGAGCTTGTGGATCTCACCAAGCGGGGCAAAAAATGAAGTGGCTGTTATTTCGACAAGGAGTATACTGGCCTACTATGCTTAAAGATTGCATAGATTTTGCTAAAGGGTGTCAAGAATGTCAAAAACACGCAGGAATACAGCATGTACCTGCAAATAAGTTACACTCAATAATAAAGCCTTGGCCATTTAGAGGATGGGCTTTAGACATAATTGGCGAAATTAAACCAACGTCGTCGAAAGGTCACCGCTACATATTAGTGGGTATCGATTACTTTACTAAGTGGGTCGAAGCTATCCCTTTAGCTAATGTAGACCAAGAGGCAGTAATAGCCTTTATCCAAAACCACATTCTATGCAGGTTTGGAGTTCCAGAAACCATCACTACAGACCAAGGCTCAGTGTTTACTGGTCGAAAAATGGTTGAGTTTGCTTCCATAAGTGGATTTAAGTTATTAAGTTCGACACCATATTATGCTCAGGCAAATGGTCAGGTCGAAGCAGCCAATAAAATTATCATTAATTTGATTAAAAAACATATTGGGCAAAAGCCTAAGAATTGGCACAAAACCCTTGATCAAGCATTATGGGCTTGTCGAAATTCTCCTAGAGAATCAATCAACACTACTCCATTTCGTCTCACTTTTGGGCATGATGCAGTTTTACCAGTCGAAATCTATTTACAATCAACCAGGATCCAAAGGCAATTTGAAATTCCTTCAGACCATTATTGGAGCATGATTTTAGATGAATTGGTTGACATAGATGAAGAAAGGTTACTTGCATTAGATATCCTTATAAGGCAAAAAGAAAGAGTAGCTAAAGCTTATAACAAGAAGGTGAAATTCAAAGCTTTTGTTACAGGAGACTTAGTGTGGAAAGTGATATTACCCATGGACAAAAAAGATAGAGCCTTGGGAAAATGGTCACCAAATTGGGAAGGACCATTTAAAATTTTACAAGTATTCTCAAACGGTGCTTATGAAGTCGAAGAGTTAAGTGCTGATAATCGAATTTTGCGTATAAATGGCAAGTATTTAAAGAGATATAAGCCAATGTTGCAAGAAATCAAAATAACGCAAAATTAAGAGAATGTGAAGATATAAACATGGCACTCATGCCAGGAAATATTGTCAAACTACAGATCGAGTAAAATGCTGTCAGATTACAGATGGAAAGTTAAATTACAAAAGAAGCTTTAAGCCTCTCAAAGGCTGCCCTGGCATGCCTCAATCTGGTATTTAAAAGAGTTTCTTCTTCTGTTAGCCTTTTAACTGCTTCGTCATGTTTCTGAACCTTCTCCAAGTGTTCGATAGCCAAGGTTGCCTCAGTGCGAAGTGCGTTCTCCACAGAAATTGAAGACTTTTGCTGAACAGAGTTTTTCTTCTTTTCTGCCGCTTCAATCTTCGATTGCAACTCCTTGATTTGAGCCTTGTATGTCGAAATGTTTGCATCACAGTCTTCTATTTCCTTGGAATTAGTTGCTGCTTGAATTTCCAAGGCTGAAATCTTGCTTTCTGAGGCGTCGACGGCGACACTTTCTTCTGTCAGAAGCTCAAGCTCACGTTCTTTGCTCACAATAGTGCTCTTCTTTTTCTGAATATCTCTGGAAATTTGCTCTAGTAAAGGCTCAAATTCAACAATAAAGCATAAAAGAGAGTCACTGGAGCCAGAGTTGTTAAGTTCATTGAGCAAAGACTTGAGTTTATAATAGAGCATATGATTTGTTTCGATAGCCTCGAATAGATATATCTCAAAGAGGGTTGTTTGAAGCTCTCGAATCAGGTTTCCTTTAGGACCTTCAGAGGAATTGCCAACAGAAGCAGTCGAAGCACTTGGCTTACTTTCTGTCGAAGATAAACCACTCACCATTCGTTTGAAAGCCTCAAGAGGATATTTGCGTTTTAAGTCCAAAAATTCTTGTTCTTGAAGGTTAAGAGCGGTGTCATGTGTTGAGGGCACAGAACGTGGAGAATTAGCTATCTCAAGAGGTTCACTCCTCTCGTTATCACCATCGTCTTCACTTTCTTCTTCGTCGTACCCTTGCTCTTCCATGTTTGGAGAAGAAGATATACTGATCTCAGCTCCACTGTGGCCAACATCAGGATTTTCATCAACATCCATAGCAGCAGGCTCCGGGCCATGAGCAGGAATTTCCTGGGTAGTTTCAGTAAGAATAGTCTTTTCGGCCAACGGTGTATCTTCGACAACAGGTGTATGTTGAGGTAAATCTTTTTCTTCGACACCTTCTCCAGAAGCATTTATTTTTGAAGGGGAATGAGTGGAGGAAGGCGTAGCCTGTTTTGTTGGGACTTCAGTTTCCTAAAAAATGAAGTAAAGTGAGTATTATCACATAAACAAAGTTTTCGGGTTTCCGAAAAAACATAGGCTTCAATTTGATCACCTTAGCTATGATGTCCTCAACAAAAGAGTGTGCACTCTGGGTTTTCTTGATAAGCCTCTTCGGAACTTTTTCTTCTTGTTGTTGTCTTTCGACAGAAGTTTGTTGGGAAACAGTTTTAGAGACATCTTGAGAATGTTTTGTCTTTCTCTCTCTTTCTGTTTCAGGGACTTGAACCTTGATGGGTTTAGTCCTAAGCAGTGGTGTCTCATCAGACTGAAAATACAACAATCACATAAGCATGAATAAGAAAAAGAAAACAAATATAAATAGGCAAAGTTTTGAGAACTTCGACCTCTGAATCGCTCACGACTCTTGGTTTGACATTTCTTGCTTTCTTTGGATTGGATGTTAAAGAGCTACTTGTTCTTTTTCGACTCTGCAAAACGAATGACTAATTAGTCGAAGAGTATAAGAAGATAACACAACGAGTAAAGATAAGTACTTACTTTTTGTTTTTCTTCTTGAAGAGGTTGTTTTCTTTTTGACGAAGCCTCGACATTTTTTTTCTTCGTCTTTGTTGCTGCGCCATCTGTCGAAGACGATGTGATAGGAATGGCTACAAATATTCGACAAACAAGTGTTAATATGAAATACATAGAAAGGAAATTTATTTTTCCTAAAAAGTCTTGTGAATCACCTTCTCTAATGGAGGACAAGATTCGAATATGTTGAATATCTAAATGAAGATGACCCTCAAAAGTGTATATGTCCTGCTTAGTCGGAACTACTTTCTCAGCTGTTTTGTTGTTCAAAAAATTAAATAGTGCCCTGGTCGAACCACATATGAACCATTCTGGAAGGGGTGACTAAAATGCCAGAGCCAGTTCACTGGTTGGTAAAGGTGGAAATCTAATTTTGTTTTGTGTTAAAGCAAAAAAATATTTGTCGGGTACATAAGGTGGAAAAATCATAGTCAGGATTTTATCAAGAATTTTTTGTTTAAAAACTTTTGCAGCTTGAGAAACAGTTCGACGAAGATTAGTTGGATCATATACAGTTTCGAAATATTGTTGAAATGCTTGAATTTCTCGAATATGTATACCTTTCGACTTGGTCTTCTTTTTCTGCGAAGAAGGAAAAGCAGATATTAGTTTGACCAATAGACTAGCCTCTTCGACACCAGTGAATTTCCTGGTGATATACTCTGTCCACCACTGAGAAAATTTGTGGGTACAAGAGAAAGTTGATTCAAAAGAGAGGGGAGTAAGACGAAAAGAATCAGCAGGAAAGTCATTGAGACGATTTATCCATTCTTCTTCATTCTCAGGGACTAACAGTTCCCTGCTAGACCGGAAAAAAGGGCTAGGTCGAAGTTGACACAACCCAAATTGCCGTGCATGTAAACTTGGATGATATGAGAATAAACCAAATTGGTTTGATGACTTCCCAGGAGAAATTCGAGATGACAGCAGTTGAGGAGTTAAAAATGCTTTCCAAATTTGATTGGTTTCTTGCTCCTCATCAGGGTTGGTAGCTGGGAATTCCCTAGTGAACCAATGTGGCCCGTAATTTCTTCCAGCAAAAGGGGCCATAGAAGGAGAAAATTTTGTACAGTTCAGAAACATGTTGAAAGCCTGTGAAAAGAGATCTTCGACAGATACTCCTATTTGTTTAGGTTTCAACAAAGCAAGTCGCACACCTTCGACCCCTCTGTTAGAAATTACGTCAAGATACTCATCAGGAGTATACATTATCAATTTTGAAATGAAAGTGGCAAGAAGCCACAATTGAAACAGCCAAATTGGTCCAGAGACCAAATATTTCCCTTCTGGTTTGAGTCCTTTCAAATCAAGAGCCCCTTGTTTTAAGTTGTCGAAAAGGGATCCTAAAATAAGGGTAGCCAAGTTGATATTTCGACGTTGATGTAATTGAATGGCTAGGGGGATATACATCTTAGCCACTTGAAGTGACGAAGAACAGAAGACATAAAAGGATAACCAGAAGGTGAGAAAAGCAATATGCTCTTCATCAGAAACATCCTTCGACTCAGTAACGTGTTTCTCTTCAATATAACCTTTAAAGCTAGCCTTTTTGAAGTCAAAATCGAAATCAGTTTGGATAGCAGGGTCGAAAGTTTCTCCTAAAGGCTTTAAACCTGTTATAGCTGCCACATCAAGCAGGGTAGGGGTAAGCATGCCACATTTCAAATGAAGGCTGTTGGTAGTGATATCCCAAAAATGTAGAGCAGAAAGGAGCATTGGGCTTTGATACTTAGGCCCGTACCTTGAGATTTGGATCAGATCGAAAATTCCCTGGCTCTTCCAGATATCTCCTTTTTTCGACTCAATTTTGTTGAGCCAGTCGATGTAAGGCATGTTTTTCTCAGTTGGTGGCGAGGATCGAAAAACCCTATTCGGGTTACTCATAAAATCCATCACGTGTGGACCTTCGCTGAAAATCCTAGGGCTGAGTCTATGATAGCTAGGGAAAATGTCCCTAATCCTAGAGGAATCATCATCAGCGAGAGGGAGAGGGCCTAAGAATGCATGATTTGAAGGTTTAGAGAAATGGATAAGTACCTGAGACCGGTAAATTTGTGTTTCTTCCAAAGTAAGAGCAGGTTCAGGAACAAGGGTTTTCTTCCCAAGAGTTACAGCAGGAGATTTTATGGTAGAAGAAGATGCCATCGTTTGGAAACAGGAAGTTAGTGAAGAAATGGAAGTGCTTAGTAGTGTCCGCTTTGCTTCGTAAGGCGAATAAGGGGAAAGAAATGCAGAAATCAGAAGATGCTTTAATGGAGTTTTTCGCAGAGAAGGAGAAGTTGAAGGTTCAGAAAAAAGAAATGAGAGGGTACAACTTCCCTTTTATAGCCGTTTCACCACGTTAAAAAATAAAATAATAATAAATTGCTTTGGCAATCGTGGTGTTAGTGGGAAACGTGAGACAGTTAATTGTGCACGTGGCGCATTCTCACTGGCACCAGCAAACTCTGTTTTAGCTCAGAAACGTCCCCTCGTATTCTGAAAAAAGATATGCAATGATAGCATGAGATTTCATGGGATAGTCGAAAAAGTTTCAAAAAAGCCGTTTTCTATTTTCATTCAAGAATTCAGTCGAAAACGTCTTTTTGGGGTGGCAATTTGTTAGCCTGCATTTTCGACAGGCTAATATTAAATGCAGTCAATAGGGTTTGACTTAATATTTTCAGAAAGAAGGCAGGTTTTCGATACCAAGATATAATTTCGACTTCAAGAGGCAATAACCAAAGGAAAGCAGCCTAGTGCATAACTTAGCGAATTTGGAAAAAAGGGCACACTTCGACAGAGAGAAGATTATAGACAGCGAAACAAGTAAAGCTATGGAGATCTGTCGAAAGGGACATTGATTCCTTGGTCGAAAAGAAAGAGCAGTTAGACAATCGAAGTAGAAACACGTCGAAATAGGTGTAGCAGTTACTCTGCTTTATCTTGTTTTAGAAAACCGTTGAGCAGTTATAGTCTTATTTGTATTATAAATAGAGGTTCTGTAGAGAGGAAAAGGGTCGCAAATTTCATTACACATATTTTCTAAAACACTCTACTTCCGCAAACAGAGAAAACAGAGTCAACAGGAATTCATGTATGATTCTGCGTACCACTCCTTTATATAATTGTTTTCATTTCTTTTAGATTTCTGCACTTTGTTATCTTCTTCACTTACAATTACTGTAATTTACTGCATTCTGATTACTTTTCCCGCATTTACAAATTCTTGTACTTTATCGTAAGTCTCTGCACTTCTATTAAATACCAACAATTCTTAGTAAAATTTGATCACAAATGGCCTGAGATTCCTAGTTGATCTCGCAAGTAACACGTGTAGTGAAACTAGCGGTGTTTACTAAAAATCACAGTAAACACACCCTCCTCAACAGCTATCACCTTGATCTTGTTCTCTTCCTCTAACTCTTCCTTTTGTAGGGTTATTTTCTCCAAATTTGCTTGCAATGCCTTTTTCTCTTCCTCCGCTTTTGCTAAGGCAGATTTAACCTCATTCAATTCCTCAGGGGTAGGAAGGCGAGGTTTCGGCATCTCTTTCTCGACTGGCAGTGCCTCTTGGGAAAATGGACGAGTACTTTGGATTCTTTCATACAACCATTGGTAAAAAGTGACCTCGCCAACCTTTTTCATGAGCTCATCTCTATTTTTACAGACCACAGTTTCCCATGCCTTTGAGATTTTCTAAAGTAAACCCTTGTTCTTCGGATCTTCTTTGTCAAGGAAGATGGGAGTCAGCATGTCTTCGGTAGGCATATTCCTCATAGGGTACCCAAGCTGTCGGATAATCAAGGAAGGATTATAGTTGATGCAGCCTTGAGTACCTATTAGGGGCACGTTCTGAAAGTCTCCACACTGAAACACAACGGAGGGCCTGTTCTTCCAACATGAAGGAGTGTACCAACGGACCTTGAGGGCATTAAGACTCCCTAAGGTATGCACCCACTCCTGGGCACTTTTGACCTCTACCTCACAATTCAAAGCATAAGCCAACAGATCTGTAGCTAGATTCTTGTGAGCGATGACGTGGTTAAGGAGCCAAGCATATAGTACATGAAGGGAGCAGGCAATCTTCTTTTTCCCCAGCACTCGATGATGTGTAAAGGAGTAGTAAGTGTCTGCGAGTACGGCTGGTACTGGGTTAATTGGATTATCCTTGCTTATGAAGGCTAAGAACACCCCAATGGCAACCTCGTCAATGAACCTTTCAACTTGTGGGAAGAGGACAATCCCAAAGATAGTTAGTGCTAGCAACTGCTTAAAGGGACCCCATCTGTTGGCTTGAGCATGGGACTTCATTAGGTCTTCAAAATAACTCAGTGGAAACCCCATTATACGGTTCTTTTTCTCTTTCCGGAGCTTTAACTCCCCCACTCCAACCTGCAGTAGCAAAGAGAGCCTCTGATCTGAATATTGATGCCCCTGGCACTGATAAGGCGTCGCCTCTGACTTAAAGAAACCTAAAATTTGCTCATACTCTTCTAAAGCTGGTGAGAGTTGGAAATCCTTGAAGATGAAACAGCGGATATCCGGATCATAGAATTGACTGAGGGCTTTCACAACATTTTCTTGAAGATCCAGCTGCAGCAACCGAAGAATATTCCCATAAGCCTTTTCAAACAACCTACGCTCATCCGGTCCCATTAGAGAGGCACACTCTGTCAAACTGGCCACATCTGCTTTCTTTACTACTGGAAATCTTGAATTTAACATACCCTCGCTTCTTGATCCCATGTCGTCTTGTTTTTTCATGCCTATGACAAGATTCCAAATTACTCCACGATTACCGGCAAACAAATTAGATGCATGAGGAATGCTGTATGAATTTTTTCAGAATTTTGCTTATGCATGCTGTTATGATGCAACGTGCGGATGATGAGGATGTTTGTTATAAAGACGGACATTTACAGGTGGGGGTTTTGAAATTTTAGGGCAATATACCCTATATGCCACCTCACATAGGTATTCATGACAGAGAAGGAAAAACATATTCTTTTTCTTTGATTTTGTTGTTTTTTCAAAAAATGTTGGCGGAAATGAACTAAACTAGATGCAATAATGCACACACAATTTTGGAAAAGCCCTTGTGACCTAAAAAGAGGTAAGACCTATGATCTAGGGCAATTAAAAGGGTAATCCTTCCATGTAGCTCTATTCACTCCCTCACAAGGCCACCAGAGCTACAGTCCCTTTCACAAAATTCCCTACAAATGCAGCAAACTGCTAGGTGTGAGGCATCATGAAAGAGCACAACTCTGGTTGAAACTTTCGCAAGTAGCCAAACGGACAAAGGTCCTGATGGGCTCTCACTACTCGAATCCACTCTCCTAAGTTTTTGCAGACCTGGGTTATGGTCCCACTCAAAGCACATAGTCACAGGGTATAAGTGTAGTGTGTGTCAAGGGCATTTTCCCTAGTACTACCCCCACCTGAAATGAAAACCAGAGCAGTCCAGACAAAAGCAAGCAATAACAAGTTATCTACCCTAGGGTTCCATACCTAGAATATCTATAAACAAGGATATTGCTCACCTTAGGAAAAGGAGCCAAGAAGAGGGGATCATGGGGATTGAAAAAATGCATGGGCATAAGCGATAAAAGAAAGGGAATAAAAGATAAGAAAGAAAGGCAAACAGGGTTTTAATCAAATCAACAATACATTAAACCACACATTTAAATTAGTTAGGCTTGACCCTCGTCTTTTTAAAAAAAGTGTCCCCAGTGGAGTCGCCAGCTGTTGCACCCCGAAAAATCCCGGGTTTGGGGTTTCTCAATGTACAACGTGGAATAATTTTGGAGCCGCCACCAATATTTTAATTTTAAGACCAAAACATTGAAAAAAGGTCTTTTGGACAAAGCGGATGGTCTTTGAAAACTAGAGATATAGGTTCGGGGGTCGATTACGCGAGAGGAAGGTGTTAGCACCGCACACGTCCTTTCTACCGAAAGGGAACCTCTAATTAAATGTGTGGTTTTAACGTTTGATTTGAAAAATACCTAGATTTGCCTATTTATTTCTTGTTTGAAGACGAATGAGAAAACTTACTGGAGATTTTATTTTTGGTGAGAAAGGGGGGAAAAAGGGTTTTTAGAAAAAAGTGCTTGACGGGACATGGCCCGCTCCTACGTATCTCCCGGTGCGATGGAGAATTCAAAGCTACGTAGTTCTTGGTTGTCTTTGAAAAGTTTTTTTTTGTTTTTTAATCTTTTCTGGTGAGTTTTTGAAATAGGACGAGCATTAGTGAATGATTAAACTAGCAGAGGCTATGATGAATCACTTACTAAATACTCAAAAAGAGAGAGTTGTACCGCTAGTCAAACGAACGAAGGTTCTGATGGGCTATTGATAACAACTCGTTTTTTATTATCTTTTTTGAAAGTGATTTTCGAAAGAGATTGATTCGCACGATGATCAAACTAACAAAGGTTATGATGGATCATCGTTTATTATTTTTAGGAAAAAAGGACATTGTCACTAATAGCTAAACGAACAGAGGCTCTGATGAGCTACTAGCAACAATGGGTTTGAAAATGATTTTTGTTTGTTTTATGAAAATGATTGGTTTAGGGGAGGTGAAAGAATTTTATTTGTGGCGCTTGACGAGAACGCGACTCGCTCCTACGTATCCCAAACGGGAATCAAAGCGACGTAGTTCTAAAAAATGTTTTTGAAAGGGTTTGAAAGGGGCAAGCTGAATCACCCGAGACCATCTTCACCACTTAGAACATGATGCACTAGGCATAAGTGGGAATCATATGGTTCGTCATCAACAATGGACGATAATATACAAGAACGAGTAGATAAACGCTATAGCTAAGTTAAATCACATGGATCACAATAACTAAATATTAACAAACGAAAAGACTGAAATACCTCTGATGAAGACAGATATTACAACTCTGAAGAACGCAAACCCCGACTAACCCTTGCAGGAGATCAGCTCAGACGGACCAACGGCTCGAATAGAGCAAAAATGAAGCGGAGAACTGGAAAATGAGATTTGCGAGAGTTGTCTTCCCAGATCTCGTGAAATGTCTCTGGAGCAATTCTTCTCAGATCTCGTGAAATGTGTGTGTGTTGAAATGAAAAATGGGCTTCCTATTTATAGGAAATCAGATTTGATCTATTTTAGGAAGCTAGGTAATCGATTAGTTGCTCAGATCACTTGAGATGGATAATCGATTATTGGTTCAATTGTTTTCAGGTAAGTAATCGATTAGGTGCTTTAAAAAGGGAAGGGAATAATCGATTATTTGCTTGTTTTCATAGAGCAAATAATCGATTATTTGCTTGAATGAAATAAGAAGGTAATCGATTATTTGCTTTCCTGAAAATATGGATACCTTCCTTAAATTGTAATAATCGATTATGTGCTTCAAAAAGGGAAGGGAATAATCGATTATTTGCTTGTTTTCATAGAGCAAATAATCGATTATTTGCTTGAATGAAATAAGAAGGTAATCGATTATTTGCTTTCCTGAAAATATGGACATCTTAATAATCGATTATGTGCTTCAAAAGGGGAAGGGAATAATCGATTATTTGCTTGTTTTCTTAGAGCAAATAATCGATTATTGGCTTGAATGAAACAAGAAGGTAATCGATTATTTGCTTTCCTAAAAATATGGATACCTTCCTTATTCATCAAGAATATATTATATGCTTGATAAAATCGATTTTATTCTTTTCTAAAAAAAATTCATAACACATGTGCTTGTCCTATTTTATCTTGCATGCATGAGGTTTATTGAAAAATATTTTCATACAAAATCCTTTTATGAAAAATGACCAAAATGCCCTTTTTGACCCTAAAGCCCTAATTTCCCCAAAAGGTGCATTCTAACCCTAAAAATGATTTGGAATGGTTTCTAGGACCCAAAAAGCAATGCATAAGTTATTTTTTTTATATTTTTCTTTTTGTGTGGAAAATTAGGGTTTTGACCTAAGCCGGACAAAATTGGGGTATGACAAGCACGTTTCTAGACTTTGGGTCTTAATTGAGCAATATAGCAATTTATTGATTAATTCTTGTTTTTATTGCATATTGACCCATGTCTACTCTCTAGGCCATAACTTCGGCTGTGCTTATCTGATTGAGGCGTACAATAATGAGTTGGAAAGCTAAGGAACAGAGCTACAATTCTTCTGTTGAGCTCGAAACTCAATTCTGAAGTCTGGGAGGTTAAAGCTGCGAAATACCAAAGTAGTAGTACTATGTAAAACGGGTTTACAGGCCAATTTACTATTTTTATCGGGCTTTTATCATAGAACCCATTTAAGGATTTCGGTATTTCGTTTTCTTTAAGACTAAATACACTTTTCAGAGCCGGCTTGGCTCTCTTACTCATTCCTACTTTTCAGAGTTGTCTTTGTATAATTTTCTTTTGATTTTAGTAGATTCTTAGTGCAGTTTTTATATTTGTTAGATTAGGTTTTATTCGTTTTTTATTTTCTGCTATAATTTTAGCATAACTTCTTTGATTCTAACTCTAATTCTGATTCTGTTGACTAAAACATGGCTGTTGTTTATGAACCTTCACTAGAGGACCTCATTAAACAGATGGCTATTCAAAATCTCCAATTCCAACAAACAACGGATTCCATACTTAAGAAATTGGAGATAATAGTCGGAGAGTTAACCACTGCAGTTAAACAGATACAGGCCCAAAGATCAAACCAACTTCCTGCCCAGATAGTAGTTAATCCTAATGTCCCAAATCCTCTCATTGTCAGTGCAATTACTCCTGCTGAGACTCCAGAGGTACTTATATCTGTTGCTATGGAAAATAACAAGGTTGCTGAACATGTTGGTGATGAGGAGTACACACCACCCCTCCCTTTACCTCAAAGAGAAGTTATGACTAAAAAACACCCCATTGAAAAGAATTCTTTTTGTGAAATGGAATTGTTTGATGGTTTGGTTGATAATTTATGTTCTCATAATCATTCTGTTTGTGCTGAGATTGAAATTACTTTGCAGGTTGATACACTTTCCATAGCTGATGTTGTGGATGTAGCTATTGTTGCCATTGAGCAGCCACATGTTGTAGAGCTCAAACCACTCCCTGAAAATTTGAAATGCGCATATTTAGATGGAAGTGCAAATTTGTCTGTGATTATTTCAGCTAACCTTGAATCTGAACAGGAAAAGTTGTAGCCAATTCTAAGCGAATATAGGAAAGGTATCATATGGGACTTGGCAGACATTCCTAGTAAGAAAGTGTGGCAAACACAACAACAACTCATCCCCTTGATTCTGGATGTGTGGAAGAAGAAGGTGACCAAACATGTGTGCAATAACCATAAAAGAGGCTTCTTTGATGACCATCCAGTCACAAGCTTCAAGTTCTCCACCTTCAAGAGGGAGTTTTCTTTCCTTATTCTTAAGTTATACTTTTTGCTTACATTGAGGACAATTTGTTATTTAAGTATAGGGGTGTGTGTTTTTGTTTTTATGTTTTTAATTTTTAACTATAAAAAAAGAAAAAAATTGTTATTTTTGCATGTGTTCTTAAGTGTGGATGTTAGAAGCTTGTCAAGCATATGGTAGTGCTAACTCTCAATGATGTGCTTAGTATATATATGAGAGTAAACACAAGCCTAGACACTTGAGTGATTGAGAGCATTACTTATACATATCCTGTGAGGACTCATCACTTATGATTCAGTCTTTGGTGCTTTATCCTCTTGTTTTCCTTGATTGTAATTAAGTGCTATCTTTGATTGTCATTCTCCTTGAAGTCTAGGAAAAGAATCTCTCTTATGACTTTGCATTCTTTGAGTTTATTGGAAATTCATGTACTGTTTTGTGTCTTGTTTTGTGTGTTTTGCTCGGAGTGCAAAAGCTTAAGTGTAGGGAAACTTGATCAGTGTATTTTAATGCACTGTTTATAGCTTTTCACTTGGTGATTTTAATTGTGCTTTCCGCCTAATATTTGAGTCTCAGCACGTTTCTAGACTTTGGGTCTTAATTGAGCAATATAGCAATTTCTTGATTAATTCTTGTTTTTATTGCATATTGACCCTTGTCTACTCTGTAGGCCATAACTTTGACTGTGCTTATCTGATTGAGGCGTGTAAGCTTGAGTTGTAAAGCTAAGGAACAGAGCTACAATTCTTCTGTTGAGCTCGAAACCCAATTCTGAAGTCTGGGAGGTTAAAACTACGAAATACCGAAGCAGTACTGTGTAAAACGGGTTTACGGGCCAATTTACTATTTTTATCGGGCTTTTATCATAGAACTAGTTTAGGGATTTAGGTATTTCATTTTCTTTAAGACTAAATACACTTTTCAGAGCCGTCTTGGCTCTCTTACTCATTCCTACTTTCAATTTCACGTTTTGTGCCCTAACCTCCATGGAAGCTTAAAGCTCTAGATCAATCTATTGGTGAAGGGTGTTGTTGTAAGGATTTTGAGGTTCAGTGCTTAATGTTTATTTTGTTTTTATGGTTTTAATTCTTTCTCTATCAATCTCATCTCCATAATTCTTGCTGCAAATTCGGTTTGCGTTTTGCTTAATTACTCAAACTCTGTGATTTGCTTATGTGATTCGTTTTTTGATTCCATTTTGCTTAATCACTTAATTAGGATTTTGTTTTGCAACTTTCATTATATAAACTATTTTATCGCTTGTTTAATTTAGTTTGGATAGGAATTGATAGAGTCTGTGACGCTTGTTTATAGGATTGATAGAATTCAGTTATGACGTTAATTGTGATATTGGCACTTGTTCGCTATCACGATTGATTGAACACACTGTTTTGACGCTTGCTTTAAAATGATGTGAATTCGTATAAACCGACTGGCCCTTGTTCACTTAGTTTATGATCAATCAAGAATTATCAAACCTTGCACAAATCTTTATTTTAGAACCGTTGAGAAATTCAAGAAACGCACCTGAAACCATTGGATTGATTGTCTATCTTTAATTGTTTTTCTTCATTAAACATCAAACTCTTTTCTTCAAAACCCCCCATTTTTATTGTTTATTTTGGTTCCTGATTTTGGTAATTTCTGTATTTAGAGGTCCTCGAGAGATGACCAAGGTCTCTTACATTGATACTATATATATTTACCCTTTTTTAATTATTTTGACCTACGTACGACCGCTGATCTCGCATTCAGCCAAGATCATTGATTTTGACTCGCTCAGCTCGGTGAATTCAGAGAATCGGGATCGCCTTTCCCGGGAAGGACCTGCAGAATCTTTCTTCGTGTTTTTCCCTTTGTCGTTTCCCTTTGCCGGGGCAGAACCTTGACCGGCTTCGTCGGCCTTACCGTCTTCCTCATAGTTGATGAATCTCTGCGCCCGTCGTAGGAATTCTTCCAAGGTGCGGGGTCGGCGAACGCCGACGTCAATTTGGAAAAGGCTCTTCTTGCGGAGCCCGTGCCTCATGAATAAGAGTCTGATTTTGTCTTCTAGGTGTCTGACATTGTTCGCCTCTTTGGTAAATCTTTCGATATAGTCTCGCAGAGTTTCATTCTAGCCTTGCTTGACCGCTTTCAGCACGTCCACCGACTTGGGCTTCAACCTAGATGCAGTGAAACGCGTCGAGAACACCCGGGCGAGTTGGTCCCAATAGTAGATGGAGCCGGGCTTGAGGTCCCTGAACCAAGAGAGTGCTGATTTGCTCAGCGACTGAGGGAAGATCTTGCATTTGATGTCGTCAGTGGCATTTCTATACTACATCATGAGGTCGAACATGTCGACATGTTCATTCGGGTCCCCTGTTCCATCGCACATGTTCAATTGCGGTGGTTTCTCCAAAGATTTTGGCACTTTGCACTCGGCAATCTCCCGGATGAAGGGGGTCCGTCGAGATCGTTCGGATCGACCCCGGTGAGGTGAATGGTTTTTTCTGCGGGGAGAGCGGTGTCTGGGCCGAGGCGAAGGGCTCCGAGTTGATGAAGACCTGTAAGAAGAGCTCCTGGTAGGGCTAAAGCTCGGGGGAGTCGGAGGAGAGCGAGAGCCTCCGCGTCGGCCCGTCCTACGGGGGGAGATGTGATGTCTTCGGGAGATTTTCCTTCGAGATGGAGATCGGTGACGCTTGGAGGCGGCGGTTTGTTGATCGGGAGATTTGTCGAGTGGCCGAGCAGAGATAGCAGGTGTATTTTCTCGGACGGCCGCGACCTCGTCTTCCATCTGTGTTAGGCGCAACTTTTGTTGTGCAATGTCGCGGCTTCGGTGGTCCAGGAGATCGAGTATTTGATTAACCGCCTGGACCAGGACTAGGATTGCTTCGGCAATGGGCTGAGGTGAGAGGAGTGGCGCGGAGCGGGCTTCCTTTGTAGGTATTTCTTGAACGTGTCCTTTCGGGGGACGATTTCAATGGTGCTTCGGGGCGAGACTGGCTTCGGGTAGTGGGTCGTCCTCGCAGAGCCATGGGAAAAGACTTGGATTTTCAGAGCGAGCGCGATTTCAGAAAAAAAATATCCAAATGCAGCAACTAAATGAGATGAAAACGAAAAATGTTTGGTAGGGATAATACCTTATGATGTTTGCCAATGTTGAGAAGATGATTATAAGGGTAATGATGTAGGAATGGTGGATAGGGTTTGGAGTGGAGAGATAGGAGGTTTGGGGTGTTTGAGGGGAGTGTGTAGAAGATGGAGGAGAAGAAGAGGGATGAAGTATATGGGAGGAACATTTTAGAAAGATAAGGTTAAGTTGGTAATTTCATAGGGTCAAGAGGTGTGTGGTGAGTAGGAGGGGATGTGGGAAAAGTCAAGGCCAACAGTAATTCACATGAAGATGCTCATATTGTGCTTTGAGGATTGTCTTGGCCCAAAGATCAACGAATTCATTTTGCCCACTATAGTTTGCGCTGGTATCAATGCTGAGGTCCGGTCACTAGTGGAAAAAATGCATTTTATAACTGTCATTTATATCGGTTAAAAATGGTCTGATGTTAAAAGTGACGCGGTGGCAGTTTTGTAATTAAAATTACATTTTTTATATCGGTTGTCACACGAACCGTTATAGAAACATAATCTTACATCTTTCATATCGGTTCTATTCCATAACCGTTATAGAAAGTGCAATAATTTAGACTTCCATAACGGGTCACAAAAACACCCGTTATAGAAACGCAAAAACTTAGGTTTTCATTCGCAGCTCAGATCTCCCTCATCTTCCACCGTCTCTCCCTCCCACCACCGTCTCTCCCTCTCACCATTCGCTTCCACCACTGTCTCTCCCTCTCACTGCGCCTCGTTGTTGCACCTCCTTGCTGCATCTCGTTGTGTCTCTCACTTCTCACTGACGGCACATCAGCTATCTCTCTCCCAGCACCTATCTCTCGCAGACTCGCACTCACCTCACGCTCAGTTCTCACTGAGGTTTTGCTTCGTTTTACTGATTTCTGTTGATACTCTTGCTTCGTTTTTTCTTCATTTTTTGATTTCATTTTCTGCCTTATACTCTTGTTATTTGGTGATGTTTGATGCTATACTTGCTAGATCTTTGTCTTCGTTTTACTGATTTCGTTTTCCGTTGATATCTTGCTTCGTTTTTGCCTCATTTTTTGATTTCGTTTTCTGCCTTACACTCTTGCTGTTTGGTGATGTTTGATGCTATACTTGCTAGATCTTTGTCTTCGTTTTCACTTTATATATGTTTGATGCTATACTTCGTTTTTTGATCTTGCCTTCAGATCTGAGCCTGTATTCTCTTGATCAATAAGATCTGACTGTATTCTCTTGATCTTGCCTTCAGATCTAAGCCTTCTGGAAAAATCATTTAAATTGCAAGCATCTTGTTATCTTGCTAGGTGTTGCAGATCATACTGCATGGAAATGCTGAATTTGAAGCTATTGATGTTGTCTTACAGGTAAAGTTTAAATTCAGATTTTATTTCCTCTCGCTAAAAAGCAGCAGTCTTGAAACAAACTAACTGTAACAAATGTCATGCTATTTTTTGTTATCTTACTGATACAGGGAAATCATGTATTTGAAGTTCCAGATGGCTACAAAATGAAGGTCATGCCAGGAACCTCAGGTCTAATATCCTTTAGAAATTCCCACAGGTGTGTTTTATTCTTTCAACTAGAATTAGAATTAAAATTAAGATGGTGCTATTACTGAGTGGATATGAAATTCACCTCTAAATGAATTAGTGCATCACATTTGTCTTTTGTTTGTTAATGTACTTTAAATCAGTGAACAATGTTTATCTTTTATGCAGGTTCTGGACTATCAAGCTCTTCAACATTTGTTTGTTCTTCCACAATTGCTATTATGGCTGCTTTTGGTGTCAACTTTCCAAAGGTGTTGTAGTAATAATATGTACTATTTTGTGCATGATAATGAAATTCAACTAATCAGTTTTACCCTACCTTCATTCACTACAGCCTACAGGATAGCATTACAGAAATAATATCTGATTGGTGTTTGTTTATATTATTTACATTTTTTTTCATTATGTTGTACTTAATTAACTGTGCAATTCTAACAGAAAGAAGTTGCACAACTTACATGTGACAGTGAACGGCATATTGGTACACAATCTGGTGGAATGGATCAGGTTCTATACATTTTCCTTTACAAATATATTCTATTCTACTTTCAATTTGAGTGGACATGGACACGCTGCATTCCTGATCCTTTTTTTCCAGGGAAATCATGTATTTGAAGTTCCAGATGGCTACAAAATGAAGGTCATGCCAGGAACCTCAGGTCTAATATCCTTTAGAAATTTCTTCGACTTATGTTAGTGTTGCTATTAGTAATATCCGTATGTAATACTTGGCCATTTCTTTGTTTTTCTGTCTAGTCATAGAAAGTTGCTGATATAAGTACATGAATCACGGTTTGCATTAATTCAGGTTTAGCAATCCAGTTGGATCCGATTGAACAGGGTATGATGGACACTGGAAGCTGGCACTGGGATTACAAGATAGAAGGTTCTCACATTCAGCTAGAATTAGTAGAATCATAGACCACTAACCACATCAGATATCTCTCTGTTTTCTTCTAGTTTTTTCTTATTTGTATTATTATGATCTCAATGTAAGTAACAATGTAATTAACATTGTTGGCAGACTTATGTTAATTGTTGGCAGAATTTAGTCTTTTATAAATCGTGTTGTCTCGTCAAAAACCGAACCAATACAAACCGCTTTGTATGGACAGCGAATAGAGAAAGAGAATATTGTATAAGCTGATTAATTCTTCATTGTTAATAATATCCTGGATGCAATAGATTTTATTGGTAGCTTATTTGTATGGAAAGTGATCTTGGAAACCTCACTTTTTTTTTTTAAAAAAAGAGACTTTTCATATCGGTTCCCATAGAAAATCGATATTAAAAATCAGTATTCATATCGGTTCCCATATAAAACCGATATAAAAAGTCTCTTTTTTAAAAAAAAAAAACTGACTTTTCATAACGGTTCTAGGGGCAACCGATATAAAAACAACTTTTCATAACGGTTCAGGAACCGATATGAAATGTCCCTATTTTTTATATCTCCTTTTTTCGGCATCGGTTCAGGAACCGATATGAAATATCAATTTTAACCGATATGAAATGCCTTTTTTTCCATGAGTGGGTTTAATCCACCACGCCAACGATACTATGGAGGTTCTTAATTTAGATATAATGTGACATTGAGGGGCTAATCGGCACCACATTCTAATTCAACCTCGTCACAGCACCCGACATCCAAGTTCAATTTTCCATTTGAGAACATTTATTTGATAGATGTTTAATCAGTAAATTATTGAGATAGCACCGCCATGACTGAATTAACTGCAAATCTTCACTGCATAGCTCCTCATTATTCTAATATGCAATAAATGGTTGCTCAGCATGCTCATAGAAATCATTGACAAAAAGGAAATTATATACATGTCTTAATTTCATCAATGTGCAAAGCACAAAGGCATCACTAAAGTTAAACACATATATCTTTTTGAGGCTGCTAAATAATTATTCACTAGTGCAAAATCAGGAAAAGAATTAGACATTTAAAGTCAGACGCTCAGATGCCTGACTTTATATGTTGAGGCGGTGGCAAACTTGTAATTAAGAAGCAAAACTCGTGAGTTTTAAAGTCAAGCAAATACACGCCTGACTTCTAAAGTGAAAAAATAAGAAAAAAATTAGACTTTTGAAGTCAGGCGTGTATTCGCCTGACTACATAAGTAGACACGGTGGCAAACTTGTAATTAATGGTGAAATTCTTTTTTTCTATTTTAGTACTTTAGAAGTCAGGCGTTAATATGCCTGACTTCTAAAGTACTAAAATAGAAAAAAAGAATTTCACCCTTTTCATTCGCCTCACTCTCACTCTCAGAACACTCTCCTCTCCATTCTCACTCTCTCACGCGAACCCTAAAACACAAAACGTTTCATTCAGAGAGAGAAAGGGAAAAAAACAAGGAAGCTTGTGTGCAGAAGCTCTCTTTCCCCCTCCGTTCATCGCCCTCTCTCACATCGCGAACGACCAGCAAACCCTCTCACGCTATGTTTTTCCCTCTCCATTTCGTTTCCACCTTTCCGAGTCGTGGTCGCAGCGAGTCATCGTATCAAGGTCCGCGTGGTCGTTCACCCGTGGCGTTCGGGACAGAGGAATCGATTTTGGAGCCCGTGGATACGTCGAGCTCCTGGGATAGCATTTCGGTCACGATTCGGTTTCGACCGTTGAGGTAATTCTTGGATCTGAGATTCTGCTTTGGGATCCATTCACCGCAGAAGTGATTTTTTTAATTTTGACTTCTCTCTCTCTCAGAACCCGTCATGTTCTCCACTCTCAGATCTCACGCCGTTTTCACTCTCAGATCTCACTCTCAGAACACGAAGCTCAGATCTCACGCCGTTCTCCGCCTCGCCGTGCACTTAGTTCGCGAACTCGTCGCCACCACTCCACCCTCCGGCGCGCGTCTCTTCTTCGGTCGTGGCTCACAGTTTCGTCGCTGTTTGTCTTCTCTACCAGGTGAATCACCTTCCCTTTTCTCTTAGACCTATAAATCTTTTAGTTTCTGCATTTTCTGTTCATATATTTTGTTTAAAGTGGTGATGATGTGTTTGTCTTGTGTTTGGTTTAATAATGTTTTAGGATGTTGATGTGGGAAGATGGGTTTTGTCGAGGAAGAGGTTCAGGAAGTTGTGTAAATTGACTTTTTATCCATAGAAAGTGTGTTACGAAACAAAATTTGAAAGCATAAAATATGAGTTGAGCAAAAGTAAAAGTAAATTCGGCTTTCATCACATCAAATCATCTAACCCTTTTGCTGCAGCTCTTTGCTATGGGCAGGAGCAAGAGAGGACACCCTCAGTTATTGTCATCGGTGGTGGAATGGCAGGAATTGCTGCTGCACGTGCACTTCACGATGCTTCATTTCAGGTATTTTACCTATATTGTTTTATGATTTATTCATCCTGGAACTCCTATGTTGCTCTATTGTAGAATCCTCTAGCGAAAGGTTCTCTAACATACATTTGTTATTTGTGGACTGTATTTAATTGATGTGCTCTTTCACACTTAAGAAATGAGTAGCCTGACAGTAATTCATTGTGTTTACCCTAATAATGTAGCATTATGTTACTGAGATGTTTCTTATTTGAAAATTGAACCTGCATATCTTTGTATGTTCACATCCCTTTTTTTATTGAACAACCTGATAGTAATTCATGTGTGTTTGCCACAATATGAAGTGGCAAAATGATGACTTAACAAACACATTCAAGTGCTCTTGTTTGAAACTTTAACCAACATATTTTTGTACCCTGAAGTCAATTAATATGCATTTTCTGAGTTGGGGACTAAATATATGGTGTTTTACTATAAAAAATTTGTCAGGTTGTCCTCTTAGAGTCAAGGGACAGACTTGGTGGCCGAATTCACACTGATTATTCATTTGGCTTTCCTGTTGACCTGGGAGCATCTTGGTAAAGCCTATTATCTTTATATTCTGATGTATTTACATGTTGGTGAGAATGTAAAATTTTATCCATTAATATCTTTATAAAATGCAACACACATTTCAGGTTGCATGGAGTTTCCAACGAGAATCCACTTGCTTCAGTTATTGGGAGGCTGGGGCTACCCCTTTACCGTACAAGCGGGGATAACTCGGGGCTCTATGACCATGATTTGGAAAGGTAGGCACCTAGGTTTTGAGATTATATATTTGTTCGCACCTAGGTTTTGATATTATATATTTGTTAGTTGTTTTTCGGTGACCAAGTAAATAAGTCAAAATCTTCTCGTCATTTTGCATGGTAGAAATCATCTATGCTACTTTTTTAATTGAAACTCATTGACTTCTCGAAGCTATGCACTTTTCGATATGGATGGGAATCAAGTTCCCCAGGAGTTGGTAACAAAAGTTGGTGAAGTATTTGAGACAATTTTACAAGAGGTAGGTCATTTATTTATTAATTTGTTTATATTCCTACTTGTTTTGTTAACCAACTGAACTGTGTTTTACATATCCAATTATCACTTCTTTTGTTTGATTCTGCATATAGTCATTGTTTGATTCTTTTGTTTGATGCAGACAGATAAAGTAAGAAAGGCATCCAGTGATGACATGTCCATACAGCGTGGTCTTTCAATTGTGTTCGAAAAGAGTCCGGAATTGAGGTTATTACTCGCATAAAAGTTAATTTCTTTGATGTGGTTAATGGTTTTTTGTAAGGCAGTTAAATAATATGACTTCCACTCTTTTTTGAAGGTTGGAAGGGCTTGCCCATAAGGTGCTTCAGTGGTACCTATGCAGAATGGAGGGATGGTTTGCTGCAGATTCTGATACAATTTCACTGCAGAAATAGAATATGTGGAAGGTTATGATGAACTTGAAGAGGAAGATGACATAGAAGAATTCGGTGATTTTGCAATTCACGAGTCACGAGGCGATGATGAAAATGGTAACATTTGGTTTACATGCTTTGGTTTAGAAGTTGAACATATTTTTTATATGTATTGAAATAGTGAAATTGGTTATGAAAAATTGGTTATTGAAATATTGAAATAGTAAAATATCTCTTCACTTCAAGGATTTTACTTTTAGTTAACTGAAACCTAGATACAAAAGATTCCATATATGCATGGTATTGGTATTATAGTTAGGACTTAAGTGAGTCATGCTGATGGTTTCACTGAGCTGGGTAGACATAATTAATTGGAGAGTGGTATTATCTTAGTTTATGTTCAACTTCAAAATAACTACTGCAATTCCTTGATGAGAATTTTATTGGCTACATAATTTATGCTCTAGTTATTTGTCAATGACTCCATTTGTTCTAAAAAGCAAGAGCTTGATGAAGTCTACTAATGCAGCTGGAAGCACTGAAGATGAAGATGAAGATGAAGATACAAAAGCACTTGATCAAAGGAAAGCCAAAAGGAAAATGACTTTAGCTTCAAAGAAACTTGAGAAGCTTGCCCTTGATTCCAAATCAAAGAAGGCAAAGGTCCTGGTTGAGGTAATTACATACTGTTTCTTTCTATAAAAAAATTTCGTTCTCTTTATTGGATTTTTGTTTGTACCGCTTTGATACAAATTTCGTTCTCTTTATGTTATATCACTTATATGTGCGTGTTTAATTTTATCCATGTACTGACAGTTATCTGTATCTATCAAATTCTTGCTCATTCCCTTTCTCTTACTTGATGTACTACATAGTATTATTATGGTTCTGTGTTTGCTCTACCAAAGTTGGCAAGTTACATTCTAAAAGTTGTAACAAATAATTATACCAAATACATTTGGTTGTAATTTTGTGGTTAGCATTCTCGTGTTTGAAAACCAATTAATTCGACGCTAATTTTTTGTGGTAACTACATGAGTTCTGTATGGTGTAAATTTAAATTAGTTCTGTATTAGGGTGATTTTCTTTGTTGATAGCTATGGAGTTTAAAGTTGTATGAAATGCCTAAAATTCCTTTGTGGTTATAAAAATTATAATACAAGTTACAACCTTGATTTTCATTGTTTTCAGGTGGAGCGTGATGATGGTGATGAAAGACAAAGGGCGGTACTGTAGATTGCATTTCATGTTAGTTACTGATAGGAGGGGAAGCTGCTATATGAGAAAAGTAATTTTGATTGTTATTTCTTTATAGATAATTCATTTGTGAATTGCTGCTTCTTCTGATTCTTGTAGTTAGATATGTATTTGTGATGGAATTATGTGGAAGTCATTATATGTTTGTATTTGTGTGGAATATATAATTTGATATTGTTGTAAGATTGTCTTGATATAAGATTATAAATGAAAAAAAGTGTGTTAAAATTAGCAGTCATTATTTAGATTAGCTGGCTACCAAATAATTTTTTTTTTTAAAAAAAACGAACTTTTAGAGTTAGGCGAAACTAAAGCCTGACTTTAAATCATACTTACGAAGTCAGGCAAGAATAAATGCTTGACTTTAAATCATACTTACGAAGTCAGGAAATAATAAATGATTGACTTTAAAACAGACTTACGAAGTCAAGCAAGAATAAATGCTTGACTTTAAATCATACTTACGAAGTCAGGCAATAATAAATGCTCGACTTTAAAACAGACTTAGGAAGTCAGGCGAAATAAATGCTTGACTTTAAAACTGACTTACGAAGTCAGGCGAAATAAATGCTTGACTTTAAATCAGACTTACGAAGTCAGGCTATCGCTTGACTTTAAAACTCCTGACATACAAAGTCGACTTAATAAAAGTCAAGCGGGCGCCTGACTTTAAATCCCCTTTTCGCCTGACTTTAAATCCTTTTTTGCACTAGTGATTTGACCAAAATATTGATTTAGGATCTTGCAAGATACATGTTTAATATCTGTGCTCAATAGATTCGTAATTTCTAAGTAATTAGTAGTCACTATCATGACACATATATACTTCTAAGTCATCTTTGTCAACATCTAAAGGATTAGCATGCACATTCCCTATATGGTACCGCAATCATCTAAATCATGCGTAGGTTCTTGTTGTTTTGAATGGCCGATGTGATGCATTGAGACTTACCTTAAATCATTATTGCATTCTTTTGATACATGACAAGATGAGCACTGTACACACTCGCGTTGTTATTACTTTTTTGGGTAACCTAACACTGATCACTCTAATGACGATGTCTTTCTTTGGAGTTTGTGTTTGGTTCTTTTTGATAGGAGTTAACGGAGAGTGGGGGCTACTAAGAGCTTGGACACCACATACGTAATTTGTGAACTTGCTTGTTCGCTCTGTTAGCACACCTGGTAATCCTGGAATATACTAGCTATAAGGCCAACATTGATATGCGCACCTACACGACAAGAAGGTTGCCTCTAGCAAAAGAGCGCAATTTAATCATAATTGTAGAGAACTCCCTTTCGGCGAAAAAAAGGATGGGCAAGGACCTTATTCCATGCTAATGATGTTATCACATATTTTTTGGATAAAATATGATTGCAGTTGGCCCATTCAAAAGAGTGGACCAGTTCGAATGGAGTAGGGGTTAAAGCAAACTCTACTTCTACAAGAAACACAGTCGACACCTAGGAAGAATAGGAACCTATGGCTTATGTAGATAAATTGCATGTAACTAATAGTGATTAATAATCGTTGCTGACGTCTGCCCATGAGGTTGTTTTCTTTTACGCAGGCATCGATTTCGCTTGATGAACCTACGTCAAGATGTTGTATTACATTAGATCGGCTCAAGGCACTTGCACCCAGGGTGATGCGCCTTAGCAGATACAGAGTGTTCGGAACACTTGTGCTTCCATTTCATTTCAATTTTATATCTCACCTACAAATATCCTGTATGCTCGCATCTGTTGTTTCATTTCAAGTATGGGGTGCACCCAACGATCCTTGTTAAGGGCACAAGAAACTGAGCATTCGGTTAGATACATAGTACCCTTTAGTAGAGGATCTGAGCCTGTGAAGACACATCATCAATCCGGCTCTAGACACCTGCGTGGAGGTGCTAAGCCTCACACGGTCAGCTCAATGCAGTCGCGCAGAGGTGCTAAGCCTCATTGGTACATCGACGAGTTGACCTTCATCGAGGATTCAGGCGACTTTAAAGGTAGTCGCTCCTCGCCTTGATTCGAGTTAGGTCGAGCCAAGTCTTGGAAACCTGAATCAAAGGAGGGTCGGTCTCATGACCATCTCGACTTTCAGGCGACTTTAAAGGTAGTCGCTCCTCGCTTTGATTCGAGTTAGGCCGATCCAAGTCTTGGAAAACTGAATCAAAGGAGTGCCGGTCTCGTGACCATCTCGACTTTCAGGAGACTTTAAAGGTAGTCGCTCCTCGCTTTGATTCGAGTTAGGCCGAGCCGAGTCATGGAAAACTGAATCAAAGGAGGGCTGGTCTCGTGACCATCTCAACTCGATAGTAACGGCCTTAGAGGAAAACACAAACTCGATAAATTGCGCTAAAGGAGGATGAAGTCACGCGTTAGTCTTTCTAACTTGGATAATTTTCATGGTCATGTTATGGTTATAGAACCGACACACGGCTGAGAAATTAAATCTAAGTGAAAGAAAGAGCTTTGTAGCACATATATACCAGGGGCTTTGTGTTGCCATACAGAATTTGTATCAGATTGATCCGACTTTCCACATCTTGGAACGCCTGCTGACCTTGACAATATCACCGACTTCGATGTATTAACCTCGACGCGTTTGGGAAAAACGAATTTGGGCAGTCTCCTTCCACAGATCGGCGAGGCCGACATACCAATAACCGAGCATACGTGGTCCCACTACAGTGCCCGCCTAAGATCGATTTGTGGGGGCACCTTATCAAACTGATGTATGCCTCGGCCTAATCAAAGTTTGGGGTAACAAAGGCCTAATCTGCCGACCCTCCGAGACTAGATATCAGATAAAAGAAATGAATGTAGATACAAGTGTCAAAATATACTTGATCGAAAGTCCTCTAGTTCAGTGTTGAAATTGAAGGCAGATGTTAAAACTGGCGTGGCTTTCACGAGACAGCTTCGGGTTGGCTCCTAAGGTTGCCTTGGCGTCGCCATTTGGGACCTCGGGACCGACGGCGTCGGGCTTGCGCCTCACCGTATATTGTCGATCTCACCCATAGACTAGGGTGAAAACAACGCGCCCACGAACATCCAACAACCAGGATTTCATTCCACGGACAGGAAGCAACCTCGGTTGCAACACAGTACATCACCTCATTGCCATGCCAAGTCCCGTATGTACTCACGCGGTGGTTCACCGACCTTGACTTATCTCGCTAAAACTGACACTGATAATGTCGATGTCGCACTACTAATGTTGACAACACAGTTTGGCACCACGACTATAGAAAGTTCGATTCTCTTCCACGCGAGTTCATCTCACCTAGTTGCATGGTGAAATGCTTTCTGGTTTTCACAAGGTTCTCACCTCGTTACGCTCTACTCGAGAGAGATACCTTGTTGGCGCAAACCACTCACCCCCAACTCGGGGCCTGTAACAAGAGTCTCACAGTATTCAATTGTTCGATTTTAGAATTGGGCCTGCTCGACAACAGGGATTTCAGGACTTGATACGCTCACCTTTGCCCTCTTTGAGGTATACACTATCACAGTTTATGTTCATTGCAGAACTTAAATGTTGCTAAAAGAACATCCACAACTCAGGGACAAGTCCGGTGTACAAATCACGACGATAACGTATGTGTGACTATAGTACACGAACTATTATTTCATTCATTATTTAGCTAACTTCAGCAGGTTGGATGTCTTACGAGGAAGATTTTGCTCACAAGTCGGCCCCACAACTTGTGCAACCGACTTCGGGGGGGCACTGTTTCGGATCCAACTTTGGCTAGAGATAATGGGCCTAGGAGCCCAATTGTAAGCAAGCCCAGTCACACCACTATATATACCACTCACACTCTAAAATAAGGGAAGCTTTTTCCGCTCCTCTCATATGACCCATCTTTATTATGGACTGGCTTGGGCGTCGGAGTGCTCGGACCTCGGCCATGTCATCTCAGATTTCGGATTTCCATCTCAGCATCACCATCGTGAGGTACGATTTTCTCTCTGTGAGTTCCGTTCGAAACACATTCATTTTAGTTTCATTTGAATAGAAGAGCAAGAGAAAAACTAGAAAGAAGAGAAAGAGAGAGCTCGAGGAAAAGAGAGAATGGGGAAGGGAAGGGTTCACACTTAAAACCCTATTCCAACTTCTGAACTAAGATCAAAAGGAAGCCCTTCTTCCCTTCATCTCCTTTCTTCCAAGAGCTAGAAAGTGATTGTCTTCAAAACCCCAAAAATCTGAACTTTACCAATACACTTCCTTCACTTCATTCTTGTCTTGCATGTTCCATTTTCTTCCAATAAAGAACATTGGAACCATATTAGAGCTGAAACATCACTTCATAAGGTTTTGGGAGCTCACATTGTAGATTGAAGCCCATTTGATAGATTGGGAAGATGAGGGGTTTCGAGTAGCTAGGAGAGGAAAAGATAGCTTGGTGATGTTCTTAAGAATCAAGTTCTTGCATGTTTGGTTAGAGGAACTAAAGGCTGGGAATAAAGCTCAACAAGGGAATGCATGTGGGTAAGGGAACATCAAAGTTAAGTTAGGTTGGAGTCTAGAGCTGATACTTGAAGTTCTAGGAGCTTGTAGAGTGTTGGAAGTTCATTTCTTGCTTGATTGTGTGTGTACCACTACTTGAGGTGAGTTCTTTAACCAAAATGCGTTATTGTTGATGTTCTTTTTACCATTAACTAAATGTTGTTTTGAATCTCAAGTAAATGCATGTGTATTTGTTGATTGGAATTAAATTTATGTGCTGCCCGAGATTTGGTTTGAGCTGAATTGGTTTATGTTTGATTTGTTGAGATGAGTTATGTGTGTGATTGACCGTTGAGCAAATCTACTATAAATTCCTTGAAATTGTGTTGTGTAACAGGAGTTTCTTTGAAACTTTAGAGTGGATTACAGTTGAGAATGAATGGGAGTAAGTATTGGTACCAAAGGAATGAGCAATTTTCATGAAAATAGAGTTTTTGTTGAACTGTGCAGGAGGCCCGGACCGTGCGCCTGGGAGGCCCGGTCCGTGCGTTAAATTCTGTTACCCCGCCCCAAATTACTTCAATTTCACTTTTTTTGGTACCAACCCTTATCTAATCCCATTCTTAACCTAATCTAAGGTATTCTAGATGTATATGGAACAATTTCATTTAAGTTTAATATGAAATTGAGTAAGTTTTGGTTCACGGTTTATATATTGAATGATATATTTATCGAGTGAGAAAAACTAATGAGTCGAAATAAATACATAAAACACCAAGAGGATGAAGATCCTAAGCAAAGAGCATACTTGGTAAGGGGAAGTCATGAGCCCTAAGCCAAGGCCCAGAATAAGTTGACTCGGTAATAGCTATTATCGGGTGGGTTCACCGGGGGAATAGCGTAGTGATTGTCCGGGGTTGTGCTAAGACAAGTGAAAAGATAAGTAAAACACTGATAGATTAAGAGTGAGGGGTCCCGAAAGAACTCATTGAGATTGTAAATCTCACTATATATGTTGTAGTGTTTTACAGATGAGTAGGGCACAACTAAGCAAATAGAGAAGATGTAGCTGCTGAATGGGCTACGAGAGTTTAAAGGATCCTTAGGGGTCAAGTTTACATTTTCTTAGTCTACCCTAGTATTGTAATATGTATTATTAGGAGATTTTCACATTTGATTGTATAATCAAAGTTATTGTAATAGGTAAATCGTACTTTCGGATTTAAACAAGTTTTTAAGTAATGACTCATGTTGAACTGTTATCAGTTATGTCATTAAGTTTTCCTTTTTTGTATTTATACATCTTGGACTAAGTCATGATGGTTTATTCCGTCGAGATATGTTGTGTTCAATCCTTAAGTAGGTTTAGATCTCTGATTTATGCGAAGTGTTAAGATTCTCGGTATTTCTTCTAAGGTTGAAATACTAGGATGTTACATTGGGCAAGAATTTCTCGTGTTTTGGGTCAGATGGAAAATCAATGAGTAGAATTGATAGATTCTTGTTGTCGGAAGGTATAATATCTTGGTGGAATGTTTGGGCACAGTGGATAGGGGATAGGGACGTGTCTGGCCATTCAAGTTTGAATTGGGGGACGAAGCCATTTAAGTTCAATAATTGTTGGTTAGAACACAAAGATTTCATGACGTTTGTACAAAATGCTTGCAAAGGTTTTGGCAGGTAGGCTTAAAGGTGTATTGAGAAATGTTATCTCTGATATTCAGAATGCTTTTCTTCCCAGAAGATAGATTCTGGATGGCGTAGTGGTGGTGAATGAGGTTTTGGAAATGGCAAAAAGAAGTAAACGAGGTTGTTTAGTGCTAATTAAAGGCTAATTTCGAAAAAGCCTACGATTTAGTATGTTGGAATTATCTGGAGTACGTGCTGCTAAGGCTGGGTTTTAATGAAAAGTGGAGAAAATGGATGAAAGTTTGTTACTCGTCTAATTTCATTTCGTTCCTAGTGAATGGTAGCCCAACAGAGGAATTTGTAGCACAAAAAGGGTTGAAGCAGGGTGACCCATTAGCTCCTTTCTTGTTCTTAGTAGCTGCTGAAGGGTTGGCGGGTTTGGTGCGCAAAGGGGTTGAATCTCAGTGCTTAAATGGTTTTAAAGTTAGTGATTCCTTATCTATCTCAATGTTACAATTCGCGGATGATATAATCTTTATGTGTGACGGAGGAGAGAAGAGTATTTGGTGTTTCAACGTTATCTTGAGAAGTTTTGAAATGGTATCGGGCTTAAAGGTCAACTTTTCCAAGAGCAGTATATTAGGCTTCAATTTAGAAGAGATCGTGTTGAGGGGTATCTCTCATTTTCTTTCTTGCAATATTGGATTGATCCCTTTTAAGAAGGTTTCTTTGGGGAGGAGATGAGGATAATAAGAAGATGGCTTGGGTTAATTGGGAACTTATATGCACTCCTAAATGTAGAGGTGGACTTGGGGCTAAAAACTTAGAAGCTTTTAACATGACTCTCCTCTCCAAATGGCACTGGGTGGCTACATTGCCAAACGAAGAGGCTCAAAATGATGCTAATATGCAGAACTTACAAGTGTAGCGGTGGTTCTGAGACTTTGATAATGTGGGGTGCAGATGTTTTGATTAAGTTAGTTTTGAATGTGATGCCTGGCCTGTGAAAATGAATTTCCAGGATACAATTTATACTGATAAGGATAAAGTAAGAAGATGGAGATATTGTTGCAACAATAACAAATTGGATACTATTCTTAGGCTGGTGGTATTGATTTATATGAAGCCTATTTTTATAGACTTTCAACATAATCAGGTTGTTGTATCGATAATGAAGGTTGAAGAGTTGGCTCTCCATATGAATAGTGATTCTGCAGTGCCTTTGTGCTTGATTATTGAGTTCTGACAAAGTAATATAAATAAACTTATCTGCTAAAAATTATACATAAAAGTAACAAAGATCGATCATAAAAAATAGTGGTCAACTTGTTGGGGATAAACACGTGAAAGGGACAAGAAAACGAAGTGGCGGCACTAAGGACAGGAGGAATGAATAGGGCAATATAATATTAGGTAAAAGCTGCACTGAATTTCATAAAAGTAGGGTACTAAATTACATGCTACTGACGTCTATATTTATATACAATGAAACAGGCCCAGGCCCATAATTTCGACTAGCCCATTTCGACTGGCCCATTTCGACTAGGTTTCTAACTACACCTACTATTATTACAAGCAATAGAATTACAAGGCATATCTCAATATTCCCTCCTAATTCACATTGCTGAGTGACATCATCCCAAGCATTGTTCTCAGTTCTTCGAATCTTCCCTTTTGCAATGGCTTGGTCATTGCATCAGCTACTTGAAGTTCCGAACAGCAATATTCCAGATTCAGCTTCTCATTGTTTACTTGATCAAGCAGGAAGTGATATCTGGTTTCTATGTGCTTCGACCTACCATGTGCAACAGGATTCTTGGCGAGATCTATCGCAGACTTGTTGTCGATCAACAACTTCATTCCTTCGACCCTGTGCACTCCAATTTCGACCAATAGCATGCTCAGCCATGATGCTTGACATGCTGCAAAGGAAGCAGCTACATACTCTGCTTCACAGGAGGACAACGCAACTATACTCTGCTTCTTCGAGCACCAAGAGATGGGTGTCGATCCATACATGAAGACATACCCACTTGTGTTTTTTCGATCACTCCTGTCTCCACTCCAGTCGGAGTCAGTGTAGCCAAACACTTCATTACCATTCTTCGACACACTCTTGCTAGGGAACAGAATACCATAACTTTGTGTTCCCTTTACATACCTTAGTACTCTTTTTGCAGCTACCATATGAGAGCTTTTCGGCTTCTCCATGAATCTGCTGATCATTCCGACACTAAACATAATGTCAGGTCGAGTGTTGCACAGGTACCTTAGGGAGCCCACGACCTGTTTGAACAAGGTGGCATCTACTTCAATCCCTTCGTCGTCTTTCGACAGCTTGCTGTTTGTGTCTGATGGTGTCGAAACTTCCTTGCAGTTGCTCATGTCGAATCTTTTCAGGATATCAGCTGCATACTTCGACTGGTGCAGGAGTATACCCTTACTTGTCTTGGTAAACTCCATCCCCAAGAAATATGATAGATGTCCCAGATCACTCATTTCAAATTCTGACATCATCACTTTCTTGAAGGCTTCGACTTCATTGCTGCCAGTTACAAGTAGATCATCTACGTACAGGCACAACAACAACTGAGTCGAAGTTCCATTCTTCTTCACATATACTCCATGTTCATTAGTGCATCTAATGAACTTCTGAGCCAAGAGAAATCCATCAATTCTCTTGTTCCACGCTCTTGGAGCTTGCTTGAGCCCATACAGGGCCTTGTCCAGCTTATAGACTTTGTCTTCTTTACCCTTCGACTCAAAACCAGGTGGTTGACAAACATAGACTTCCTCCTCCAGAGGTCCATTCAGAAATGCTGACTTTACATCTAGTTGATGTAGGGGCCAGCCTCTATGACTTGCCAATGCTACTACCAATCTTATGGTTTCGATCCTGGCTACTGGGGCAAATACCTCATTGAAATCCAAACCAGGTTTCTGCAGGAACCCTTTGGCTACTAGCCTGGCCTTGTACTTGGCCACTTCTCCATTGGGCTTGACTTTGGTCTTGAAGACCCACTTCACCCCTATGGCTTTCTTTTCTTTTGGAAGTTCGACTAGCTTCCAAGTATCATTTTTCTCGATTGATTTCAACTCGTCAATCATTGCTTCCTTCCACTGCTCGTGACTAAGGGCTTGCTCCAGGCTCACTGGTTCTGCTTCTGCCATTAGTGCAAAGTGTGTCAGGTCTCCCTCTGCTGTAATAGCAGAATCTGGGTAAGTGTCGAATCCTTCTAGTCTTACTGATCTCTGCCTTTCCCTTTGCGACCTTCTTAAGGGTTCGATAGCAATGGGTTCTTCTGGCTCTTCAGTTTCGACCTCTTCATTCTGATCATCTCGATCAGAAACTTCGCCGAAGTCCATCATTGTAGTTTTCTCACAGCCTTCTTCCCAGTTCCAATGTTTCGACTCATCTACTACGACATCTCTGCTTTTCACTATTTTCTTCTGCACAGGATCATATAGTTTGTATGCTCCTGTCGAATGATAGCCAACAAGGATCATTTGTTGTGCTTTATCATCCAGCTTGCTTCTTAGTTGCTCAGGGACATGTCTATAGCATACTGAGCCAATTATTCTGAGATGCTTGACACTTAGCTTTCTTCCTAGCCAAGCTTCTTCAGGTGTCTTCCCAGTCAATCTCTTTGTGGGGCATTTGTTCAGAATATACACTGCTGTGGCTACAAGTTCTCCCCATAAACTATGAGGTAGCTTCTTCTCCTTCAACATACTTCTTACCATGTTGAGGATGGTCCTGTTTTTCCTCTCAGCAGTACCATTATGCTGAGGCGTGTAAGGTGTAGTGACTTCATGCACAATTCCTTCTTTCTCACAGAATTCGACAAATCCATGAGAGTTGTACTCACCACCTCCATCGCTTCTAAGGGTTTTGATTTCACATTCACTCTGCTTTTCAAACATTACCTTAAACTTCTTGAATATTTCTAGTACTTCACTCTTTCTTTTGATCAAATACACCCAGGACATTCTAGTGTATTCGTCAATGAAGGTGACAAAGTACTTATTCCCTCTTAAGGAACATACTTCGAAAGGACCACAGACATCAGAAAATATCACCTCTAGCTTCTTCTCTGCTCTGCTAGGTACTTCTGATTTAAACGAGTTTCTTGGTTGCTTCGACTTGCAACAACTCTCGCAAACTTCAACAGGTACTTTTACTGCAGGCAACCCATGAACCATCTTCTTTTCATGTAGTTGACTCAAGCTTTTGAAGTTGAGGTGGCCAAATCTCCTATGCCATTTCTAGTGCTCCTCTTCGACAGTGGTCTGGAGACAATGTTCTTCGACTACTTGCAGTTTTATCTTGAAGGTTCTGTTACTCTGCATTAAGACCTTCAGGATCAGCTTCTTGGTCGAATCGAACAAACTGAGACTGTTATCACCCATTTCGACGGTGAATCTCTTCTCGATCATCTGCCCAATACTTAGTATATTGCTCTTCATGGCTGGTACATAAAATACCCCTTGGATGTAGCACCACTTACCATCTTTCGACAGGAACTTTATGGTACCTACTCCTTCAGCAGTAACTCTACTGTTATCTGCAAACCTTATCTTTTTGCTTATCTGCTCCAGTTCGACAAACCACTCCTTGTGACAACACATGTGATTTGAGCATCCTGTGTCGAGATACCATTCGACAGACTTCTCTTCAGTCGAATTTGTATCAGCCTTCAACAACAGTAATTCTGGGTCAGTAGCTGTCATGAATGACAATTCTTCATTATCATTGCTGGCAATGTTGGAGGCATCACCAGTGTTTCCACTGCCCTGCCACACACACATCGCACAAGTATTTTGAGCATCACAAGTGAATCAACTTATACAAGTTTTCCCACTATTTTGCTCGCTACTTTCAGCAATTCCTTCATTGAGTCGAATCTCATCTTCGACAGCCATCAACATTAACTCCTCTGAGTCAAAGTCCGAGTCATCATCATTAGCAAACTTGGCTTCTGCATCTTTATCCCTAGGAACTTTCTTGTTTTTACACTTGTTCCTATAATGCCCAAATTGCTGACAGTTATAACACTGAACTTTCGACAGGTCTCCCTTCTTCTTGTCGAAAGATCCTTGTTCTTTCTTCTTACTGCTTGATCCCTTTTCTCTACCCTTCTCTTTGTTGCCTGCCTTCCAATTTCACTTAAAGGAGTATGAAAGCAAGGCTTGTTCAGTTTCTTTCTCAGAACTTCTCTGCCTTATTCTCAATTCATGCGCCTCTAAGGAACCCAGAAGTTCATCTAACTTCAATGTATCTAGGTCCTTGGATTCTTCGATAGCAGTAACAACGTAGTCGAATTCCAGGGTTAAGGATCTAAGCACCTTTTCGACTTTATTTACTTCAGTCACAGTTTCACCATTACCTTTCATTTGATTAGTTAATGCTACTAACCTCATAATGAAATCTCCAATCAATTCTCCATCTGTCATCTTCAAGCCCTCGTACTGCTTCCTGAGCGACTGTAGACGTATCTTCTTCAGCCTATCTGCTCCTCCATACGAGTTCTTTAGGATGTCCCAAGCTGCCTTTGCTGAATCACAGTCGATGATCAGGATGTTGGAATCAACGCATTGGTGAATAAAAAACAGCCATTTTCCATCTTTCTTCCTCAGCGAATGGTGGTTGTTCCTCACCGCTTCAGTGGCGTTTGCTGCTGTAATACCCTAATTTTGTCCTATCCAAAAATAAGAAATTTTATTTATTTTTGATAAAAATAATTATTTTCATGCCATGTTTTATTTTATTTTGCTACAAGTTTTAATTTTTGAAAAAATAATAATAATTAGAAGTATCAAAACAAAATAAGCAAAAGAGGAAATGGGGGGGGGGGGTCTGTAAAAAAATATAGAGGTGCAATTGGGATTGGGCCATTTAAAGCCCATTCCTCCACCAAACCCAATCCAACTCCTTCCTAACCCAACACCCAACTCCTTCCTAACCCAACACCCAACTCCTTCCTAACCCAACACCCAACTCCATCCAACCCACTCCAACTAAACCCTAATTCGAATTCCACCCCTTCCAAACCCTAAAAAATTCGGCCACCCCCTCAACCCTAAAATGTGGCCACATTCACTCTCCCCCTAGCCCTAAAAGATGTCCACATTCATCCCCAAACCCTAGCCTAAAATTCGGCCACTTTTCCTTTATTCCCTCCTTGGAACTCACAATCCCACTTCCACACACTTCCCACTTCCCCACATCCACTTCCCCATACACGCCTCATCACTCTCTCACATCACTCCCCTCACATCACTCTCATCCCCAACGGCTCTCTCACTTCACACACGCCACCCACTCTCTCACACACTCACTCTCACTTCACACACTCAACCCTCATTCTTTCCTCCCCCTACGGCCTCTTTCTCTCTCTCTCATACACTCCTTCCATCTCCTTTTCTCTCACACAACCTCCAAAACATCATCCCCATCAAACCCTAGCCGTACAACCATCCCATCTCCTCTCCCTTCCACGCCTCCTTTCTCTTCTTCCCATGGTTCCTTTCATCATCCCCCTCTCAAGCCCTAGCCGTCCACCTTCCTTTCTCTTCCTTTCATGCTTCCTTTCACCATCCTCTCACGAAACCTCCATTTTCGGTGCCTCCTTTGTAACACCCCGTTTCTACCCTTTAATTTGTACGTCATTATCAGAGTACTTTCGTTTTCAAAAATAATAATTTAATTAATAGAAAAGAAATGTCACATCTTCATTGATAAAACTCATCGACTACGCCATTAACATTTGTGTAAAACGCATTCGTCACAAAAGTCGAACTTCAAAAATATCTCATCACAGCGGAAATAGCAATAACTCACCAAAATCGCTCAAACACGTCTCAAACATCAATAAAATTATTAAAACAGTTAATTAAATAAGTAATCAACTCCAACCCCGCCCCTAGGTGTTACAATATCAGAGAGCGACTCAAAACATCTCAACAGCTATAAAGGAAGGCAGCATGTCCTTCAATCGGAGTCACCTGCAGCGTTGCCACAATAGAGCAACATTCCAAGCAGAAGGGGTGAGAATTTTCAACAAAATATAATTAAGCATACAGCAGAGTAATATGAGCAAACGATCGCACAACATCATCATTAATATCAACTTCATCGTCGTTACACACAAAACCGAACAAAAATCACAATTCACATCACTCGTCATAAAAAAAATATGGATGCACATGAAGATGCAACCCACACCTGGGCATATGCATGATGGTACCATACTCGTCATAATAAGCCACTATGGGCACACCGTCACTGTTTTCTCGTCATAAATAAGCCACTATGGGCACACCGTCACTAAGAGGCCGAAGCCTATTCGTCATAAGATGCACATGCTATGAGACACTATGGACACATGTGCAATCACCAAAATTTGCTCACCCGGAGTACTCATCATCACCACCATAAGACACTCATAGAGTGTATTCATCATAGTCACCATATTAATATCACCACTCTTCATAAACAATCACATTCAAAAATAATGTAACAACATCTTTAAAATTATGGAATAAACATTTCACTTTCATACTTAGGAAGCGCCACAATTAAACTTGGGAAGAACATCTCATTTTCCAAGTGGAAGAAACCTCACATTTTTAACCGGAAAAATAGTAATAGTATCAAAGTCACATTTACACGCTCTTTTCTTTTACAAGGTACAGAAATTCGGTTAATAAACGCAACAAATCGAAGCTGAAAAACAGTGGCCATTTATGCGCAAAAGCAGTAGCACTTTGACATCAAATCGAAACTGAAAATAGTGGCCATTATTGCGCAAAAACAGTAGCAATTTTACATCAAATCGAAACTGAAAACAGTGGCCATTTATTGCACAAAAACAGTAGCAATTTTACATCAAATCGAAACTGAAACAGTGGCCATTGTTGCGCAAAAACAGTAGCATTTTTACATCAAATCGAAACTGAAAACAGTGGCCATTATTGTGCAAAAACAGTAGCATTCTATGGCTGAAACAGCAGCAAAAACAGCAACTTTAAATTGCAACACAACAGTATTTTATTGGTAAAAACAGCAACATGTTATTGTGAAAACAGCAACATGACAGCAGCAATTTATTGGTAAAAACAGCAACATTTCATTGACAGCAAACAGCATGATTAAATACAGCAACAACAATATATAATTGACAGCAAACAGCATAATTAAAATACAGCAACAGCAATACATAATTGACAGCAAACAGCATAATTAAAATACAACAACATAAATTCTGCATAATAGCAACATATCTATTTAAAAAAAACAGCAACTATAATTCTGCATAACAGCAACATATCTATTTAAAAAAAACACCAACTATAATTCTGCATAACAGCAACATATCTATTTAAAAAAAACAGCAACTATAATTCTGCATAACAGCAACATATCTATTTAAAAAAAAACAGCAACTATAATTCTGCATAACAGCAACGTATCTATTAAAAAAAACAGCAACACAATTTTATGGGGACAGCAACATAGTAAAATTTCAATTTCTTGTTATCATTCAAATAATCATACTCACATCACTCAATTTACCAAAGTTGTTTTTCAACACCAAGAATTCACCAAACATCAAATTTAACCACACCCCATTCACTAAAAATTCGAAACTCATCTCTTCCTATCATAGGGCAATTTCGCAAAATTCATCTCCTCACCTCCTAAGGTAATTCGCATATCAACATAATAATTAAATCCATCATTCCTCCTAACATGTAATTTTCGAAATTCAACCACTACCAAGAATCCCACAAACCCTTCTTATACTCAATTACATTAAATTGAAAATGCTCACCCTTACCTTAGATTAGATGAGAAGAAAGTCCTAGGAAGATGAACACCAAGATGGCCCTACACACCTTGGAACAAGTCGCAATCCCTTCCCCCTTTTCCTCTTGAGCTTCACGCAAAATCCCTTATTTTCCCCTTGGAGTTTTTCACGCAAACTCTCTTCTTTCTTGCACTCACCAAAACGGCGCCCAACCCTCTAACTCTCCACCTCTCAATTTCGCTAAAGCCTTCACCACACCCTAACTCTAATTAGGTCTAGGTTATGCGCTAACTTGCTGGATCATGGGCTTCTCCACTTAAGCCCGAGTCCACTTCCTTGATACCACCAATCCCTAATACCACACCCTCACATATTAATATAATTTTCTAAATAGTCAATTAGATCAAAAATAATTAAATTAATTAAAACACCTAAATACTTAATTAAATAAATTAATTAAATATTTAGGGTGTTACATCCTTCATCTCCTCTCTCACACGAAATCACCATTTTTGACATCAACACGCAAGTTACTGATGGTCTCTCCATAGTTCGTAGGTCCATCCAAAGGAAACATGTTTTCCATCTCGTTTTTCTCCAAGGCTCACACGCAAACGGATATATACACAAGGTTTGGTGAAAAAACCGAAAGACAAAGCACACCACTACGATTTCGGTTTTGTTAGTATAAATAGGGTTTCGGTTTTGAGGTAAGGGGGAGTTTTTTTTGAGAGAGGAGAGGGAGAGGCCGAAGTCTTGAAAGATTCAGGAGCAAGAGGAAGCAAAAGCGGATCTAGAGAAGTTTCTGTGAGAGGGAGATTATTTTTCGTTTTTCTCCTCTACTAAAATTTTCATAGTTTTATTTTTGTTGTTGTTATTGTTGGTAAAGTCTCACCAAAAGGTTCATTATTCAAGGTTGGTTTAGTATTCTCTCTTAAATTTCTTGTTTTATCTTATGATCTTTGCATCTCTATTCTAATCAATGTAAATTTGTTGTCTCATAAATCCTTTTTGTTCATCTTCACGCATATGGTGTTTTTTGAGATTTTGAGAGATTGAATGTTAGACCTTTTTTTAATAGAAGAATACAAAATGCTTTATATTTTGATGCTCTTGTTGTTTTAAAATAAGGATAGTTCAATTTGATTGCTTATCTTTGAATGTCATGTTTCTCTTTGAAGAAATGTAGCAATGTCTTTTTTATCAACAATAATAATTGTCATCAAAATAATAGCAATAAGAAATATAGCAATTTTTCTTCTAATATCAAAAAAGGATTAGGTATCAAAAAAATCAAAAAAAGATTTAAGGTAAAATGTTTCTCTAAATAATTAATAGATCTCTTTTATACCAAATGCCAACAAAAAAAACACTCCACCAAAAAATCATTTTTCGGAAAAACTCAAAAAAAAA
The DNA here is from genome assembly GCA_039519185.1 of Astragalus membranaceus. Classification (NCBI taxonomy): domain Eukaryota; kingdom Viridiplantae; phylum Streptophyta; class Magnoliopsida; order Fabales; family Fabaceae; genus Astragalus; species Astragalus membranaceus. The sequence continues at coordinate 22,687,109 of CM076852.1, forward strand.
AACATTTCCTAGTAATTATTAAAAAAGAGTTTTTCCAAAGGCCATCCGCTTTCCAAAAGGTTTTTCTTCAATATTTTCCTGATAAAAAAAATATTGGTGGCGACTTCATTGATTTTCAAAAAGTTGTAAACGAAAAATGATTCCCTCAGGGACTTTTTCGGGCGCAACAGCTGGCGACTTCACTGGGGATCTTTTCCTTTTTAAAAGTGGGTCAAGCCTAACTAATTAAATGTGTGGTTTAGTGTGCTATCGATGTGATTTGGATATTTTGTTTGCTTCTATCCCTTTTCGGTTTGCTCTTCTTATCATGTGGTATGCATGTGCATTCGTTTTCTCTCCTTCCATGTTTATTTTTCCTCGTCTTTGCTTATGTGCTTAGTACCCTCATGCTTTTCCCCCTATCTTATTATGTTCCCCTCTTCTTGGCCCCCTTTCTTGAGGTAAGCAAAGCACTTGATTATTGTTGAAACCCTAGGCTAGCTTATTTGATATTGAACCCTAGTGTAGACAACATGTTATCGCTTGCTATTGTCTGGACTGTTCTGGGTTTTCCTTCGCAGTTGGGGATATATGTGGGTAGTTTTAGGCGGTATGTCCCCGCTACACACACTCACCCCCTTATGATTATGTGCTTTGAGAGAGGCCTAAAACCCAAGGTCTGAAAAACACCTAGGAGAGTGGAAACGAGTAGTGACTGCCAATCGGACCGATGTCCTTCTGCTCTCACGAAAGTTTCAGCCAGAGTATGCTCTTTTATGGTACCTCACACCAGATGGCATTCCATCGTTGTGGGTGTTATCATGAGAGAGATTTAGCTCTGGTAGCCTTTGCGAGGGAGTGAATAGAGCCACATGGGAGGATTACCCTTTAAATTGCCCTAGATCGTAGGTCTCACCTCTTTTTAGGTCACAAGGGCTTTCCAAATTGTGTGCTGCATTGTAAGCTAGGCACATTTTCAAAAAAAGAAGGGATTTTTCGAAAAAAGAAAAAATAGAGAAAGAGTTGCCGTTGTAACCTTTCTTTCGCCGGTCTGTCTGAAGTGACATATGAACCACTTTATTTTAGAAAAAAGAGGGGGGTGAAAGAGTTACCGCTGTAGCCTTTCTCATACCGGTCCATATGAAATAACGTACGACCCGCATTTTTCAAAAAAAAAACTTGAATCACTGCCAATAAGGACTGGTCTCTGAGTTACATAGACATAGAACATCATCATCATTTACGCACATCCTTTGCATAAAACATACATTTTCAATAGTTTTCGCATGCATCTTTGCATTTCATCATGGTTTGCTTGCCGAGAACCCCAAGTAATGAGAAATTTTTGTCATAGATACGGCATGGAATCTAGAAGGGAAACGGTGTATACTCCAAGGTACCCCGTTGTAAACAAGGTAGATGTGACTAGTCTGAAAAAATGTGTTGACCTAATGAGACCTATTGAAAGGGGATCGTTTGACAATGCTTATGGTAACCTCCGGAAGTTGTTGTTGCTAGAGGTGTAGACTGAGGCTATTGTGGCTTTGAGTAGATTCTATGATCCAGAAATCAGGTGCTTTCTTTTCAAAAATTTTCAAATGGCCCCCACATTGGAGGAATATCAGCAGATTTTGGGTTTCACTCATACAGAAGCTATCCCCTACCGGTATCAAGAACAGTACTACACAGATGAAGGGTTCGCTGCATTATTGCAAGTGAGTGTAGAGGATCTGAAGCTCCAAAAGCAGAAGAGAAACAATGTGATAGGTTTCCCGCAGAGCTACCTTGAAGGTTTAATGGGAGCCTACGCTAGAAGTAAAAATTGGGTTATCTTCAAGCGAGTTTTGGCCTTAGCAATTTTTGGGGTTGTTCTCTTTCCGCAGATTGAGAGGTATGTGGATGTGACTGTTATTGGTATCTTCCTAGCTTTTCAGAACAAGAGGAGCCCCATTAATCCAATTCCCGCCATCCTTGCTGACACTTATTTTGCTTTTACTCATCATTGTGACTTAAGAAGGAAGAAAATCTCTTGCTCTTCTCACCTGTTGTATGCGTGGCTTCTCATTCATGCCTTCACCAACCCAACACGAGTGGAAAAGTTGATTAGCTACGCTGTAACTTGTGAGGTGAAAGCTATGAGTATTCAAGAATGGATCCAGTTTCTAGGGGGTCTAGATGAGCACTCGATCCGCTGGTATCTCTCATCTTGCTGGGAAGATAGGCCCAAGGTGGTCTTCCGCTGTGGTGGTTTTCAAAATGTCCCGCTGATGGGCACTAAGGGATGCATCAACTACAACCCGTCCCTGACTCTGAGGCAATTGGGGTATCCGATGAGGAATTCGCCTACTGAAGAGATGATATTCCCGCTTTACATCTTTGAAGGAGGACCAAAAGATGACAATTTGCTTAGAAAGGTCTTGCAAGCCTGGAGTACGGTGGTTCGCATGGGAAAAGTAGAGCTTGCTCAGAGGACTAATGGTATCACCTTCGCTCAGTGGCTTGGAAAAAGAATCCAGAATGTTCAACTGCCCTACCAAAAAGAGTTGCAAGTCGAGAGGGAAGTATTAGACGCCAGTGTCCCTGTTGTCGAAGAATTAGGCGAGGTTAAGTTGGCCCTGATGAAGGCAGAGGAAGAGAAGAAATCTTTGCAAGCTGAAATAGAGAAGATGGCCCTGAAGAACAAAAGGTTGAAAGAAGAAAATGCCCTGAAGTCTGCTACCATTGAGAAGTTCAGTCAGAAACTAAAAGGGGAAGAGGAGAGCAAGTTAGAAGTTCAAAGGTATCTGCAAGGAGCCAAGGAGGAAATCAAGAGGCGAAGCTTGAAAGAGAAGAAGGCCCTGGAAGAAGCCAATCAGTGGAAAGAATTGTGGGATGAAGCAAAAATGGAAGAGAGAGCTGCGAAAAGCTTGCTTGCAAAGTCAAAAAGAGAATCCCGCATGTTACAAGCTGAATGGGAGAGTAAGTTAGACAGTGTTGTGCAAGAGAGAGACTCATTTGAGAACATCCTCAGGGAATATCAGCGGGCCTTAAAAGCAGAGCAAGAGGATTCTGATGAGTTGAAGGAGCGTCTTTGTCACATCAGTGATGCGTACCGGCAAGTGAGGGATGAAAGTCAGTATTGGGAACATCGCTATGTTGAGCTGCTCGGTAGGATTGAAGAGCAGGCAGTCATCATGGAGCTGAGAGACGAAGTTCAACACTGGAAGGATAGGTTCTCCAAGCTATCAGAGTTGGTCAACCAGGCTCTTGCGGATATGCCCAGGAAATTAAGAAAAGCTGAAACTGAGATGTATCCCCTCAACACCCCGCTTGAGGTGTACAAATTTGTGGAGTACTGCAGAGCCCTAGTTGAGGAAGCCAAAGGAAAAGCCGGAAGTACCTCTACCAACAACAAAAGGAAAAAGAGTGGAAATGTCAAAGCTCTTTGTATTTGAGTTTCTTTATTGTAATTTTCCGTTTTCAATCATTGTATCAGAATGTCGTATTTTCGGATTCAGATTTTGAAGTATTTTGCTCAAATATACCCGTTTCGCTTCCAGATTCCAATCTCAGTATGATCCAAAGAAAAATAACAAAAATGATCAAAGATTTACCTGCGTATCTATGACAAGACATAATACACTGCGATTCTCGGCAAGACAAACTAAACACGCATTCATTCGCATTGCATTCATTTATTCGTTCTTGTGTTCATAAGCGTGTTCCGTCAACAGAAAATTAGGCAAGCTGGTTAATCATCGCTATTGGACGCGTCTGCAAGCAAGAAACATGGAAAACAATCAAGCCAACACTGATCAGAACGATCCGCAGCCACATCAGGATGACGGAATTCCAGGAGGTCTGGATCATAATGGTCAGGGTCAGCATGGTCAGAATCAGGGGAATCAAGTCATTCAAGCTGAGATGGAAGTTCTAAAGGCTCAAATGGCGGAGGTCATAAGAGTGCTAAGTGCCTTAAGAGATGTTGGCACAACTGAAACCGCTGTTGCTGGGACGAACAATCCTCCTCCCCTTCCTGGGTCTGGGATCTCTCAAACCCTTCAAGCTGTGCAATGGCCTCCCTATGGTCTCCCATTGGGCTATACGCCTCCTGCTGCTGATGCGAACCCTGGAGGAGATCCTTCAGGAACCACGGGGCACGCTCAGCCTAATACAGTTGTGAACGAAGTTGGAAGAGGGACGCATCGAGCCCAGATTCAGATCCCAATTCCTGTTATTGCTCCAGGAACTCCAGCAGGTTTCAATTCACCAATAATGGTTCATCCACACGTACAGGGCCCAGTCCCTCAGAATATTGCTCACCGACACATGACCCCGGTCGCGGCATCGATGAATAACCCTCACTATGGTGCCGGCGGTTTCCCACAGAATTACCCTGCCGAAGCTAGAAGTCAGTATCAGATGCTGGAAGAAAGGTTAAGAGCTGTTGAAGGGGCAGGTTCCCGAGCCAGGAATGCCCATGAGTTGTGCTTGGTTCCTGATCTAGTCCTGCCGCCCAAGTTCAAAGCACCAACTTTTGACAAATACAGAGGGACAATTTGCCCAGTCAGCCATGTGACAATGTACTGCCGAAAGATGACTGCCTATGCCCGTGATGATAACTTAATGATGCATTGCTTCCAAGAAAGTTTAGCTGGAGCTCCCCTTGACTGGTACATGCAGTTAGAGCCAACTAATATCCGTTGCTGGAAAGACATGGCGGATGCCTTCATGCGTCAATACCAGTATAACAATGATTTGGCTCCAGATAGAACTCAGCTACAATGCATGTCTAAGAGGGATAACGAGTCGTTCAAAGAGTATGCTCAGAGATGGCGGAACCTTGCGGCTCAAGTAAAACCCCCTCTGCTGGACAAAGAAAATGTCCACATGTTTATGGAAACCCTTCCTGCGGTGTATTACGATAGGTTGGTTGGCAGCGTAGCCTCAAACTTCTCTGAGATGGTGGTCACAGGGGAAAGAGTAGAGAATGGTATGCGGAGCGGAAGAATAGCTCAGGGCCCGACACCTCCTGCCGGTCAAAAAAAGCCATTTTTTGGGTCTCATAAGAAGAAAGAAGGTGAAACTAATGCAGTCATCGGAGCCAGTGGTCCGTCGCACAGCAATCCACCATAAGCTATTTCGGTTCCTCCTCAGGCACCACTGGCACAGCCTTTTCAATCAAATTATCAATACCGGAACTATAATGGAAGGAAGCCTGTTGTCTTTGATCCCATCCCCATGTCCTACACGAACTTGTTTAATTATCTCATCACCAACAAAATAATCAGTACTCGTCAAATGAAGCCATATCAGCCTCCCTATCCCAGAGGGTACAACGCAAATGCCACCTGCGCCTTTCATTCTGGGGCAGTAGGTCATGTGGTGGAGGATTGTAAAGCATTCAAATATGTGGTGCAAGAATTACTTGATAAGAAAAGCATATCGTTTCAACAACCCAATGTAGCCACCAATCCGTTGCCAGGGCATGGAGGATCTGCTATTAATGCCGTTGACCGTCAGGAGGGTCAGCGTTTGGTTAGAAAAGTTGATTGCATTCAGATGCCTTTGAATTTTATCCATGCTGAATTATGCCGTTTTGGTGTCATCAAAGAAGGGTGTGCTAGGAAAGACGCTTGTGATAATCCTCGCTGCATCGGGGCATGTGAAGGCTTTAAACCAATTCTCCAAGATCTCTTAGACAGACATCTGGTCCAAGTGGGAATCCAGGAGAAAGAAGAAAGTGTATTTACCTTGCAATCAGGGAATGGAGGCTTCAGGAGACCGATTGAAATTCCCTGCAATCTGAATTCCAGCCTAGCTGTGACGAGACCCTCGACTTTTGTTATTCCAGTGCCTGCTGCTACCCCTAGTGGGGAGACTAGGATGACTCCATGGAGCTACAATGTGCAAATACAAGTGGAGGTCCCTAAAGGCACCCTGGATATAACAAACATTGCTGGAGGTAGTTGTATCACAAGGAGTGGAATGTTGTATACTCCTGAAAACCTTAGAAGAGAGCAATCCAAGGGAAATGAAGAAAGGGCCCGTAAGGGAAAAGACAAAGAAGCTGTAGAAGTCAGGGATGTGTCGGACAAAGAAGCTCAAGAATTCCTGAGAGTAATGAGACAGAGTGAATATCGGGTGGTAGACCAGCTGAATCAAACTCCATCCAAGATCTCAATGCTCTCTTTGCTGCTTAGTTCCGAGGCACATCGTGCTGCACTGCTAAAGGTCCTGAATGAAGCTCACGTCTCCCATGACATTACAGTAAACCAGCTTGATGGTATTGTTGGCAGCATTGTAGCCTCTAATTACTTGACCTTCTCAGACACTGAGCTGCCTCCGGCAGGAAAGAGTCATAATCAAGCTCTTCACATCTCAATCAAGTGTGGGGACCATATACTTGCCAGGGTGCTTATTGATAACGGTTCATCCTTGAATGTGCTGCCTAAGTCTACAATGGATAAGTTGGATGTAGATTGCTCATATCTAAAACCGAGCTCCACCTTGGTCAGAGCATTTGATGGGTCAGTAAAGGAAGTTTTTGGAGAAGTAGAAGTACCGCTGCAGGTAGGCCCTGAAGTATTTTATGTCGTCTTTCAAGTGATGGACATCAATTCATCCTACAGTTGCCTGCTAGGACGTCCTTGGATACACGCGGCTGGGGCAGTGCCATCCTCGCTTCATCAGAAACTCAAGTTTGTGGCTAGGAGAAAGCTGATAGTAATCTCCGGAGAGGAAGAAACGTTGATAAATCGATCACCACCTGAATATTATGTGGAGGCAGCAGAAGAGTCCTTTGAGACTGCTTTCCAAGGATTGGAGATTTCAAACGCTGTCTTCGTCGAAGGTGAGCCTCGGTGGAAGCCTAAGTGGTCCAGGGCTGACATGATGGCTGCAAAAGTGATGCTGGGACATGGGTATCAGATTGGTAAGGGCTTAGGAAGAGCTACTCAAGGAATTGTAATGCCTATCCAGTTGAGGGGTAATATTGAGAGGTTCGGTGTTGGGTACATCCCAAGTCTTGCTGATCGGGAGAGGCTGGCATCTGACAGGAGGGAGAAATGGCTGGCCAAACTCAGAGGAAAGGCAACCAATCAGGGGAGAATGGTCATCGCTAATCTTAAGAGTAACTTCCGGAGTGCTGGTATGCTGAACCCTGACCAGGTTAATATGGTTGAAGAAGGATCAAGCTCAAGTGGCCATGCTGAAGGTCTGGTGCGCTGCTGTGCGGTTGGAGAGAAGCTGCAAAACTGGGAAATCATGGATTTCCCCGTATTTTCCAATTTAAAGTAATTATCATTGTAATGCAGATCCCTCGGCTCTGCCCAAGGCCTTGGGATATTTCATTCGGGCACACATGTTTTCGTCGAAAATCATCAATCAATAAAGTGTTATTTTGAATTTTCAATAAAATTTCTGTCTTCATCTTTTATCTGTGTTGCTTTTTCTTTGTTTTTATTCGCCGCTCCATTCTAATGCAGATCAAAAATAAACTCTGAAAATAATAATGCCCATAACTCATACTGTGATTTTGATTACCCGGTTAATCAAGCCGAGGAAGATGTTGAGAATGATTGGGATACTCCTCCAGAAATCATGAGAATGGTAGAACAAGAAGAAAAGGTCATCGAACCCCATGAGGAGTCTACGGAAATGGTCAATTTGGGTACTGAGGAAGACAGAAAAGAGATCAAGGTTGGTACCGCAATGGAGGATAAAGAGCGCAAAAAGTTGATTCAGCTCCTGTTTGACTACGCTGACGTATTCGCATGGACATATCGGGACATGCCAGGGTTGAGCACAGATATTGTTGAACATAGATTGCCGGTGAAATCAGAATGTCCCCCGGTGAAACAGAAGTTAAGGCGGATGAAGCCTGAAATGTCTTTGAAGATCAGGGATGAGGTCAAGAAACAGTTTGATGCAGGATTCTTAGCTGTGGCAAAATATCCTGAGTGGGTAGCAAACATTGTTCCAGTCCCTAAGAAAGATGGAAAGGTCCGAATGTGTGTCGACTATCGTGACTTGAACAGAGCAAGCCCTAAAGATGATTTCCCTCTACCCCATATTGACGTTTTGGTGGACAGTACTGCTCAGCATTCAATGTTCTCCTTCATGGATGGATATTCAGGCTATAACCAGATCAAAATGGCTCCGGAGGATATGGAGAAAACCACCTTCATAACCCTTTGGGGAACTTTCTGTTACAAGGTCATGCCTTTCGGGTTGAGGAATGCTGGGGCAACCTACCAAAGAGCGATGGTAACCCTATTCCATGACATGATGCATAAGGAGATCGAAGTCTATGTGGATGACATGATTGCCAAATCAAAGACTGATGAAGGGCACGTGGTTAACCTGTAGAAGCTGTTCGAGCGTCTCAGAAAGTACAAACTCAGGTTGAACCCCGCTAAGTGCACTTTTGGGGTTAGGTCAGGGAAGCTGTTAGGTTTCATTGTTAGCCAGAAAGGAATTGAGGTAGACACGGACAAAGTACGAGCAATCCTGGAGATGCCAGCACCTAAAACAGAGAAAGAAGTTCGTGGTTTCCTGGGAAGACTAAATTACATCTCTCGATTCATCTTCCAGTTGACCGCAACTTGCGAACCAATTTTCAAACTGATGTGCAAAAACCAAGAGATGAAGTGGAACGATAAAGGTCAAGAAGCATTTGAGAAAATCAAGGCGTATCTTCAAAATCCACCCGTCCTAATGCCACCTGTGTCTGGAAGGCCCCTCATCCTATACCTCACGGTGCTAGACAACTCTATGGGCTGCGTGCTGGGGCAACACGATGAGTCAGGAAAGAAAGAACACGCGATCTACTACATAAGCAAGAAGTTCACAGACTGTGAGGCAAGGTATTCATCATTGGAGAAGACTTGTTGTGCTCTAGCCTGGGCTGCACACCGACTGAGACAGTATATGCTGAGTCACACTACCTGGTTGGTGTCCAAAATGGACCCAATCAAGTACATATTTGAAAAACCTGCGCTCACAGGTAGAATTGCTCGTTGGCAAATGCTTCTGTCAGAGTATGACCTCGTGTACGTAACCCAGAAGGCGATCAAAGGTAGCACACTGGCAGACTACCTGGCACATCAACCGGTTGAGGATTACCAATCAATGCAATGTGAGTTCCCAGATGAGGACATTATGGCATTATTTGACGCAGAGAAATCTCAAGATGATGAAAGGTGGAGAGTGTTGTTTGACGGTGCCTCTAAGATGTGGGGGCACGGAATCGGAGCAGTGCTGATCTCCCCAGGCAACCGCTTCATACCAGTTACCGCCAGACTAAGCTTCTATGTCACAAACAATATTGCAGAGTATGAAGCGTGTATCTTGGGTATCCAGGCAGCTCTCGATCGGAAAGTCAAGAGGCTCGACGTGTACGGAGATTCAACCCTAGTTGTCCATCAAGTGAAAGGAGACTGGGAAACAAGAAATTCTGATTTGATTCCTTACCGTGACTACATTCAAGAATTAATCAAGCCCTTTGAGGAAATCACTTTCCAGCACATACCCCGCAGCGAGAATCAGTTGGCAGATGACTTGGCAACTTTGTCTTCTATGTTCAACGTCAGCTGTGACAAAAGTCTGACGACTGTCAGAATCCAGCACAGAGAACAGCCTGCTTATCACTACTGTATGACAGTCGAAGAGGGATCAGATAGTAAGCCTTGGTACCATGACATCAAGCAGTATATCACAAACAGAGAGTATCCTCCCGGAGCTACAGAGAATGACAAGAGAACCCTCAGGAGGCTGTCAACAGGTTTCTTCTTGAGTGGAGACGTTCTTTACAAGAGAAACCATGACTTGGTACTCCTCAGGTGTGTAACAGGAGAAGAATCAGTAAAGATTATGCGAGATGTTCATGAAGGCTCATTTGGGGTTCATTCCAACGGGCACGCAATGGCTAGAAAAATCCTGAGAGCTGGATACTACTGGTTGCAGATGGAATCAGACTGTTACAGTTTTGTGAGAAGATGCCATAAATGCCAAATCTATGCAGATCACACCCATGTACCTCCAACTTCTCTGAATGTTTTGAGCGCACCATGGCCATTCTCAATGTGGGGCATGGACATCATTGGTCCCATTGAACCCAAAGCTTCCAATGGTCACCGTTTCATTCTGGTTGCTATTGACTACTTCACTAAGTGGGTGGAGGCTGCTTCTTATCCCAATGTAGCGAGCACAGTGATCGCTAAGTTCATCAAGAAAGACTTGATTTGCCGCTACGGCCTTCCAAACAAGATTATTACAGACAACGGTAGTAATTTGAACAGCAGAGTGATGAAGGATTTGTGTAAAGACTTCAAAATACAACATCACAACCCTTCTCCCTACCGCCCAAAGATGAATGGGGCAGTTGAGGCAGCTAACAAGAATATCAAGCGGATAATACAGAAGATGGTCGTGACCTATATTGATTGGCACGAGATGCTCCCCTTTGCCCTGCATGGTTACAGAACCTCAGTACGCACCTCAACAGGGGCAACCCCTTACTCCCTGGTTTATGGGTCAGAGGCAGTTCTCCCCATTGAGGTTGAAATACCATCCCTGCGGGTGTTAATGGAGACAAAACTTGATGAAGCAGAATGGGTTCGGTCTCGTCTTGACCAGTTGAATCTCATTGATGAAAAACGGGTGGCCGCAATGTGTCATGGACAGTTGTACCAACAGAGGATGAGGAGGGCTTTTGACAAGAAAGTCCGTCCTCGTGAATTCCAAGAAGGAGATCTTGTGCTCAAGCAGATCTTGCCGATTCAGACAGACTCTAGGGGCAAATGGGCTCCCAAATATGAAGGACCTTATGTGGTGAAGAAGGCATTCTCAGGAGGAGCTTTAATTCTGGCAAACATGGACGGAGATGAGATCCCAAATCCAGTGAACTCAGATGTGGTCAAGAAGTATTATGCCTAGAAAAATAGACGAAAAAAGAGAAAGATAAGCCAAGGAAAAATCAGCTCGCTAGGTTGAAAACCCGCAAAGGGCGACCTAGGCAAAATCAGAGTGGCCCGGTGGATTGAAAACCCGCAAAGGGCGATCCAGGCAAAAATTAGGGTCAGAAAACTTGGGCTTGAGAAAAGAAAAAGGCAATCAGCGCTCCAAAGGTTCGGATAAGGGGGTGATCAGTATTATGAGTATGGACGGTGGGCACCGTTACTTCAGAGATAGAATCACGAGATCTGTTCCTTTTGCTTGTATTTTTTGTAGTTTAAAAGAAAGATTGCAATGCACTTTCGATTGGCGTGACTTTCTACACGTCCAATTTCTATATCAATAAAAGTCCAACTTTTCTTTCATATGTGTGCTTTTCGTGTCTCTGCTTTCATCTATTCAGTTTCTGTCAAAATAATAACTTTTATGATTGATGAAATCGAATTGCAAAACATGTGCACATTCAGAGCATTACAGGATCATTACGAAATCTTTGAAAAAATACCGAAAGAAGTGATTCCCCAAGTGAATAAAATTGCGAAAAAGACAGTCGTGACGAACCAGTGTGCAATCCTCGCGGGATCATCGTGTAATACCCCAATTTTGTCCGCCTAATTGAAAAAAATTGTATTTTTGTGAATGCCCAATTTTAACGGGTATTTTTCTTGTTTTCAAAAGAGTACAAAAATATGTATCTCGTACAATTTTTATTCTCGTTTGTTGCGTGTATCATTTTTAGTAGTGTGAGCGTTGTGATACTCGTTGCGCATGTGCGCTGGCGTCTCATCGTTTACGCGTATTTGTTTCGTTACCGATTATTGTTATCCATGTATTTTTATTAGTTTATCAAATCATTATTTATATAAAAAATAAAATCAAATTTCAAAATTGTTTTTAATTTGTTACAATACAAATAGTCAACTTTTGTTACATTAGAGACAAAAAATGAAAAGCAAAAAATTACAAAAAGATTCAAAATGAAAGTCATCACATGGTGGGGTAGTATGCTGCGCATTGTGTTGGTAGGAGAGGATATTTGGGGCCTTAAGCCCAAGCTTGCCTTCCTCTTGCTTTTATGTTTTTCCCAAATTGTTGAAACCAAACAGCTTTATACAGTGGTGCTCACCACCTCCTCTGCTCCACTACACTGTTTTTCTGCAAAAGCAAAACAACAAATTTTGTCTCATTACTTGCCCAGCTCTATAACAGCAAGCTAACAGAATGGAGAGAAAGAAAAAGAGGGGGTGAACACTGTCATTAAGCTACCAACAACACAACACACAGAGAGGGGGGGGAAACGAAAAAAGGAAACAGACACAAGGGGGGGGAATCGAGTAAAAATGTAGGGAATGGAAGGAGGAACTGAAATGTTGGAGGAGAGCACAACCAAAACCCCCCACCGAAACACCACCTCACCGCCAACAGCCACCACTCACCACCACGAAACCGACCGCCCTCTTTCCACCTTTGCCAACCAAAAACTGAACCGCAGCGCCCCCACCACAACAAAAAACGAACCACGGCCGTTACTTCCACCGCCACCTCTCTCTCCTCGCCCTCATCCGCTTCTCTCTCCACCAAACAACCACCACCTGTCACCATCGTCACCGGCCACGAAACGACCGGTCAAAAGCCTCCCTCCGCCGCCATCATTCCCCTCTCTCACAGCCACCACCATAAAAAAAACAACCAGCAAAAACAGACCGTTTCCACCTTCGGCGTACCAGCGCCGTCGGTGTAAACGCTACCTCCGGCGCACCACCGTCCGCCACCATCGCCTCCGTTCGCACCACCACATCGTAACTCCAGCGTCTCTCTCTCCTCACAGCGTCTCTCTCTTTCTCTCCACCGCCAACCGCCTCTGTTCTCTCCTCTCAGGCGCGTATCTCTCTCTCCGTGAAGCTCCTAATCTCTCTGAGTTATATGTATTTGGGATTTAGGGATTCAAACCCCAGTTTTTCTTGTTACCCGTGACTGACCCATTCCCCTATTCCTCTCTTTTAATTGTTTTTAATGTAGTTTCCCTTTTATTATTATTATTAGCTTTTGATTCACACAACACACACTATCTCACGCGTCAAGCCCCCTCCCCATTTATTTTATTTTATTTTCCCCGGTTCTTTTAGTGTAGTTTCCCTGTTTCTTTTATTCATTTTATTTTTTTTTTCCTTTTAAAATAAGCAACACTAAGAAAACTGACTTCCAAATGCACCCCCTTTTTTTTTTTTAGACTTTTTACAACTCACCTCGTTATTTCTTTTTTTTAAGGGACTAAGTCGGCCGTACGGCTGGGTTAGTCGTTGTTTTAGGGAGAATAAGTCGTACGGCTCAAGAGTCCTAAAATACCTATTGAAAAGAAATAGTACAAATATATAAATCATTATTTTTCCTAAAGAATCAAATCTTCAAAAAATAGGGGACTAAGTCGACAGTACAATCGGATTAGTCATCGTTTTTGGGCGAATGAGCTGTACAACTCCCAAAGTCCTAAAACCCCTATGTTAAAAACACCAACAAACAAACTTCTTCCATTAGAACTACGTCGCTTTGATTCCCATTTGGGATACGTAGGAGCGAGCCACGTCCTCGTCAAGCACAACAAACCAAAATTAATTCGATTGCGAAAGCCCTTTTTGATCATCTAAAATAAAAACCGATTATCATTAATGATCACTCGCGCCGTTGCCGTTTGGTTGTTAATGATAATTTCATTTTCAAAAGAGTTAGTAGCGCGGCCACTCTAAACCGTTGTTGTTTGGTCGTCGCGAACACTCGAATCAAAAGCAAAACCGATTATCGTTAATGATCACTCGCGCCGTTGCCGTTTGGTTGTTAATGATAATTTCATTTTCAAAAGAGTTAGTAGCGCGGCCACTCTAAACCGTTGTTGTTTGGTCATCGCGAATCCTCACTCCTATTGCGAAAACTCATCTAAACAGACTAAAAAACAAAAACCTTTTTAGGACCACCAAGAACTACGTAGCTTTGAATTCTCCATCGCACCAGGAGATACGTAGGAGCGAGAGGCCAACTCTCGTCAAGCGCCAAAAATAAATATTTTCATTAAGTCTTCTCACTCCCTTTTCAATAAAGAGGCAAAATAAAAGCATTTTCAAATCAACACTTCAAACCACACATTTAATTAAAGGTTCCCTTTCGGTAGAAAGGAGGTACGAGGTGCTAATACCTTCTCCATGCCTAACCGACCCCCGAACCCATATCTCTAGTTTTCGAAAGACCATCCGCCTTGTCTAAAAGACCTTTTTTCAATGTTTTGGTCTTAAAATTAAAATATTGGTGGCGGGTCCGAACTTTTTCCACGTTGTCAAACGAAAAGTCCCAAACCGGATTTTTCGGGCGCAACAGCTGGCGACTCCGCTGGGGACGTTTCCTTTTTAAGTGGGTCAATCCTAATTAATTAAATGTGTGGTTTGTGTTATTGATTTGATTTGGATACCTTGTTTGCTTCTATCCCTTTCGGTTTCCTTTTCTTTCTTATCATGTTGTATGCATGTGCATTTGTTTTCTTTTCTTCCATGTTTGTTTTTCCTTCCTCCTCCTTGCTTATGTGCTTAGTACCCTCATGCATTTCCTCAATCCCAATCATGTTCCCTTCTTCTTTGCTCCCTTTCTTCAAGGTAAGCTCATGCATTTCTCCCCAATTCTCTCATGATCCCCTCTTCTTGGCTCCCTTTCCTGAGGTAAGCAATGCACTCGATTGTCGTTGAAACCCTAGGCTAGCTTATTTGATATTAAACCCTAGGGTAGACAACATGTTATTGCTTGCTTTTGTCTGGACTGTTCTGGGTTTTCATTTGCAGGTGGGGTGATATGTGTTGGGTAGTTTTAGGTGGTATGTCCTTGCTACACACACTCACACCTCATACTCATTGTGCTTTGAGAGGGGCCTAAAACCCAAGGTCTGGCAAAACTTAAGAGAGTGGAAATGAGTAGTGACTGGCAATTGGACCGTTGTCCTTCTGACTCTCACGAAAGTTTCAGCCAGAGTATGCTCTTTTATGGTACCTCACACCAGATGGCATTCCATCGTTGTGGGTGTTATCATGAGAGAGATTTAGCTCTGGTAGCCTGGTGAGGAAGTGACTAGAACCCGCATGGGAGGAACATTTGAGTTGTCCTAGAACTTAGGTCCCCACCTTCGTAGGACACAAGGGGCATACCAAATTGCGTGTTGCATGGTAATATAGACATGTTTTCAAAAAAGAGTAGGAGGTTTTTCAAATAAAAAGTAGAGAAAGAGCTGCCGTTGTAGCCTTTCTTTTGCCGGTCCGTACGAAGTGACATTTGACCCACTTTATTTTCAAAAAAGGGAGAAAGAGTTACCGCTGTAGCCTTTCTCTTACCGGTCCATATGAAATAACGTACGGCCCGCATTTTCCAAAATTTTTTTTTTTTTTGAATCACTGCCAATAAGGACTTTTCTCTAAGTTGCATAGGCGTAAAGCATCATCAACCTCATTCTCATACAAAAAGCATCTTTGCATTGCATAACATGGAAAAGCTAAATAGAAATTCATACGCGCATTTTTCTCTATCTCATTTAGGTTTGTCGGGAGTGCATTCCCCGCGCGGGTGCGTTTCCATTCACTAAACTTTTTCCTAATTTTGTCAAAAAGTCCAAAAAACATATTTTATTAGTAACGCGTCTCATGCGTTATTGCTTTTTGCATATCATGAAGAATGAACATGTGACCATCTCATTTTGCATACATTTCCATTCAAAATAAATCATGTTTTCCCTTGCATTAAAAATCATTTGCGAGCATCATGCGCTTTCTCGCATAAAATTTTTAGAAACATATCACATGCTTTATTATTTTCCTTTTTCATATCATATATGCAAACATCTCATTTCGCATGCATTTTCATAAGAATCAT
The DNA here is from genome assembly GCA_039519185.1 of Astragalus membranaceus. Classification (NCBI taxonomy): domain Eukaryota; kingdom Viridiplantae; phylum Streptophyta; class Magnoliopsida; order Fabales; family Fabaceae; genus Astragalus; species Astragalus membranaceus. Next base: position 22,702,922 of record CM076852.1, read on the forward strand.
ATCTTTCCACGCACTAAAAATAATTGTTAGTATCAGGCACTCCATTTCATAGTTTAAAAATAAAACGAAAAGCAATCATCATCCGCACTTTGCATCATGGCATCATGCATTACATAAAACAAAATTCTGAAAAAAAAAACAATTATCATCCCTATGGTATTTCATTCGCTCATAATCATTAAAAATCATCAAGTGATGCAATTTACGTTATCCTCATTCAAAATGCACATTCGTTCATTCATTCACCCACTCATTCCGTCGTCCGTCCATATCACATCATCGCATTAATACTTTTCTGCGTCGCAAATCAAAAACAAACATTAACGTCTCATCTCGCATGCATCTTCATTCAATATCTCCCATGCATTAGGAAAGTAATTGCAAGCCTCACGCATTTCATTTCTTTGCATAAGAAAAATGAAAACCAGAAGCATCTATCATCTATATCGCATTTCATTCATCCTTGATTATGCAAAAACTATCATCAAATAATGCGGACATCGCGTCAATGTGGCGCTCATGCATCATTTCATTAACCTCATCACTTTGTTCGAATACATCATTTCTCCCTGCATGCATCCTTTCGAAACAAAGAAAAATTTCTCATGTGATGGCTTAATAGATAGAAGTGCACCTTTGAACGACGAAGGGTAATGTCTCAAATTTGTTTGTCGACTACAAATTTGAGATGTTACTTTACGATGTCAGAGCACTTTGACCCAGTCGCACGTATTTTAATTTCAAGTAGGGAATTAAATTGAGTCAACTAATTGTCAAAACGTTTCAGTACATTGTGTGAAGTATTGAGTCAGGATCCACTCAATGTTTCAGGCAAGTTACTCAGGGTAACGACAATCAGTTGCCTCATATTACCATTCTTGCATCTCTCATCATTCAAAAAAGGGGCATTGGCATTTCGCATCTTGTCTCGCCTCTAAAAAAATAAAAAAAAATAATAAAAAAAATCAAAAATCATTTGGAAGAAAAATGGGGGGCATCATTCTTGCATCATTCGCATTGGTATTCCATATTTTGTCTTGCAACAAAATAATTTAGAATAAGCCACACTTTTCGAGTAGTCGTTCTCCACGCATTTGCATCATACTTGCATGTCATAATTTGTTCATTCATTCATTGCATAAAATAAAAGTTGTGATGAGAAGCGAGACGTTCTTGCAAAACAATCATCCTTTTTTTGAAAAAGTTTATCCTTACTTGGTTGCGAACTCAAGGTGTTCCAAGGCACTCAGTTTTGCAAATCAATAGCTCATTTGCATGTCTTTCAAAAGCATTGCATCTCATCCACCCCATGATGAATGACCGGAATGGTCCACACAAATTTTCTTTCACGTTTTAACTAATGTTAACTCTCTGCGAAGCATTCGTGTAGTAACTTGTGTGTGACATGTGTCTTTATTTTTGTTTGAGTCAGTTAGCGTCCCTACCTTATCATCATCCTCTGTCAAAGTCTGATCCCACCCCGACCACCCATAAAGTACATATCCCCCACATCAGTACCTAGTTGATTATTTGGGTTGTTCTCACTAATGAAACATCACTTTAGACCCTCATTACTAGGGGCAAATTTGTGGTCACTACGATACCTTGTCAATATTGTTTTCCCTTGGTGCGAGTCCTTTACAAAAAAAAATCAAAAAAGGCCCGTTAGGTTGAAAACTCGTAAGAGCGGCCTAAGCAAAAATTAGGGCACAAAAAAAAGAGAAATAAAGGAAAAGAGCAAGTATATAAAATAAGTAAATTATTGTCCTTAAGTTATTTTTTGAGAAAACGAGCAATCATGATTTGAAATGAAGTTGAACCATCTTTCCATATCCTCAAAAAAAAATCCTTTACCACCCACCTTAATCCAAAAAAACATTTTAATCACCCTAGACAAGGATTAATTCCACGTTGAAAATGGTGTATCACTTTTATCAGCTCACTCAGTTCAAAAAAAAAAGAGAAAATAATAATCACAAAAAGTGAGGTCAAAAAAAGAGAATTGAAAAATTCAAACAAAAAGAAAAAAAATAAAAAAGGAAGCAAGGTAGTACAAATTGTGAGCTGATACTTTATACCATTAAACGCTTAAGAGATCATTGTCTAAAATCAATCTTCAAACACTTCCTTCGGCCTATCCCCCCACAAACCCTTTGCCAAGTCATAATCCTAAACAGGTCCATTTTACCATGAGACACATAAGAGGTTCTCATCTCAATAAAACCTCAAACACCTCATTAAGCTTAATAACTCATACTTTCATTAACCACTAGCCAAATCATACCACTAAAAAAAAAAAAAAAAACATCTGTTCCATCAATCATCAAATACTTCTTTGAGCCAATTATCCCTCCCTTCATAAATCATTAATCATTAGCCACATCACAACTCCAAAAATCCATTCTGATCAATGACTGATTGCTCCTGTTTTCTCAAAGTTTTAATCTTAGGACAAATAAGTTTATTTATTTACAATATGTTTGCTCAAAAAAAAAAACAAAAAAAATCTCAAGAAAAAAAAGAAACTCAAAAGAAAAGAAAAATCAAAAGGCTTGCACTCCAAGAATCATTCAAGTTACATCAAGACAATGTTTAGTGATCACTAAGTGAAGTTCTCATCATAGCGAGCTCAAGACTATCATAGTCTGAGACTCATTTTGTAGGCAACCAAAAGGTTCATGCCAGGATGTTCGCCTTGAACCTAAAGTGGGGTACTCCTTTCACTATTTGTTCCACATAAGCTCAGGGAAATATGTCCAACATCCATCCCGCACCACACCCAGTCTATGCAGCCATATTTGACTATCTCCAAAAACCCATAACCCTAACTCCGTCACCTTTTCCAATCCTCACTTAAAACAACCATCTGAAATCCCATTACCAAGTGGGGCAGCCCCGTCGCTCGTCATTCCACCTACAAAGGGGAGGATTCACCTTATACCCATCTCATCCCCTTGCCATATTCACATGCCCAAAACCATACCGGGGCAATTTCTCAACTCATTATTCTGCTACTCTAGTCGGGGCAACCTTGTCCTTACCATAATTAGGGCAATACCAAACTCTGTGGGTTGAGGAAAGTCTTTTGCCTTCCACCTTTCACTCCAAAGCCAATTCATCATTTTCTACGCCCCCAGCCTGTCACCACTAGACAGGAGCAAGTTATTACTCACCGTCATCAAATCTAAATTGGGGGCAGTCCCACATTTCTTGGCTTGGAAAAACCTACCTTTCACGACCTTGACAAAGACCAATCAGTCATTCACCCCTTCATGCGCCACAAATATCCTCACCCTAGGCCTTTAAAACCCCAAGTTAACTGACTCATTCATCTATACTTGCAGTAACGTACGTCTTTACTAAACAATGCTCCATAAGAGAAAGAACACAAGTTGATCATGTGATGCTAAAAATCCACTTAGGTAACTTTGTGGACATAAACTTCGGTCATCATGGGGCATCATAATGGAAGAGAAAAAGAAGCGAGCTTGCAAATATGGTCAAGTACCTTTTCATATCAATACCTGTAGATAACAACCTTGAGATTACCAAATTTTGAATCAAGCCTAACTTTCCAAGGGATAATCGCCTCCGCTTCTTACATATAAAGTCTCATGTCTCATCATTACCAAAAGAAATGTTCTATACTTCATATCATACCATCGCACCATGTGCCATAACATTTGCATCCAAGCATTTCATTCGCATCATATTCACATTCGCATTTCATGCATTCATCATATACCAAAAAGGAAAAACAAAAAGCAACAAAAGAAAAGTAAAAAGGAAAAGTCATTCTGCATCCCATCAGAAAGCAATCATGGCATTTGCATTGCATGCATTCGTTCATCTCACTTGCAGAGTACTTAGCATGCCAGCCAAGTCCAGACTACCAGCCAATGCAACATGATTTTCCTGATGAAGATATCATGGCATTGTTTCGACGAGGGGAAATCCCAAGAAAATGAAAGATGGCGGATGATCTTCGACGGTGCGTCCAACATATGGGGGCATGGGGCAGATGCTGTGTTGATATTTCCTGACAACCACTTCATTCCTGTCACTGCAAGACTGAGCTTCTACGTCACAAACAACATTGCCGAGTATGAAGCATGCATCCTGGGCATGCAGGTAGCCCTGAAGTGGAAAGTCAAAAGGCTTGATGCGTACGGTGATTCAGCCCTGGTGATTCATCAAGTAAGAGGCGATTGGGAGACCAGAGATCCCAAACTGATCCCTTATTGTGACTATGTACAAGAATTGATGGAGTCTTTCGACGAAATCACTTTCAAACACATCCCTCGAAGTGAAAACCAGCTGGCCGATGCCTTGGCAACCTTGTCCTCCATGTTTAACATCAGCTGTGATAAGAGTTTAACTCACATCCGAATCCCACATCGGAACCTGCCTGCGCATCATTACTGCACATCCATAGACGAAGAGCCTGATGATAAGCCTTGGTATCATGACATCAAGCGGTACATCATTAATCAGGAATACCCACCCGGGGCATCAGAAAATGACAAGAGAACTATCAGAAGACTATCACGGAATTTCTTCTTGAGTGGAGACGTCCTTTACAAGAGAAACCATGACTTGGTACTCCTCAGGTGTGTAACAAGAGAAGAATCAGTAAAGATTATGCGAGATGTTCATGAGGGCTCATTTGGGGTTCATTCCAGCGGGCACGCAATGGCTAGAAAAATCCTGAGAGCTGGTTACTACTGGTTGCAGATGGAATCAGGCTGCTACAGCTTTGTAAGAAAATGCACAAATGCCAGATCTATGCCGATCACATTCATGTACCGCCTGCTTCCTTGAATGTTCTGTCTGCATCTTGGCCGTTCTCAATGTGGGGAATGGATGTTATCAGTCCTATTGAGCCTAAAGCGTCGAACGGGCATCGCTTCATTTTGGTCGCCATTGACTACTTCACCAAGCGGGTTGAAACTGCCTCGTACCCCAGTATAACTAGTGTTGTGGTTGCCAAGTTTGTAAAGAAAGATCTGATTTTCCGTTACGGTCTTCCAAACAAGATCGTCACGGATAACGGCAGCAACCTGAACAGCAAAATAATGAAGGACCTGTGCAAAGAATTCAAAATTCGGCATCATAATTCCTCTCCCTACCGCCCGAAGATGAATGGGGCAGTTGAAGCAGCCAACAGGAACATCAAAAGGATAGTGCAAAATATGGTGGTAACCTACAAGGATTGGCATGGGGGGCTTCCCTTTGCTTTGCATGGCTACCGAATTTCAGTACGTACCTCAACAGGGGCAACCCCTTACTCACTGGTTTACGGGTCAGAGGCAGTCCTCCCCATTGAAGTTGAAATACCATCCCTGCAGGTGTTAATGGAGACAAAACTTGACGAAGCAGAATGGGTTCGGTCCCGTCTTGACCAGTTGAACCTCGTTGAGGAAAAAAGGATTGCCGCCTTGTGTCATGGGCAGCTGTATCAACAAAGGATGAAGATAGCTTTCGACGAGAAGGTTCGTCCCCGAGAATTCAGCGAAGGAGACCTTGTGCTCAAGCAGATCTTGCCGCTCCAGACGGACCCCAGGGGCAAATGGGCTCCCAAATATGAAGGACCATATGTTGTCAAGAAAGCTTTCTCCAGAGGAGCACTGATACTTACCAACATGGACGGCGAAGATCTCAAGAACCCAGTCAATTCAGACTCTGTGAAGAAGTATTATGCTTGAAAGAAATAGACGAAAAAGAGAAAGATAAGCCAAAAGAGCAAAAGTGCCAAAAAAACAAACAAGCAGAAAAAAGAAAGCTGCTTAAAGAAAACAAACAGAATAAACAAAAAAAAACAAAAGAGAAGAAAATCACAGAAGACGGAACATAAAAGAACACAACATCTTCATATCATTCATCATTCTCATATCATCCATACCATTCGTCACTCCATGGCATCAAACAGTAGTGCATTACACTTTCAAATTCGCATCTCAAAGAGCGAAAGAATAACAAAAGAAAAAGAAAAGAATGAAAATCAAACAGAAAGAGCATCCCACCCAAAATCAATCATTGCATTCATGTGCACCCAAATACCCAAGTGCATGCATTTCATGCACCATCCAAGAGAAAAGTTACTTCGGACCAGAGAGTCCCAAAAATCTCATTTTTAGAAAATCACCACAACACAGAGTTAGTAAACTCCATCAACACAGAGTTAGTAAACTCCATCAACACAGAGTTAGTGAACTCCTTCCACAGATCACAACATCGTGTACGAGTGCGCGATGGATCCATCAGACTTCGTTAAGTCCTTCGGATTAGTTGTGTCAGCCTAAGGCATAGCGTAAATCCATTGATCAAATCAGTTCCGGACCTGATGTTGATCGGCCGCTCGAAAAGGCCACCCCAGAGCTCGGACTCGACAAGAGTCCGTTAGAAGGTTTTAGGCAACCTCCGAATTCCCAATTTACCGCTTTTCCCAATTTATCGCTTTTCCCAATTTACTGCTTTCCCGTTAATGCGACAAGTGTTAACCCCCTTCCTCAAAAGAAAAATAACGAAAAGAAAATTTGAACTTTTCTGAAGCGGACAAAATTAGTATTATTTCTATATCTTCATTTCCATTTCACCAACAAATATGAAAAGGCCAATTCATATTTCTTGGCGAAATATGAAATAAAGAGGGGCAGCTGTAATACCCCAATTTTGTCCGCCTAATTGAAAAAAATTGTATTTTTGTGAATGCCCAATTTTAACGGGTATTTTTCTTGTTTTCAAAAGAGTACAAAAATATGTATCTCGTACAATTTTTATTCTCGTTTGTTGCGTGTATCATTTTTAGTAGTGTGAGCGTTGTGATACTCGTTGCGCATGCGCGCTGGCGTCTCATCGTTTACGCGTATTTGTTTCGTTACCGATTATTGTTATCCATGTATTTTTATTAGTTTATCAAATCATTATTTATATAAAAAATAAAATCAAATTTCAAAATTGTTTTTAATTTGTTACAATACAAATAGTCAACTTTTGTTACATTAGAGACAAAAAATGAAAAGCAAAATATTACAAAAAGATTCAAAATGAAAGTCATCACATGGTGGGGTAGTATGCTGCGCATTGTGTTGGTAGGAGAGGATATTTGGGGCCTTAAGCCCAAGCTTGCCTTCCTCTTGCTTTTATGTTTTTCCCAAATTGTTGAAACCAAACAGCTTTATACAGTGGTGCTCACCACCTCCTCTGCTCCACTACACTGTTTTTCTGCAAAAGCAAAACAACAAATTTTGTCTCATTACTTGCCCAGCTCTATAACAGCAAGCTAACAGAATGGAGAGAAAGAAAAAGAGGGGGTGAACACTGTCATTAAGCTACCAACAACACAACACACAGAGAGGGGGGGAAACGAAAAAAGGAAACAGAAACAAGGGGGGGGAATCGAGTAAAAATGTAGGGAATGGAAGGAGGAACTGAAATGTTGGAGGAGAGCACAACCAAAACCCCCCACCGAAACACCACCTCACCGCCAACAGCCACCACTCACCACCACGAAACCGACCGCCCTCTCTCCACCTTTGCCAACCAAAAACTGAACCGCAGCGCCCCCACCACAACAAAAAACGAACCACGGCCGTTACTTCCACCGCCACCTCTCTCTCCTCGCCCTCCTCCGCTTCTCTCTCCACCAAACAACCACCACCTGTCACCATCGTCACCGGCCACGAAACGACCGGTCAAAAGCCTCCCTCCGCCGCCATCATTCCCCTCTCTCACAGCCACCACCATAAAAAAAACAACCAGCAAAAACAGACCGTTTCCACCTTCGGCGTACCAGCGCCGTCGGTGTAAACGCTACCTCCGGCGCACCACCGTCCGCCACCATCGCCTCCGTTCGCACCACCACATCGTAACTCCAGCGTCTCTCTCTCCTCACAGCGTCTCTCTCTTTCTCTCCACCGCCAACCGCCTCTGTTCTCTCCTCTCAGGCGCGTATCTCTCTCTCCGTGAAGCTCCTAATCTCTCTGAGTTATATGTATTTGGGATTTAGGGATTCAAACCCCAGTTTTTCTTGTTACCCGTGACTGACCCATTCCCCTATTCCTCTCTTTTAATTGTTTTTAATGTAGTTTCCCTTTTATTATTATTATTAGCTTTTGATTCACACAACACACACTATCTCACGCGTCAAGCCCCCTCCCCATTTATTTTATTTTCCCCGGTTCTTTTAGTGTAGTTTCCCCGTTTCTTTTATTCATTTTATTTTTTTTTTCCTTTTAAAATAAGCAACACTAAGAAAACTGACTTCCAAATGCACCCCCTTTTTTTTTAGACTTTTTACAACTCACCTCGTTATTTCTTTTTTTTAGGGGACTAAGTCGGCCGTACGGCCGGGTTAGTCGTTGTTTTAGGGAGAATAAGTCGTACGGCTCAAGAGTCCTAAAATACCTATTGAAAAGAAATAGTACAAATATATAAATCATTATTTTTCCTAAAAAATCAAATCTTCAAAAAATAGGGGACTAAGTCGACAGTACAATCGGATTAGTCATCGTTTTTGGGCGAATGAGCTGTACAACTCCCAAAGTCCTAAAACCCCTATGTTAAAAACACCAACAAACAAACTTCTTCCATTAGAACTACGTCGCTTTGATTCCCATTTGGGATACGTAGGAGCGAGCCACGTCCTCGTCAAGCACAACAAACCAAAATTAATTCGATTGCGAAAGCCCTTTTTGATCATCTAAAATAAAAACCGATTATCATTAATGATCACTCGCGCCGTTGCCGTTTGGTTGTTAATGATAATTTCATTTTCAAAAGAGTTAGTAGCGCGGCCACTCTAAACCGTTGTTGTTTGGTCGTCGCGAACACTCGAATCAAAAGCAAAACCGATTATCGTTAATGATCACTCGCGCCGTTGCCGTTTGGTTGTTAATGATAATTTCATTTTCAAAAGAGTTAGTAGCGCGGCCACTCTAAACCGTTGTTGTTTGGTCATCGCGAATCCTCACTCCTACTGCGAAAACTCATCTAAACAGACTAAAAAACAAAAACCTTTTTAGGACCACCAAGAACTACGTAGCTTTGAATTCTCCATTGCACCAGGAGATACGTAGGAGCGAGAGGCCAACTCTCGTCAAGCGCCAAAAATAAAAATTTTCATTAAGTCTTCTCACTCCCTTTTCAATAAAGAGGCAAAATAAAAGCATTTTCAAATCAACACTTCAAACCACACATTTAATTAAAGGTTCCCTTTCGGTAGAAAGGAGGTACGAGGTGCTAATACCTTCTCCATGCCTAACCGACCCCCGAACCCATATCTCTAGTTTTCGAAAGACCATCTGCCTTGTCTAAAAGACCTTTTTTCAATGTTTTGGTCTTAAAATTAAAATATTGGTGGCGGGTCTGAACTTTTTCCACGTTGTCAAACGAAAAGTCCCAAACCGGATTTTTCGGGCGCAACAGCTGGCGACTCCGCTGGGGACGTTTCCTTTTTAAGTGGGTCAATCCTAATTAATTAAATGTGTGGTTTGTGTTATTGATTTGATTTGGATACCTTGTTTGCTTCTATCCCTTTCGGTTTCCTTTTCTTTCTTATCATGTTGTATGCATGTGCATTTGTTTTCTTTTCTTCCATGTTTGTTTTTCCTTCCTCCTCCTTGCTTATGTGCTTAGTACCCTCATGCATTTCCTCAATCCCAATCATGTTCCCTTCTTCTTTGCTCCCTTTCTTCAAGGTAAGCTCATGCATTTCTCCCCAATTCTCTCATGATCCCCTCTTCTTGGCTCCCTTTCCTGAGGTAAGCAATGCACTCGATTGTCGTTGAAACCCTAGGCTAGCTTATTTGATATTAAACCCTAGGGTAGACAACATGTTATTGCTTGCTTTTGTCTGGACTGTTCTGGGTTTTCATTTGCAGGTGGGGTGATATGTGTTGGGTAGTTTTAGGTGGTATGTCCTTGCTACACACACTCACACCTCATACTCATTGTGCTTTGAGAGGGGCCTAAAACCCAAGGTCTGACAAAACTTAAGAGAGTGGAAATGAGTAGTGACTGGCAATTGGACCGTTGTCCTTCTGACTCTCACGAAAGTTTCAGCCAGAGTATGCTCTTTTATGGTACCTCACACCAGATGGCATTCCATCGTTGTGGGTGTTATTATGAGAGAGATTTAGCTCTGGTAGCCTGGTGAGGAAGTGACTAGAACCCGCATGGGAGGAACATTTGAGTTGTCCTAGAACTTAGGTCCCCACCTTCGTAGGACACAAGGGGCATACCAAATTGCGTGTTGCATGGTAATATAGACATGTTTTCAAAAAAGAGTAGGAGGTTTTTCAAATAAAAAGTAGAGAAAGAGCTGCCGTTGTAGCCTTTCTTTTGCCGGTCCGTACGAAGTGACATTTGACCCACTTTATTTTCAAAAAAGGGAGAAAGAGTTACCGCTGTAGCCTTTCTCTTACCGGTCCATATGAAATAACGTACGGCCTGCATTTTCCAAATTTTTTTTTTTTTTGAATCACTGCCAATAAGGACTTTTCTCTAAGTTGCATAGGCGTAAAGCATCATCAACCTCATTCTCATACAAAAAGCATCTTTGCATTGCATAACATGGAAAAGCTAAATAGAAATTCATACGCGCATTTTTCTCTATCTCATTTAGGTTTGTCGGGAGTGCATTCCCCGCGCGGGTGCGTTTCCATTCATCACAGAAGACGGAACATAAAAGAACACAACATCTTCATTCATCATACCATCCATACCATTCGTCATCAAACAGTGGTGCATTACACTTTCAAATTCGCATCTCAGAAGAGCGAAGAATAACAAAAGAAAAAGAAGTGAATGAGGAATCAAACAGAAAAAGCATCCCGCCAAAATCAATCATTGCATTCATGTGCATCCAAATACCCAAATGCTTGCATTTCATGCACCATCCAAGAAATTACTTCGGACCAGAGAGTCCCAAAAATCTCGTTTTTAGATCACCATGACACTGAGTTAGTAAACTCCATCAACCCCGAGTTAGTAAACTCCATCAACCCAGAGTTAATAAACTCCACCAACACAGAGTTAGTGAACTCCTTCCACAGATCACAACATCGTGTACGAGCACGCGATGGATCCATCAGACTTCGTTAAGTCCTTCGGATTCGTTAAATCCATTGATCAAATCAGTTCCGGACCTGATGTTGATCGGCCGCTCGAAAAGGCCACCCCCAAAGCTCGGACTCGACCAGAGTTCGTTAGAAGGTTTTTAGGCAACCTCCGAATTCCCAATTTACCGCTTTTCCCAATTTACTGCTTTCCCGTTAATGCGACAAGTGTTAACCCCCATTCCCAAAAGGAAAGTAACAAAAAGAAAATTTGAGCTTTTCTGGAGCGGACAAAATTAGCGTTATTTCTATATCTTTATTTCCATTTCACCAACAAATATGAAAGGGCCAAGTCATATTTCTTGGGGAAATGTGAAATAAAGAGGGGCAGCTGTAATACCCTAATTTTGTCCTATCCAAAAATAAGAAATTTTATTTATTTTTGATAAAAATAATTATTTTCATGCCATGTTTTATTTTATTTTGCTACAAGTTTTAATTTTTGAAAAAATAATAATAATTAGAAGTATCAAAACAAAATAAGCAAAAGAGGAAATGGGGGGGGTCTGTAAAAAAATATAGAGGTGCAATTGGGATTGGGCCATTTAAAGCCCATTCCTCCACCAAACCCAATCCAACTCCTTCCTAACCCAACACCCAACTCCTTCCTAACCCAACACGCAACTCCATCCAACCCACTCCAACTAAACCCTAATTCGAATTCCACCCCTTCCAAACCCTAAAAAATTCGGCCACCCCCCTCAACCCTAAAATGTGGCCACATTCACTCTCCCCCTAGCCCTAAAAGATGTCCACATTCATCCCCAAACCCTAGCCTAAAATTCGGCCACTTTTCCTTTATTCCCTCCTTGGAACTCACAATCCCACTTCCACACACTTCCCACTTCCCCACATCCACTTCCCCATACACGCCTCATCACTCTCTCACATCACTCCCCTCACATCACTCTCATCCCCAACGGCTCTCTCACTTCACACACGCCACCCACTCTCTCGCACACTCACTCTCACTTCACACACTCAACCCTCATTCTTTCCTCCCCCTACGGCCTCTTTCTCTCTCTCTCATACACTCCCTCCATCTCCTTTTCTTTCACACAACCTCCAAAACATCATCCCCATCAAACCCTAGCCGTACAACCATCCCATCTCCTCTCCCTTCCACGCCTCCTTTCTCTTCTTCCCATGGTTCCTTTCATCATCCCCCTCTCAAGCCCTAGCCGTCCACCTTCCTTTCTCTTCCTTTCATGCTTCCTTTCACCATCCTCTCACGAAACCTCCATTTTCGGTGCCTCCTTCATCTCCTCTCTCACACGAAATCACCATTTTTGACATCAACACGCAAGTTACTGATGGTCTCTCCATAGTTCGTAGGTCCATCCAAAGGAAACATGTTTTCCATCTCGTTTTTCTCCAAGGCTCACACGCAAACGGATATATACACAAGGTTTGGTGAAAAAACCGAAAGACAAAGCACACCACTACGATTTCGGTTTTGTTAGTATAAATAGGGTTTCGGTTTTGAGGTAAGGGGGAGTTTTTTTTGAGAGAGGAGAGGGAGAGGCCGAAGTCTTGAAAGATTCAGGAGCAAGAGGAAGCAAAAGCGGATCTAGAGAAGTTTCTGTGAGAGAGAGATTATTTTTCGTTTTTCTCCTGTACTAAAATTTTCATAGTTTTATTTTTGTTGTTGTTATTGTTGGTAAAGTCTCACCAAAAGGTTCATTATTCAAGGTTGGTTTAGTATTCTCTCTTAAATTTCTTGTTTTATCTTATGATCTTTGCATCTCTATTCTAATCAATGTAAATTTGTTGTCTCATAAATCCTTTTTGTTCATCTTCACGCATATGGTGTTTTTTGAGATTTTGAGAGATTGAATGTTAGACCTTTTTTTAATAGAAGAATACAAAATGCTTTATATTTTGATGCTCTTGTTGTTTTAAAATAAGGATAGTTCAATTTGATTGCTTATCTTTGAATGTCATGTTTCTCTTTGAAGAAATGTAGCAATGTCTTTTTTATCAACAATAATAATTGTCATCAAAATAATAGCAATAAGAAATATAGCAATTTTTCTTCTAATATCAAAAAAGGATTAGGTATCAAAAAAATCAAAAAAAGATTTAAGGTAAAATGTTTCTCTAAATAATTAATAGATCTCTTTTATACCAAATGCCAACAAAAAAAACACTCCACCAAAAAATCATTTTTCGGAAAAACTCAAAAAAAAAAAACATTTCCTAGTAATTATTAAAAAAGAGTAGTTAAGACAAACTGATTTTTATGTTTTATTCTTTTATTTATTTACTTATTTATTTATTTATTTATTTTTCTTAACCAAAATTTATCTCAACCAAAAATAATAACAAAAGAATCTCAAAGAAAAAAAAACAGAAAAATATTTCCTTAGTAAAAAAGGAGTGGTAAATGAAACATTTTTTAAAAACAAGTAAAACTGCTATTTACACCCCCCAGGCTCAAGCATAAGGCCCTTTTTGTCACTTAAGCCCAGTTTCGCTAACTGGGCCCTCCCATGCGAACTGGGCTTCTTTTTTTTCCACACCCCTAATTTTGATAACTTAACCCCTTTGAAAGAGCCCAGCATTTACACAGCCCATTGGAACAATTTCCTGATCTATGCACCCCCTCTTTTTTTAAAATGTAACCCTCCTCGCTGTTTACACCCCATTTTTAATAATACAGCCCTCCTTTTATTTGCACCCCCATTTTACTATTGCATCCACTATTTCTCTTTTAAGAAAAAATATATTTCCTTTCCCTAAATAAATATTTTCTGACATCGAAAACAAATATTTTCAAACGTCGAAATCAACGAAAACACTTTTCAAAAACAAATCTTTTCAAACGTCGAAATCAACGAAAACACTTTTCAAAAACAAATCTTTTCAAACGTCGAAATCAAAATTAATCATCACTAATGATCACTCGCGCCGTTGCCGTTTGATTGTGGGTGATGATTTCATTCCTGTGGGAGCTAATAGTGTGGCCACTCTAAACCGTTGTTGTTTGGTCCTCACAAACGCTCTCCTTCAATTGCGAAAACCTTTTTCATGCTCAAAATAAAAACCGATTATCATTAATCATCACTCGCGCCGTTGCCGTTTGGTCGTTAATGAAAATTCATTTTCATAAGAGTTAGTAGTGCGACCACTCTAAACTATCGTTGTTTGGTCGCCGCGAACGCTCAACCCCTTTGCCAAAAACTCCAAAAAGATTAAAAAACAAAACCTTTTTAAAAAACCAGAACTACGTAGCTTTGAATTCTCCATCGCACCGGGAGATACGTAGGAGCGGATATCCTCCGTCAAGCACAATAAACTAAAAACATTTTTTCCTTCCCTAAAAAAAACAAACACTTTTGCCAAAAATAAAAATTTTCATTAAGTCTTTTCATTCTCTTTTCAAAAAAGGGGCAGCTTTAAGTACTTTCCAAATCAGCACTTAAAATCACACATTTAATTAAAGGTTCCCTTTCGGTAGAAAGGAGGCGTAGGGTGCTAAAACCTTCCCTATGCCTAACCGACCCCCGAACCCAAATTTTTCCGGTTTTCCAAAGGCCATCCGCTTTCCAAAAGGTTTTTTTCAATATTTTCCTGATAAAAAAAATATTGGTGGCGACTTCATTGATTTTCAAAAAGTTGTAAACGAAAAATGATTCCCTCAGGGACTTTTTCGGGCGCAACAGCTGCCAAGGGTGGAACACCATCATTCACGACATCAAGGACATCTTGATATCGAAACAGCACCTTCATCTGCGCACACCAACGTTCATAATCCTTTCCGTCGAAGATTGGGAGGTTCCCCGGAATACCTCCACCAGAGTTGTCTCGCGCTGCCATGGATCTTGATAGATTTTGTAAGGATCTAACAAGCTCTGATACCAGTTTGTTGGGGATAAACACGTGAAAGGGACAAGAAAAGGAAGTGGCGGCGCTAAGGACAGGAGGAATGAATAGGGCAATATAATATTAGGTAAAAGTTGCACTGAATTTCATAAAAGTAGGGTACTAAATTACATGCTACTGACGTCTATATTTATATACAATGAAACAGGCCCAGGCCCATAATTTCGACTAGCCCATTCGACTGGCCCATTTCGACTAGGTTTCTAACTACACCTACTATTATTACAAGCAATAGAATTACAAGGCATATCTCAATACAACTAACACAAGTCAATGTCGTCGATCTGTATCACAAAAAAAGGAAACAACAATTGATACATTCTATTGTATGTATGACAATAACATCTTTCAATACCGATTCATAAAGGGAAGAATTTAAGAATAAAATTTGTAGGTCTTTGCTTGAATTATGATTGTCCTCAATCCTCCAATAGGTGATAAAATCATTAAACATATGCCAAGAACAATGCATATCTGTAATAAATGAAGCAAAGATATTAATTAAACTTTGGCAAAAAATGATGAAATTATAGAAATATTAAAACAAAACTTAGACTTAAAAATACCCAATTACTCCACCAAGACAAGCCAAATCTCCTTGGTTTGTATATTGCAAGCCACATGATACACGGAAGCTGAAAAAATATTACAAAATGAAGTGTCACAAATCCTAATCATAATATCCTTAACTTGAAAATTTACAATTGATTCATATACCAAAAAAATTAGACATTGTTCGTATCTTACAAAGTATGTAGTTGGAGCAAAAGCAAACCCTCCAAAAAATCCTAGGAGACCATCGAAAAAAGGAAATGTAATAGCTATGAACATTGTAAATGCTGAAAAAAAAGAGGGGAAAATATATATGTCATTACAAATAACTAATGAAATGAATCATGGAGGACGGATTCTCTGATGCGCACAAAATGGTTCTGCACCAACGGAGACCGTTAGATTTAGAGAGATAAAGTTTCTCTCTCTAGATCCAACGGTCCCCATTGGCGCAAGACCATTTTGCCGCAGCAGAGGATCCGAGTCTTGATTCAAGGGAAGTAATAGAATAAGAAGAGTTTACATACCCACATACACATTACGTACAACAAAACGAAGTGTTTTGCTTGGTTCGAAATTTAATTTCTTCACAAGCAATGTTTCAATCATGTCAAACACTGGCATTGCATAAACCTACACCAATAGTTATGAAATCATAAATAAATATTTACGTCAAATGGAGCTTCTCTAAAGTAATGAACTCACTTCAAAGTGTAAAGTAAGTAATATTAACTATTGATGTAATGTAACAAATAATGAATCAAAGATTTTAGAAGATTGGGAATTCACCTGATAACTTCCAATAACATGGACAACAACAAACATGTTAGCAATTGCAATAAGCCATGCTGGTTTCTCTAAAGAGATGAGGATATCACTATTGACCTCATTGCCAAACATCCAAAAACCTATAATAGCAACAGGAAAGTAGCACAAAGCCACAACAATGTAGGCAACAACAACTCCTCTCCACATAGGAATCTTTGACGGCTTCTCTTCTGTTGATGGGATTGTTGCTTGGATTTCCAACACTACATTGTGTCCAGCATAGGCAAAAGCCACAGATCCAAGGGCATTAAAGAAGTTGAAAACTGTTCCCGCAGTACTCTTGGCCTTGTAACCATATTGTACATCTTCTTGAACACCCTTGTGTATACTTGCTGCCCAAGCAATTGTAGAGTAACTGTAGGAAAATGCAGCCATCAAAGTATAAACTAACATGTTAACTTATGTTTTCAATGTATGTGTTCACGTTTTTTTTAAAAAAGGTCGCGACTGCAATTCGACTGCAATTCTTTATGATATGCAAGATCGTGATGCGTCTATAGTCGTGACTACACCACTACTTAAAATCTTGGTTGTGTTATTTTCGTTCAACTAACAGAGTCTAAGCTTGTAGACAATTCTCACAGATAAAACAAGGTCATATAGAATAGAAAAAAGAGAAATGCTAACAACACTCTCTTGTACACACTTACTCTATGATTTGTTAAAACTATGTAGGTCCCACAAGTATGAAAATGAGACTCGATAATTTAGTGGGACCCGCATGAATTTTAACCAATCACAGCGTGAGTGTGTAAAAGAGAGTGTTACTAGGAATTCTGATTGAAAAAATATTTTACCTGAAAGACATGACTGCTGCAGCCAATGACACTCCAGAAATAGCATTGAAGTTAGGGAGATGGGACAATACAAAGTGAACAGAAGCAAAGATCATAATGAAAAAGGTTAATTTGATCTTTTTGCAACTTGGACAAACAGTATCATGGAACTTCTTCAATGATGTTCCCCCAGTGACCATGTAAACAATGTTCACTCCAATTTCTACCACAAGTTGTTGAGGTACCACAATATAAAGACCCAACTTTTCACCAAACGCATATTGACCTAATTCATGGTATCTATCAAAACGTTTTCCAGGAACCATTTCATGCATCTCAACCATTTGCCACAATGTGTATAGTGTGATTATCCATGAGAGGATAAGTATTGTTACACCTGGACCCCTGTATCACACAATGTGATTCTCTAGTCAACAAATTGCTTGCATATATATATATATATATAATTTGGGAATTTGGGTGTAAATTGAAATATACCATCCAAGTTGGGACAAGGCATAGGGGAGACTAAGAACACCAGCTCCAACCATGGCAGTGACGTTATGGAAAGCTGAGTACCACCATTTTGCATTTCTTTTAGAAGTAATTGGAAGCCACTCATCAATTCGCTTGTCCCTCTCTGATTTTTCTTCATTCTATTTCACCAATAACAATGAGAAAAATGAGCCTCCAATTCAATATATACAATCTATTTAAACTCTCTTACATTTACAATAATAATTTGTCAACTCTAAGCTTGGGTGTGAATGATTAACGCACTCCATTTTAAGAGACGAGACCCCAATGTATAATCTATTTATGCTCTCTTTCATTAACAACAAAAGTTTCATAGTTACTTTAGTCCACGTGGACCACAAGTCAATGTGGTTCACTCTAGAGTTTATCCTATTCAACACAAACAAGTGTAAAAATGTGGACCACAAGAGACTATTTTAATAATAAATAAATAAACAGGGTGTTTTAGTTTCTAAATTAAGGGCCCTTTGACTATAAAGATATATTTTGTTTTTAGAAGTTAATAAAGAATAAAATTCACTTTTTCTTAATTTTATAAACAGGAAACTGTTTTTAAAAAGCTAATCAAACACATCCTAAATCTTTCACAAACATGACTTGTTTGAGTAATATCAAAACTTCAAAAGTAAATTACACTATTTACGCAGGAAAACATCCTTAAGGAATGATTCTACACCTTCTATTTACGTAGGAAAACATCCTTAAGATTTTATTGATATTGTCGAGAAGTGAAATTCGCAGGGAAAGGATTAAGTTACTTTTACCCATATGATATTTCATTTTCACATTTAGTGGCAGTTTTTGTTAGTGGGTAAAAGTCAATTTTTTTTTGTAGTGCAAGCAATATAAAACGAGATTTTGCAACCTCTCCGCACCAAGAATATGTTGATTAAACAGTATAAAATCAAATTTAGTTGTTGACAAGTATTTTGTTTGGTTTTACCCAGGGTATCTATCCACCGCCGACCGTAGTGACTAATCACCTTACTGAATTGTAGGTGCCTCGAGGGGCAGGACAGCTGGCCCAGAGTTTTAACGCTGCTCCGTACCCAATGTGGGGATCGAACCCCCGACCATTGGTTAAGGGAGGATCAACCCCAATCGCTGAACTCCACGCTCTGGGTTAGTTGTTGACAAGTATAAGCGTGTTAATCTCTCTATTGTAGAAGACCTTATCTCAAATCTCTATTTTATACAAAAGGAGGTTATCTATAAGCGGGGCTTGAAATTATGACTCTCGATTCTTCGATACAAATATGACTTTGACTAATCAAATAGTGATTTTGTTTCTAACTTTCCCATGATATTACTAACACACAAGTAAGATTAATTCTCTTGAGGTTTCGAGGATTTAAATCCTTCTCTTTCTTTCTTTTTAACAAGAATCTTTCTCATTCGTAACAAGACACAATTTTTCTACCTTTTTTGATAAAAAAACAAGACACAAATTTTAAACCAGTTGCATCATCTCTTATGAGTTGAAGTAATTTACAATAGTAGTACTAGTTATTCTTGATCGCGGCTAAAACCTAGTACCAGTCATTATGAATTTAATTTTAAAAACCAGATTAAGAGACCCACTCAGCAATGGAACATGGATAAGCCCAATAACTTTGATCCATATCCACAGTAAATCAGCCTATTTATGACTCTCATGCCTCAACGGCTCAGATCCACCCGATCGTTCCAACGGCTTAAAGCTGGCACAAATGCCTATAATTACTAGCTCGCTTGCCAAAAATAGGTATATTCTCATTCCTTGCCATACTACTCTACAATTCTCAATATTTGAGCGTCGGAGTGGTATCGCAGGTACCCCACCCGGGATCACTTTGACATACCACTTGGAAGGTAGAAGTCCTACCAGCAGCAGTCATCAAACGACCGCTAGGTACAGAACAAAATCAATAATGGTTTAATTTAAGCGGTTTATATTGACACACTAGTGTTCTATAAAAAAACTCAACCAATCAATTCTCACTACTATCATCCATCTTCAAACATACTTTGTATAAATGGCAGTTATAAAAATATTTTACATAATCACCTACTAATTTTTTTATATGCAATGTTAGTTGTTAATTGCTAGAGGGGTGAATGCGATGTTAGTTTACAGGGTTTTAAACTCTGACCTCTTTCTTATACTCTTTCAGTATCTCTTAGCTCACTAGTTTACAAGGTTTTAAACTCTAACCTCCTTCTTTTTATAACAGGTCATTTATGTTTAAAAACAAAACAAAAAAATTCATACTCATAGAATGATGAATACAAAAAACGATGGATCAAGATTCTCTAAATTCAAAGATTCATACATGTATTTATTTTTTTGAGATTAAAAAATAAATAAATAAATACATGTATGAATATTTGAATTTAGAGATTCATACATGTATTTAGGCTAAATAGAAGAGTGCTTCAGTTTTTACATTACCATATAGATGTGTAAAATAATTTTAAAATAATTCCAAAAACATCAATATGATAATTATGATTAGATGTTTGTGTAAAACATTTTAAATAATCGGTGAATCATCGTTAAATTATAATTGTAATATAAAAAAAATTATGTCATGTTATAAACTATCAAGAATGATATAAACACTTAAGAAAAACAATACACAAATGTAAAGATTAAATTACTATATGTAAGTGCAAAAATGACTTTGATAAATTATAAGAGTGAAACTCACAGAATATTTAAGATGACTAAAGTTGTGACCATTTGATGATTCAGTTCCCAAACATTCCATAATTCTAAAAGATGAGAAGAACTTTTCAAAAGAAGCAGAGTAAATAAAGGGGGGGGAGAGAGAGAGAGAGAGAGAGAGAGAGAGAGAGAGAGAGAGAGAGAGAGAGAGAGAGAGAGAGAGAGAGAGAGAGAGAGAGAGAGAGTTAAAAGAAGATGATATTATGAGATGAACTCTTTTAACTATTTAAAGAAAACATTATGGAATGTGTATTTATAGGAAAAAAGGAGAGTGGTATGTGCTAACACATTCAACTATTCTGACTAAGTATTAATTTGAAGTTAGAATAGAATATATGTATAATTGTTGAGTAGTTTCGCTTTTTTTTTTTTTTTTGATTTTTTAAGTCTAATGTACTGACTTTTTCAACTATAAGTTTACTTTCTATTCCACTTTAATTTCTTAAACGAAACCAGATACTTACTAAATCTTTTATTATATTTTAGTTATTAAGATAATGGAATAAAACTGTCCAGTTAAATCTGTTTTATATTTTCAAATTTTATGGAATCAAACAAATAATATTTTTTTCGGGCATCTCCCTTTCTTGTAACCTGATACAACATGTGAAGTAATATTAAAAGTTATTTTATGTTAGCATGTTCTATTTCTTTTTTGATGAAAGATTATGTGTCATACTTTGACTGATTAAAATCATTAGTTTATGTTTGTATATTAACTGCCTTTGTCCATGGAAAATAAAAGTCAGAGAAAAGGAGATCGAGTTCGTCGTAGTCGTCACGTAAAGAAATACTGGTTTAAATAATAAATAATAAATAATTCCAAGGAAAATCGTCCGGAAATTTAATAGCTAGACCTTTTGACTTTCAACTTTATTTTAGTGTTCTTCAAAAATAAAACTTTACTTAGTTTTTTTTAGACATAAGTTTTCTTTGTCATGGCCGAAATTTCGTGGAAATACGTTGACAATTTTGCAGCCAATTGCCAATAACAATGTCATTCAATGTTAAAATATATTGAAGTCAGTTAAAATAGTTGTAATTAGTTAGATTAGTTACAAGTTGGTTAGTTTAGTTAAAATCACTATATAAAGTGTATCTTACACTCATTGTAATAATCAAGAGCGATGTAATGCTTCCGCCAAATTTTCTAAAAGAAGTCATGTTTATCTTTCTTCCTACCTTATTCAACATCTTTGATCATTTGCAAATTCTATTCTAACCCTTCACGGTTATTCTCAAATCTTGCAAAAAAAATCCCATTCTTTTATATGTTTTTGAATATATGTTTCCTTCCTCTTCTCTACATACATATTCAAAAATAATAATATCATTTTCTCAAATAAAATAGTGGGATATGAGAAGCAAAAGCGAAAGCATTTTCAAGCAATGCCAATCAACTACAAAAATTCAAGATTTTCACTTCGACCTACCCAAAAAGTGGGATGCGAGAAGCAAAAGTAAATGCATTTTCAAGCAATGCCAATCAACAAAAAGTTTCAAGGTTTTCCCTTCGACCTACACAAATAAAAAAGAGATGCGAGAAGCAAAAGCGAAGGCATTTTCAAGCAATGCCAATAAAAAAAATTCTCCAAATGGCTCCATCATTCTTCTTAGCCTAATTGGCGTTTTAGCTTCTATTCATAAATATCATGGATAGTAAAGCAATCATACATCATTCTTCATAGAAGGCATTCTACCTTCTATCCATAAATATCATTTATAGTTAAGCAAATAAACATCATTCTTCTTAGCCTAATTTGGCATTTGATAATATTCCAAGATTGGAGTTCTTGATTTCATTGGGGTGAGCGTCATGGAGATGCTCACTACAAGAATAAGGCTTGTTTCCTGCGAATATTTCCCACGTAAAACATTCCGTCGCAAATTGCGACGGATTTGCAACCAAAATCACTGTCGCAACTGTTAAAATAAAAAGGCGGACAAATTCGAGCTGAAGTTTCCGACGGAATCAGAGTCGTTGCTAATTTCCGACGGAATTATTGGTCGCAAACCCCTTAAAATCCGTCGCAAACCAATAATCCAAAATTAAAACTTAACCTCGCTCTCGTTCTCTCCCTCAGAATCACACTCTCCTCACTCTCGTTCTTTCCCTCAGTCTCTCCTCCCACGACCCTAACAGTAACACCACTCTCCTCCCTCGACCTCTACCCTCCTCCTCCCTCCGCCGCCGCCGCTAAACGTGCTCCATAGCCACGAAGATAGTCTCGCTCGCGCTCGCACCATTTCTCCGCCGTTTCTCCGGCAACCATTTCTCCTCCGTTTCTCTTCCGTTTCTTTTCCGTTTCTCCGGTGCTTCTACACCTCTTCTCCACTGCAGGTAATTTCTATTAATTTCTGTAATTTGTCCCTAATTTCACTTGCTTTCAAAAACCCTAAATGTCCCAATTTTTTTTGAAGCCTTCCCTTGAGTTGAAAATGACAGTTTTCTTTATGAATCTTGGTCTGATATGAAAATAGAAGTTTTAGTTTAGGGATTTATCTTATTTTTGTGGATCAGTCTTATGTAGGTGATTTGCCTTTGTTTTTTTAATATGTAAATTTGCTTTCAGTTCTGATCTATTTGTTGGCATGAGAAATGTACATCTAAAATCACTTCTTTTCATGTTTCTTTGGCCATAAAATATTTGAACTAATTTTGAGTATGAAATTGTAGCAATTGGTTGAGTTTTATTATACTGTCTTATGTTTATTTCTACTGGGTTAGTGAATCTGGGTTTAGTACATTATCATGCTATGCTTTTGTACTAAATTTTGGTTTGTTAGTTTTTTCCTAAGGACTGCATAATTCTGTTTTGGTTTTTTAGTTTTTTCCTCTTATAATTTGCATATCACAAATTTTCTCTTGTAATTAAATATAAACAAGACAGTAATAATCTCTCCAGCTCGTTTTTCCTGTGTACTAATGGTCAGATTTGTTTGGGTCATGTGTGTTTTATCACTATTATGTGTTTGGGTGTGGGAACTAGTTTTTCTTTTGATTGTGATTTTAAATCCCAAAAAAGTGTTTTAAAATATGTTCCTTGTGTTCAAAGATTGAAGAAACTTTTCTGTCAAGATGACAATGTTTTTTAACTTGTCTTGTATAAGATTGGCTTTTTAATTGGGATTACTTTCACAAACTACTGAATTAGAACCCAAAAGGGCTCTTACCTACTAATATACTCAAAAGCATCTACTGCTCCTATTTTTATTTTCTTTTCACTTTGATTCCGTGAGTTTGGTTCTGTTATGTGCATTGTGGTACTGATTTAATGAGATTGGTTCTGTTTTTATTAAATGCTCCTATTTTTATTAAATGCCTTGTTTGCTGCTAGAAATTGATTTAAACTACTAAAAGGATGCATAAAACTACTAAAATTCTCTCTATGCTATTAGAAATTGAGTTAAGTTCCTTGTTTGCTGCTAGAAATTGATTTACATAGTACTTTGAGGAGGTAGCTAATTCCATTCAAACTAATTATGCTACTGTTGCTTTAATTGGGTTTGGAGATATCCTACACCAACCAACTATTCTAGTACATGAAGTTATATTCAATTCTATCATGGCACATACTAGTGATCTCAAATACTTCCAATTCAAAAGCCTGTATATTCACTAGTGCAGAAATGGCTTTTGGAATCGGTTGTTTGGCACATTTGGAATCGGTTATTGGCCGATTCCAAATGTGCCGATTCTAAATGTAGGGACATTTGAATCGGTTAAATAACCGATTCAAAATGTGATATTTTAAATCGGTTATATAAACAACCGATTCAAAATGTACTAAAAAAGACATTTAAAATCGGTTCTTTAGAAACTACAAAAAAACTGGTCATTAGCGAGGGAAATTTCCCTCGCAAAATGACCTAAATCCGTCGCTAATGGTCATTTGCGAGGGAATTAGCGACAGACTGGTTCCCTCGCTAATTCCCTCATCGCTAATAAAGACAGCCACGTGGTTAAATTCTGACAGCCACGCGTCCAATTTCCCTCGCTAATGCCCAACTGATTGAATTTTTTTTTGATAAACCTGCTTTTATACCTGTTTATTTTAATAATAAATAATAAAATCTAAAATACATAAAACAGTTTAAAATAAAAATTCCGAGAATCAAATTCTTCAATAACTTAAAATTCGAATCAACAACACTTGATCTGAAATATTATAACAAAATATTGAATTGTCAAACTGATACAACAAAATGCTAAAAGCTGTCGCCATCAGACTCCTCGGCCTCACCCGCCTCTCCAGACTCCCAGACTCCCCAGACTCCTCAGCTTGCTCCTCAGCTTTCTCCTCATCTTGTTCCTCATGTTGCTGAATATTCTTAAAATACCTAAATATCAGCTCCTGCCTACGGGACACATTCGCAAAGTCTTCCTGCATCTTTTTCATAGCTTCAGTAGAGGTCCTGACCTCCTGTCGAGTATCATGCAGCTCATGTCGAGTAGACTGCAGCTCCTGCTCGAGCTGCCAAATATGCTCAGTCTGCGCAGGAGTAGAAGCTGGTCGACTGCGTCTTCTGTTGCTCCCGGCCACAGACTGGCCCATTCATGGAGCCAAGGGCCCCGTACCATACAGGCGACCCTTAGACCAACCTACTGTCTTCTCCCAATTTTGGTTTGCCAGATCTATCATCTCAGGAGTAAGTTGGCCAAGTGATTCAGGGTCCCAGCTCCCCTGAGTCAGTGATAAACTCCAATTTAGTGCATTTTTAGAGATACTTTTGGATTACTTTTTAGAGCAATTATTACCAATTATATAAATTGTTGACTAAATTTGCTCTATATTTTGTAGGAAAGAAGAAAAGATAAAAATGCAAATAATATATATATTATTGATATATGTATATAATATTTCATAAATATTATATATGTATATTATATATATATATGTGTGTGTTTGGGTTTGAAAGAAATAAACAAAGGTCCAATTTATTTGGATAAGCACACAAATGGGAGCACAACAAAAAGTCCAGCCCAATTGATTAAGAAAGTGAATCCCAAGAATGGAGGCCAAGCTGGCACGTGAGCAACAAATTGAGAGAAGAAACAAAGGCCCAATTTATATTGACAATTGCACAAATTGAAGAAGTCCTCCAGCCCATAAAAAGAAAAAGCATAGATGTAGTAGAATGAGCTTGCACTTTCAATTGAATTAAAAGGAGGGAACCGCAACAGAACAGTAGCCGAACAAGTGAAAAACAACGCAGGAACAGTAGCCGCGCAGCAACAGTAACGCCGGCAAGGAGAAGAGAAAGTTTTGGTTACCCGTTCTTGACACCGTGAGAGAGCTCTGGAGCAGAAAAATGAGACTAAATTTTCAGGATCAGAAATTTCTCTATTCCGGGTTATTTTTATCTCTGTAATTTATGACTCCTAATTTTATTTTGTTGTTCTCGAATACTATGGATAGCTAAATCCTCTTCTAGGGTCATAGGTGGATCTTGCATGTTTAGAGACCTTTTTATGTTCTAATTTCTGGTTTGAATTCCTATTTTTATTTCAATTAACATTGTCCTATTGTTTTTATCACATAATTAGGATTAGCTACCCTTTTCATGTTCATAATCAATTAGTTGATCAGCGACCGTACTGCAATTAGTTGGTGGACCTATAGGATAATTGAGGCTATAATTAATGCATGATCAAACTTTAATTTATTCTTCCAATCATTCAACATTTCTGTTCTTTATGCTTTTCCTCAACTTAAATTCTTGCATGACCAAACAAGGGTTAGTTTAGGAAAAAGAATATTAATCGCGAATGACCAAACAGATTAATAGATTTAGTAAAGGGCATGGTAATTAAATAAAATAAAGGAATTCGGGTAGAATTAGACATAGGGGAATCGAATCTTGCAAGTGAAACTGTGCCCCTAGACCTCTCTCCATTGAATTATTTCTTGCATTTTATTATTGTTATTTTTTTTTATTTGTTCCATTACAATTCAAATATTTGTTCGTCTAAATAATAAATAATCTCGATTAGTTTGGTACTTGCTAAATAATCCCTGTGGACACGATAATCTTTTATACTACTTCTGCGAAAGAGTACACTTGCTCTAAGTGTGTTTTTAACGCAACAGTCAGCTGAGTCATAATCTCTTTTATTTGCTCTTGTTTTGAATAACCGCAAATTAGCGCTCCATTTTGACAAAGCAACATTATATAATACAATTCAAGTTGTATATTTACCTAAGTCATCCTGGAGCGCTCATCAACATACTCACCAGTGCCTTTCCTCACATGGGTGGCTCTATGCAGCTCAAGAGCAGTGATAGGGCATCCTGCCTTCTTACTCTGTAAAATGAAACACATTTTCAAAAGTTGCTAACTAATTAACTAATGTAAAAAAACACACAGATTTTAAAAATAATTTACCAATCTAGAAGCATGCTGAGCCTGGTTGATGGATCCGCCGCAGTGAAGCGAGCCACCCTTTTCGGAGTTTCTATTATTCTTGGCTTTTGTAGCATTTTTCTTGAAAGTCTCTCCAATGGCCCTTGAAGGCATTCCAAATTTCATCACTCATGTAATTAGACTTCTTATCTTTACACCGCAGCTTATAAAGCAAATTTGGTATTTGAGCGCCCATCCTTTTAAAAAAAAGTCTCTAGACATTGTCATTATCTTCTATGTCCCATGTCACTTTGGTCTGTATTAAGTAAAATAAAAATATGTATTAGTAATTATATTAAACGTTATTAAACATAAAATTTAAACTAACAATATAAGTAATGACAAAATAATTGACACTTACCGTAAAGAAGTCCAGCAGATCATTCCTGTCCTTTTCATCGACTTTACTCCACTTTTGAAAATATTTTTTGCGGATGACATGAGTGATGCTTGATGAAGCTGCCTTTGCAGGAGGAAGCCTGCATAATGATAGATATATCAAACAATCAAATATATATAAGCCGTTGTATAATTAACTTAAAATAAACAAACAATATAATACTTACGTATTACCACGACTATAAATGACTTTGAGTCTGACACCATTAATAACAACCACCTCCACTCTCTTGTCATCGGTCGACGAATCAAAATCAACATTACCACCACTAATATCATGCTCAATATCATCCCAGGGCTCTGGTGTAGGCATAGATAACCCAACTATGGAGCCCATATGTCCAGATGATGAGCCTATATGCCCAGCTGGTGTGCCCATATGCCCAACTGGTGTGCCCATATACCCAGCTGGTGTGCCCATATGCCCTACTGCATACGCATTTGGTGGGCCCATATAATGCCCATGTGATGGTAAATGATACCATCTGGGGCCAGATGGAGGCGGAGGTTGTGGGCAATGTTTTAAAAACCGGACCGGCCGGTTCAACCGGTTGAACCGGGAACCAGACCCCCGGTCGGTTGGTTCAACCCCATTTGAACCGCAGACCTATTGAACCGCCCAGAACCGGATCAAACCGGGGAAGAACCGGGTTGAACCGGTTCTACCGCTTTGAACCTGAAACCGAACCGGATTGAACCGCCCGAAATACATTTTTTTATTTTTAAATTTACTTTTTTCTTCAAAATTTAATATTTTTTATTTTTTATTTAATAAATTACTCATCCGGTTCAACTGGTTCAACCACCGGAGTTCAACCATGGTTGAACCGGTTGAACCGATTGAACCATGAACCGGAGGCCTCGCCGGTTCGATCTCCGGTCCGGTTTTAAAAACATTGGTTGTGGGGCTATCGGAGCGGTAGCTGGTGGGCCCAAAAACGTATGACCCCTCATATTCCCAATATTAAGTACCACCTGATCACGATTACGCCTCCTCTTAGGAGGTTCATCGGTCATAGTCTTCTTCCCTTTATTAGGACGTCTCGGTGGGTCAGAACCTCTTCCTGGATCCATATCTATGAAAAAATAGAAACGAAATGTGATGCTAACAACATTAATTATATATATTTATAAATAAATTAAAGAAATTAAATTAACAAGAACAATATTGATATATTAATGATTCTAATAAATTTAAAGACAACATAAGGAGTCAACATAAGTAGACAACATATATAAGAAAACACAAGAACAATAATGACTCTAATAAATTTAAATACAACATAAGATTAATCAAATTATTCATCTTCATTCTCTTCTTCATCATCTTCATATTCATTCTCATCTTCATCTCGTTCATCTTCATTCTGTTCTTCATCTTCATCAACTTCGTCAACTAGGAGTCAATCATCACATAAGGAGTCAATCGGTTCAACTTCAATTACCTCATCTACTCCCGAAATTTCATCCACCTGATAAGGAACCTCATCCCCCGCATCAGTGGCTTCAATGCGACCCTGTGGTTTTGTCTTAATTGCAACACACCATCCTCTCTGAGTTGATGGATATGGAGCATAATACACCTGCCTCACATTTTCTGCCATGATAAACGGATCATAAAGTTTATACCTTCCATTCATTCGAATGTCCACGGTATTACATTTTGGATTCAATTTTGTTCCTCTAGCTGATGAATCAAACCATCTACAAAAAAACAAAACTATTCTCTTTTCATAGTCTAGCCGTGGGTATTCAAGTTCATATATGTGTTCGATCACACCGTAGTAGTCATTTTCACCTCCTCCTGTTTCACCTTTGACATATATCCCACTATTAATTGTTTTTTTCCCCTCACTCCTTAATTGGGTGTCAAATTTGTAACCGTTAACTAGGTACGTGTGCCACTCGGTCACCTCAAGAAAAGGACCATCGGCTAAGTTTCTCAAGTGTCAGATTTGGGGAGTTGGTTCCGCTTCATAAACCTAAGTAAACAACATATGGAAAAACTAAGTCATGTCTCATATCAACTTTAAACATGTGGCATTAAAACATTAGTTTTATTTACTTACTCTAGCCTTAAACCAGGATGGAAAATTTTCATGTATACGAATAGAAGATTCTTCAGCGCCTATTCCCTCAATTCGTAAGAATGCACTGAAAAAGAATTATTATTACTCTTTAGATTGAAAGTTGATCAAAATCTGATTTAACTTCATACTGTATAGATTAACAACTGAATTGGAGCATAGTACTTACTCAAGATATGGTTTAACTTCAATGCAATTGATCAAGACATGAACATGTGCTGATTTATGCTCTTTATCTGATAAGTAGTTGGTTGACTTCTTTCCCGAGGGGCAACCAGGTTTGATAAACACAGATAAAGTGAGCGGGTGTCTTTCTTCATCAATCTCCATTTCGTTTCTACTATTTGTTGACAACATAAAGTTGTTGAAATAATGTGAGCAAAAATAAACTGTTTTACGGTGTAGGTAAGCTGTGCAGATCGATCCTTCAACTCTAGCTTTATTCTTCACTGATCGTTTATAATCACCCATTAATCTACATATGACCGAAAAACACTTCATTAAACTATTCTCTCCACCAAATATTGAAATAAAATGTCGAAAAAGATAATTACCTCTCAAATGGATACATCCACCTATAAGGAACTGGTCCACCAAGTCTTGCTTCATACGCAAGGTGAACCGATAGATGCTCCATGGAATCAAAGAAACTGGGAGGAAATATTCTCTCCAACTTACAGTTGATGAAAGGAATATTCTGCTCCATTTTAATAAGATCATCCCTTCTCAATGTTAAAGAGCACATATTTTTAAAAAATTGACTCACTTCAATAAGTGATTCCAAAACACACTTTGGTAATGAATTAAAAGCAATTGGTAACAAACACTCCATGAATACATGACAATCATGACTTTTCATCGCATACATCTTCCCGGTGTTCACATCGGCACATCTTGCAAGGTTAGAAGAATAACCATCTGGCATCCTCAATCCTTTCAACCATCGACAAACATCTTTTGCTTCATCTGGTGTTTGACAATATTTGGCTTTGGGTTTTAACATCTTCCCATTAATCATTTCCACCAAATTCAAAACGGATCGATGTTTGCTACAGTAAAGAGCAGAATCCAATCTAGTCTTATTATTGTCTTTGGTTTTATCTTTCACATTCATCACAGTGACAAATATGTTGTCAAAGAAATTCTTCTCGATGTGCATAACATCGAGATTGTGCCTCAACAGATTATCTTTCCAATGTGTGAGATTTCAAAATATGCTTTTATTTGTCCAATTGTGCACCTGTCCATAACCATCCAGCCGGGTGAGTTCCCCTACCTCTGTGGCTTGTGGTAAATCCATAACTCTGCTCCAGATTTCACCTGATGTCAACAAAGGTGGTCCATCAGTTTCAACTACCCCTTTCTTGAAGGCCTTCTTGTTCTTTCTAAATTTATGATCTTGCGGTAAGAATCTGCGATGCGAGTCAAACCAAGAACTCTTGCCCCCGTACTTTAGGGTAAACGCCTTTGTGTGTTCCATGCAATGGGGGCATGCCAATTTACCGTGAGTCCCCCAACCAGACAACATACCATAAGCAGGAAAATCGTTAATTGTCCACATCAATGCGGCTCTCATCATAAAATTCTTTTTTCGTGCTGCATCATATGTCAAAACACCACCCCACAATCTCTTAAGATCATCAATCAGAGATTCCAAAAAGATATCAATGTTAGCTTTTGGATTGGATGGACTAGGTATCAGATGTAACACCCCGGTATTTTTATCGAGTAAAAATACCCAAGTGCACCATCCCTAAAACATCAGAGATATATTTCCTGTTTAAATACTGAACACCACTATAAAATTTTCACTGAACAACAACAGGATAGTCTTAAACATAAATAAGACCATGAACCATCAGTGAAATACAGTGTTCAATATCGTACAAGAAAGCGGAAATAAATACATAACGCTAAAGACAAAATGTATTGATACACAGATAACAAGGAAAGATATACACTTAAGCATAAAGCTAAGTCTTCCGCAACCATCCGAGTACCACCTACTCGTGCCTCTTGGATCTCCACTTTCCCTGTTTATCTGTAAAACAACAACATATAAACAATGAGATACAATCTCAGTGAGTTCTACCGAGACCCCTACTAACACTCTCGGTCTAATTATAAATCCTGTTTAACTTAACACGACACCGACTGCACACACTGCTAATCCCGGTGAACCGTGTGATAGAATTCTGACTTGGTAGGACACCGACTGCACACACTGCTAATCCCGGTGAACCCTACTACAAAAACCATTCTACGTACCACCGACTGCACACACTGCTAATCCCGGTGAACCCTACTACAAAAACCATTCTACGTACCACCGACTGCACACATTGCTAATCCCGGTGAACGTAACACGAAACCATTTTACGTACCACCGACTGCACACACTGCTAATCCCGGTGAACGTGAAACAAAACCATTTTTACGTACCACCGACTGCACACACTGCTAATCCCGGTGAACGTAACACATAACTTTTTAACATAACACCGACTGCACACACTGCTAATCCCGGTGAACGTAACACGAAACCATTTTACGTACCACTGACTGCACACACTGCTAATCCTGGTGAACGTGACACAAAACCATTTTTACGTACCACCGACTGCACACACTGCTAATCCCGGTGAACGTAACACATAACATTTTAACATAACACCGACTGCACACACTGCTAATCCCGGTGAACCCCCTTACCAGTAGTACTTTCCCTAATGGTATACGGGCCTAGGGTAAAGGATCATGACTTCCTCGCCTAGTATGTTAACCTCGTGGGTCGTCACCCACACTCGTTATAATATATATATCTACTTTCACATGAACTTTTAGTTCATTTACATTAGACCGTTAATCGAACATAATACCCGCATTGGGCCGTTTCCCATAGTCGATATAATATATATATCGTGAATCGTAGACCGGTTTAGACGAATAAATAATAATCATCCCGCGTCGGTTATACCACACCACGTAGGACTCATAGTCCGCTTTATTATTATTAAAACATATCCGCACACGTGTACTATTATTCGGCTTTTCGAAAGAATTTCAACTTCAAAAGTATTTTATAAAACCCTTTTGAAACATACCCAAAATCATGGCATTATAAGCCTAATATCATTATAGAAGGGTTAGGAAAGGATTAGGAGAGGATTGGAATCGATCGGGATCATTTCGGGCTAATTTGGAAGACGGTGACAGAACACAGCGCACGGGTCGTGCGCCCATACCCGCGGGTCGTGCGCCAATATTCGCGGGTCGTGCGCCCTGTTGAGCAATTTGGCAGGATAGAGACAGAACCAGGCGCACGGGTCGTGCCCCTGGGGCGCACTGGTCGTGCTCATTTGACAGCATTGCAAAAATGACCTTTTTCATGAAAATTCGTTTTCCGATTAATCCAAAACTCGCTCCGATCGATTCCTAACTCAAAAACAGACCATACCAGGCAATAATCCAATCCAATCAACATCAAACAATCAAGCAATTAAATCTAAAACTCAACAATTACGAATTTCGTCAAAACGCGATATATTTCAAAATAACGTTTTCGACTCAAAATCTTTCGAAACCAAATCACATAAAATTCATTTCAAAACGGAATAAACCTAAACGTGAGTAAAACTCACCTATCGTGATGAAAATCAGGAAGCACCGAGACTTTCCGCGAGAACGCTTTTCTGACATAACCACACGAACGCTCCCCGAATCAACTCCACGTTCCGGCGACTTTCGAATCCGCTCCTAAAGCTTTCCACTCGATCACGAGACCTCTTTTTGACCAAAATACCGAATTCCTCGAAATCCACCATAAACACTATTCATCATCCCTAACCTCCAAAAGCTACTATTCACAAAAACCCCATATTTTGTTTACAAACCCTAACTCTATCAAACTTTGATTCCTCCATTCCAAGCTAGTAATCAACCTCTTGCTTGAACTACCCAACCTTCAATTTGTGGAAAGGAAGAATGAAACCCAAACAAAATCCCTCATTTACCTCACATTTTCGAAAATGGCAAGATGAGAGTGAGTGAGTTGTAGGTGATGATTTTGGTACCAAAAGGAAGAGGATGATGAGGAGATCATTTTTTGTGAAGGAAGGATTGTGTTTTGATGAGTCTATGATAGCCCTTTTTCTCCTTCTTCTCTCCAAACCCATTCTCTCCTTTTCTCCATTTCTTTCTTTCTTCTCTCACGGCTCTCTCTCTCTCTGTATCTCTCTTTCTTTCTTTCCTTTTTATTTTTCTTTCTTTTCTTCCTTCACATACACACACATACACGTATACATATATATTTATTTAATATATAAGTGTTAACGTGGTCAAATTACCATATTGATCTAAATCTCTTATTTCGATTCCAAAACTTCCTTGACCCGTATTATCCGGTTAACTATCTGATGACAACCAATAATTAATTTTTGTACTCAATAAATTTACCAGTCAAGTACTAAATTAGTTTAATTGGGTTAACACCCAAATAATTCTACTAATTATTTTGAGGGTGTTACATTCTCGGACTAACCGATGATCGACATTCTCGGAAAGGTCTTAAGTTGCTGGAACACAATCTTGAATTGACGAAATGAGTGTAGAAAATCTTCCCAAGTTGGCACATCAATCTCCAAGTATGATCCACTACTACCTTGATACGAACTCTCTGGTTACGAATCTACACGAGAAACTCATCATTTTCCTACATAGGCTCGGCACCGCGTTTGAAAACCCTTCCGAAGCTTCATTCCAATTATCCTCGTTTACTCCCCAACTTTGATTAATCTAAATCAAAGGGTCTAATACGAGACACTTGATAGAAATACAGGTTGGAAAATGAGATCCACATATCGGTAATCCTCGATCGAGATAGGAACAAACACGATTTCCTCGAAGGGTGTAAACACGTTCTCAACAAATCTTCTAAAATCCATAACAGTTCTCATACACATTGAAAAATGTGACGGAAAAGTCATCTGTGAAACTTCTTGACTCGCCCCCAAGATTTCAAGATAAAACTTTTCAAAAAGATGGAGTGAGGGTTTTACTAAAAATTTGACTTTAAACGTAGAAATAAACCGTGGGGACAACAAATAAATTTGAACGTAACGAAAATCACCTCAGTTGTTCTCAAAACAACTATCAAACGGAACTCAGAGCTCTTTTTCCTCTATTGCAACTTCATCACGAGGTTTTCACCAACAACGCATCTGATTCCTTTCCAAATTAGTCAATAGCGTTGAGAGCCTCCCTTTAACCTAAGTAATCCTCCTAGGATTTTCTTCCTCATTTAGGTTTTTATTAGCCTCTTGATTCATTCCCAAAATTAACTTTAGCATGCGAGTTTTTACAAAAATGATTTTTCAAAACTATCACGCCGCACACCAAGCTTCACTTCGGAAATTTCAGTCACTTGCAAGCAGATCCATCAATTAATCCTTTGATGGTTATTCGCAACGTGAAAATAGTCTGCAGTTACCTCACTTACATATTCGTATTCACGTTTGTCTTGTCAAACGGAATCTCGTAAGACAATCTCATTGTTAACCTTCACCAAGGAGAGGTTAACAAACTAATAGCTCGCCACCCAAGTGGAAACTTATGGATGTACCCCAAATTAGATCTAAAAGACTCTAACAATTCCATTTCTTGCGTCATTAACTCTGCCATGTGAATGGATTCCCTACTCAGCGCATCCGTTACAACATTGGCCTCTCTTGGATGCTACTTCAACACGAATTTATAATTCTTCAGGGATTCAACCCATCTCCTTCGCCTGTCGTTCAATTCTTTCTAATCAAACAGATACTTTAAACTCTTGTGATCACTAAAGACATCGAAACGAGACCCATACAGGTAACGTCTCCAAATCTTCAGTGCGTACACAATAGCTGCCAACTCCCAAATTATGAGTCGGATAATTCCCTTCACGAGTCTTCAATTGCCTGGATGCACAAGCTACCACCTGTTGATTCTGCATGAGAACACATCTTTAATCCTTCCCAGAAGCATCGCTGTAAATTTGGAATTCCATATACGAATCAGGAAGAATCAGGATTGGATCAGAAGTCAACTGAATCTTCAACTCTTGAGAACATTCTTCACAATCGATATCCCACGTAAACGGTTGACCCTTTCGAGTTAACCGAGTAAGTGGAAGAACTAATTGTGAGAACCCTTGAATAAACCTCCTGTAGTAACCAGCTAGACCCAAGAAACTTCTTATTTCAATGACTAATGTTGGTCGTTCCCAATTCAACACCGCTTCTACCTTACTGGGATCCACCGCGACTCCCGATTGGGAAATCACGTGTCTCAAAAACTTCATTTCAGGCATCCAGAAGTCACACTTCGAATGTTTCACGTACAACGCCCTTTCTCAGAGTACATTCAGAACAATGCGGAGAGGTTCAACATTCTCCTCAATGGTCTTCGAGTACACCAAGATATCATCAATGAAAACGACTACTAACTGCTCTAGGTACGTGTGGAAAAACTCTGTTCATGTAGTCAATGAATACCGCTGGAGCATTAGTCAAACCGAAGGGCATCACTACGAACTCGTAGTGTCCATACCTAGTGCGGAAAGCTGTCTTCGGAATATCTAAGGCTCAAACCTTTAATTGATGATAACCTGACCTCAGATCAATTTTTTGAAAATACCGCGGCACCTCGAAGTTGATCCAGCAAATCGTCTATCCTTGGCAAAGGATATTTATTTTTGATCGTCACTTTATTGAGTTGTCGATAATCAATGCACAATCTCACACTACTGTCTTTCTTCTTGGCTAACCACACCAGAGCACTCCATAGAGAAGCACTCGGTTGAATGAACCTCTGAGAGATCAACTCTTCAAGTTGAGATTTCAATTCCTTTAATTCTAAGGAAACATTCGATAAGAAAACTCTACCTCTCGCTCTGGAGGTACATAAGAAACTCCATCCAGAAAACATCCAGAAAGTCATTCACAACTTGTACAGATGATAAATCTAATACTAGTTTCAGTGGATGCAGATAACATACTAACATGTGCTTCCGCACCATGGAATGAAGATTGACCGTCTAAGGTGAACTAGGTAACCGCTTCAGAATTTGTCCTAGACAATTCAAGTGATTCTGAAGCGAAGCTGATAGTTGATTAATACAATCGATTGCAACATGATTTGCAGTCATCCAATTCATACCCAAAATGGTGTCCACACTTCTCGTAGGCAAACAATAAATTCTACAACGAAATTTCTGCCTCCTATGACAAGTAGACAATTCTATACAAAGATTAGGTCTGGACACGACCCTTAGCAGCAGTTAAGATGGTTATCGGCTCGGATAGCAAAGATAAGGTTAATCCCAACCGATCTACTCACGATTGAGCTATTATACAATGGGTTGCACCCGAATCGTGTAATATACTAACAGAGTTATCGAAAACTGATCTCATACTCCTCAGTAGATTGTCTGCAGTTGTAACTGTCTAAACATCCAGAATGTTGACTCGTTCTTGCCTTAGAGCTGCTTGTAACTCCTTGGAACTCTTCCTTACAGGGTACTCTTTACCATAGTGACCCTCTACATTACTATAATAGCACCGATTAGATCTTCGCTTGCAATCACCACTGTGAGGCTTTCCACAGTTAGAACATCTTCTGACCTTTGAAGAATCAAAGAATTGCATCTGCTTTTCCTTTGATGAAATTATCTTAGGACTTTGCATTCGGAGTTGATAACTCAATTACCTTCTTTCCTTTCCCATACTTCCTATGAGATCATCCGCGGCGACATAGGCTGATTGTACCAAGGCAACATAATTGGTAATAGTATAAGAACTGAGACCCTAAGTCATAAAAGCACAAAGGCCCTTCTTATACCTCCGCATTCTCCATTCGTCATCCTGAGCTTACTTTACCACTTGGTAAAACTGAGACAACTTCTCAAACTTAGCGGTGTATTCTTCCACCGTCATGTCACCTTTCCTGAGGATGCACCAGTTGGAGATTCCGGTTTTGGTTGAGGACTACGTCTTGATCATCCTGTCATAATTCCGCTTATGATGCACTAAGTATTAAGTTAATCAGGCTCAATGTCTCTTAGCATCACAAGTGTAATTACAACAAGGACTAACAAGGAATCGACTCAACCCTAAACTAAGTCCGACTAAGTCGAACTGCTCTGATACCAACTGTAACACCCCGGTATTTTTATCGAGTAAAAATACCCAAGTGCACCATCCCTAAAACATCAAAAATATATTTCCTGTTTAAATACTGAACACCACTATAAAATTTTCACTGAACAACAACAGGATAGTCTTAAACATAAATAAGACCATGAACCATCAGTGAAATACAGTGCTCAATATCGTACAAGAAAGCGGAAATAAATACATAACGCTAAAGACAAAATGTCTTGATACACAGATAACAAGGAAAGATATACACTTAAGCATAAAGCTAAGTCTTCCGCAACCATCCGAGTACCACCTACTCGTGCCTCTTGGATCTCCACTTTCCCTGTTTATCTGTAAAACAACAACATATAAACAATGAGATACAATCTCAGTGAGTTCTACCGAGACCCCTACTAACACTCTCGGTCTAATTATAAATCCTGTTTAACTTAACACGACACCGACTGCACACACTGCTAATCCCGGTGAACCGTGTGATAGAATTCTGACTTGGTAGGACACCGACTGCACACACTGCTAATCCCGGTGAACCCTACTACAAAAACCATTCTACGTACCACCGACTGCACACATTGCTAATCCCGGTGAACGTAACACGAAACCATTTTACGTACCACCGACTGCACACACTGCTAATCCCGGTGAACGTGACACAAAACCATTTTTACGTACCACCGACTGCACACACTGCTAATCCCAGTGAACGTAACACATAACTTTTTAACATAACACCGACTGCACACACTGCTAATCCCGGTGAACATAAGACGAAACCATTTTACGTACCACCGACTGCACACACTGCTAATCCCGGTGAACGTGACACAAAACCATTTTTACGTACCACCGACTGCACACACTGCTAATCCCGGTGAACGTAACACATAACTTTTTAACATAACACCGACTGCACACACTGCTAATCTCGGTGAACCCCCTTACCAGTAGTACTTTCCCTAATGGTATACGGGCCTAGGGTAAAGGATCATGACTTCCTCGCCTAGTATGTTAACCTCGTGAGTCGTCACCCACACTCGATATAATATATATCTACTTTCACATGAACTTTTAGTTCATTTACATTAGACCGTTAATCGAACATAATACCCGCATTGGGCCGTTTCCCATAGTCGATATAATATATATATCGTGAATCGTAGACCGGTTTAGACGAATGAATAATAATCATCCCGCGTCAGTTATACCACACCACGTAGGACTCATAGTCCGCTTTATTATTAATAAAACATATCCGCACACGTGTACTATTATTCGTCTTTTCGAAAGAATTTCAACTTCAAAAGTATTTTATAAAACCCTTTTGAAACATACCCAAAATCATGGCATTATAAGCCTAATATCATTATAGAAGGGTTAGGAAAGGATTAGGAGAGCATTGGAATCGATCGGGATCATTTCGGGCTAATTTGGAAGACGGTAACAGAACACAGCGCACGGATCGTGCGCCCATACCCGCGGGTCGTGCGCCCATATTCGCGGGTCGTGCGCCCTGTTGAGAAATTTGGCAGGATAGAGACAGAACCAGGCGCACGGGTCGTGTCCCTGGGGCGCACTGGTCGTGCTCATTTGACAGCATTGCAAAAATGACCTTTTTCATGAAAATTCGCTTTCTGATTAATCTGAAACTCGCTCCGATCGATTCCAAACTCGAAAACAGACCATACCAGGCAATACTCCAATCCAATCAACATCAAACAATCAAGCAATTCAATCAAAAACTCAACAATTACGAATTTCGTCAAAACGCGATATATTTCAAAATAACGTTTTCGACTCAAAATCTTTCGAAACCAAATCACATAAAATTCATTTCAAAACGGAATAAACCTAAACGTGAGTAAAACTCACCTATCGTGATGAAAATCAGGAAGCACCGAGACTTTCCGCGAGAACGCTTTTCTGACATAACCACACGAACGCTCCCCGAATCAACTCCACGTTCTGGCGACTTTCGAATCCGCTCCTAAAGCTTTCCACTCGATCACGAGACCTCTTTTTGACCAAAATACCGAATTCCTCGAAATCCACCATAAACACTATTCATCATCCCTAACCTCCAAAAGCTACTATTCACAAAAACCCCAAATTTTGTTTACAAACCCTAACTCTATCAAACTTTGATTCCTCCATTCCAAGCTAGTAATCAACCTCTTGCTTGAACTACCCAACCTTCAATTTGTGGAAAGGAAGAATGAAACCCAAACAAAATCCCTCATTTACCTCACATTTTCGAAAATGGCAAGATGAGAGTGAGTGAGTTGTAGGTGATGATTTTGGTACCAAAAGGAAGAGGATGATGAGGAGATCATTTTTGTGAAGGAAGGATTGTGTTTTGATGAGTCTATGATAGCCCTTTTTCTCCTTCTTCTCTCCAAACCCATTCTCTCCTTTTCTCCATTTCTTTCTTTCTTCTCTCACGGCTCTCTCTCTGTATCTCTCTTTCTTTCTTTCCTTTTTATTTTTCTTTCTTTTCTTCCTTCACATACACACACATACACGTATACATATATATTTATTTAATATATAAGTGTTAACGTGGTCAAATTACCATATTGATCTAAATCTCTTATTTCGATTCCAAAACTTCATTGACCCGTATTATCCGGTTAACGATCTGATGACAACCAATAATTAATTTTTGTACTCAATAAATTTACCAGTCAAGTACTAAATTAGTTTAATTGGGTTAACACCCAAATAATTCTACTAATTATTTTGAGGGTGTTACATCAGACAAGTCAAAAACATATACGGTTTAGTCACGCACATCTCAGGAGGAAGATTGTAAGGGGTAACAATGACTGGCCAACAAGAGTAGGGTGACGCCGATGCTTGGATATATGGAGTAAATCCATCAGAGCACAAGCCAAGCCGAACATTCCGTGGGTCTGTGTAACACCCCGGTATTTTTAACATGTAAAAATTCCCAAGTACACCATCCCTAAATCATCAGAGATATAAAAATTCCTGCATAGATACTGAACACTGCAATATAGTTCTCGCTGAATAACAACAAAACAGTCTTAAATACAAATAAGACCGAACAGGTTCTCTGACCATAACCTTCAGCAAACTATAGTGCTCAATATCATACAAGAAAGCGGAATAAAATACATAATGTTGTGATACATGGAATACTAGGGAAAACATAAACTAAGCACAACAACTAAGTCTTCAGCAACCATCCAAGTACAACCTACTCGTGCTTCTTGGATCTCCTCTTTCCCTGTTTCTCTGTAAAACAACAACATTTAAACAATGAGATACAATCTCAGTGAGTTCTACCGAGACCCCTAACCACGCTCTCGGTTTATTTATAAAACCTTTACCTGGAAATCCTGTTATTGAATTGTAATTATTCACTAGTAATTCGATATGAATTACAAACAATTACTAGTAATTCAATTAATGAATTACAAACATAACCTTTTAATATGTAGCACGTCACCAACTACCGCAAGCTTAGGTGAACCCCGCATAGCCAATAGGTGTACAATTCCCAAAGGCAAAACATAACAACATAGGGTCCTAGGTCAAGGGCTCATGACTTCCCTCACACGTATACTATATTTCGGTTTTTCGAAACGATTTGAACATCAAAAGTATTTTATAAAACCCTTTTGAAACATACCCAAAATCATGTCATTATAAGCCTAATATCATTAAAGAAGGGTTAGGAAAGGATTAGGAGAGGATTGGAATCGAAATGGAATCATTTCGGGCACTTTGTAAAATTTTGAGAGAACCATGCGTACGGATCGTGCCCCTGGGACGCACGGATCGTGCCCCTGGGACGCACGGATCGTGCGCCCTGTTAAGCATTTTGAAAATCAGAAACCGAATCAGGCGCACGGATCGTGCCCCTGGGACGCACGGATCGTGCCCCTGGGACGCACGGATCGTGCTCATTTGACAGCATTGCAAAAATGGCCTTTTTCATGAAAATTCGCTTTCCGATTAATCCGAAACTCGCTCCGATCGATTCCTAACTCGAAAACAGATCATACCAGGCAATATTCCAGTCCAATCAACATCAAACAATCAAGCAATTCAATCAAAAACTCAACAAATACGCATTTCGTCAAAACGCGATATATTTCAAAATAACGTTTTCGTTTCAAAATCTCTCGAAATCAATTAACGTAAAAACTATCGAGACACAAAAAATCCTAAGCGTGAGTAAAACTCACCCTTGACGCGAGAGCTATTATCGAGCCGAAGTCACCGAACTCCCAAAATCCCCAATCGAACCCTAGAATCTCCAATTCGCTTCCAACTTCAAATCGAGCTTCAATCCGCGTTCAATTCACCTTGGACTCGCTTCTAATCATGAATAACCGATCAAAATCATCATCAATCCCCCAAACCATCTCAAATTCGAAAATCAAATAGAAGGGGAAAGAGGAAAATAAGCTCACCAAAATTATAAGGAAAGGAAGCTAATGGGAAGATGATGATGATGGTGAAAAACTTGGAGCTTGGGTTGTGGTGAGATCGTTCTTCTTCTCCTCCTCTTCTTTCTTCTTTCTTCTTTCTTCTTTCTTTTCTTCTTTTCTCTTCTCTGTTTCTCCTCTTCTTCGATTCCTTTCTTTTCTTTCTTTTGTTTCTTTCCTTCCTTTTATAATTAAGTGGTAATGTGGTAAAGTGACCACATTGCCCCTAATCTCTAATTTTGTTTCCAAACCGTCCTTGCCCCGAATTAACCGGTTAACGATCGTGAGACTACCAATAATTATCTTTAGCACTCAATAATTTTACCTATTAAGTACTAAATTAAATTCAATTGGGTTAACATCCAAATAATTCGACTAATTATTTTTGAGGATGTTACAGTCTGAGGCAAAATATGAAGGCACTTGATCAAAGTGCTTCCACGCTTCACCGTCAGATGGGTGGCGTAAAATGTCGTCTGAGGTACGCCTATTGTCATAATGCCAAGTGATTTTCTGAGCAATTTCGGTCGATGCAAACATTCTTTGCAACCTTGGAACTATAGGCAAATAGAACATCGACTTTACAGGGATAGGTTTATAATTACGTTTTTCCCCTTGACGATCATGATATCTTGGCTTTCCACAGAATTTGCATTCAAGTAGCTCACCATCATTTTTACCAAATTTGTTGTTGTAAAACAACATGTGCCCTTTCTCACAACAATCAATCTTCTTAAATTTCAATCCCAACTTCGAAACTAACATCTTTGCTTCATAATAACTTTTTGACAAATTATCCTTATTAGGTGTCGCTTCCAACATCATTTCAGTCACATAGTCTAAACCCACCTCAGAAATATTACTCATGGACTTGAGAGAGCTAAAAGTTTCACACACATAGATAATTTTGACTGTGGCGAGCCTTCAAACAACGGTTTGTTTGAATCTCTTAACAAATTATAAAATTTTTGTGCTTCTTCATTTGGAAGTTCATCATGATCGTCATATTGAGGCTCATCAAATGGCACATTCACCATGAGACCATCACAAATCATGTTTTCCATCGACTCAAAAATTTCAATACGTGGAACACCAACACTAGAACTGCTTGAAGCCCCTACCTCAAAATTTTGACGTCGTTGTTCTCCATGGTCCACCCAAATCAAATAATTAGGCCTAAACCCCCAATGATACAAGTACTCCCTGATTTCATTATCGGTCCTAATAGGTACACCGTCGCAATTTAAGCATGGACATCTAACCCCCTTTCCCCGTTTTGCCAATTCATGTCGCCACACTACCATAAGAAACTGTTCAACCCCAATTACAAAAGATTCCTTCAAACCCGCTCTTCTCGGATATAACCGATCATACACCCAATCACGATTAAATTCATACAAATTCATCTACATGCATTTAAGAAAACGTGTTAGATTCCCTTAACAGTCCCAATAATCCATCAAGTTAGTGGCATCGATATGATCTCAGTGGAGATGATTTCGAGCCGAATATGGGGGTTAATGGCAGATCAGACAAAACCCTTTTCCATATAAGTAGTGAAGGAAGTTATTTCTAACTCCCAACCTTAAAATTGTTAGTATCGCCTCGCAATTATTTCAATAGAGATGATTTCGAGCAAAATATGGGGGTGAGGGACGACATCACCTCACCCTTTCCATCAACAACACACAGTCATCTAACCTAGGGTTCATGAAAACAACAATTAAACACTTTTCAATTAACAACTCTAAAATAATACACTTTTCAATAACACATTTCAATTAACATCTCTAATTAAGCCTTGCTCTAACAACATACACTTTTCAATTTCAATTTCAACAATATAACACAATTAAATACATACACAATTTTCAATCTAACTCTTCTCAATAATTTCAATTTAACAAATTCAAATACACGTTTCAATTACTAACACTCAATTTAACTCACATTTGACAACAACGCTTAATCCTTCTAACTCACATTTTACAACAACACACAACAACAACAATAAATTTATTTTGAAAACTAACTGTTATGAGATTGAGGTCTGGTGCGGTGGTTCGGCGACGGTGCGCACTCCGGTGCAGTTGTGAGACTTCAAACACCAACAATTTCAATCCTAAACCATTTCAACTTCAATTTCAATAACTAACTTCAATTTCAACTATTAATTTCAATTTCAATAACTAACTTCAATTTCAACAAACAACAATTAAACACTCTAAAATGATACACTTTTCAATAACACATTTCAATAAAACCATTTCAATTTCAAGCAAAAAACATAAATCAATTCACTATTAATTTCAATTTCAATAAAACAACTTCAATTTCAACAAACAATTTCAATTTCAACTTCAAATTTTTATCCTACACAATTTCTATAAATCCTAAACCTAATCCTAAAACCTAAAACCCAATTTCAATTTCTACCCAATTTCAATTTCTAATCCTAAACACAATTTCAATTTGTACCCAAACCTAAAACCTTACCCAAACCACAATCAACAATATCACAAAACCTAATCCTATATTCTTCTTTCAAAACAACAATATCATAAAACTAAATTCACTAAAATTACCAAATAACAATATCACAAATCCTAACAAAACAATATCATAAAAAATAAAAATCAGTAAAAATCAAAACCTCCAAAGGTAGAGCTCCGGTGGTGAAGAGGGAGAACTTCGGTGGTGGTGAAGAGGGCGAGCTCCGGTGGTGGCGAAAAGGGAGAGCTCCGGTGAGAGAGAGGTTCGCGTAGGAGAGAGAGGGCGACGTTCGCGTAGGAGAGAGAGAGAGAGGAGAGACAGCGACAGTTGGTTGTGGTGGTGTGGTGGCGG
Organism: Astragalus membranaceus; assembly: GCA_039519185.1. NCBI lineage: Eukaryota > Viridiplantae > Streptophyta > Magnoliopsida > Fabales > Fabaceae > Astragalus > Astragalus membranaceus. The sequence continues at coordinate 22,747,708 of CM076852.1, forward strand.
TGGTGTGGTGGTGGTGGTGTGGTGGTGGTGGAACTGAGAGAAGAGAGTTGGGGTTCGTGAGAGAGAGGAGTGAGGGAGTGAGGTTAGCGACGGAATTTGCGAGGGACCATTCCGTCGCTAATCCCTTCACGCTAACCAAGGCTGGAACGGTCAAAATAGTTAGCGAGAGACCCTTATTTCCATCGATAATCCCTTCGGTTTCCGTGCTGTTTTAATTTCAGATTCCCTCCCAACACTAATGCCCACCATTCCGTCGCTAATGATCAAAACAAACGAGAACCCTTATTCCCTCGCAAAATCCGTCGCTAATGTCAGTTTTAGCGAGGGAACAGTATTCCCTCGCTAATGTCCCTCGCAAATGACCTGTTTTTTTGTAGTGAGATAACCGATTAGAAATGTCGCCTTTTTTAAAAAAAATATACTTTGCAGCTTCTCTGTTTTGTGCCAAACGTCTCAGTGTCTGAACCCCAAACAAAACAACAAAATCATGGTAAAATGCAATAAAATAAACCAAAATAATAAGGATTACTTAACATGGAAAAACAGTCAGGTTAACTAGAACAATGTAACCATATCAGTAGCTTTCTAACTAGTAAATAAATGAGGGAGGGAAATGAAGAAAATTGTTCAACAAAAACACAAATTGTCATCCTAGCCTCAGAATCATTATGGTTCTCAAAATAGTAAATCTTCCCACTCCTTTCTTCTCTATGCTTGTAGAAAGAGTTGGTCAGAAAAGTGCAAACCATGGAAAATAAAATGAAGAAACTTCTATTGTATGGTACATTATGCATCTGCTGCTAATTAGAAACCACTGTCAAGACAGATAATTGGATCCTCTCTTCTCACCGTTAATTGTCCACATGACATGAGAATCTTGGTTTTCAAGAAGTAGGGAGAATACACTCATGCGGGAAAAATGAAGCTTTTGGTTGTTCTTCCATTCCAGCTGCATGGTACAATTTCCAAATGCTCAAAACTCAGATGAACGATGACTATTAACACAAATGAAATGGACCTGAAAAGTAGGTCAATTTACCTTTGGAAATAGTAGTAGAAGAAATCAGCATAGAGTAGTGATTGAACAAGTCCAAAAACCCATGCTGCAAAGGAGCATATCAAAAGGACTCAATATCAAAAGTGATAATGGGGTTGCACTAAGTTAGAACAATGCTACAAATTCATATTTATTTATTTAGTATGAAAACAGATGCAGTAAAGAGGTACACATGCCAAGGCACAAGACATGGTGGTTAATGCAAAGAATGTGCCGTTACTTATTGTAATACTAAAAGCATAAAACAATAATAACCATAGAAAGAGAACCATACTTATCCAATGGACAAAGTGGGGCTCAGTAAAGTAGCAATAGATCCAGTTGGGAATGTATAGAGCTCTGTAGGCACTGCATTTGGCAGACAAAATAATATCATGTTATAAAATTTATAACCAGTGGACTTCAAAATTAATTGCAAATGAGTTGAACAAGCTTATTAGAGTTGATTCACATGGCTGTATATCCAAGTACAAATCACAGGGAAATTGTATGCAAAATGTTATAAAAAAAGGACATTAAATATACAAACTAAATAAGACTACTGAAATTTTTAATCTAACAAAAGATTTGTGGAACTTGATTTAAAATGTTAGTCTTCATTAGGCTCTCAAGCAGTTGACAGTAACAAACTCCACTTTGTATGGACTCAATGTAATGCCTCACAAGAGTTTATAAACATGTGGCACCGCTCACCTTACAAGTCGATTTTTTAAAAGATGAGTTATGTCCAAAATTTATATATATAGAAATTTGGGGTATTTAGATGCAACATTTTATATATATAGAAATTTTTTGTTCAAATCAAATGCATATCATTCAAAGGGAGACACATCAGCACAATTGAGAAGCATGTATTGTCCACTCTGGTAGCTAAACCCTTGCGGCTTTGTCATACGAATTGCTAACACATTTTCAGGATAAACAGCCACCTTCAAAAATGATGGATCACTTCGATTGCTACCATAACATTGTCTAAAACAGACCTTTTAGCCACAAAGGCCGATTGCACCTCTGAGACACATTTAGGAAGCACTTCTTGCAGCCTACTGGCAAGGACCTTGGAAATGATCTTATTTATTACATTGCAAAGGGAAATGGGCCTGAGATCTCTCATATTTGTAGGATTGTCAACCTTAGGAATTAACACAATATTTGCATCATTCAACATTGGAGGAAACTCACCATTGAGAAGCCAAGAGACACCAGCATGAAACAACTCCTGCCCACAAAGATTCCAAAACCTTTTAAAGAAAGTCGGATTCAAACCATCCGGACCAGGGGTTTTGTCAGAGTGCATCTCAAAAAGAGCTTGTTTGAATTCACCTATCTCAAAGGGCGCTGTCAACTTCACATTATCCCCCTCCCCAATATTCGAGCTTAAACAATCCACAACTGGTGCATAATCGCCCATAGTCCCCTCAAACAATGAAGCAAAATAATCATGAGCCACAATACCCAAATCATCCGGTGAAGTAGCCAAAGATCCATCATTACGAACCAAAGAAGAAATAGCATTCCTACGCCTCCTACTACTAGCCATAGCATGGAAAAATTTTGAATTGGTATCCCCATCTCGCAACCAATGAACTTTAACTCTTTGTTTTGAAAAAGCCTCCTCTTGAGAAAGTAAAGAACTCAAACGAGTATTTACCTCCTTGTAATGATTGATATCCTCAGCATTCATTGATCCCCTCAACACCTCGAGCTCCTCCCTACATCTCCTGATATCCACCCTATACCTCCCTCGCAACTTCTTCCTCCAAGCGTCTACTGCCATAGTACAATTCTCCTATTTTGTCATAAAAATAAAGCTCTCCATAACTAGCCCAACTATGACTCACAATAGTTGGAAAATCCTCCTCCTCCAACCAAGCATTTTCGAACCGAAAAGGACCAGGGGACCCCCTACTTCTTCTTTCCCATAGTTGTAACCACAAAGGCGTGTGATCCGACCTATCCGCAACCCCGTTAGTAAGACACGAGTTAGGGAAAAGGTCCAACCATTCTTGCGAAGCAGGAGCTCTATCCAACCTCTCTTCTTTAAAAGCATCTGTCCCTCTCCCCCTACACCAAGTAAAAGGATGACCTTGCATTAGAATATCAACAAGTAAACAATCTTGGATAGCTTCTCTAAAGCCACGAAGCATCCAGGGAGCCCTATCCGTACTACCACGCTTCTCTTCATTAGACATAAAATCATTGAAGTCTCCCATAATACACCACGGTAAAGAATTATCACGAGCCGAGGTTCTTAACAATTCCCAAGAATCACGCTTGCGTCCACTCTTCGGAGAGCCATAAAAACCCGTAAATCTCCAAGAAGGCCCATTCACGCAAGTCACATCAACATCTATAAAGTTTGAAGAATAATTAGTAACCGTACAATCAAACGGATGTCGCCACAACACTGCTAAACCTCCGCTCCTACCTCTACAATCAACAGCAAAAGCAGAATCAAAACCAAGTCTAACTCGTATCTCCTCAATCTTATTTGCATGCACCAAAGTTTTGCAAAGAAAAGTCACGTCCGGTTGGTACGTCCGAACGAGGTCCTGGCAGGCCTGTCTGCCAGGTCCTGCCCATAAAAAAGAAACTGCACTACTTTTGTTGTTACTAACACAAGCTTCATCTTGCACCATGTTACTAGCTACGCCCCCCGAATTACTACCACCCCCTTCGTTACTTTCCACCACCCCCTGCGCATTCTCTCTCATCCTTTTCCTGTCATTTTCCACTGCCACCTTAGCCTCCATGTCATCATTAGAAATATGAGTTGTCACTGCCATCACAGATTCCTTCGGTTTGGGGAAAAGAATCGAAGGATCCTTAAAAACATCCACCAGATTTGATACCACATTGATAGTCTTGGTTGTACCTTCCATATCAGTCCCACCACTTAACTCTCCATCATTACATTGTGCATGACTTGTGGATCCACGCCCATGATTGGTGCATGCATTGAATGCTTGATTTGGCGTCTGCCAAGGTTGGTTCTCTTCCCTCAACCACCTTGCACCGTCGCTGCAACTACCACACCTAACCTCCGCCCTAATCTCTGGCCCCCAACCACGAGAACCATTGTCGTGGACCATCTCAAACAGCCTATCACATCCACTCTCCAAGTGCCCTAGCATGCCGCAAAGATAACAGAAAGTATCAATCCTTTCATATTTTAACAACACCTCCTTCGCCTCTTCTCCTGGTTTCTTCAACTTCAACTTCTTCATCAAAGGCTTCCTCACATCCAACAAGATCCTAACCCGCATATTCAGCCTCCAGAATTCTGACAAGCTCTTCGCATCATACTCCAGAAAACTACCAATTGTACTGCCAATATGCTTCCCAATCGCTTTTGACATGAAGCCAGTAGGTATATTATGGACTTGCACCCAGAACGGAATCTGAAACGAGGGTACCTCCGCCGGAACCATACCTTCCGGAATCACACTCAGTATAAGAAGATTCTTATCAAAAGACCAAGGCCCTTGCTTGAGAATTTTCTTACGATCCAACTGATGAAAGAACTGGAATAAGAAAATACATGGCCCTGCATCACGAATATTCACGCCTCTGCCTGGTCTCCATACGCCGGCCATCCTCTCCTTCATGATGTATGATCAAATAGGGCGATCTGTGAGAAAACGACCTACTAGAGTGAGAGAAGTATTCTCCCTGCCATGCTCCTCCTCCTCCCCTTCGACCTCTACTTCAACCATACGAACCACTTCCTCTGACGCCATAATGATGTGTGTTGAGAACGCAAAACAAAACTCAGTGATAGACAAACGAGATCAAAGCTGTAACATTCTCACTAGGGAGAGAACCTTCTCACAAGGGAGGAAACCCTAGGAGTAATCGAAAAGTGGAAAGCTTTTTTTTTTTCTGGTCAGCCTTATTATTTTTTTAGATAGATCAACCTATTAATTATTATTCATTGTAAGTTAATGTCATCATTTATTTATTTTTGTTCTTACACATTACATGTCAAGTCATATCTCTCTTTTGTATGCGGCTTGGCAGAAGGGTGCCGAACCTTCTGCAAGCTACTGTGCACTTTACTTTAACACAATTTTTTTCTCCTCTTCCATTTCTTTTCACTCAACTAAATTCCATTGACCTTCCACGTTGTATGTAGGTGTCGTTACAAAGATTTTTCTTTGCTTTTAACATATTCTCCACAACAAATCAGGTTTTTTGTTTCATTCTTTTTTGTATTATTAAACCAAAAGCTGAAGACGCAAGTCTCTCAGTTTTCATAGCCACTCCGTCGTTTCCGTCGTTCCTCCGTTTGGATGCAGGTTTGTTTGACATTGTTGTTGATCATTCCAGTTTTTCCTTCCCTGAATCTTCTTTGTTTTCCCTGCATCTTTGCATTCCTTACTACAGCATCTGCTCGCGAGAAGAAAGGAAGTTTAACTGCTTTGAGGTCTATGAAGACGATGAGAAGGTGGTGGAACTGACGAAGGACGCGAAGGAATCGAGGAGAGAGGACGACGAGCGGCCTAGGCTGACCGCGGTTTCCGGGGATTGAGGAGGAATGGTGATGCGGTGACGCTTTATGTGTCAGGATCCTTTCAGGAAGGAAAAATTTCATCGCGGAGGCGTGGCTCTCTTGTTGAATTCCGACCCTTTTCTGTTGAATTTGACCAATTGATTTATGTTGTTGAATGCAGGTTGCCACAAGAGTAAACACTAGGTGCAATTATTACAAAGCCCACTTGCTGGCCCAGCCCAAATCTTCTTTACACCTGCTTTTCAAACAAAATTGTGGAAGCGGATTTTGCGCACCCGAACCTGGTGCAAAAAGGTCAACACGCGGATCCCTTTTTTACCCGGAGTATATATGCTGAACCCTAGTTCTTCGGATCAGAAAAACAAGACTCTTCTTCTTTTTTCTTGGCTGTTTCGATCTTCTTCTTTAACCCTTCTGCAAGCTCTGCTAGGGTTCCAATTTCTCCACTAATTTCAGCAGATTGAAGCACGAATCATCTTCAATCTTCAACCACGAACCCTGATCAGGTAATGATAATCAAAAGCCCTTTGTTCTTGCTTCTGATTCTTCTATTTCAGGGAAACCCTAATTTTTGTAATTGGTGTTTCAGGGATTCTGTTGCGGATACTGTAACTAAGGTAAATCCTCCTTTACTTTCTGTTTTCTGTCTTGTTTGAATCTTTCATGCTTGCCCAACACAAACCCTAACAGTTTGTGTTGCTCATTTGCTGCAAGTACCCTTCAAGCACTGACTGTACACAGATCTTCACCACCTGTGAAGATTTCAGAGTTTCACAAGCACCAGAAGGTATAATCTTACCTTCTTTTCTCTCTATTTCTCTGTTTCAGTTATAATTCTTTTTCTTCTCATACAAACTTTAACCTTTTGTTGGATTTCTGTTTGCATGCACTCTGAATTGCTGTTTGTTGATCACTGTGAGCTTCAACACTTGGAATACACAGAATCTTACACATGTATATTTCTTTCCTTTCCTCTTATGTTACTCTTTTCTTTCACTCACACTTCTCATAAATAAAACACACTAACTCTGTATTTTATTCTTTTGCAAGGTCATCAACCATATGTTGATGGAGTTAGAGAACTCAGCAACTACAAAGAAATAAGAGAAGGAAAGACGCAAAAGCAGGAATTATAAAACTGAATGCAATGTAAAATTATTATTATCTCTATGTTAATTCAGTGTATGTACATATGTATTTATAGCTTTCTCTGGGAATAAAACTAGCTGATAGAAGGAGTTTGTTGTAGCCAACAAACTTAGTTTGTTATAAAAGATAACAAACTAGCAGTTAGTTAGTAACTAACTTTCACAGGCTGTAAACAAACTGTTAAACAGGGACTTTTTACATTATTTTCAACGGCTATTTTCTGTTTGAAAAAATAGCTGTTAGAGTTTTAGGGTTTTGCTTAAAAAAACCAATACCCTTCCTTAAGCTAAACCCTAAAACTAGAACCCTTCCTTAAGCCTAAAAGGATTTTAGCTTAGACACAGATACTACACCAGGACAACCCCCTGTTAGGACATAAAAAATATTGATCTGGGACAAGCCCCCAGATATTTAGCTTTCAATTGTTATTACCTTTAAGAAGTTAGAAGATACTAACCCCTAGCTGTCTCCTAAGCTTAGTACATAAACTCACTCTTTAAAGCCTTTTGTTAAAAAGTCAGCCACCTGCTCCTTAGTTGAGCAGTAATCCAGTCAAGCTGCTTGAGTTTGCAGCTTCAAAACTCAATGCATTCTGCTATGTTGCTGGCAGAATTCCATTTTGCCCGTTCCAGCCTTGTTAGGACCTTTTGAGCACATTTGTATTGTTGTAGAGTGATGCATTGGGGTATCCTTAAGAACTCTAGCCCTAGGACATAGAGTAGAGTCTCTAAGTCTCTCTCAATGTTAAATTCCTCCATCATAGTATCTTTAGGACTGCTCCTTTCCTTAGGGCAGCTTCCTAGCCTCTTAGTAATTTCCTGAAATTGATTTAGACACACCAAAGCTTCTTCTTTGGGTTTGATTAGATATATCCAAAGTTTTGAATATTCATCTACACAAGTTAAAACATAACTATTAACACATAATATCAACACATTAAATGGCGTACAAATAGATGAATATGCAACATACAATCTATTATTAATTTCAGATTTCAGCCTTTCCAAAGGCTGTTTTCCTAGCACACAAATAGTGCTAGTTCCAATAGGTCTTTCAATTTTAGGTAGACCCTTTACCACTTCCATAGTGTTTAGGTTAGTTAAACCTTTAAGGTTTAAGTACCCTAACCTATTATGCTGAGATGTACTTTCAGATTCAGCCTTTGTACTTGGGCATTCTGCATGAACAGTGCAATTGCTGATTTTGAAAGTTCTATTCTTAGCAAGGGGTGTACTTAAAATCAGCCTCTCCTCACTATCAAACAACTTTAGCATTAGGCCCTTCATTATAATAGAAAATCCTTCTTCTACTAATTGCCCTAAGCTAAACAAATTACAGCTTATACCAGCTGGAATATAGAATACATTTTGTATAGATATTACCTGTCCATCTTTCTTTTTGAACGATATGTCCCCCATACCTTCTGCTGTAATAAGTTTGTTGCTAGCACACTTGATGCTAGTTTTTCTACTAGAATCAAAATTAGCTAACCATTCCTTATGGCCAGTCATGTGGTTTGAACAACCTGAGTCCACGTACCATACTTCTTCAAAAATCCTGCTATCATTAGTTGTAAAGACATAGATAACAAAATCACAATTTTTATCTATCCTGGATTCAATTTTAGTATCCATTGAAACTTCCTTAGTTTTAGGTTCAGTCACAGAACTCACAGATTCTGAATTCACAAATTCAGAATTCACAGTTTCTGCAATCACAGTTTCAGAATTCACAGAAACTACCTTAGTTTCAGTTTTAGCTTTAGAACACACAGAAACTACCTTAGTTTCTGTTTCTGGTTCAACTGTAGCCACAGAAACTTCCTTAGTTTCTGTTTCTTCTAATTCACTAGTGATCACAGAAACTTCCTTAGTTTCTATCTCCTCTAGTTCATCAGTAATCATACTAAAAGCTACATGATCAAATTCTGAATCAGAATCTTCTTTAGCCACATTGGCTTCAGCTTCAATTTCTTTGGACTTAGAGTCCTTTCTAGTAGGGCATTCAGTAGCATAATGCCCATATTTATCGCATCTATAGCATTGCACTTTGGACTTGTCTTTGCTTTTAGATGCATTGTTATTTCCCTTATTGAAATCAGATTTTGCACTACAAAAAAACTGATCATTAGCGACGGACATTTCCCTCGCAAAATGACCTAAATCCGTCGCTAATGGTCATTTGCGAGGGAATTAGCGAAGGACTGGTTCCCTCGCTAATTCCCTCCTCGCTAATGGGATTAGCGAGGGAATTTGAATCCCTCGCTAATTAGCGAGGGAATATGCCCGTCACTAATTCCCTTGCTAAGTCTGACTGTTTCTCTTTTATTTTTAAATCTGCTTTTTTTTATATTTATCATTATATTATTTTAATTACTATTATTACTATTATTATTATTATTATTATTATTTCCAAAGAGAGAGAGAGAGAGAGGAGTGAGAGTGGTGGTGGCGTGGTGGTGATGTGTGGATGGTAGAGAGAGAAGGAGAAGAGTAAAGGAGAGAGAGAGAGAGAGAGAGAGAGAGAGAGGAGTGAGAGTGGTGGCGTGGTGGTGGTGGTGGTGAAGGTGGCGTGGTGGTGATGTGTGGATGGTAAAGAGAGAAGGAGAAGAGTAAGGGAGAAGGAGAGAGAGAGAGAGAGAGAGAGAGAGAGAGAGAGAGAGAGAGAGAGGAGTGACAGTGGTGGTGGTGGCGTGGTGGTGGTGTGGTGGTGGTGTGAGTGAGAAGAAGAGGAGAGAAGAAGAGTGAGGGAAGAGGAAGGGTGGCGTGGTGGTGGTGTGGTGGTGGTGTGAGTGAGAAGAAGAGTAAGGGAAGAGGAAGGGTGAAGAGGAGAGAAGAAGAGTGAGGGTGTTGTGAGTGAGAAAGAAGAGTGAGGGTGTAAACGGATTTAAGGAAAAATAGTAAAAAAAAAATTGCGAGGGAATTAGCGACGTAACTGTCTGTCGCTGATTGCTGCACATTTACCAACCCCTGCACTGAGTCTCATCATCTGAAAACTGTCAAAAATTAGCGAGGGAATTAGCGAGGGACTGAAATTCCGTCGCTAATTTTCCCGTCCAAGCCATTAGCGAGGGAATTTCCGTTGCTAATGTCTAAATTTCCGTCGCTAATTCTCAAAAATACGACAGCTCCTATTCCCTCATTGCTAATCCCAATTTTTGCGAGGTACCATTAGTCCCTCGCTAATTTCCGTCGCTAATGGCTTCTTTTCTTGTAGTGTAGAGTTAGATTTACCCGACTTACCATTGGACCAATTAGGCTTACCTGATTGGTTGTTGTCTTTGGCTCCTTTCTTACCCTTAGCTTTGGTGAATAATGCTTGGTCTTCTTCTTCTTCGCCTTCTAGCAGATTGATCCTTAGCTCCTTTGCTTCAAGCTTTGCTTGAAGTTCTTCCACTTTAAAGTCATCTGGTGAAGTTGTATCTTCAATACTGTTGACTACCCAACCAAACTTCTTAGTCAGGGACCTTAGGACTTTCTTGCAGATAACCTTTTCTGTAAGAGTTTCCCCATACATTGTCTAAGTATTAGTGATTTTCTTTAACCTTGTAAAGTAGTCAGAAATACACTCCCCTTCCTTCATCTTTAATATTTCATATTGAGCTCTTAGGGCTTGCAACTTCTCCTCTTTAATAGGAGGAGCCCCTGTGTAGTATTGTTCTAAGGCTTCCCAGGCAGCCTTAGAAGTCTCTAGATTCCTTATCCTATCAAAGTTGGTTTCATCACATCCTTGATGAATGAGATATAGAGCTTTGAAATCCTTTTGCTCATTTTCATTAAAGGTGTTAGTTTGGGCAGGAGTAGGATCTTCAGTCAATGGCTCATAGCCATCTTTGACTATCCTCAAGACCCCATGACAACCAAGAACTGTTTTCATTTGAATGCACCATCAGTCATAGTTTTTACCATCCAATTTAGGTACTTGTGTGTTTAAACCTGCACTTGTCATCTTACAAACTGAAACTTTAAACACAAAAACAATTAGCCACTGCTGCTGCACAGTTTCACACTGTGCAGGCTTTAAAAGTAGGAAAGATTTAAAGAAAGCTTTAAGAAAAGACTCACACACACAGCCACTTGCTATGTATTACAGAAATTTTTTTACACTTAACAAAAAACCTTAAAGAATTCTAAAAGAAAGAGATAGAGTTTAGAAATTTCCTGTTTACCCTGGATTGTTACAAGCTCATTGATACCATGTTGAATTCCGACCCTTTTCTGTTGAATTTGACCAATTGATTTATGTTGTTGAATGCAGGTTGCCACAAGAGTAAACACTGGGTGCAAGTATTACAAAGCCCACTTGCTGGCCCAGCCCAAATCTTCTTTACACCTTCTTGTCAAACAAAATTGCGGAAGCAGATTTTGCGCACCCGAACCTGGTGCAAACGGGTCAACACGCGGATCCCTTTTTTACCCGGAGTATATATGCTGAACCCTAGTTCTTCGGATCAGAAAAACAAGACTCTTCTTCTTTCTTTCTTGGCCGTTTCGATCTTCTTCTTTAACCCTTCTGCAAGCTCTGCTAGGGTTCCAATTTCTCCACTGATTTCAGCAGATTGAAGCACGAATCAGCTTCAATCTTCAACCACGAACCCTGATCAGGTAATGATAATCAAAATCCCTTTGTTCTTGCTTCTGATTCTTCTATTTCAGAGAAACCCTAATTTTTTGTAATTGGTGTTTCAGAGATTCTGTTGCTAGGGTTTTGTTGCGGACACTGTAACTAAGGTAAATCCTCATTTACTTTCTGTTTTCTGTCTTGTTTGAATCTTTCTTGCTATTCAACACAAACCCTAACAGTTTGTGTTGGTTATTTGCTGCAAGTACCCTTCAAGCACTGACTGTATACAGATCTTCACCACCTGTGAAGATTTCAGAGTTTCACGAGCACCAGAAGGTATAATCTCACCTTCTTTTCTCTCTATTTCTCTGTTTCAGTTATAATTCTTTTTCTTCGCATACAAAATTTAACCCTTTGTTGGATTTATGTTTGCATGCACTCTGAATTGCTGTTTGTTGATCACTGTGAGCTTCAACACTTTGAATACACAAAATCTTACACAGGTATATTTCTTTCCTTTCCTCTTTTGTTACTCTTTTCTTTCACTCACACTCCTCACAAATAAAACACACTAACTCTGTATTTTATTCTTTTGCAAGGTCATCAACCACTTGTTGATGGAGTTAGAGAACTCAGCAACTACAAAGAAAGAAGAGAAGGAAAGACGCAAAAGCAGGAATTATAAAACTGAATGCAATGTAAAATTATTATTTTCTCTATGTTAATTCAGTGTATGTACATATGTATTTATAGCTTTCTCTAGGAATAAAACTAGCTGATAGAAAGAGTTTGTTGTAGCCAACAAACTTAGTTTGTTATAACAAATAACAAACTAGCTAGCAGTTAGTTAGTAACTAACTTTCACAGGCTGTAAACAAACTGTTAAACAGGGACTTTTTACATTATTTCCAACGGTTATTTTCTGTTTGAAAAAATAGCTGTTAGAGTTTTAGGGTTTTGCTTAAAAAAACCAATATCTCTAAGGCCAGTGAGCATAAACGCCGATGAGTTCATGAACCAATTGCATGTTTCAAATCTGGTGGAGGTGGAGCCCATTCTCCCGAGAATGAAATTTGTGGTGCAAAATTTTGCTCCATCGAATGAGTTATGAAGGTTTTGTAATTTTATTCAATTTTAGGCTTTATGATTCTTGATTTTGTGTGTTTGTCTCAAGATGAGAACACCAAATTATCCGAAGCACAGATTTTCATTTTTAACATTCTTCCTCTACTTCTCTTCTATTATTGAATTCAAAGTTTGGAAGCAAATTTGAATCCCTCGGTTCTACTAAAAACTCCAACAGAATTTAGTGGTTTTCATTGATTTGTAATGGACATTTGTTTTATTTATTTGAATTTACTTATTTTTCTAATTCATTTGGTTTTTTTATGCCACTGTATACGTGAAAAGGCATCAGTAACGTTTCCCATCTCAGGGTTTGTAGCAATGAAAGTAGGCACTGGCCCACTGGGAAATCAAGTGCTCGTGTAGAGTTGCTCAACTTTATAGGTGAAAAGCCGTACCACTTTTATTATTTATTTTCAACTTATTTTGATTTAGTGGGTAGAAACTGAAGAAGAGAATGGGGTTGATTTTAATGTTTTGGGCAGGTGGTGAGTGATTTGGTTATGTGGAAACTGGAAAGATGTATGAAAATCAACCTTTAGTTTGGGTTTTGTGTTTTCATGCTTTTCTCAAGGACTGAACTCAGGTATTCCTTGGTGCTTTGCTTAATGGAGCCTTCTTTTTGGTTTATGCTTTACTTTCTTACATTTTTGTTTCCACCTTTGGTTTATTGTTGGTTCATCTAAATCATATTTCATTTAGTTTTTGACCCACTATAACAATTTTTGCCCTTTTTCTCATTAAATGCAAAATAATAGCGCCATCTTTGCCGTTGTTCAGGCATATGCAGAAACTGAAAAATAGAGGTAAATTTGTAGTAAATTTAATTCCAAGTTTGCAAGTGGAAATTATTTTGCTATGTTGAGTTTGTTGTGGATCAAATGTTGGTGCTGAATTATATTGCAGAAACGTTATAGGAAATCACTATATCATTAATGTTTTCACCTATTTTATATTACTATATTTGACTTCTTAATTATGGAATTAAAATTTCATTATAAATTTAACTACATGAATCAATTATTTAACAATTTAATAATCTATTTCTGTTTTGTTTCTTGATTTCAGATTCTATAATCCTGAACCATGAACCCAATTTGTTTTTCTGATTTTTCTCTTGAAAATCTTCAAATTGAGTCAGATACTGAGGATGCTGGAGCAGGATTTTCTTCTGAAGATTCTGAATATTTTGATTCTCTTTGACATGAAAGTAATCAAATTGAGTCTAATTGTCTTCCTGAGAAACAGATTCAATGAGAGAATGTAGTACTGAGATTGTTGATCATAGTGGGAATTTTGACATAGAAGCAGAGGAGACATCAAGTTTTCAAATTCCAACTTTATAGAGAATGGCTTTCTAGGTTCGGCAATGCACCTCCTTTTGTTAAGTCTTACCGTTCATTTGTGGTGTAAATACATTTTTTAATTGCGGCTCAGCTAATGGACTACCTTGAGGAATGTTGCAAGTAGAAAATTCAACAACATTAATTGGAATTGAAAACCGAGAATGAGCAGTTCTGCCGCCAGGAATAAGTAGGGCAGCAATTCCACTTGATGCAACAATAAGAACAATATCCTGACCTCAACTTAGCATAATGCTCTCCATATATAAGTCTTTCCCGTGCCTCCATACTCGGAGGAAAAAGAGGCCTGGTTTCCCATACATAACTTGTAACACCCTGGTATTTCTAAAACAAGAAATACCTAAATATATAATTTGGTTCACATCAGAGTAAAAAAATAATTTCTGCTCAGATATACATCTTTACAAGAAACAGCGGAAACTCATACATAACATAGATCAATTTCGAGTCATGATATCAAATACAGAGACAACGACAGAAAAACATAAACAACTAGGAATGAGTCAATCTTCAATCTTCTCTTCGAGTGTGACAACTGACCATTCCGCTTGCTTTCCCGTTTCCTGTTCTCTGTAAAAACAACAGATGATAGGGTGAGACAACTTGTCTCAGTGAGTTCTATCGAACCCCTCACAATCACTCGGTTCAATTATAAAAACCGTTGCAACATAGTTTAATTTATAAACTATTTGCTCAAATATATTCTTAGCCATTTACCGACCGTGCAACAGCGACAATCTCGGTATCTAATGCGCTAATTATTTGTTTCTAAGCCTTGTAAGTTACTACTCAATTACAAGCTTAATAATCGAAACACCGATCGTGCAACAGTCACATTCTCGGCAAATCGTGTTCTTAACTTAGCAAACCATCGACCGTGCAACAGCCACAATCTCGATGAACCCACGTTAGACCATTCCATAACGTTGTCTGGGCCTAGGGTGAGGGCTCATGACCTTCCCTTCCTAGTATGCTATTCGTTGGGTCGTCACCCAACTTGATATAATCTATATATCACACCCGCATTGGGCTGAGTTTCATATCCAATATATATATAAACCGTTTTGATGAATAATATACAAGTCATCCGGCGTTATAAGATTAGAAGATTAGAAGAGGTTTGGAATCGAAAGGAGCGACGAAACGAGAAATTTGCACCCGGAAACAGAACCACACGCACGGTCCATGCCCTAGGGGCGCACGACCCGTGCGGGATGTGCCAAATTAAATGGCCATCTGCGAAGTGGGCGCACGGTTCGTGCCCAGGGGGCACACGTCCCGTGCGTCCCGTTCTGTTTCTGAAAATCAATCCGATTCTCTCGTTCCGCTTCTCCGTTCGCGTCGAATCCGAATTCCGATCAAATTCCAACCTCAAAACAGATAATATATCCAGAAAATCCAGTCCAAACATTCAATTAACAAATCAATAGAACACACACGTGTTTTTATAAAAACCGGGACACGTTATTTTCCGAAAAACGGCTTTCGACTCAATAAGTTATTTCGCAACCAAATAGCTTTCCAGAACAGATTATTCAGACATTTGAAATCAACGAAATAAAATCCCTAACGTGAGTAAAACTCACCAGTCGTGATGAAAATCACGGAATTTGCCGAGACTTCGAAACGCTCCAACACGTAACCACTCGAACAATCCCTAAATTTTAAACCGCTTCAAAACTAGCCCCACCACAGAACTAGCTACTGGAGCGTATCCAAATGCATCGCAATTCAACAATTTAATTCCCTTCTCAGGACGATCTAACCTCAACTCCGGGAATGCGGCCATTAATCTTCAAATCCGGTTTGGCAGCATCTGTAAGCTGTTTAGCAACAGACATAACTAATTCTGTTCTTAACCAATACCTTTCAAACCAGTGCCTAATATGTATATAATTTTGTCTACTTTCATATGGTTCAAGTCCCACACTGATATGATGAGTATTTAGGGAGTTATGGCTAAAACACTGTGACTGGTCCGAAACTGACCCTAATTCAAAAGTAAAACTTGTAAATCATTTTTCTCCCACAATACTCAGTAAAATTAAGTGGTTCTTGTGCCTAAACCGGAGGATTTCGTGTCTACTTTCTAAAGCAACAAAAATGAACTTCAAAGGATGTTTGTGTAAAGAGTTATGAACGAAATACCTAGACTGCCCAGAATGGATTTGCTGCAGTATTTTCCAGCAACTATGTTTCCTTCTTCCAACCGTCTTGTCTCCACGAATCTGTCCTCTAACTCACTCCAATCAACAATGTGGCTTTAGCTCTAACCTACTCTGGCTTCAGTTTGGACATGCAACTCCATTTTACAATGTAACCCCAATTCTACCTCAACCTAGACTTCATTTGCACATGCAACGTAGATAGGGGTTCAA
The DNA here is from genome assembly GCA_039519185.1 of Astragalus membranaceus. Classification (NCBI taxonomy): domain Eukaryota; kingdom Viridiplantae; phylum Streptophyta; class Magnoliopsida; order Fabales; family Fabaceae; genus Astragalus; species Astragalus membranaceus. Next base: position 22,763,857 of record CM076852.1, read on the forward strand.
AACTCCATTAATGGTCACAAGGAGCTTTGAGCTTTGACCATGGAAGAACAGAACTGGAGATGAATCAGTAGCTGGAAATGGAACCAATGTGAAGAGAATCGAAAATGGGAGAGATTGGTGCAAAGAAGGCCTACATGCATTGAAGGGATGATGACTTCCTTCACTTCCTCTCCTTCTTCCACTTCGCCTTCTCCCTCTCTTTCACCTTCTTTTACTTCTGATTTCAGAGGTTTGCCTAAAATGAGGGGGTGTCGGAGTTCAGTTGGGTTAGGGGCTGATGTGTTTTAAAAAGGAAGGAAAATGACCAAAATGCCATTAGCTTAAAACTCCCACTTGCTCCATTTTTAATCCATCAAGCACTCATCAATTCATGTGACTTAGGAATTTTAATACCATTCTCATGATCCTACTATGACTAGGACCCAATCTATCAATCATTAACTGACACATCGTCGATAAGAGGCAAAAATGACGATTTCACCCTTGTGCTCTAGTTCCCACAATAATTCACACACTTCGGATAAATTGCGTGTATTTCATATAATTGAGCAATTCAATATTGCTTTCGTGAGATTATCATTTTCATGACTCGATGTATCATCTAATCGAAGAATAAATCGTCAGTTAATTTCGTAAACCGAAATTTACGAAACAGGGATGTTACATAACTCGCTGAATTTTTTTATCAAAGAGACCTCTTTGCTCCAAAGTCATTGATGATAACATATTAACGCATTCCAATTTCAATGCATGCCTATCATAGTTCAGTTCATCGAATATCAATTTGTTACCGGATGAAGACACCAAAGACATGTCTGGTTGAGGCATCGATGGGAAATCCTTTAAGCTTTTAATTTGTTATTACTTTGCAATGGGTGTTAATGATATGTAATGTAATTTGAACCTCATTTAACCATCACCTTACAAAATACTAAATAACCTTATGAGTGTATCAAATTCGGTTATTTTTTGGGTCCTATTCCGTACACATGACCCAGGATTCTCCCTGTTTTGTGGACAATGTCACCATTGCATTTTATTGTACCTATATTTTTGTACTATAAATAAATGACATTACACTATATTAATTGATATACATGTATATAAATTCTTTTAAATGTCATAATATGTTTTGATATATATATATATATATATATATATATATATATATATATTATATTATATTATTTTTTTTTTAAACAAAAAGGAAAGGAGCCTCGTTAAAACCTTCTAATGCAAAACCCTCCTTAGGGATAAAAACATCTAGAAGGAAAGAGTACTCCCCCCTATTTCATTAATAAACAAAAAACAAAAATACAAGAAGCATGGGGGGACATATACCAAAACCCATGCAAACAAAAATAAAATAAAACATTATTGCCTGAAACGAAAATAAGGAAAGCCAATCCTATTACGGATAAAATCATCCTTAATAAAATAGGGAACAGAATTCCACCATTGGAAACCAGACAGGTTGATCCCATGAGATGCAAGCTTATCAGCGCAGTGATTCCCTTCCCGAAAAATATGAGTGCAAGTGACAGTCATTGGTTTGAGCAGACCCATGCAATTAAGCCAACGATTGCGGAGATTCCAAGGCACAATTGAGTGAGACGAGAAAGCCATAACAGCAAGCTGAGAGTCACTCTCAATCCATAACCGATGCCAACCTTTTCGGAAAGCCACTTCAATGGCGACCATGACCCCGACAAGCTCAGCACGAAGCGCGTAATTTGTACCTAGAGGAAGCATAAAACAGCCAAGAGACTCAGCATTACTGTCTCGAAAGATACCCCCGCAGGCAGCTAAACCAGGAGACCCCCTCGCAGCGCCATCAGTATTACACTTAACCCAAAAGGAAGGAGGAGACTGCCAGATAACCTCTATATTTGTAGGAGCCTTACGAGATTTGCACTCAACTGAAAAACCCTTAAGAATCATAAATTCCTGCATAAAGTTAGACGTGGAGCCCTTGCTGAGATTGCCAGAAATGTTCACATTTTCCATGATCAAATTTTTTAGGTAAGTGGGCAAGATCTTCTTGTTGTCAAAACGAATCTGATTCCGAGAGAACCAAATAGCCCAAAAAACGTTAATAACCGCAGCGGAAACAACATCCTGCACTTGGGCCGACCAAGGGCGCAGACAGACCTCAAAAATCGTCTCCGGGGAGGAAAGATCAATATTAAGAGAGAGCTTGCCATTAAGCCAATCCCAAAGTTGTTTAGCGAAAGAACACTCACAGAAAAGGTGCAAGGAGGACTCATAGTCCGCTTCACAGAGACTACACATGGAAACAGTACCACAACCACGGCTTCTGAGCTGCTCATCCGTTGGCATACAGTGATGGAGGATGCGCCACATAAGAAGAGACTTGGATGGAGGAATAACACTTCGCCAAATATTCTTGAACCACCTACTAGGTTGCCCAACAGTCCTGAAATAAAGATAAGCAGTTTTAAAATTAAGCATACCATCGGTAGAGTTTTTCCAAATCAGCTGATCTTGAGAGTCAAATGAAGGCAGATCTTTTTCATGAAGTAGTGAAGCCAACTGAGGAAAGATATTGGAAAGAGAAGCAGGGATACACCAGTGACCATTCTGAATGAAGTCACAAACACGGGCCTTGAGATAGAGCTGGCGATGTTCAGGGACATTAAGAAGATTTACAAGAGGGGCCGACATCCAAGGATCAAGCCAAAAGTTGATACAGTCACCTTTACCAATTTGCCAAATGCAGTTTTCTTGGATGGTGGAAAGATGATCACGCAAATGACCCCACAAAGAAGAACTGATATGATAAGAGATCGCAGTATTATTTCTGAAGACCCTTGATCTTAACAGAACAGCCCAACTGTTCTGGGAAATGCTGAGCTCCCAGCTAAGCTTAAGACAGGCTGCCTTATTAGTGTCTTTGAGGGACCTAATCCCAAGACCCCCCTCAGCGGTTGGTCTACAAACCTTATGCCAAGCCACAGTAACCACTTTACGCTGATTGACGTCACCAGACCAAATGAAGTTTCTAATCCAAGAATCCACAGTATTCAACAGAGATGAAGGCCATTTGTAAATCAAGAAGCTGTAAATTAGCATACTTTGCACAACCGACTTGACCAGCTCCGCTCTTCCGGCAATAGAGAGGAGGGAAGCTTTCCACGCTGATAACTTGGCTTTAATCTTGTCAGCGATTGGAATTAAATAGACAGCTTTAGGCTTACCTTTGAAAATTGGAATACCCAAGTATGTGAACGGCAACTGGCCAATAGAGAAGCCCAGGAGATCGGCAATGTGACGCTGCCGGGTATTGGGAATGGCGCCCAAATGAACTGTAGATTTGCTAGAGTTAACAATCTGACCAGAAGCTTCACCATACTTAATAAAGAAGCTGAGGAGATTATGGTGTCATCAGCATAAAGGGTATGAGAGGGAACCTGAGTACCTCTAGGACTATTGATTAACTGGAGGTCCCCATCCTGCACAAGCTTGGAGATGCCTCTGCTCAAAACCTCCTCAGCCAAGCAGGAAAAGAAGGGGGGAGAGGGGATCCCCTTGACGCACACCTCGCGTGCAACTAAAGTACCCAGAGGGCTTGCCATTGACTGAGATCGAAAGCTTTGCAGAGTGCAAAAGAACATTAACCCAATCGCAAAATTTACTATTAAAACCAAAAGCCTTGGGAACTCGCAGAAGGAAATTCCAATCCAAAGTGTCAAAAGCTTTTGTGACATCAACCTTAAGAGCCATATTACCACCAAAGGACCTGTTATTCAGCATATTAATGGCTTCAGAAGTTAAGCAGATGCAATCTGAAATGTTTCTACCTTGAATAAAACCACGTTGCTGAGATGAAATGATACGGGGAACAATTCTGGAGAGACGGTCAGCAAGCACCTTAGTGATAATCTTAAACTTAAAGTTAGCAAGAGCGATAGGCCGGAACTTCTCAATACTGTCAGCACCATTGACTTTAAGAATAAGGACCACCAAATTAGAATTGAAATTCGGAAGCATCCATCCATGCTTGAAGAATTGCTGAACCGCGCTCACCATATCTTCAGCGATGATGTCCCAGTAATGCTGAAAAAAGAAAGCGCCAAAACCATCCGGGCCAGGGGCACCGTTAGGATTCATAGCAAAGATGGCCTGCTTAATCTCTTCCCTATTAGGAACGTTGGTGAGCATAATATTCTCCTCCCCTGTAACAAGATTAGGGATAATCTCCTCCACCATACCATTATCAAGACATTGATTATTAGAGGCAAAAATATTCTCAAAATAATTAACAACATAAGATTCGATATCATTAGCAGAAGTAAGAAGGGCATCACCATGTTTTAGGGCAGTTATTTGCTTGGTAATATGTCTAATCCTGACCATTTGATGGAAGAATTTTGTGTTTCGATCACCATGCAAGTGCCAATTAAGTCTAGATTTTTCGAGCCAAAATTCCTCTTGGGAAGCTAAAGCTTGCTGCAGCTCAAGCTGAAGGGTTTTTTCTTGCTCTTCCAACACCTCTGAGTAGTCAACATTATCAATCTGTGCTTGAAAATGATCAAGAGATGCATTCGCCACTTGCACCCGGAGATTAACGTCCCTAAAGGCATCTTTATTCCAAGCCTTAAGCTTTACCTTGAGATTTTTGAGCTTTTGATTGAGGACCACCATCGGGCAGCCAACAACATGAGATTGCCAAGCCTCCTTAAATACATTCAGGCAGTCAGGGTGATTCGCCCAGGTGCGAAGGAATTTAAAAGAGGAGGGATGAGCACCATCTGTAATCTGAAGATCAAGCAGTAAAGGGAAATGATCAGATTTAGATTTAGTAAGAGTATAGCAGGAGATACCTGTATAAAAAGTAAAGCAAGCGTCATTGCAAATAGCCCGATCAAGCTTTTTCTCTGTGAAAGCCCTTCCTTTACGGCCATTAGACCAAGTGTAATGAACACCCCTAGTCGGCAGATGAATCAAGTTATTCAGATTGGTCTAGTTCTGAAACTCTTCGCAAGCAGTTTTAGATGGTGTACCATTTCCCCTATACTCATGGCTGCCCAAAATCGCGTTCCAATCCCCAATAAAGCACCAAGGGATTTTATAAGTTTGCTGGAGAAGAGAAAGATCCTGCCAGAGAGATCGCCTACCCAGATAGCTACAAGAAGCATAGATAGCTGAAATACCAACTGTAGTGTTTTTAACCTCATGCTGATCTGAGCTAGCGATAACAGTAAGATTGAAGTTGTCCTTACAGACACACCAGAGGTTAGGAATTAAAGTATTCCTGTCATTAGTAGCAAAGACTTTCATACCAAAACGAGACCAATACCTGCGCGGAAAATCATCTAAAGAACACCAAGGTTCAGAAACAAAAACAAAATCAGGCTTGTTAGAAGAACAAAGCTTTTTAAGAGCTAATCTTGTGGGGGGATTAGCAAGGCCCCTTGTATTCCAATATAAGCACTTCATTGAGCAAGACTTTGAGATCCTGCCCTTGAACGGATTGTAATTGGGGAGATAGCTTTCTTTTTCTGCCGCTGCCTTTGTTTTTTCTTCTGAGACTTAGTGCGAACTACCTCAAAGTCAGAGCCCTCATCAGACTGGGCATATTCTTTTGCCAAGTTAACCTCCTCCTCAACTAAATCCGCCCAGGGATGCTTAATGATGTTTAAATCATCAATCACAACTTGAGCAGCTTCTTGGTCAGCAACTACTTGGACTCGATTTCTATCAACCTCGAAGGCTGCTTCCATTTGAGAGTCACCAACTAGAACTGGATCCGGGGAATTCCCATTCTGCGCTAATGTTGGAGCTCTGCCACTTGGGGATCCTGTTTCAAAATGGTTAGAAATAAAACCAAGCAGGGGATTAATATCATCATGAGGTATGTTATTAGGGCCTCCAAACTGATTTGGGATTGTAATCTCTTCAATAGAGATGAGATCTCCGGAACGCTGCGAGTTATTATCTTTTTCCACTAGCTCTTCTGTAGAGGCTTCAATACCATCAACAGTATCCTTTTGAAGATCACTACCTGCACCATTATCAATAGTGTTATCAACAACATTAGCACTAAATGTAGCCGTACCTTTAACCTGAGTTTCTTTCTCGGCATCATGCGTCTGCATGTCACGAACATTAATTGCATCGAGGTCGTTCTTTCTCTTTGGCTCCCAAACTTGCCTATTGACCGTGGGTTGCGCACGAGGTTCTTGCTTACTTTGGGCTTGCTTACAATTGGAATAACTATGCCCAATAATATGACAATAGGAGCAGAAATGTGGCAGCCTTTCGTAAACTACTTCAACGTAAAATGCGTAACCTTCACGCTGAACCATAATACGCTCCGGAAGATCTCCGTTTAAATCAATATCAACAAGAATTCTTGCGAAATGGCCAAATGTACGATTCTTTGTGGCATCATCCAAAGCAATAGGACCCCCGATTGCCCCGGCAATCTCAAAAAGAGTGATTGGACGCCAGTATTCACGAGCCAATCCATGAATACGGACCCAACATTGAACATTGGTGTTGCGGATCCTGTTTGGATCAAAGTCTGGCGTCCATGCAAAGAGCCGAAGAAAACCCAGGTGCAACGACCATGTCCCAATTGCTTGAAGGCTACGCATCTCTTCAAACGATTGAAAACAAAATTCATAGTAGCCTTTCCCCAAGGAGACCATTGTCCAAGAGCCAATGGATTTCCATTCTTGCAATAGTTTTGCTCTTAAATCATTAATCTTTAGAGGAGAATCCCCTTTAGAAAGGGTAAGGCGGCCATGCAATACATTCTTGCACCCTTTGACACCTTCTTGATATTCTGTTTCAGTGATCTTGATAGTGAGAGCATCGCCTTTAATGCAAGGCTTTGGCAACTGATTTGGAGGAATCACGCTTGAGTTTTTTAGCGCAGCAGCAAATGACTTTGTTGCGGTCACTGGCTGAGGCTGAACCCGCGGCGCTACTACTGGCGCTGTATCGGCCATGCATGGCCACAGATAGAAATCCATTAACGCATAAGCAGACCAGAACCAGATTAGCAAGAGCCGAACAGCAATCAGCCCAGCAAGAACCGAAAAGAACCAAGATCAACGATCACAAAAACTCAGACCAAACCGAACCACTTGCTACTGATTGGCTGCAAGATGGAAAGATCCAGAATACAAGCACAGCAAAATACGAAAATAATACTGCCACCGAAAGATTTTCAGAACCGATCCAGCAAGCAAGGAACAGCACTGATCGGTAGCACAGCAATATCCCACTACTACCGATCCAGCAACTAACAGAACCGCTCCAGCAATACAACCACAGCAATATCTTAATTAACCGAAATCAGCACAGCGATATCAGAACCACTTACTTGGCAGCAATATCACGCAGAAGCAACGAAATATAGCAACACCTGGAACCGTCAATCACATCTACCGAACTATAGCAACACCTGGAAACTTAGCATATGATCACGTAGCAAGGGTAAGACACGATGAATCCACAATCCCTAGCAATTGAAGCGAAGCATAGGTCAATCCTCACGCAGCCAGGAACGAAGCACAAGGATCATGCAGCTAGGAGAATGAAGTCTCGATCAATCCTCAAACCCTAGCAGCTATTGCTATTTTCGCCAAACCCTAGCAGAAAGAAAACTTCTCAAGGTTTTTATGTATTAGAAATTAGTTACAATCTTTTTATTTTCCTTCACTTTAAGTCTTCTTTCAAAAATACTATAAATACCTAAAAGAGAGGTCATCATTTATCTCTTCATTTTTTATATCACTTTTCTTTGGTTGTTATATCACTTATGTAAATTTTTTATGCTTTTTCATCATTAATTCAGGCTTGAAGAAAATCATTGTAGTAGTTGAAGTTCCAAAATTTATTCGTCTAAATTTGTCTCTTATTTGTACGATTTTCTTTATTGTTGATTAATATTAAGTTTGTTATAGGTTTCAAGTTTAATGTATTCATTATGTTTTTATAGTGTGTAAACAGAAGCAACTATCTCTTTAACTATTAATCGTAATTTTCTTGATTGTATTTTTTTGGTATGGACCATTGCTGGCTACCCACGGAATGTCCCAACGCTTTCAACGAAAGACTAATATCCGCTCGTGCTTAGGATCAAATTTCGCACTGGCCAACACCGAGTTTGTCCACTGCGGGAATCGAACCCAGGAGCACCGGTTCGACCCCACGTGTCCCAAGGTAGATTAAGCCATTGGGCCAACGGTGTTGGTTCATCTTCTTGATTGTATGGTGGAACTGTATTTGAGATTCTGTTGTGAATTTTATCTCTCTCTCTCTCTCTGTCTATATATATATATATTGTTACGGATTGGGCCTCTATGGCCAATCCACCTAAAGGCCCAACAATAAAGGGCCAAATCCACCAGCCAAAGGTGGAGATCTGAGACCTAGATCCAATGGTCCTCCTTCACTCCAAAAACCTATAAATAAGCATTCAATGCTAGCATTAAATGTACTCACTTTTCCAATCCTCTTACTTGTAATTGACTCACTCACTGACTTGAGCGTCGGAGTGTCATTGCAGGTACCACCCCACCTCGGATCGGAGCACCAACTCGGATTGACCAAGAACATAAATACCAACTATCTCGGACCGGACTTTGTATCCAATATCGAACACTTAGTTAGAGATACGGTACAAAACATTGGCGACCACAGTGGGAGGATCTTATACTCTAGTCTCTCCCCCAACCTCCTTGGTCAGCAATGGCTCCAGAACTACGACGGAGGAACGTCTCTCCCCCATAACCTCCGCCAGGAACCAGTTCCCACCTCCTATCCAGACCGTCCCGGTACCGGTCGACGCTGTTCAACAGCTCGTACAACTGTTGACAAGGCAAGCCGAGGCTGAACAGCAAAGGAGTCAGCGCTACTCCCAGCTAGAGGCTGAGATTGCCGAGATCCGGGCCCGAGATATCCCGGATCGGTCCTCTCCTCAAACCTACTCTCCCAGCAGAAGAACCTCCAGCAAAAGGCGTCACCGGTCTCCTGCTTGGGGAAGACACCACCATCGCTCGCCACCCCGCCGAAAGGGGAGACGAGGATCTGGAACTCCCCCAAGCGAGACTCGGGACGACACTTATTACCCCAAGGACTCTCCTCACAAGAACTCGTCATTAGCATCCTCTTCCCCGAGGAGACGTTCTATAAGCCGGGGGAGTCCCCCGAGGCATGAACGTCGGCGTCCTCGTTCTCCGAGGTCCCCTGTTCGGGGCCCTATCGAGAGACCTCCTCCGAGGGAAAGATCGACGGTGCGAAAGCGACCCTTTACAACAAAGATCGCCTACTTTCCAGTGCCCAAACACTTAGAGAAACCCCCTGAAGGTTTAAAGATGCATGACGTGACTGGCGATCTCGATCGTCGCCTTGATTATTTCGACACAATGATGCAATATCGAAATGTCCCGGAAGAGATCAAGTGCCGGATCTTCCCTCTTATCCTGGAAAAGTTGGCACTGGACTGGTTCAGATCCCTCAAGCCAAACTCAATATCCTCGTGGGACCAACTGGCGAAGCCATTTTCGGCCCAGTTCGTCCACTCCAAGATGAAACCAAAATCTCGGAAAGTCTTACAAGCAATTCGACAAGGGGAGAACGAGTCTCTCCGGGACTACATCGAGAGATTCAATAAGGAAGCGGCTCAGGTCCGGAACCTAGATGATTCTTTCCTACTGTTCTTCATGGAAGCCGGCCTTCATGAAGGAAGTCTATTCCAGATTGATGTCGGAGTAAATCAAACTGAGTCGCTTGCCGAGTTCCTCTAGCGATCTCAGAAGTACATTGATCATGAAGAGGGGGAGGTTGCAAGAAAGTCGGATGCCGACCCTGGGATGAGCAAGCCTCGATATGAGAAGGAGGCCCGGCGCGACGGTAAACCCAGACCTCGCAACCGACACCAACAGTATTCCGACCGTAATGAAACAAGAGCTAAGATTTTTGCGGAATGTATGAATGCTGAATTCAAGGAAGTCAAGTTCCCCAATCCACTCCCACACAGGCCGGGACAGAAATCTAACAAGTACTGCCGGTATCACCGGAGCAAAGGGCATGACACCAATCGATGCAATGCTTTGAAAGACGACATTGAGGACCTGATCAAGAAAGGGAAATTAAGCCAGTACGTGGCTAAAACACCCCGGCATGAGGCCGAGTTTAAGGAAGAGAAGGTCGACCCTAAGAAGAAGGGTAAAGCTCCCCAAGAAAGAGAAGAAAGCTCAGAGGATGAGCGCGATTTTCAAAAATCGAAGGGCCGACCAGTAATGATGGTTATCTCTGGGGGCTACCCCGTCGAGGCATCGGGCAAAACAATGAAAAGGAAATGGAAGGAGGTCATGTGTGCTGCTTCCATCTCAGCAGTAAGCTCAACCCCGGAGCGTCCCCCCTTGGCATTCGGCGACCGAGACTTACTAGACGGCAAGCCAAATAAGCACATACCCCTTATAATCAGGGCAGTCATGGCCAACCACGAGGAAGATCTCAGAGGAAGATTTCACCCATTACAGAGGATCAAACCTTTCGGGCTTCAACGGGTCCCGAACCAAACCCCTCGGCTATCTGGAACTGATGGTCACCTATGGCGAGGAGCCACTAGAGAGGACAGTCAAGACCAAATTCTTAGTGCTGCCATGCCCTTCGGTCTACAACTGCATCATCGGAAGACTGACTCTAGGAAGGCTCGGGGCTGTAACCTCGACGGTTCACCTGAAAATGAAGTTCTACCCTTTGAGCGACCAAGTAATCACCCTTGATGCCGACCTAGAGTCCGCCCAGAGATGTTTCTATCTGCATGTCAAGGCAGATAAGCAGGCCTCAGAGGAGGGGGTTCCCCCCGTAGAAGCAGAATCTCAGAAAGACCCGAAAAAGAAGAGAAGCGGTCAAGCTGCCGAGGTCAACGTCACAGACCTCAATGCGAGGTATGATCCTGACAGCTCTGAGGAAGAGAGCGATGACGAGCTGGCACGGGAGCTGAAGAAGAAAATTAGGCAACCCCAGCCTGATGGACAGTTCGTACAGATCCAGCTGGGAGAGGACCCGGCCGAAACTGTCCAGATCGGATCCGATCTCCCTGAAGAAGTAAGAGCAAAGCTCGCCCTCTGTCTGAAATCTCACGTCGATCTCTTCGCTTGGTCGGCAAAAGACATGCCCGGGATCCCCCCTGAAGTCGCCTGTCACCAACTGGCAGTTAACCCCGGGGCTAAGTGGGTCGCCCAAGGCAAAAGAGCTCAAAGCCAGGAGAAAACAGCTGCTACGGCCAAGGTCGTAGATGATTTAATTAAAGCTGATTTTGTAAAAGAAGTCAAGTATACAACTTGGCTTTCGAACCCTGTACTTGTTAAGAAAAGCAATGGAAAGTGGCGAATGTGCGTTGACTATACCGATCTTAATAAGGTCTGTCCTAAGGACACCTTCCCTGTTCCTAGCATTGATCAGCTCGTCGATAATGCTTCAAGTTTTCGTTTACTATCTTTCATGGATGCCTATTCCGGGTATAACCAAATCCCGATGTTTCCCCCCGACCAAGAGAAGACGGCCTTCATGACTGACCGCGATAATTTTTGTTACCGGGTCATGGCATTTGGTTTGAAAAATGCGGGGGCCACTTATCAAAGGATGATGAACAAGGTGTTCCGAGAGCAGATCGGGCGTAACGTAGAAGTCTACCTCGACGACATGATCGCAAAAAGCGAAAGGGAAGACCTCCACGTAACCGACCTAGAAGAGATCTTCACCGAAATCCGAAGGAACAATATGAGGTTGAACCCGGAAAAATGCACTTTCGGGGTCCGGGATGGGAAATTCCCTGGTTTCTATCTCACGGAAAGGGGCATTGAAGCCAACCCAGATAAATGCCGAGCTATAACGGAAATGCGAACCCCGTCCACCAAGAAAGAACTCCAAAAGCTCAATGGCATGATTGCTGCACTATCTCGCTTCATTTCTAACGCCGCCTTCAAATCACTCCATTTGTTTAAACTGCTCAAGAAAGAAGCAACATTCGAATGGACCCCGGAGCGGGACGAGGCCCTTTCCCAACTCAAAAAAGTCTTGACCGAACCACCGATCTTAACTCGGCCAAGCCTAGGGGAAGACTTATTCCTGTACCTAGCCATCTCGGAAGAGGCCATTGGTGCCGTACTCATCAGGGAGACGAAAACGGGTCAGAGTCCGGTATACTTCGTGAGCAAAGCTTTGCAGGGATCAGAAGTTAGATATCAGAAAATAGAAAAAATCGCCTTTGCCCTACTCATCTCGGCACGCCGTCTCCAACCTTACTTCGTCGCTCATCAAATCGTGGTACGGACAAACTATCCAATCCGGCAGATCTTGCACCGACCCGACTTAGCAGGACGAATGATCAAATGGGCAGTAGAACTCTCTGACTTAGGAATCAAATACGAAACAAGACCGGCCATGAAAGCTCAGATACTGGCTTACTTTATCACTGAAATGGCACCCGCCAACCCCGAGGACGGATTGTGGACGCTCCATGTAGATGGATCCTCAAATCCAAAAGGGAGTGGTGCAGGGTTAATGCTCGAAAGCCCCACGGGCGTTGTAATCGAAGTATCACTCACGTTTGGTTTCCCCACCTCAAACAACCAAGCAGAATACGAGGCATGCATAGCAGGACTCCGACTTGCCATCGACCTCCGAGTTACTTGATTTTCTTTAAACACCGACTCATTGTTGGTAGTCTCTCAAATCGGGAAATAGTACGAAGCTAAAGACCCGACCATGCAGAGGTATTTAACCCGTGTGCGGGAACTGCTTTCCTGTTTCGTGTTTACGGCAGTTAAACACGTTCCCAGGACAGAAAATATCAGGGCGGACATTCTTTCCAAGCTCGCCAGCACCAAAATTCTAGGGAACCACCGGTCAATAATCCAGGAGACGCTGAGCAAGCCAAGCGTCCTCCCAAACCCAGAGACCAATTTTTCTGTCAATGTGGTTGAGGAAAGCAAAGGTTGGATCTCGCCGTTAACGGAGTACATCAAATCGGGGGACGAGCCTCCGGACTCAAGCGATGCCAAGATCCTCAGGAGGAAGGCCTCATCTTTTTCCATAATCGATGGAAACCTCTACAAGAAGAAGCTTGTCCGCACCACTGTTAAAATGCGTTGAAGGAGGAGAGGCAGATTACGTCTTGGCCGAGATCCACGAGGGAATCTGTGGGCAGCACCTTGGAGGTCGGTCTCTAGCTCGGAAGGCATTAAGAGCAGGATATTTCTGGCCAACCATGGAGACCGATGCAAGAAACTATGTAAAGAAATGCAGCAAGTGTCAAATCCACGCCAAGGTCCACATGGCACCTCCTACGAAGCTCACCAGCCTCACCTCGCCATGGCCCTTCGCATGGTGGGCAATAGATCTCCTAGGTCCATTCCCAATTGCCCCCGGTCAGATCAAGTACCTGATAATGGCAGTAGATTACTCCACAAAATGGATTGAAGCCGAGCCTCTAGCCATCATCAGCGCATGGAACTGCATCAAGTTCTTCAAAAAGAATATCATGACTAGATTCGGGATTCCCAAGGTAGTAATCACTGACAACGGAACCCAGTTCACCGACAAAGGCTTCAAGAAACTCATGTCCGACCTTCGAATTAAACACCAGTTCACCTCAGTAGAACACCCGCAAACGAACGGACAGGCAGAAGCCGCCAACAAAGTTCTCCTCAATGGATTGAGAAAGCGGCTCGATGATGCGAAGGGAAACTAGGTTGAAGAACAACCTTATGTGTTGTAGGCCTACAGAACCACCCCGCAGAGCTCAACGGGGGAGACCCCTTTCCGGCTTTCGTACGGGACAGAGGTGGTACTCCCGGTAGAGATTGGAGAGCTGAGCTGGAGGACCCTCCACCCAAAGTCACCAGAGGACAATAATCAGGCGTTAAAAGAGAACCTCGACCTCGTCGACGAGGTCCGAGGCCAGGCTTCCCTTAAAGAAGCAATAATAAAATAGAGGGTAGCAGCACGATATAACTCGAAAGTAATCCCCAAGGACCTTGATGTCGGTGACTTAGTTTTACGAAGAGCCGACGTCGATTTAAAGAACGCCGCACAAGGCAAGCTCGCCCCTAATTGGGAAGGACCATACCGAGTTGTATCTAAAACTGGTAAAGGTGCCTATAAGTTGGAGACCTTGGCCGGGAAGACGATCCCAAGGACTTGGAACGCCACCAAATTGAAGAAGTACTACAGTTGATTTACATTTTGGTGAAAAACGGTGTATACCGATGTTATCACTTATTTTATTTGAAGAACGGTGTATACCGATGTTATCACTTATTTTATTTGAAGAACAGTGTATACGATGTTATCACTTATTTTATTTGAAGAACGGTGTATACCGATGTTATCACTTATTTTATTTGAAGAACGGTGTATACCGATGTTATCACTTATTTTATTTGAAGAACGGTGTATACCGATGTTATCACTTATTTTACTTGAAGAACGGTGTATACCGATGTTATAACTTATTTTATCAGAAGAACAGTGTATACCGATGTTATCACTTATTCTATCTAAGGAACGGTGTATACCGAGACTATCAATTCACACCTTGATAAAGCACGATTCTTAAACAAGGTTAAGACGATCTTGTCATTCCTTTTATAGTTGGCCGAGGTTGCCACTACCCTAAGGGGCGAGTTCGATCTGGGCCTAGTCCCGGTAAACTGCCCCGAAGGCGACCAGCGTTACGCAAACACACTAGTTGGCTGAGGTTTCCACTACCCTAAGGGGCGAGTTTGATCTGGGCCGAGTCCCGGTAAACTGCCCCGAAGGCGACGCCTACCACTTAAGCGAATCAAAACGTAAATGCATGAATTCAAATCAACAGAGTAAAGCTCAACCGAGGTAGATAAAACCGGAAGTACATGCAATTAAATTTTTATTACAAGCTACCCCGGATACAACGAGTCCTCAAGGTCAAAAAGATGGCAAAATATTACAAATTCCGGTTCCGCCCGGAACCCGGGGCTTTCTTCCCCACCGGTTCCACCCGGAACCCAAGAAACAACCAACCCAGAACTATCTTCTCAACGCAAGTCACGACAGGGATGGGCGAGTGTAAATGACCTCACACTCTTCAGAGTCGGAGCTGAGCTTGACAATCCGTCCACCTTCCACTGTGTGTTCCACACGTAGAATCCCCCGGTCCAGAGGCAAAGAAGGATGAACAACGACGACCTGGGCATGCGCTTTCTCATAAATCTCCCCAGCCACATCCATTGCCATCTGGGCCACCTCGACCATCTCTTTCTCAGCTTCCTCGGCCTTGGCGCGTGCCTCCTCGAGCTCCTTTTCTAACTCGACAATCCGGAGCGAGGAATCCATGCTAGTCCCAGCCTGGACCTGTCCCGCTTTCCGAATTTCTGCTTCAAGCTCGGAAATTCGGGCCTTCAAAGAGGAAATCACCTCCTCAGACTGCCTCCATTGGCTCTCAAGCTCGGAAATACGGAGCTCAAGCTCCATGCATTGGTTAAGGGCAGAGTCCCTCTCCTTTTCAAGCTTATCCGTCACCGCCTTAAGCGCGATCTAGTCTTCCTGGGACTTCGAAAGAGTAGAGGACAGCAACTCATACTTTTTTTGAAGGTCTGCTCGGAGTTTCCGTTCAGTATCCCTCTCTGCCAGGGCCCTTGAAATAGCAGAAACAAGAAAGTCAGGAACAGAATTAACCAAAAGAAAAACCAAGTAAAACCCTTCGGAACCTGGTGTTACCTTTCGCCTGGCTCTCAGCCTCGGCCCTTTGAAGCTTGGAAACGTCGGCTAGATGCCGAAACAACCTGGCAGCGGCCTCAACCGGATCGACCCGGGAATCCTCCAAATGCTTCTTCAAGAACTCGCCATCTATCAAGATACCAGAAGATCTCGAAGTTTTATGCTTCCCGAGGCGACCTTTCTTTGAAGCTCGGGGAGAACCGGCTCGACCAGCCTGCACCTGCTGCTCCGAAGCATGGGAAGTGGAGGCAGGATCTCCTTGCGGCAAAGGACGCTGCCTTTTCCGGTGTAAAAGATCAGCCGCCTGATCTTCAGCACCGGCCAAGCTGGCCTCTGTGATAGTGTTGATCGGAACGGCAAGAATAGGCTCATTCTGGGGAGGATCTTCCTGCTGGACCCTGGCCTTCCTCTCCGCAATAGCCCTCAAGCGGGAGAATTTGTCAGGCCCCATGCTGTCTGCAAAACACGGAAAAGAAGCAATGTTAAAAGAGACGACAATCGAAAAATTATGGGCGGTATTGGCTATCAAAAACCTACCAAGCACGGCCGCCACTTGAGACTTAGAGCCCGCCCCGACAAATCGAGCTACATCAATCCTGAATTTTTGGGATCCCGGTGGATAATCAGGTCGGCGAAGTTGGTCAAGATCACTAAAGAGTCCTGATCACCCGGGGATAGCCGGCTTAAACTGACAGTATAGGTATGAGGTCGCCGATTGAAATGAGAAAGAGACCACCCTATATGAAACTTGGTGGACTCCAGGGATTCCCCATTCGCAGCATATTTACCGACGTGCCTCACTGCCTCTTCATTCACAGGCTCGACAAAGAAGTAGTTGTTCTTCCAATTAATTTTTCAAGGAATCGGAATAGGGCATGAAAATTTTAATACCCCTCCTAGCCCGAAAGCTCACGTGTTCCCACCGATCCTTGGTTCCATCCTCGTGCCTCCGGTTGACCTCAAAAAGGTAAACGAACAGATCACAGGAGATTGGTCTCTTCAAGTGAATACACATTAGCTCGAAAGCCCGAAGGAACACCCATGAGTTGGGATGAAGCTGAGAGGGAGCGAGGTTCAGAATCCCCAGGGCCTCTTGCTGAAAGGTGGTGAAGGGGGGCTAATATGTGTTGCACCCCGAAAAATCCCGGCTTGGGTTTCCCGATGTACAACGTGGAAAAAATTTTGTAGCCGCCACCAATATTTTAATTTTAAGACCAAAACATTGAAAAAAGGTCTTTTGGACAAGGCGGATGGTCTTTGAAAACTAGAGATATAGGTTCGGGGGTCGATTACGTGCGAGGAAGGTGTTAGCACCGCGCACGTCCTTTCTACCGAAAGGGAACCTCTAATTAAATGTGTGGTTTTAACACTTGATTTGAAAAATACCTAGATTTGCCTATTTATTTCTTGGGAAAACTTAACAAAAATTTTATTTTGGGGGGAAAAAGGTTTTTTAGAAAAAAAGTACTTGACGGGACATGGCCCGCTCCTACGTATCTCCCGGTGCGATGGAGAATTCAAAGCTACGTAGTTCTTGGTTCTTTTTGAAAAGTTTTTGTTTTTTATCTTTTTTAGTGAGTTTTTTGAAATAGGACGAGCATTAGCAAATGATTAAACTAGTAGAGGCTATGATGAATCACTACTAAATACTCAAAAAAGAGAGAGTTGTACCGCTAGTCAAATGAACAAAGGTTCTGATGGACTATTGATAACAACTCGTTTTTATTATCTTTTTGAAAGTGATTTTCGAAAAAGATTGATTTGCACAATGATCAAACTAACAAAGGTTATGATGGACCATCGTTTATTATTCTTATGAGAAAAAGACATTGTCACCAATAGCTAAACGAACAGAGGCTCTGATGAGCTATTAGCAACAATGGGTTGGAAAATGATTCTTTTTGTTTGTTTTTATGAAAATAATTTGTTTATGGGGATGAAAAGAATTTTTATTTGTTGCGCTTGACGAGAACGTGGCTCGCTCCTACGTATCCCAAACGGGAATCAAAGCGACGTAGTTCTAATGAAAAATGTTTTTGAAAGGGTTTAAAAGGGGCAAGCTGAATCACCCGAGACCATCTTCACCACTTAGAACATGATGCACTAGGCATAAGTGGGAATCATATAGTTCGTCATCAACAATGACACTATAGCTAAATTAAATCACATAGGGCAATTTTGGCATGAATCACAATGATTAAATGTTAACAAATATAAAAACAGAAATACCTCTGATGAAGGCAGATACTACGACTTGAAGAACGCAATTCCAACTAACTCTTGCAGAAGATCAGCTCAGACGGACCAACGGAACGAATAGAGCGAAAAAATAAAGCGTAGAAGAGTTTTTCTAAAATGTGAGAGATTTCGAGAAAAATGGGTTTTTTCTCTGATCTCGTGAATAATGCGTGTGAAGATCTGTCTTTTGAAATGAAAAATGAGCTTCCTATTTATAGGAAATCAGATTTGATCTATTTTAGGAAACGGAGTAATCGATTATGTTGGAAATAACTTGGGAGATGTAATCGATTATTGGCTCATTGATTTTTGAGTGGATAATCGATTATGTGTGAAGGAAAAACAAGTGTATAATCGATTATCAACCTTCCTAAAAATGTGGTAATCGATTATATGCTTAGTTACAAGAAGGGAGTAATCGATTTATTTGATAAATATGGAAACTTCCATTTGCTTCATAATCGATTATGTGTGATGTGCAAATGAGGGCTAATCGATTATTTGCTTCCAAAATGATTAGGATAATCGATTTATTGTTGTAAATAAGGAAACAATCGATTATTCACTTTAGTAAAGATAGGAGAGTAATCGATTATGTGCTCTGAAAACATTCAGGCACATAATCTATTACCATAATCCATTATCTTTGTAAAAATATAGGATTTTAATTTCAAGCCCTCAACCAAAATATTTTTAGAAATATTTTTCAAAACCATTTTGATGCACCATGCATGTTTTGAAACACTCATCTCTCAGCTACTAAAAGTCATAGACCTTCAGTGATAAATGACCAAAATGCCCTTTTTGACCCTAAAAACCCTAATTTCCCAAAAAGTGCATTCTAACCCTAAAAATGATTTCAAAAACTTTGGAATGGTTTCTAGGACCCAAAATGCAATGCATAATTTATTTTTGTGTGGAAAATTAGGGTTTGGACCTAAGCCGGACAAAATTGGGGTATGACAGCTGCCCCTCTTTATCTGAATTTTAACGAGGAATATGAATTGGCCGAAACATATTCCAAGGCAAAATGAAGATAAAGAATTCAGAAATTATACCGATTTTGTCCACTTGGGGAAACCCGAATTTTCCTCTTTTTCTTTTTCTATTTTTGAATAGATGGGTTTTGAGAACAAACGGGGAATGGTTAACACCTGGCGCATTAACCGAGAGAGAAAATGACGGACCACCCGGGATCTGAAGGAGCACTAAGGCTCTGAAGGACCACTCAGGGTCTGAAGGAGCACTAAGGCTCTGAAGGACCACCCAGGGTCTGGAAGGCTGCCTAGGCCTTAATTGAAGGACCATCGTGGTCTGAAGGAGCGCTACTAGCTATGGTACTAGTAAAACGGTCTGAGGGGGCCTTTCGAGCGACCATGATGGGTCAAGATCAGCTCCGGAACTGATATGTTGACCATGAAGGACGTCCGTTGTGTCTTAGGCTGACACAACTAGTCTGAAGGACCACTTGGGGTCTGAAGGACTTACCCGCAGCTCGAATACGAGGTGAAGTCTGTTTTTGAAGGGACACTTGGGTCCTGAAGGGATTCACGAATCCTGTTGGTTGATTGATTGAAATGTTCAACTAAAACAGACAGAATAGTAAAATGGGCACTTGGCGTGCAAACAGAAAAGTAAATGGGCACTTGGCGTGCAAACAGAAAAGTAAATGGGCACTTGGCGTGCAGAAGCAGGAAATAAAGCGGTAAAGAACGCGGTAAAGAAAGCAGTAAGGAGGGAGCACTGAGGGCTCAGGATAAGCGCGGAGGGCACAGGATGAGCACGGAGGGCTCAGGAGAAGCACAGAGGGCTTAGGATGAGCGCAGAGGGCTCAGCAGGATGAGCGCAGAGGGCTCAGGAGGAGCATAGAGGGCTCAGGATGAGCGCAGAGGGATCAGCAGGAGCACAGAGGGCTCAGGAGGAGCACAGAGGGCTCAGGAGGAGCACAGAGGGCTCAGGATGAGCACAGAGGGCTCAGGATGAGCGCAGAGGGCTCAGGATGAGCCCAGAGGGCTCAGGAGGGAGCACAGAGGGCTCAGGAGGGAGCACAGACGGCTCAGGATGAGCGCAGAGGGCTCAGGGGGAGCACAGAGGGCTCAGGAGGAGCGCAGAGGGCTCAGGGGGAGCACAGAGGGCTCAGGTGGAGCACAGAGGGCTCAAGAGGGAGCACAGAGGGCTCAGGATGAGCACAGAGGGCTCAGGAGGGAGCACAGACGGCTCAGGATGAGCGCAGAGGGCTCAGGGGGAGCACAGAGGGCTCAGGGGGAGCACAGAGGGCTCAGGAGGGAGCACAGACGGCTCAGGATGAGCGCAGAGGGCTCAGGAGGAGCACAGAGGGCTTAGGAGGGAGCACAGAGGGCTCAGGAGGAGCACAGAGGGCTCAGGAGGAGCACAGAGGGCTCAGGGTGAGCACAGAGGGCTCAGGATGAGCGCGGAGGCCTCAGGATGAGCGCAGAGGGCTCAGGATGGAGCACAGAGGGCTCAGGATGAGCACAGAGGGCTCAGGGGGAGCACAGAGGGCTCAGGGGGAGCACAGAGGGCTCAGGATGAGCGCAGAGGGCTCAAGATGAGCGCAGAGGGCTCAGGATGAGCGCAGAGGGCTCAAGGTGAGCGCAGAGGGCTCACAAATGCTGTTGATTGGTTGATTTGAAATGACCGATGCTGCTGCATTGGATTGAGGTACCTGCATACGTCAGTTGATGCAAGGAATGGAGTATGGGTGCATGTTATGCAAGGGCATGTTATGCATGTGCATGCAATGCTATGATTTTGGTGTAATGATGAATGTGCAAGATGCGGTTATGCAAATGTAATGCAGATGTATGCTACGTGGATGCATGTGACGCTGATGCATGCAATGCTGGACGCTTTTGATATTCTCTTTTGGCTTTCCTTGATGGTTGCCCTTTTTTTTATTTATGAAGTGCGGGTATGCAAATGCAATGCTTGAGAGTTGTGAAATGCTTTGGTTTATTTGATGGAATGATAAATTATGGACCCGACATTAGTCTGATTTAAGGATCACAACGAGTCTGGTTTATGGGCCGACAAGCCTGGTTTATGGACCAATATGTGTCTGCATATTGGTCTGGTTTATGGACCCTAAAGGTCTGGTTTAAGGACACAAAGGTCTGGTTTGACCGCATGGAATGCCAGTGTATGCAATGGAAGGCTTCGTTTTGTTTTTTCTATGAGATGCATGATGCAAATGCCATGATTGCTATTTTCTTTTTCTTTCTCTTATGATGAATGCAAATGCCTGAATTTCTCTTTTTCTTTACTTTATGTCTGATAAATGCATGATTTTATGCATGATGCATGACTGTGTTTTGTTTATTGCCTTTTTTGCTTTTTTATTTTTATTTTTTTTATTTTTGCTGGTCCAGCCAACCCGCGACACTCATGACACGAGACTGAGGACTCTGTTGGACTTGCGGGGCTCATGGGCCGAGTGCATGTTGGTCTTGACTTTGCTGGTTTGAAGCAATCGTGGATGTAGTTGCTTTCTCTTGCATGATTGACTGATTTTGAGGGTGTGCTTTCTCTCAGGACTCTTAAGAATCTCGTAATGATTTGCAATGCTCTATGATGTATGCACATGTTTTACAGTTCAGGACCATCATCATCATAAAACGTTTATTTTGAGCAGAAAAAGCAAAAAATAAAAGAGTGAACAGATACGAGAAATTTGAACTTTATTAATGCGGAAACCGGTCGCACAAGAAGTTACGCCGATTGTTTATTACACTTGAAAGTTTAAACTGTAAAAAGACACGAAAAAGGAGGGAAGCTGAATTCTGACTGTCCGTCTCTGTGGAACAGTGCCAAACATCTATGTCCTTGACCTTGATCACTCCCTCATCCAAGCTTGTAGGAGAGTTGTATGCCTTTCTTTACTTTTCATGCCTAAGTTTTCAGACCCTAATTTTTGCCTGGATCGCCCTTTGCGGGTTTTCAATCCACCGGGTCGCTCTGATTTTGCCTAGGCCGCCCTTTGTGGGTTTTCAACCTAGCGAGCTAATTCTTACTTGGCTTGTCTTTCTCTTTTTTTTCTCTATTTCTTTCAGGCATAATACTTCTTCACTTGATCTGAATTGACTGGATTCCTGAGGTCTTCGCCGTCTATGTTTATGAGTATCGGCGCTCCTCTGGAAAAAGCTTTCTTGACTTCATATGGACCGTCATAAGTGGGTATCAACTTCCCATGGAGTCAGTCTGGATAGGTAGGATCTTTTTGAGTACAAGGTCTCCTTCGCCGAATTCTCGAAGACGGACTTTCCTGCCGAAAGCTGCCTTCATCTTTTGTTGGTACAACTGGCTATGGCGCAGGGCAGCAATTCTTTTCCCTTTAATGAGATTCAGTTGATCTAGACGAGCTTGGATCCATTTTGCTTCTTCTAACCTGGCCTCCATGACTACTCGTAGAGAGGGTATTTCAACCTTGATGAGAAGAACTGCTTCTGACCCATACACTAGAGAAGAAAGGGGTTGCCCCTGTATGATTTCAATGAATGTGAGTGCGACAAGGGATGAGATAGGTGTAGGGTCAGTTTCCCCAGTTGTAGGAGGGGTGAAGAGCGACAGAATTGCCCCACTTGGCATATTGTGAACAAATGAATTTACTTGTCCTTGAGCTAAAACCTTGAGAAAACAACAACAATCAATCATTGATCGGGATGGACCTTTCGGGATTGTGGTGTTTTGTGGAGGAGAGATGAGTAAGCTTAGTGAAGTATTTGGGGCTAATGGCAGGATGGTTTTTATTCGGTGTTGGCTGTTGATCGATGATTTATGATGGTTAACTGGCTTGATGAGGCTAAGGGTCTATGGAGGGCGGGCTGTCGAGGTCAAAGGAGAGTGTTTGCGGTTTATGAGAGGAGGGGTGTATGGAAATGAGGAAGTGTTTGAAGGTTTATTGAGACAAGGACCTCTTGGGTTTTGTGGTAACATGTATCAACTCACTACTTACATTTCTTTTGTATTTTTCTTTTGGTTTTGGGATTTTCCTTTTGAATGATTTTTCTTTCTTTGATTTCTTCTTTTTCTTGAGCTTGGGTGAACTGATAAAGTACGATGCACTGTTTTTTCTGAGGTGGTCCTTGTCTAAGGTGACTTTTGGATTTTTGGCTTTTTCTTGGCTTAAGATGGGTCGGAAAGGATTATGTTTTTCTCTTTGGGATTTTCTTGGCTTACGGTGGGTAGGAGAGGATTTTGTTTTTGGATATGGAATGGTGGTCCAATCTTCATTTCAAATCATGATTGCTTATTTCCTCACGAATTAACTCTGGGACAATAATTCGCTTACTTTCATGTGCTTGCCCTTCTTCTTTATTTCCTTTTTGCGCTCTAATTTTCCTTTATTGAAGTACCCATCTCGACTTCTTTCTTGTTTTCAGTGGTCCCCAAGTTGATCACTTCAGTGGATTCCCCGTGATGCTGAATAACCCTTTTTCCTCGCTTCATTAACCTTCTGAAGGGTTTTCCCGGTCTTTCTCAACGTCCCACTCTGCTTGATTGATAAGGTGATCAAAGTCAAAATATGGACCGTTGGCACTGTTATTTTGAGAGACAATTGCTATGGATTTGCTTTTTGCCGAGGCGAAAAAGCAGAATGGAAGGTGAGACAAGCAAGCAAAAACAATAAAGAAAAGAAGAGACACATGAAATGAAAAGGAATTGATTTTTTATTGATTGGAATTCAAAAACAACATTTTTATTGATGATGATGATTTAGAAAATAAAAACATGTGCGCCCCTAAAAACTGGTCCTGTGGCCTTGGGCAGAGCCACAGGGTTGCATTACAAATGACTACTTTAAATCAAAGGTCCCAAGAGGATCAACAGCCTTTCAATTCTTTAATTCTTTCACCAGCACTGCAGCGACAAACCAGGTTTGCACCACCCTCTTCTGACTTAGTACCATCATTGATGACAGCAATTTGATCGTGTTGTTCCTCTTCCTCATCCCATCCTGTGGGCTGTATGTCTTCCATTCGGATTTGAGCACTCTCGGGAGCGTCATATCTGACCAAGTAATCAAACTTTCCACTGGGCTCCCCTAGGGTATCCCAACATCCCTCTTTCGCAGGCACCGCTGTTACTTCCTCATTGATTTCTTCTTCACCATCAATATCAGGGGTTCCTATCTGAATCACGCACCGATCTATCAGGTCTTGCACTGCATGCTTGAAGGCTCTGCACTCCTCCACAGTATGACCAACCCCGTTTTCGTGGAAACTGCAGGTAGCACTTGCATTGTACCTTCGGGAAAATGGCGGTTGAAGGGCCTTCATTGGCCGGGTGCTGATCAGGTTCTTGGAAGTCAGGTGATTAAACAATTCCGTGCATGTCATCGGTATTGGATCAAAACTGGTTCGTTTCTTGTACTGATAACCCTGAGCCTTGTGACTGTCACCGCCTTGCTGGGATGGCACAGGAGCAGAGAATGGAACAGTTTGTGGTGGCGGAGGAATGAAAGAAATGACACCAACTGGACCCACGACAGTGACACCTTCAACAGCTGCCCCACTCTTTAAGCTCTGCAATATGACCATCATCTCATGTATCTGGGCCTCCATTGCCTTCAATCGTTCTTCTAGCAAGTGACATCTGTCTCTTGGCTGTGGGCTTTCAATCATCTGGCCCTGAGGGTAGCTCCTCGGACTGAAGTAGTAAACCCCATACTGAGCGGAGTTTCCCATTTGATAAGCAACACTTGGAGGATTCACAATAATCTCCGGAGCAAGAGCAGAAGAACTTCTGGGAGGGATAATACTGGGACTAGGGATGTGAATGTGTGGCACACCCGCAGCTCCACTAGAAGTAACCACAGCAGGCTGACTTGTCACCACGGGAATGGCTTCAGCAGTGGTCCCACTTCTCAGATTTTGCAGCATATTCATTATCTCGGCCCTCTGAGCCTCCATAGCCTCCACTTTAGTCTTCAAAGCTTGATTCTCTTGAGCCAGCTGCTCGGGGTTAAGAATTTCCACAACCGACTCATCTTGACCCAGGGGGTCCTCATTCTCGAGATGTTGATTGCTAGCCATTAGTCTTGTCTGTAGACGGATAGAGTGTCGGTGTTGGCGAACCAGCTTGCCTTTTGTTTTTCTTTCTGATGATAGAACATCTTTTATGAGTACAAGTATGAATGCGTAAATGAATGCAATGCATATGCACATGGCTTTATGTTATTAGATGCATGAGGAATGCTGTATGAATTTTTCAGAATTTTGCTTATGTAATGCATGCTGTTACGATGTAAAATGCGAGTGATGAGGATGCTTGTTATAAAGACAGACATTTACAGGTGGGGGTTTTGAAATTTTAGGGCAGTATACCCTATATGCCACCTCATATAGGTATTCATGAAAGTGAAGGAAAAACATATTCTTTCTTGATTTTGTTGTTTTTTCAAAAAAAAAATGTTGGCGGAAATGAACTAAACTAGATGTAATAATGCAACACACAATTTTGGAAAAGCCCTTGTGACCTAAAAAGAGGTAAGACCTATGATCTAGGGCAATTAAAAGGGTAATCCTTCCATGTAGCTCTATTCACTCCCTCACAAGGCCACCAGAGCTACAGTCCCTTTCACAAAATTCCCCACAAATGCAGCAAACTGCTAGGTGTGAGGCATCATGAAAGAGCACAACTCTGGTTGAAACTTTCGCAAGTAACCAAACGGACAAAGGTCCTGATGGGCTCTCACTACTCGAATCCACTCTCCTAAGTTTTTGCAGACCTGGGTTATGGTCCCACTCAAAACACATAGTCACAGGGTATAAGTGTAGTGTGTGTCAAGGGCATTTTCCCTAGTACTACCCCCACCTGAAATGAAAACCAGAGCAGTCCAGACAAAAGCAAGCCATAACAAGTTATCTACCCTAGGGTTCCATACCTAGAATATCTATAGACAAGGATATTGCTCACCTTAGGAAAAGGAGCCAAGAAGAGGGGATCATGGGGATTGAAAAAATGCAAGGGCATAAGCGATAAAAGAAAGGGAATAAAAGATAAGAAAGAAAGGCAAACAGGGTTTTAATCAAATCAATAATACATTAAACCACACATTTAAATTAGTTAGGCTTGACCCTCGTCTTTTTTAAAAAAAAGTGTCCCCAGTGGAGTCGCCAGCTGTTGCACCCCGAAAAATCCCCGGCTTGGGTTTCCCGATGTACAACGTGGAAAAAATTTTGGAGCCGCCACCAATATTTTAATTTTAAGACCAAAACATTGAAAAAAGGTCTTTTGGACAAGGCGGATGGTCTTTGAAAACTAGAGATATAGGTTCGGGGGTCGATTACGTGCGAGGAAGGTGTTAGCACCGCGCACGTCCTTTCTACCGAAAGGGAACCTCTAATTAAATGTGTGCTTTTAACACTTGATTTGAAAAATACCTAGATTTGCCTATTTATTTCTTGGGAAAACTTAACAAAAATTTTATTTTGGGGGGAAAAAGGTTTTTTAGAAAAAAAGTGCTTGACGGGACATGGCCCGCTCCTACGTATCTCCCGGTGCGATGGAGAATTCAAAGCTACGTAGTTCTTGGTTCTTTTTGAAAAGTTTTTGTTTTTTATCTTTTTTAGTGAGTTTTTTGAAATAGGACGAGCATTAGCAAATGATTAAACTAGTAGAGGCTATGATGAATCACTACTAAATACTCAAAAAAGAGAGAGTTGTACCGCTAGTCAAATGAACAAAGGTTCTGATGGACTATTGATAACAACTCGTTTTTATTATCTTTTTGAAAGTGATTTTCGAAAAAGATTGATTTGCACAATGATCAAACTAACAAAGGTTATGATGGACCATCGTTTATTATTCTTATGAGAAAAAGACATTGTCACCAATAGCTAAACGAACAGAGGCTCTGATGAGCTATTAGCAACAATGGGTTGGAAAATGATTCTTTTTGTTTGTTTTTATGAAAATAATTTGTTTATGGGGATGAAAAGAATTTTTATTTGTTGCGCTTGACGAGAACGTGGCTCGCTCCTACGTATCCCAAACGGGAATCAAAGCGACGTAGTTCTAATGAAAAATGTTTTTGAAAGGGTTTAAAAGGGGCAAGCTGAATCACCCGAGACCATCTTCACCACTTAGAACATGATGCACTAGGCATAAGTGGGAATCATATAGTTCGTCATCAACAATGACACTATAGCTAAATTAAATCACATAGGGCAATTTTGGCATGAATCACAATGATTAAATGTTAACAAATATAAAAACAGAAATACCTCTGATGAAGGCAGATACTACGACTTGAAGAACGCAATTCCAACTAACTCTTGCAGAAGATCAGCTCAGACGGACCAACGGAACGAATAGAGCGAAAAAATAAAGCGTAGAAGAGTTTTTCTAAAATGTGAGAGATTTCGAGAAAAATGGGTTTTTTCTCTGATCTCGTGAATAATGCGTGTGAAGATCTGTCTTTTGAAATGAAAAATGAGCTTCCTATTTATAGGAAATCAGATTTGATCTATTTTAGGAAACGGAGTAATCGATTATGTTGGAAATAACTTGGGAGATGTAATCGATTATTGGCTCATTGATTTTTGAGTGGATAATCGATTATGTGTGAAGGAAAAACAAGTGTATAATCGATTATCAACCTTCCTAAAAATGTGGTAATCGATTATATGCTTAGTTACAAGAAGGGAGTAATCGATTTATTTGATAAATATGGAAACTTCCATTTGCTTCATAATCGATTATGTGTGATGTGCAAATGAGGGCTAATCGATTATTTGCTTCCAAAATGATTAGGATAATCGATTTATTGTTGTAAATAAGGAAACAATCGATTATTCACTTTAGTAAAGATAGGAGAGTAATCGATTATGTGCTCTGAAAACATTCAGGCACATAATCTATTACCATAATCCATTATCTTTGTAAAAATATAGGATTTTAATTTCAAGCCCTCAACCAAAATATTTTTAGAAATATTTTTCAAAACCATTTTGATGCACCATGCATGTTTTGAAACACTCATCTCTCAGCTACTAAAAGTCATAGACCTTCAGTGATAAATGACCAAAATGCCCTTTTTGACCCTAAAAACCCTAATTTCCCAAAAAGTGCATTCTAACCCTAAAAATGATTTCAAAAACTTTGGAATGGTTTCTAGGACCCAAAATGCAATGCATAATTTATTTTTGTGTGGAAAATTAGGGTTTGGACCTAAGCCGGACAAAATTGGGGTATGACAGCTGCCCCTCTTTATCTGAATTTTAACGAGGAATATGAATTGGCCGAAACATATTCCAAGGCAAAATGAAGATAAAGAATTCAGAAATTATACCGATTTTGTCCACTTGGGGAAACCCGAATTTTCCTCTTTTTCTTTTTCTATTTTTGAATAGATGGGTTTTGAGAACAAACGGGGAATGGTTAACACCTGGCGCATTAACCGAGAGAGAAAATGACGGACCACCCGGGATCTGAAGGAGCACTAAGGCTCTGAAGGACCACTCAGGGTCTGAAGGAGCACTAAGGCTCTGAAGGACCACCCAGGGTCTGAAGGACTACGTGTTGACCTTCGGCCATCCCCTCCACGTTCCAGACCTGATCTTTCCTAGAAACGCGCTTGACGAGGAAGCTCATATCATCCCCGGTCCTGTAGACAGACTGAATTCCCCTCAACGTTTCTGACACCCATGAGTACTCCCGAGGGACATTTAGAGGTTGAGACAAGAGAACATTAACCGGCCCAACTCCGGCACAGGGGTATTGATCAGAATCACCTCCCTCACACACGGGATCCCCGTGGTATCCAAGCCCGTCTTCATTGTTGCGACTTTCAGCAACCTCTGCGTCACTATCGTCGGAGCTCCAGCTAGTGCTCCCTTGTTCTTCATGATCCGGCTCAACGTCGGACTCCTCCGAGTCAAGGACCACTATCTCGGCGTTGTCTTCATCCACCAGCTCATTGCTGGGAACCCCGGGAGAACAATCTTCAGCGTGAAAATTCAAAGGAGCAGAACCCAAATCATCTTGAACCTCGGGAACAGCCGACCCGGGGGGACTAGTACGAATTTCCACCGAGTCTCTAGCACCTGAAGCCATTGCTTTTGCAAGGACAGGGCGATCTAAGTTGGCAACCCGACGAGTCTGTTTTGTCCTCGCCAGATCGGTCCTGCAGAAATGGGGGCTTGACGAGTCAGGTTTATACATAAACAGTGGGTCCACAACCAAGTCGGAACCCGACCTGACGACCCCTACTCTGTATCAATAAATACGGGTTCCAAGAGAACCCGGCTTTGAACTAAAGTTGGAAGTAATAAATAGAAGAAGGGAACTAACCTTGTAAAACAGGGAGCTCGTCAACACTTGAATCGGATCACGAACTTCAACGATCTCACCGAGACTCACCGCGGAACTCTGAAAGACGAAGTTTACTCAAGAACGAGTTTAAGATCGGAAGCAGAGCAATTCTCAAAAAACAATGAAAAGTGAGGGAGGTCCCCTCTCCTATTTATAGGAAACTAAAGGCCTCTAATGGACTTGGGCCTTGGCTACGCGATCCATCGCTAGCCCCTAGGCAGGCGCGTCGTTTCAAGTGCCATCATTGCCCCAATCATCCTCGAACGACGCGTCCCATCAATGACCTCACTAGCAGGCGTGGAATCAAGACAGCTATAAATGGAACGCCTTGAGTCACTCGGCACGACCTGAGTCCCTCAGCTCGTCCCGGTCCTCTAACCTCGGCACGACATGAGTCTCTCACAAACAGAACGCCTCGAGTCACTCGGCGCGACCTGAGTCCCATAGCTCGTCCCGGTCCTCTAGTCTCGGCACGACATGAGTCTCTCACTCCGGGGTTTGGGGGCAGAACACAAACAAAAGCGGGATCCCGGTGTTGAAAGCTAATTACGGGTTCTCCAAAGCAACAAGTCTAGCCCGCCCTAAGGCGACCCGACTTGGGGGGCAACTGTTACGGATTGGGCCTCTATGGCCAATCCACCTAAAGGCCCAACAATAAAGGGCCAAATCCACCAGTCAAAGGTGGAGATCTGAGACCTAGATCCAATGGTCCTCCTTCACTCCAAAAACCTATAAATAAGCATTCAATGCTAGCATTAAAGGTACTCACTTTTCCAATCCTCTTACTTGTAATTGACTCACTCACTGACTTGAGCGTCGGAGTGTCATTGCAGGTACCACCCCACCTCGGATCGGAGCACCAACTCGGATTGACCAAGAACATAAATACCAACTATCTCGGACCAGACTTTGTATCCAAGATCGGACACTTAGTCAGAGATAGGGTACAGAAGACTACCTATGACTTGCACAGAATCAAGTTCTTATTATCGTCAAAGCTCCACATTTTAGTTTCAGCTAAAATCAATTTAGGGTATCAAAATCAGTTAACACTCAAACCACCCAAACACCACAAAAACAAAGGAAACTTAAATTTGAGCACAGAAACGTACGTCCAACGTACGTACATTAACATATACTTAATGTTGTATTCACTGGAAGCGAAGGAAAACATCTGAATGAACACCATGGCTATCATAAAATATTTCCCATGAATATTTTCGATGAAGTACTTTGTTTTCCATCAGTAAGCGAAATAGAATTCACCATCAACTTGGTACCCGGTACATCACCTATTTCCATTTCTCCATGTCGGATTTTGCCAGTTGAATTAGCTGAATTAAAGGAACAATTGGATGAATTAAAGCGAAATAGAATTCACCATCATTTGATTTATATCAAGTATATATTATTTTTAGTTTTAGAATGATAAATACAAACAGATACATAATTTAATTATCAAAATAGAATGAAAAAATTACTATAAAAAACTAAATTAAATATATGATATTTAGTTAAAACTCTACATCTTCCACCATTATTCTACTAGCTCATGAGTTTATTGACGATTAAAGAAATAATTCATATTGATATGAAATCTTTCCCTTTCAATCAATACAAGAACTTCAAAGGCCTACAAATTCACTAAATAATTATCTAAATTAAATGATAAAGACCAATGAATTATAGATTTTGTGGCCATAAACTCAAAACATTAAGTAATACGTTCTTTTTTTTTGCTTTACCCAGAGTATCCACCACCGACCGCGGTGACTAATCATCTCGCTGAATTGTAGGTGCCTTGAGGGGCAGGACAGCTGGCCCAGAGTTTTAACGCTGCTCCGTACCCAAAGTGGCGATCGAACCCCCGACCATTGGTTAATGGAGGATCTGCCCAAACCACTGAACCCCACACTCTGGGTTTAATACGTTCTTTCTTATTAATAGATATAATGAAAAATGTTTTGTTACTACTCTAAAAAATAACATCAAATTTGTACACGCTATATCAAATTATTTTATACAACTACTACTATTTGTATTTAAAAATGTAACATAAAATTTATCTAATAATATATTTTTGATAGAGATGATTTATATTAAATATCTTTATATTTTAGTATTTAAACTCTTCGAATTAAAGAAAAAATATCTGTATATTTGTATATCTCTAAGGTCACATTTATTTTGAATTTTATTTTTAATTTTAATTTCAATTTTCGAATTACTAACTGGTGAAAAAAATAATAAAGAGTAATAAATATTTACTTTTTATGATTTATATTTCAGCATAAACATTCATTTCTCTCTATATTAAAATTCACGCCTATAAATTTAACATATTAAATAGCATTATATTTCTTCTTATTAAATATAATGAAAAATATTTAACTACTTTCAAAATTAAGATGAAACCATATATATTACAAAATTTTCAACAATAAATAATTTAATAAATTTGGGAAAATTCATTTCGCTTTTTTAATATTATATTTCAAAACAATTAATTTCATAACAAGTATTAGTAATAATTTATATTAAAAGACATAGATTCGATATACGGATATTGCCTATATATTAGATAATTTTGTTAGAAAAAATGAAACTCATATTTATTTTATATTACATTCTATATATATATATATATATAATTTATATTAACAGTTTATATATTTTATGAATAAATTTAATAACTTTAACAATCTAACACTGTTTATGCGAGTTCAATCCTTGTAGAGGCACGTTTTAACTTTAACAACTTTTTTGTGCCTTTTTATTTGTGAAAAAAAGGCAAAAAAGAATCCCAGCGGGTTCTATAAATGGATACACAAATGCTCAGCCACTTGGCCAAGTTTTTTATTGTTTTACATTTAAAAAAAAGGCTAAATATCAGTTTTGATCTTTTATCTTTGCTTTTGGTTTCACCTTGGTCATTTATCTTTTTTTTTGCCTGTTTTTGTCCTTTATCTTTCATTTTCGTTTCATTTTGGTCTCTGCCGTTAGTTTTTTCTAATGGACGCCACGCTGGCATTTAACTACTGACGTGGCGTCTTAAGTGTCAATGTTGTTGGAGTTAATGGCAAGACTCCATTGTTGCCACACAGAGACAGAGAGAAAAAAGAATGGCTCGAGGAAGAAGAGAAGAGAAAAACAGAAGTGCTAAACTGAATCTTGTTGGATCTGTAACTGAATCAAATTGTATTAAGTGAAAAATTACAAAACAGTTTATATATCACAGCTTCACTATATTGCTACACTGAAATCAGAAAATTACAATAGTAAAATGGTAAAATGTAAAAAGCAGTAAAATGACCAATGTGACCTTGAATTAATTACAACATGCTCCCTTAATTCAAGGTCTCAAACATGACAACTCCTAGGTCACCTCTCAGTTTTACAAACTGATCTGTCTTCACTGATTTGGTCAATAAGTTAGCAAGTTGAAGCTGGGTTCTGCAATGAACAACTTCAAGCAAGCCAATCTGCACTTGATTTCTTAGAAAGTGATACTTGGTATCAATGTGTTTGCTCCTTCCATGCAACACAGGGTTCTTAGCCAAACTTATGGCAGATTTGTTATCAATCATTAACTTCACAGGTTTCTCAACATCAATCTTCAGTTCTTGCAGCAAATTAATTAGCCAAATTGCTTAGCAAGCTGCCACAGCTCCAACAATGTATTCAGCCTCACGGGTGGATAGTGCAACTACTTGTTGCTTCTTGGAGCACCATGAGACTGGTGCTCCCTTAAACATGAATAAGTATCCAGTGGTACTCCTCCTATCATTCCTATCTCCACACCAATCCGCATCAGAATAGCACAGCAGTTTATCAGTTTCTTCAGTGCTGTCAGCAGGAAAACAGAGCCCCAATCTCAGTGTTCCTTTGACATACTTCAGGATTCTTGCTGCTGCTTGATAGTGTGACACCTTTGGCTTGCTCATAAACCTACTCACCACTCCCACAGCAAAGCATATATCAGGCCTAGTATTACACAAATATCTCAAGGATCCCACCAATTGCTTGAACACTGTCTCATCTACACTTTCACCATCAGCATCAGAGTCCAGTTTCTGATTTGCTTCAGCAGGTGTTGCTGCAGGCTTGCATTCAAACATGTCAAATCTCTTCAACACTTCAACTGCATACTTGAGTTGGTGAAGCACAATTCCCTTACTGTTGTACAGTAGTTCCATCCCAAGGAAGTAGGTTGCCTTCCCTAGGTCTGTTACTTCAAACTTCTCCATCAAAGCTTGCTTCAAAACACTGATTTCAGCAGTGGAACTTCCTGTCAGCAACATATCATCAACATAAAGGCATACAAGAATTGCATTTCCATCCTTGGTGTATTTCACATACACTCCATATTCAGTTTCACACTTGGTGAATCCTTGTTGCAAGAAGAAGGAATTAATTTTCAGGTTCCAGGCCCTTGGAGCCTGCTTCAGCCCGTACAGGGCTTTGTGCAATCTATAGACTTTGTTCTCCATATTCTTCACCTCAAATCCAGAGGGTTGTGTAACATAGACCTCCTCTTGTAGAGGGCCATTCAAGAAGGCAGATTTGATGTCTAAGTGCAGCAGGGGCCACTTCCTACTAGCAGCTATTGCAATCACAAATCTTATTGTCTCATGCCTTGCTACGGGTGCAAATACTTCAAAATAGTCCAAGCCAGGTTTTTGCATAAAACCTCTAGCGACTAACCTTGCTTTATGCTTGGCAATTGTTCCATTTGGATTCAACTTCACTTTAAAAATCCATCTCACACTGATGGCTTTCTTATCCTTGGGCAGCACTGCCAATTCCCAAGTCTTATTTCTCTCAATTGCATCAAGCTCTTCTTCCACAACTTATCCTTCATGGCTTGTTATGTGCTTACTGGCTCAACATCTACCAGCATAGCACATTGGACAATCTCTCCTTCACTGTCCACTTCAGTATCTGCAGTTAAATCATAATCAGTTAATCTCCTTGGTAACTGTCTGTTCCTCTGTGTCAGTTTCCTCATTACATTCAGTTTCTAGTGTGTTTACTGCACTATAAATTGAAGGCTAAGTCTTGTTCCAATCCCACTCTTCAGTCTCCTTAACTAAGACATCTCTACTGATTTCTCCCTTCTTGTCACTGGACAGTAGAGTTTGTAAGCCCCAGTTGAGTGGTACCCTACAAGTATCATGACTTTGCTTTTGTCATCAAGCTTTCTCCTTGTAGCATCTGGTATGTGTTTGAAACATAGTGATCCAAACACCTTAAAGTGGCTGACACTCTGCTTCTTTCCAGTCCACTTCTCAAGTGGAACTTCCTCTTTCAGTTGCTTTGTAGGACATCTATTCAATATGTAAGTTGTTGTAGCAACGGCCTCTCCCCACAGTGTGTGAGGTAACTTCTTCTCCTTTAACATACTCCTTGCCATATCAAGCAATGTCCTGTTTCTTCTCTCAGCAAGGCCATTGTGTTGAGGAGTGTAAGGGGCTGTCACCTCATGCTCAATGCCTTGCTCATCACAAAACTCTCTGAATTCTCTTGAATTAAACTCTCCTCCACCATCTGTTCTAATGATTTCCAGTTGCTGTCCACACTGCTTTTCATCTTTCACTTTGAATTTTTTAAATTCTGAGAACACTTCATGTTTGAACTTAAGCAGTGCAATCCATAACATTCTTGTATACTCATCAACAAAGGATACAAAATACCTATTTCCACCAAGAGAGGGCACCTCTAATGGCCCACAAACATCAGAATACACCACTCCTAGTGCATGAGTTGCTCTTGGTGGTAGTTCAGCAGTGAATGGCAGTCTTGACTGCTTGCTCTTCAAGCATACATCACAAGCCTTCTCTGGCTTCACAGTCTTGGGAATTCCCAGCACTAATTCCTTAGTGTTTAGCTGTCCTAAGATCCTATAATTAAGGTGTCCTAGCCTTCTGTGCCATAGCAGGCTATCACCCTCTGCATCAGTGGCACTGAGACACTGTCTCAGTTGCTTGAAGACTGACTTTGAATGTTCTGTTCTTGCTGAGAACAGAATTCAACACCATTCTCTTCTGTTGATCAAACAGTTCCAGCTTGCCATCTTCCATGACAACAGAGAAACCTTTCTCTAGAAGCTGTCCCACACTCATGAGGTTGCATTTGATGCTAGGAACGTACCACACATTCTCTACCATCACTGTCTTGCCATCCTCTCTCACAATTAGCAGATCACCCATACCTTCTGCAGGCAGTGTTCTCTCATCAGCCATCTTTATCCTTGTCTTCTTCTTAGGGTCAAAGTTTATCAACCAATCCTTGTTGTTGGTCATATGGTTGGAGCAACCCGTATCCATATACCAAATGTCAGTGATTGTGCCATCTTCAGCAGTGGTAACCATCAGTATTACTGGACCATCATTATCATCAGAATCCTCCTTTGCTATGTTGGCTTCCTCCTTATTGTTCTCCTTATTTGACCAACATTCATCAGCAAAGTGTCCATGTTTGTCACAATTGAAGCACCTAATCTTTCTCTTATCAAAACC
The DNA here is from genome assembly GCA_039519185.1 of Astragalus membranaceus. Classification (NCBI taxonomy): domain Eukaryota; kingdom Viridiplantae; phylum Streptophyta; class Magnoliopsida; order Fabales; family Fabaceae; genus Astragalus; species Astragalus membranaceus. The sequence goes on from CM076852.1 coordinate 22,799,688, forward strand.
TCCTTTCTTCTTATTGAAGTTCTTATTATTTTTCCATCCTTGTTTTGCGGATTCTGCCTTCTCATTATTATTGTCACTGCCTTTCTTGTTGTTCTTATCAAGCCAAGCTTGCTTCTGAGTTTTCCACTTATTCTCCTTCCAATTAGAATTATTCTTATTGTTTCCTTTCTTAGCTACTTCAACCCTAAGTGCCTGCTCAGTTTCCTTTCCATTTCCATTTCATCTTTCAGTTACTAGCAACTCATGTGCCTCTAATGTGCCATGCAATTCATCTATTCTTAGTGTGCTAGTATCCTTAGACTGTTCTATAGCTACCATAATATGATCAAATTGAGGAGTTAGAGACCTAAGTACCTTCTCCACAATCTGTTGTTCAGTCATTGTCTCTCCACAAGTCTTCATCTCATTGGTGACAGTCACCACTCGTGCAATGTAGTCTCCTACCTTCTCACTGTTCTTCATCTGCAGGTTCTCATACTGCTTTCTGAGAGATTGAAGCTTGATCTTCTTCACTGATGCATCTCCACCGTAGCATCTCACCAAGGTATCCCACGCAGTCTTAGATGTAGTTGATTCAGCAATTTTCTCAAACACCTTAGCATCAACACACTGATGAAAATAGAAGAGTGCCTTCTGATCCTTCTTCCTCACCTCCCGATGCGCATTCCTCTGCGCCTCCGTTGCGTTCGCCGCCAGCACTGGATAGCCGTCGTTCACAAGCTCAAGCACATCTTGCGCCCCGAACAGAACACGCATTTGGATGGACCAACGGTTCCAATTCTTGCCGTCGAACACCGGTAGGTGTGTATTGAATCCACCATTGCCGTTCATCTTCTCGTCTCTGCAAATCACTCACTCACAGTCGCTCGTGTTTCCCTACCCTAGAATCAATCGATGATTCCTTCAATTCTGATTTTGCAAATCAATGTGAGATGCGAAATCGAATTGCACACCACTCACACTTCACTCGTGTTTCCCAGGGATAACTCGCTCTAGATACCAGTTTGTTGGAGTTAATGGCAAGACTCCATTGTTGCCACACAGAGACAGAGAAAAAAAGAATGGCTCAAGGAAGAAGAGAAGAGAAAAACAGAAGTGCTAAACTGAATCTTGTTGGATCTGTAACTGAATCAAATTGTATTAAGTGAAAAATTACAAAACAATTTATATATCACAGCTTCACTATATTGCTACACTGAAGTCAGAAAATTACAATAGTAAAATCGTAAAATGTAAAAAGCAGTAAAATGACCAATGTGACCATGAATTAATTACAACAAATGTGACATGTCATTCATTAATTAATGTGGCAAATAAATATATTATTTAATTCAATATCATTTTACACATATGCATTTGATCAATTTTTTAAATTTAAAAAACATAAAACACAAAAAACTAAAAACATTAACTCATTAAATTCCAGAAATTCATCCCAAACCCAAATTCCAGATCTGTTCATCCCAAACCCAGATATTCTTCAATCTGTTCATTCTTCTTCAATATGAACAAAAACATCCCAGCACTCCTGCTTCAATCTGAACAACAACATCTTAGCGCTCCTCTGGTTCCCATCTTTCTCTTAGCGCTCTCTCTCCTTGAACCCAGAAACAGATTCGAAGGCACAATCTTTCTCATTCATTGTCGATTTCGATTTCAGTTTTAGTGTTGGTTTTATGTTCCATTAAATTGAAAGGGGTTTCTGTTCGGATTTAATCGAAGATTGGCGTTTCTATGTTCGATTGATGAGAGTGATTCTTCGTTCTCGATTCCAGATCTGAACTTCATTTTCGTTTTCGTTCGTTGATGAGAGTGATTCTTTGTTTTTGTTTTCGTTCGTTGATGAGAGTGATTCTTCGTTTTCGTTTTCGTTCATTGATTTCGTTGATGAGAGGACCCAAATGATTTCGTTTTCGTTGATGAGAGGACCAAAATGATTTGCGTTTCAAGATCTGCGTTTCTAATCATTTTCCAGATTGATTTTTGTTTCATTTTAATGTTGTTGGAAGACGGAAAACGATTTTTCTGGGTTTCGATTTTCTGCGTTTGAAGCTTTCCAGATCTGTTTTGAATGTTTTTGATCTGTTTTCCAGATCTCATGAATTTGACGTTTTTGATGTTTTTGGTTTTTGTTAATTTTTCTTTTTTGTTTTTATCAATTAAAGAAGTTTAATACTGATGTGTTATTATCAATTGGAATTAAATAATATTAATTTTCCCACGTCATTTACTGAAGATGGACGCCACGTCAGTAGTTAACTGCCAGTGTGGCGTCCGTTAGAAAAAACTAACGGCAGGGACCAAAATGAAACGAAAATGAAAGATAAAAGACCAAAACAGACCAAAAAAAGATAAATGACCAAAGTGAAACCAATAACAAATATAAAGGACCAAAACTGATATTTAACCTAAAAAAAATAAGGGTACTATGATAATTTCACTTTTTTTGGGCGGGCCGTGGCCCTCCCGAGCCCTAACTAAGATCCACCCCCGTGACCTTTGACATTTAATTAGTGATAGTTTTTTGTCCGTCTATAAGTCAAATATTTTGTAGTGACACCCACTAAACTATATGTACATCCACCGCGCTGTTTTGAAGTATCAACTCCTAAAAGTTTTTGCTTGGTTATTAGTGAGCTTTTTTTATACAACCGTTTCTATGATATGTTAATAATTTTTGTATTTTTTCTTCTATTTTAAGAAGTGTTTAAAGTTAAATGAATAATTATAATTCTTCTTTTAGTTAATTTAAATTTCATTTTGCAGTTTTTCTAAAAATACATTTAAGAGTATTTTAGAATAAAGAATTTAATTTCCTGATAACCACAGCAAAATAACTAATATAACGTGAATATAAAAACAAAATAAAAAACTTTAATCACCTATCTTAATTCAAGTAAAGGGGACAAAACTTTAATCCCATACTAGGTGGTGGGGATCATTAACTACAAATCTAGGGCCAGAATCGAATAGCCGTTGAGCTTAAGCAATGTCGAGTTACAAGTTGGTTATAGTTTGTTATTGTTTGACAAACAAACTTAACTAACCTAAACAGACTTAACTAACAAAGTCTGTATCTATAAATACAACACCATGTATAGAATAACACTACACTGTGAATAAAATTTTCATACAAGCATTTCATGTTTTACCCTAAGTCTTCAAAGTCTTTTCTGCTTCCTTGCTTTCTTCGTGTTGTTGCTGAGTTTGTGAACCATTCAACAGACGGTTGAATACCTCACAAAAGAGAGAATAAAAGCGTGGGTAAGCGTCTCAAAGTGTAAGAAACAGAAGCATCAAAGAGAGGTTAGAGAAGGGTAGGAAATATTCCTATTCAAGCATTTTTAGGTGTGAGTTCTTCGAGTATTGAGACTTGTTGCACTTCCAGAAACAGTCATAGTTCATGCACACAAAAACCCTAAAGTGAGTTAGGGTTTGAATCAAAGATACAGTCAAATAAATCACAAGAAGGTGGTTTCGTACCTTGATTGACGTTCATTCAAGCTTACGAATCAGTATCCATCACCGTAGCATACATGCAATTCACAAAACCTGAGAAAGATTAACACTCGTTTTCAGGGTTTCAAAATAAGAAAGAAATAAGGGGGTTTTACGATTACCTGTTGTAGTCATCACTGGGAGTGATATTGGCTATTACAAGCTTCAATTCCTGCAAAATCAACAAGAGATTTAGAACCCTAGCAGAGAGGGTGAGAAGAAACTCGAAAAATCAAGAAAAGAAAGAAAGAGAGAGAGAGAGAGAGAGAGAGAGAAACGAAACCTGAGAATGAATTAGGGTTTCGTGTTTTGTTCATCTAACCGGGCCAGATCCGGATCCACTAAGGAACCGCGTGTTTTTGATCAGCTGGGTCTTGGGTTCCGCAAGAACTCGACCCTTTCAAGTGGTTTTTTGTTAAAAGTGGGCTTTTGTGTTTTTGGTAACCTACTTGGGTCAGCTGGGCCTAATTGTTTGCTAATTGCACCATGTAGAATTGTGAATTCAACCCCAACACTAGGCTGCGGGCATAATAAACCAACACCGTTGGTCCAGTGGCTTAATCCACCTTGGGACACGGGGGGTCGACCCGGTCCTCCCGAGTACGATTCCCGCAGTGGACAAACTCAGTGTTGGCCAGTGTAAAATTTGATCCTAAGCACGAGCAGAGATTAGTCTTTCGTTGAAAGCGTTGGGACACTCCGTGGGTAGCCAGCAATGGTCAAAACCAAAAAAGGTTGCGGGCACAATTCATTTAATTATGGAGAAAACATTAATATTAAAAGTGGAAGGTCGACACATATTATAAATAATGCAAACTTCTTGGCAAGATTATAATAAAGAGAAGAAAAATTACAAATTCTTCTAGTCTATGCTGCAAGGTTGCGGGTACTAGTACTGATTCTCGGATACAGGGTGTAAGTATGAGATGCGATGGTTATTCAAGATATATAAATATAAAAAATAGAAAAATAAGTATGTAAATTAGATATAAAATATCAATATCAATATCATTGAAAAGAGAATTGAAAAACTTGACTTTTTATTTTCATTTACTAAAATACAACATATACTTATATATTGAACTACATGTTCAAATCAATAAACACTTTGAGTACCAACAAGTAACCGTAACGGTTAAACACGCATTCACACCGTATATATGTTACAAGTAACTATAACATATACACCGTACAAATGCGTGTTTAATTATTTAAGTATCCCCACTTCGGAGCTTCAAGTCATTGTGTTTTGCCATTGTAAAACGATGTCTTTCTCACGTTGTTTCACCCCATATACATTTTCTTCGGTATAGCCTTCTATGCCAGTTTTGGTGACAAACCAATCACATTCACGATAACACCTCCTCTTAACAAAATCCCTCTTTGCTTTGTAGATATCGTATGTTCCTGAACCTCCTGCCCATGATATACCACAAAAGAATAATGTTGTATACCAAATATTGATACGGAATTTCCATGTAAAATATTGATTATTATAAATTACATGGGTTCCTAAATCATCATTTTTGGATTTGCAATGAACTGTAAGTTCATCACCCCCTAGATTATTGTAAATTCGCACGTGTGTGATGGGATATGTGAAAGTGGGAGCAATGATCATTAATAGAATTAGCCAAAACAAAAGTTGTTTGCGAAGTGAAGCCATTATGTGTAATTATTGGATGTGTATGGATATATATTTCAGTGCTATACAAATACAAGTTACAATCTATATATAGGTGCCGTAATTTGAGTACTTCGTTTGATCAAAAAAAATTGATCGCTACGGATTAAAAGTTTTTTTTTTGAAGCAAACGGATTAAAAGTTTAAAATATAGCAATCATGAATAATTTCTGGTTTGCGTAAAATGAGCTTATAAACCGGTTTATTGTTAAGTGGAAAATACGTATATAAAACAAATGGAATTTGTTAGGAAATATTAATAGTGTGTTTGGGAATGTTGTCAAAAAAAGTGTGTTCGGAAACATGCCATCTCCACGGCAAAGTTGATAGCGATGTTTTTTTTATAAGAATATTTTATTTACGGGAACACAAGCGGTGCATTAACCCGTTACAGCATGTGGGAACATGGGGCCTCAAAAAAACCTATTGAGGCCAAAACCTAATGAAAAAAAGAGCCAGATAGGAAAAAGAGTACTCGTACGCCAACCATAGTAGTAGCACAATATCAATTACAAGAATATTTAATTTCAGCATACCAAGAGAGCAAAAAACATTTTATCCTATATCTAGTATTCTTCAATGCTTTAAAAAGGAGCCAGATTGTAAATAACTAATTCACCTGCATCTTCGAAACCTGCTGACCCGCATAAGGAAAACATATATGATATAACTCAAATTCCAGTGATATGCTTTTCTGGCACACCCGATATCATGAGTTATGTGTTGCGCCTTCACACCAAACTCGCCGCTCAATCACACCTTTCCAACGTCTCGGATGTGTGATTGCAACATATAATTTCTCTGTACTATATTCTATATAACCACCAGTAACAACACCAAGATCATACCCTTCATGCCACACCGATCCAATTAATTCAAAACCTTCCACTCCCATATCAGATTCCAACATCTTTTCCTTATTTACAAAAATAGCTTATATGTAACATAACTATGTGGCGGTGGGGTGTTATCTTACACCTTCTAAAAAATAGGTGGGTGTAAATTAGCAACCCCATATATATTGGGATTGGTAACCTACTCTCACTTAAAAAGTAGAAAGAGTATATGTTAGCAACCTACACATTTTCTTTTAGTCAAACAACCCAATCGTTGATGTAACTTTGAGACTAATTGGCGGCAAACAAACGAGGTAGCACGCAAAATTTTTTTTACCAAAATAACACACTTTTTAGATTATTTAACAAAATAGAACACATTTTTTTAAAGTGTAGAAGTCGCCCCCCATGGCAACCACTTCTAAACATGAAAATTTAATTTTTTTTTACTTTTGCTGTTCAGAAGTCGCCCCCAGGGGAAACGACTTCTGAACTGTGTTTTGCAATTTTTTTTATTTTCATGTTCAGAAGTCGCTCCCTGTGGGAGAGACTTCTGAACTATGTTTTTTTATTTTCTTTATATTAATTTAAATAAAGTTATATTAATTAATTTAATTAATTTAGAAAATTAATATGTTAATTTAAAAATAATTATAAAATGTGTGGTGAAAAAAAAATTATACGCTATATAGAAATATAGAACTAATTGTATTTATTAATGTATTTAAAAGTGTCGGTAAGATCTCGTGCGTCCAAAAGTGTCGGCAACATCAAGACTATTGAAAAAAACACCAAAAAAACCCGTTGGAATTAAAGACAAAAAATCGTTGCGAAAAATTAATTAAAAACCGTTACGGTTTGACTTGGTCAATATGACCGTTGGAGTCAAACCGTCAAATGGTCAACAGTCAACAAAAAAATATTTTTCGAATAAAATAGTATACACCACAAAGCCCAAGCTTGGCGGCGCGCGTGTGTGGTGGACACTTTGTGTGAGCCCTCTCCCATCCACAAAATTCGGTACCCCTTGGGGCCCAACCCAATGGATGAGATTCCCACTTATAAACACTCTCATAGTGTCTATTCCATCAAATGTGGGACTTTTCTAATTCACACAATTCATCAAAGTTCCAACAATCCCCCACTTGAATTTAAAAAGGAGCTTTAGAAGTAGCGTCAAACGCTTTTATAAAATTGTGCATAAACAGAGGTGTCTTACGACTTGAACCTTTGCATAGCAGTTAGTATTTAGATTCAACAATAGTGACTCGTAGTCTTGAACTCTATCTCTAACATCAAAACCACTTCTCCATGGGTGTATTCTTATAAGCTCGTGCTTTTATGGCCCTGCACGTCTATCCCAGTTTAGTGAACGCTCTAGGAATCCTGCCAACGATACCATAGGAAGCGGCCCCACTTCCACATTTACAAAGGTAAGTCTATCAAGAGCAATGTTTTAAAACTCGGACCGGTGACCGACTCGGTGAAGGTACCGGGTCACTGGGTCAATGGTCGGACCGAGGGGTCGACAGTTGAACCGCATGACCAAAACCGGGACCGGATGACCAAAACCGGGACCGGATGACTCGGACCCGATCTCTATTTCGAGAATTTTCAATACCTATATAGTATATAATATAAATTTCGTCCCTGTAAAATTAATAACTATGTTTATTTTATATCTACTAAAATATAAAAAATTCTCAAATTTTCAGGACCTATATATTTCATACTTGTAAAACTTAATTTGCTAAAATTACACACCATGCCTATTTTATTTTTATTTGCTTGGTATATATTAAATAAATTTTAAAAGTTCATATCATGCTTCAATAAGTATTTAGAACAAATTTCATAAGTTAACAACTTAATATTAAATAAATATTTAAAAAAATACTTAATATTAAATAAGTTTGTTGAAACATAATATTAATATTACAAGCTAATGCCATGAGGATGAGCGTACTTGACTTTTTGGAAAAGAGGTACCAATTATATATATTTCAAATAAATAATATCCTCAATAAGATTGGTAGCCTCATGGTAGCGCTCATCATTTGCTTTCAACAGGTCAGGGGTTCAAACCCCACTAATGGCATTTTGTTGAGGGGTTTTTTTTAGTCTCTTTTGTTTTAAGTAGTTTACAAATAGTCCCACATCGCATAGAATGAACGGAACAGGGAGAAGAATGAGATATAAAAGCAAGGCATATGTCAATGGGAAACATACTTACCTAGATGGCAATCACTAGTCGGGGCCTGCGTTCGCGCGGCCCCTCCCAATTACAGTTCAAAGATTTGATAAAAAATAAAAATAAAAAAAAATGCACAACCCGGTCCGGTTCGAGTCGGGTCACCGGGTCACCGGTTTTTCCAAAAACCGGCCGAGTCACACCGGTTCCCACCAGTTTGCTGCATGGCCGATCCAAAACCTTGACCGGCTCGGTTACCCCCCCGGTTCCCGGTTCGACCGGTCCGACCGGCCGGGCCGAGCCGGTTTTTAAAACACTGATCAAGAGTACTCCTGTAGCTAGGTACTCCACTCCACATAGAGTATAGATCTCATTAAGAGTTTCTATTACCTCAACATTACGTCGCTTCAAGAATCATGCTTCTTTACTTATAATAGCATGTTCAACTCGTATCACTTCACAACTTGTTATTACCCATTGAACCTAATTCTTGGGATCTCCAGTTTTTTAGGTCGGGTTACCATCATGAGTGACTCATGATTCTAATGGCAGTAGTCCCATCCTTTGAGATGTTTGGACTTTCTCCCTAGCTAATCCTTTCGTCAAAGGATCAGCTAAGTTCTGATCAGTCTGTACATGATCCACTCTCACAGCTCCTTTTGAGAGACATTCTCTCACAGTTCTGTGCTTACGACGTATTTGTCGTCTTTTACCGTTGAAATAACGGTACTCTATTTTTACAATAACCGCGGTACTATCGCAGTGGATCAACCAGCTAGCTTCTTCACTAGCGGTCGCCAATGCTATCATTTCAGACTCCATAGTTGACTAAGCCAATATGGTCTGTTTCTTAGATTTCCAGGAGACAGCACCACCAACTATACTAAATATATAGCCACTAGTTGCTTTGGAATCATCTGATAGAGTATTCCAATCTGCATCACTGTATCCTTCAAGTACAGCCGGAAATCTTTGATAGTGTAGTCCGAGATTCATGTTCCTTTTAAGGTATCTCATGACTCTCTCGATAGCGTGCCAATGCTCTATACTAGGTCGACTAGTAAACTTGCATAGCAATCCCACAACATAGGCAATGTCGGGTCTAGTACAATCAGTGGCATACCTTAGGCTGCCAATGATGCTCGCATATTCCGTTTGTCTAACACTATCACTAGTGTTCTTAAAGAGCTTGACATTCGGATCATATGGTGAACAAGCAGGTTTACAATCAAATTAATTGTATTTCTTTAAGATCTTCTCAATATAATGAGATTGATCCAAAGAAATTCCTTTCTCGGACCTAGTAATCTTAATACCAAGTATTAAACTTGCTTCTCCGAGGTCTTTCATATCAAAGTTGTTGCACAACAGTGATTTCACTTTATTTACAGCATGAATGTTTGATCCAAATATGAGTAAGTCGTCTACATAGAGACATATGATAGTACAAATGTCATTCTCTGTTTTGTAATAAATGCATTTGTCACTTTCATTCACTTTAAACCCATTCGATATAATCAAATTATCGAACTTCTCATGCCATTCTTTAGGAGCTTGTTTGAGACCGTACAGAAACTTATCCAATTTATAGACCTTGTGTTCTTGCCCGTGAACTACAAAACCTTCAGGTTGCTCCATATAGATTTCTTCTTCCAATTCACCATTTAAAAAAGCAGTTTTGACATCCATTTGGTGTACTTCCAAATTCTAAATAGCGGCCAACGAAATTAGTACCCTTATGGATGTAATTCTAGTAACAGGTGAATATGTGTCAAAGAAATCTATATTCTCTCTTTGTCTAAAACCTTTGGCTACAAGGTGAGCCTTGTATTTATCAACAGTGCCATCGAGTTTTAGTTTCTTTTTCAAAATCCATTTACAACCAATTGGTTTGCAACCAGGAGGCAAGTCCACTAAGTGTCGTGTCTTGTTAGACTCTCGAGAATCCATCTCGTCATTGATGGCTTCTTGCCACAAATCGACATCCAAAGAAGACAATACTTCTTGAATGCTAGTTGGATCCTCTTCTAACGTAGAGACCATATAATCGGGTCCATAGTCCTTAGCAACACGTGCTCTCTTACCTCTTCGAGGTTCTATTTCCATTTGTTCGTTGTTTTCAACGTTCCTAGGCACAAAAATTTGACTAGTTCCGGTGCCCCCCACTATTTCTAGATTTAAAAGGGAATTCACTTTCATAAAAGTCAACATCATTTGACTTTATGATCACTTTAGCTTTAAGGTCATAAAACCTATAAGCTTTACTGTTTACTGCATACCCAATGAATACACATTCATAGGCTCTACTGGCGAGTTTAACTCTTTTTGGATCTTGGATCCTGACATAAGTCAAGCAACCCCAGATTCGAAAATAAGACACATTTGGTTGTTTATTCAGGACATAACATACAGTTAATAAAATTTCCCCCCACCAGTGAGATGCAGTGCCAGAATAGCAACTACCAATTCGGTAAAAGTTCTATTCTTTCTTTCTGCTTTACCATTCATTTCGGGAGAATATGGTGTAGTCGTTTCATGTATGATTCCATTTGACTTATAAAAATCATTAAATAATTGGGAATCATACTCAGTTCCTCTATCACTTCGAAAACGCTTTATCTTTTTTCCAAATTGATTTTAAACTTCTGTTACAAAAACTTTGAACATGTCAAGCGCTTCACTTTTATTTTTCATAAGGTATACAAAAGTGTAGTCTAAACAATCGTCAATAAAAGTGATACGTTTACCATTTCTGGTTAACGTTCCGTCTAATTCGCATATATCAGAATGAATTAAATCCAAGGGCTCAGATTCTCTCATTACTGATTTATGCCATGATTTCGTAATTTTTGCTTGACTACAAAATTCGCATTTTTGAAAACATTTAATGATAACTTAGGGATTAATCCTAAGTTGCTCATATTAGAAATAATGCGTTTATTAACATGACAAAAACGAGCATGCCAAATATTAAAATCACACAGCATATAAGCAAAAGGAGAAGTTTTATTCATTTCAACATTCAGTTTGAACATGGCATCAGTGGCGTACCCTTTCCCAACAAAAATACCATTCTTAGTCAAAGTATACAAATCCCCCCCCAATAGTCTGAGTGAACCCTGCCTTATTCAGAAGGAAGCCAGAAACTAGATTCTTACTTATCTCTGGAGTGTGCTTCACATCTTTCAGGATCAGAATCTTTCCAAAAGTGAATTTCAGTTCCACATCTCCAGTACCAACAACAGTAGTCGTGTGAGCATCGCCCAGTAGGATTTTCTTATCATCAGCAGCCGTGTATGTTTTGAACATAGCATGGGCATTGCACACATGGATAGATGATCCAGTGTCCAACCACCATCCTTCAGATCCACCAACAAGGTTGATTTCAGAAATCATAGTAGTAAAATGCTCTTCAGTCAGGTTAGCCTGCTGAGCAGGATTAGGCCTGTTCATACACTTGCGTGCCATATGACCTGGTCTCCCACAATTGAAACAAGTGAATGGAGGAGCAGCATCATTCTTTGGTTGTGGTGGTGGTTGAGGCTTAGGATTTGGGGACTTTGGAGGGTGTTGAGGTTCTTTTGAATCTGATTACGGTTCTGATTCTTAAAAGGTTTGCCAGCTGGCTTCAGAACCGCTCCTGATCTCTTGTTTGAAACAAACAAGACTTCATCTTTCTGATTTTGTTTCCGAGATTCCTCCTCAATTCGGAGTCGGGTGATCAAACTTTCCAGAGAAAACTCTTTCGTTTTGTGCCTGAGAGAATTTTTGAAATCCTTCCAAGCAGGAGGAAGTTTGTCAATAATAACAGCTACTTGAAATTGTTCATCTAAGGCCATGCCTTTAGATATAATTTCATGAGCTATTTTCTAAATCTCATGTGACTGAGTCTCTACAGATTTTTCATCTATCATCTTGTAGTTGAGATAGCGGCTAACGACATATTTCTTAGCACCAGCTTTTTCAGTATCATATTTCTTTTTCAGATATAATTTCATGAGCTATTTTCTAAATCTCATGTGACTGAGTCTCTACAGATTTTTCATCTGTCATCTTGTAGTTGAGATAGCGGCTAACAACATATTTCTTGCTATTGGCTTGATAGGGACTGAACTCCCTCCTTTTGTTGCAAATTAGAGCTCACATGGATGTTCTTCTTAAAGCATACTTCTACTTATGCCTAAACCAAAATAACGTGGTTGCATTATTTGTAAGATGGATGAGTATTTGAATTCATAATTGTATTTACAAACTTTGAAGCACAGCTAGAAAAACTAAAATTAGCGACGACAAAATTTCGTCGCTAAACAATGAAAATTCGTCACTAAACTTTTTAGCGACGAAATTTGTGACGAAACCAGATCCGAAGCAAAATCTGGCGTCACTAAATCAATTGTGAGGAATAATAAATTTCGTCGCTATTAGCGAGGGATAAATCCCTCACAAAATCCTAAAATTTTGTCGCAAAACAACAACACCAAATCAGATAAAAAAGACGATTTTTCGTCGCTAATAGTGAGGAACAGTTTTCGTCGCTAATAGTAAGGAATAGTTTTCGTCGCTAATTGTGAGGAACAGTTTTCGTCACTAACAGCGAGGAAACAACTTCCTCTCTAACAATGAGGGAAATTATTCCTCTCAGTTAGTGACGAATTTTAAAACCAATTTTTTTAAATTTATCCAACACCAGTTTTTTTTAATATATCCATTTCAACCTATAATTTTGTGAAACCTTTAATCAAATTAAAGGAGTGGTGCTTGAATACATAGGCTACAATTTTTTTTAAAAGTACACATTTCATATTACTAATAAAGCTAATAAGCATAATACATACAAACCAAAAGTAATGTTAATCAAAAAATACATAACCCTTACACATCATTGTTTGAAAAAAACAAAAAACACACCAACCATTTAGTTCATCATAATACTCATCATCATTTTGTTGGTCATCCTCGTTTGTAGGTGGAGGTGGAGGTGAAGGCGAAGGCGGACGTGGATGAGTTTGAGAAAAAGTCTCCATAAACTTAAGCATCTTCTCCTGTGTTGCATAAAGCCCACTCACTTGCTCCTTAAGACTTTGGTTTTCAGCAGTCAAGTTAGAAAAGTCAGCCTTCATTTGCATATATTCAGACTTTATTTGCAGATATTCAGACTCAGAGATTCCAGTAGAACGTTTGGAAGAAGGAATGTGGTTTTCTCCTTCAGGACCCAAACCAAATATTCTTTTCTTCATGTCTACACCTCCAACAACCTCTAAGAAGATATTGTTGTCAGATTGCTCGCTAGACACGCTATCTCCTAGTGCCTCTTGTGAGTCTCTTTCAAGAATACGACTTTCATACTTATTCTGAAAAAATAATAATCAAACATGAGCATTTCAAAATAATAATCAAAATTAGCTACATCATAGAAGTCAGGGGAAAGTAAGTCAACAAAACCATCAACTTAATAGGTAAAGGAAGCATATATGCTGATGATACAAATGACAAATAAATACATTCTAATGGTTCCTTATGTTTTATAACTCTACATGTTTTTCTACAGCAGCTTGTCTGTTAGGACCCAGAAAATTGTATTGAAAAGAACCTAACATTGTCTGTGTATGCTTGACATATATTTCAGTATATCTTGTGGTAGAAATGCAGAAACTATTAACCAAATAGATCTGTATTTTAGCTATGTATTTCTGCATTCTATCAGACCAAATAGAAACTATCAGACCAAATATATTTTAGCTAAGTATTTCTGAATTCTATGTATAGACAGTAGAACTGGATATAGATTAACTCTATGCAGAAATGCAGAAATGCAGAAACTATCTAGAATGCAGAAACTATCTGACCAAATAAATGCAGAAACTCACAACAAATAAAACAACTAAATTTGGACGTTAATGTAGAAATTTTAACTTTCAGCAATCTTCTCTGACTTGGAGGAGACCCACTTTGGCGTCTCACCTTTCATGTTGTGAGTCTTCTCAAACAGGTCCCAACAAGTTGGAGTCTCACCCGAGGAATTTTTCTAAAAAATAATTGGATTAGTTTCAATTAAAATATACTCTTAGCAAATAGGAAGTTATATATAGTTCATTTGCTTACTAATCTCTTGTAATGCTCAGTTGTCGGAATAGACCCTCCTGTATGTACAGAGCCATCAGAGGATATTCTGTTGTTGCTGTTAATTATTGCTCTTTTTTTCCAATCATCATCAGCCCACTTTTGCTCCAATTCATCACGATATTTCTTAGGAATCCAAGTCCCCGCATCAAGCTTACGCCGTACTCTATACATTGCATTTGAGTACCCATCAGAGGCTTTATGGTCATATGTCTTTTTAATTGCTGCATCATGCTCCGGAAGCCACTTATACTTCCTCTGCAATACAAATCAGCACATGAGTGAATGTAATATTAATGTAGGGCTAATTATGTAATAGTCTAATTAGTGAGTGATATTTGGAGGAAGGGGTGGGGAAGCAAAAAAGTAAATAGCATAAATATCAGCACATGCAGTAGCTTTTTGTGCTGATCAAGGTTGTTAAATAGATTATATGAGTGAGAACTGGTGTATTTGGCCCTTGAAGTAGAGTTTGATGACCCATAGGTAGACCTCTTGTCTTTAGAGTTGAAATCGAAGCCATTTAAATGTTCTGATCAATTTAAATGGCTTCAATTTCAACCAAATTGATGAGCTCAGAACATATACTAAGCAGACAAATTGATGAGCTCATTATTCAGATGCAGAAGTTCATTTATCAATTTTGTATTTTATTTTGGAGTTTAACCAGAAGGAAGATGTAAGTGTTTGAGAGTTCATGTTAAATGAAAGGCAGCTAGTCTTAAGCAGAAAATTCTTGCCAACTCATTAAATGTTGTATAATAAACGTTTTAATAATGTATAGACATGTTTTCATACCTTAAACTCATTAAACCACATTTTTGCCAACTTCTCGTCCTCTCTCTTGACCTCTCCATAATTCATCCAAGACACTTCAAACTTCTTTTTTATTATCTTTGTGATTTCACGGGTTGGCTGAATAGGAGGGTCAAAACTGTAAAATAACATTAAACAAGTTGTAAGTCATACGCATATAAGTTATTGTAGACTATTTCATGAAAACTAGATACTAATACTTACGTGTAACCTAGACCTGGACAAATCCACATACGCCCATCATTGTCGAAAGACCCAATTTCTGGATATGAATCAACATGGGATGATACTTGGGGGGTGTCAACAGATGCAACATCAGCTTGAGAATGTGATTGGGGCGGTGTAGGATGAATATTTTGGTTCTATGTGGTTGAGTTATTGGGGCTAGGTGTAGGCTGGGTAGGTTCCGGGGAAATAGGAGCATGGGAAGTCAAAAAAACAAGAGGACTAGGTGTAAATCAATCATGTTGGGGGGGCACATGAGCGTGGGAAGTAGAAGGATGTGTGGGTTGTCTAGTACAGTTATATTTGACCTATGTGGATTGAGGAGGTTTGTGGGCCATAGGAGCATGGGGAATAGAAGGAACATGCCGGCTAGGTGTAGATCGAGAAGGCTGGGGAGTCACATGAGTGTGGGAAGTGGAAGAATGTGTCGATTTCCTAGTCGGGTCGTGGGAAGTGGGAAGAACATTAGGTCTAGGTGTAG
The DNA here is from genome assembly GCA_039519185.1 of Astragalus membranaceus. NCBI lineage: Eukaryota > Viridiplantae > Streptophyta > Magnoliopsida > Fabales > Fabaceae > Astragalus > Astragalus membranaceus. The sequence continues at coordinate 22,815,539 of CM076852.1, forward strand.
AATGAAGAAGCTGGGGAGCCACATGTGTGTGGGAAGTGGAAGAATGTGTTGGTTGGCTAGTAGGGTCATGGAAAGTGGGAAGAACATTAGGTCTAGGTGTAAAATGAAGACGATGGGGAGCCACGTGTGATTGGGAAGTGGAAGAATGTGGTGGTAGGCTAGTAGTAGGTTGTGGCAAAGTACCTCAACCTCTCCCTCTTCCCCTACCTCTACTAGTACCTCTTTCGCTACCCCTTGTATTATCACCATCTGCCATCTGTCAAAAGAATATACATAATTAGTTGCAAGTATTTAAGAGAATGTAAAAAAGAAAACAATCAAAAATACAGTATGTGTTTGATAATCACGTGAAGAAATAATTGATAATCAAAATTACATTAAGTGTATGATAATCAAGTGGAAACATGTAATGAGCACCAAGAGAAACAATACAAAGTGAAGTTGTTGACTCAATTGGAATAGCTTAGTTTGAATCTATCTCCTAATAAAATTCTTCCTCATCATCTTCCTCTTCTTTACTCTCAGATATGAATTCTATATCTTAGTAGTAAATAGTAGTAATGATATTAGCTGCAGGTTTTATAGCCACATAGCTTAGACTGTGGGGAACTCTAATTACAGCAAAATCTTAACTCATAGAAATCGTTAAGGTTGTAGTATAAATGTTAGATAAATCATAGAACTAGTGATTACTTAAATGTCCATAAGTTAATAAATGTTGACAGATCATCATTTTCTGCCTTTAATCTCTGTAGGACCTATGGATCAGAGTGATCATGTATGTTGGTTAATTTACTAACACTTAAGCATTGAATTATAAATATATTATGTTAAATTGTTATTTACTCAGGTGTTTCCAGCAAATGGCTTAGCATACACCAACAGAAACAAAAAAGAGAAACGAAAACGAAAGAACAGAGGGAACAAAAACGAAAACCAAAGATCAGTTGCAGAAACAAAACCGAAAGATCAGTTGCAGAAACGAACGAAAGAACAGAGGGAACAAAAAACCTAATCTTTTCATTATCAGTTAAGCAGAAATGAAAACGAAAAAATGTGAATGGAAGGGATGAAACAAAAACAAAAAAACAACCTGCATCTTGCATCTGAGACTTATGGGAAAGATGATTTACCTTTAGCTTTGCAAGTTTCGCGAGCAAGAACATTGATTCAGAGCGAGAGGGTGATTGGAAGCGACAGAGCGACGGAGAGCGCGACGGAGAGATAGAACATTTGATTCAGAGCGTGATTGGAAGAGAAACGCGAATGGAGGCTTGATGAGATGAGGAGGGTGATTCGGAGGGCTTGATGAGGGGCGCGAATGGGAGGTAGGGTTTCACGAGGAGGTTGGGTTTCACGAGTAGGGTGGGTTTCACGAGGAGGGTGGGAATGAGTCAGCGAGCGAGAGAGTTGATTCACGAGAGTTTTTTTTGACTTAAGTGACAAAAAAAAAATTGGACGGTGGGAGTGAGTCAGCGACGAATTAGGAATTCCTCACTATTAGTGAGGAACACTTTTCCTCTCAAACTGCGTCTCTAAATTCCTTTTCAATATTTTGTGACGAATTTAGTTACGAAATTGTTAGTGAGGGATATTTTTCATCTCTAAATTCGTCACAAACATAAGCCGTAGGCGCCCCCCACTAGATTTATTTTTTCGTCACTAAATTTCTCACTGATAGTGGAATATTTATCCCTCTCTAAAATTCCTCTCTAAAAATAATTTTTTTAGTAGTGAACGCTGCCGTCAAATTTCTGTCTGCATGGCCTGCTCCTATTCAAAAGTTTATGGTCATGATTTTGAATTATAGACAACTTTCAGGTAGCTCGAGGTAAAATCATGACCTTTTTTTATAGCATGTTGTTTACTGGTCTTGGATACTTATTTAATGTTACGGACTATTTATGTTGACCTCTTTTAGTGTGTATGCATTTTGAATCTTTGGAATTTTAATTGCATCCCTAAGACTGTGTGTGTTCCGGCCCGAGCGGTCGTGACGAGCGAACTAGGTTACTCGCCGCCAAGGACTAAGCTCCCCTCCGTATACAACTCTAGGCACGGATACACCTAGATCAAGGGTCACAAACGCGTGACATCCAACGGCGTAGAACCAACATGACTAGCTCTATAAATAACCGCACGCCAAATGGCGGACCTAGGACCTTGGGTCAGGGGGTACAAAAATTTTCAAACTCACACATCACTAAAAATATAATAAAAACAATACTTTAACAGGTTCACAACTTGTGTTGCACTAGACCAACACAAATTAAATAACACTAATAAGTTCTTAAATACAAATTAAATAGCACTAAAAGAATCATATTCACAAATTACAAAACAGATTTAAATTAAATAGACTAACATGATCAAAATAAATTAAATAGCACTAACACAAAATACAAATTAATTAAATAGTATTAACACAAATTACCAATTAAATAGCATTACCAGAATCAAAATTAGGATAATACGAACAAGAACAAGAACAGATTCAAGGAGAGATAAAAAAAATTTTAAAATAAATATGTGAGTGTGGTGTATTAGAGTGGTGCAAAACTAAAAACTTCGGTGTAAAATTAGGAACTTGGGTGCAAAAGATATTTTTCAGGGGTGCAAAAACACTTTTTCCTAAGGTAGCGGTGCTAATTTTATTTTTCCAGGGGGTTCTCCTGAACCCCTGGAATACATGTAGGTCCGCCACTGCTCACGCCTTCACTCCCCAGGTACGATCTCATAACCCATCTCACCACATTATTCACTATACTGACTTGGGCGTCGGAGTGTGTGCAGGTACCACACCCACCTCAGTCATCAGCTCGTAACTCAGGGTACCCACCTCAGTCATCAGCTCGTAACTCAGGGTACGTCGATCTGGCCTATCTCTACCTCACCTCGGGTCCTACACCAGGACGGTGTGTAGGAGTTATATACATTTCTAATTGTTTCTTTCAACCATCTTTATTTGCTCTTACCAATTACTTTCCTTTTTTTGAAAAATCTCTTACCAATTGGTAATTACATATAGTCAATTAAATGTTCCGTCCTATAATGCTACTGTTTTTACATATTACATAGATTTTTTTCTTGTGCATCGCACTAGCAAATACGTTAGTTCTAGTATCTAAATCTGCCACATAAAATAGTAAATGGCATTACACCAAAACTATCATATGTCTCTAAAAATGTTTAGCAAAATCCCCAAGAACACAAAAGTTATGTCAATGGGTAGTCTCACATGAGTATTTTAACTACTCATTCATATTTAGCATTCAGGTCTCTAGAGTGTTAGGATCCTCTTCATTTCTCAAATGAAATGGAGGGTTCTATTTGGAGAGAGAAAGACACACCAATGATGGTGGGTCCCACAATTAATTATTATAATAATTTTATTTGTAGGACCCACCATTATTATTGTGTCATTCTCTCTCCAAAAGGAACCATCCATTTCTTTTGAGAAAAAAGGATTTTCATCCCTCTCTAGAGCAAGTTGAATTCACACCGGCACTTAGTTCCTTACGTCGGAATTGTAGCTTTTTCTACAAATTATAAGACAAACATATCAGAATTCATGTCATCAATTTATGTAGTATATAATTAAAAATGTACTCATACTTGTTTTTTAGTATAACCTCTAACATCCCAATAAATTATGTCCAAACTCCTTACAATTTCCACACCTAACATTGCTCACTAGTGCAAAAAAAACATTTAAAGTCTGTTTTGGGCTCGACTCCATTTGTTTAGTCATTAAAAGTGACATACTTAGAGTCGGTTATTTATCCAACTCTAAATGTAACACTTGGAGTCTGTTACATCAACCAGGTTCATGGTTCGATCCGTGAAGAATTGTACGTGAAGAATACACGAGAATGTCATCTATAAATACTCCGACGAATTTGGTAGCATAAGGCCTAAAGATCATGTTCATGTAATCCATGAATACAATCAATGCACAAGTAACACCAAAAGGCATAACTAAGTACTCATAATGACTGTAATATGATGGTATCCAAATCTTAAATCAATTTTTGGAAAGCTCAAAGCTCCTTCAACTGGTGCATCAAATTGTCTAGCCTAAGTAAAGGGTATCATTTCTTCATTGTCGTTTTATTCAATTGCCTATAGTCTATACATAGCCTATATGATCCTTCGTTCTTCTTTACGAATAAGATCGGAGCTCCCCAAGGTGATAAACTTGGCGTTATGAACTCTTTACTCATCAAATCATCCAATTGTTCCTTTAATTCAGCTAATTCAACCTACAAAATCCGACATGGAGAAATGGAAATAGGTCATGTACCAGGTACCAAGTTGATGGTGAATTCTATTTCGCTTACTGATGGCAAACCAAGTACTTCATCGAAAATATTCATGGGAAATATTTTATGATAGGCATGGTGTTCATTCAGATGTTTTCCTTCGCTTCCAGTGAATACAACATTAAGTATATGTTAATGTACGTACGTTGGACGTACGTTTCTGTGCTCAAATTTGAGTTTCCTTTGTTTTTGTGGTGTTTCGGTGGTTTGAGTGTTAACTAAGTTTGATACCCTAAATTGATTTAGCTGAAGCTAAAATGTGGAGCTTTTGTTGGATTTTGGTAATCCTCACCTTATATTATCTTTTAATCTTAGCCTTAGATTAATTGTTTAATCCAACAGCTAGGATTAACTAGCTGTTAGATAAGTTTGTTACAAACTAAGTAACTAATAGTTTGTTTCTAACAAACATATTTAGTTAAGTTTGTTATTAATAACAAACTTAACCCAAGGCCTGTATATATATAGTCTATCATACATAGAATTACACATATTTGTAATAGAGAAACAGTATTGTAAATCAGAAATAAAATTACAGTTTTAAAGTTTTTACATTGCTGTATGATTCAGCCCCTTTCTGTGTTCAATTCTCTCTTTCGTGTGAATTCTTCTTCTTCATTGCTGTCCTCTAAGTCCTTGGTGGTGAGTATCTTCAAGGGTGGAATACCTCACAAGGAAAGGAAAGAACAGTGTATCAGCAACTTTGCCAAGCAGTAACTGAAGGCGTGAAGCTGGTGATTGTTCATCAAGAACAATCACAAGATAACCTGCAAACAGTAACAACAACTTAGGGTTTTTGTGTAAAAATCAAATCAGAAACATCATTTCACTGAGAGAGTGAAACAATACCTTACGTTGTTATTCTCTCATCCAGTTTATGTGTTTCAACCGTCGGTATTCCCAGCAAACCCAAACAGCAAGAAAAACAACACAGAAATTAGGTTTTCACTGAATCAAATAGTTAAAGAAAGCTGTTAAAGAATCGGTTCAGAGTTTTACCTTAAGGCTGGTGACCGGTGCAAAACCCAGGCAGGAGAGAGCCATCGGAGAAGAAGTTCGAAACTAGGGTTTCGTGAGTTTGTCAGAATCTCATCTTCTTCAGTATCAGGGTGTTCATCGTTCAACCAATCCGTAGCAGCATCAAAGATTTTTCGCTGTGCAAGCTTAAAAAAACCCAGATCAGAACTGAATATCAGAGAAGAGGAGGAAGAGCAAGGGATCCAAAGAGAAGAAGAAAGAAACACACGAGGCGTTCTTGAAATTTCTGAAACAGTAGGTTAGGGTTTGGCATTTATAGTCTGGGTCGTGGAGCAGGTCAAGAGGATCCGCGCCTTTGAACAGTGCCAACCCATTTGGCTTCCGCAATTTTGTTTTTGGAACCGGTTGTAACTTGGGCTGGGCCAGTAGCTGGGCTAATTCTTATCTGCACCCCAGAAGTAATTTTGCAACCTGCATTCAACAACAAATAAATTGGTCAATACAAGTGGGTAATTTGATCAATCTCAACATGGTATCAGAGCTAGTTACAATCCAGGGAAAACAGGAAAATTTCTAAAATCTATCTCTCTCTTTTAGATTTCTTTAAAGTTTCTTCTTTAATGCCAATAAATTTTAAAACAGCAAGTGGCTGTGTGTGTGAGTGTTTCTTTTAAGGTTCTTTTGATTTCTTTTACCTGCACAATCAGAGTGTGCAGTTTTGTGTGTTCTAACAGCTTTAGTGTTTAAAGTTTCAGTTTGTAAGATGACAAGCACAGGTTTAAACACACAAGTCCCTAATTGGATGGGAAAAACAATGACAGATGGTGCATTCAGATGAAGGCAGTTCTTGGCAGTCATGGGGTCTTAAGAATAGTCAAAGATGGCCTTGTGCCATTGGCTGAAAATCCTACTCCTGCCCAAACTAACACCTTCAATGAAAATGAGCAAAAGGACTTCAAAGCTATGTACCTCATTCATCAAGGATGTGATGAAACCAACTTTGATAGGATAAGGAACCTAGAGACTTCTAAGGCTGCCTGGGATGCCTTAGAACTGTACTACACAGGGGCTGCTCCTATCAAATAAGAGAAGTTGCAGGCTCTAAGAGCTCAATATGAAACACTAAGGATGAAGGAAGGGGAGTGTATTTCTGACTTCTTTATAAGGTTAAAGAAGATCACTAATACTATGACAATGTATGGGGAAACTCTTACAGAAAAGGTGATCTATAAGAAAGTCTTAAGGTCCTTGACTAAGAAGTTTGGCTGGGTAGTCAACAGTATTGAAGATACAATTTTACCAGATGACTTTAAAGTGGAGGAGCTTCAAGCAAAGCTTGAAGCAACGGAGCTAAGGATCAATTTGCTAGAAGGTGAAGAAGAAGATGGCCAAGCACTATTCACCAAAGCTAAGGGTAAGAAATGAGTCACAGACAGCAGCCAATCAGGTAAGCCTAATTGGTCTAAAGGTAAGGCAGGTAAATCTACCCTAAATCTGATTCCAATAAGGGAAATAGCAATGCATCTAGAGGCAAAGATAAGTCTAAAGTGAAATGCTACAGATGTGATAACTATGGGCACTATGCTACTAAGTGCCCTACTAGAAAGGACTCTAAGTCCAAAGAAATTGAAAGTGAAGCCAATGTGGTTAGAGAATATTCAGATTCAGAATCTGATCCTGTAGCTTTTAGCATGATAATAGATGACTTAGAAGAAACAGAAACTAAGGAAGTTTCTGTGGTTAAAGCTGAACTTGAAACAGAAACTAAGGAAGTCTCTGTATGTTCAAAGGCTAAAACAGAAACTAAGGAAGTTTCTGTGTGTTGTGACTGAACCTGAAGCAGAGACTAAGGAAGTTTCTGTGATCCCTGAAACTGATCTAGAAACAGAATCTAAGGAGATTTCTGTGAGTTCAGAATCAATGTTTTCAAAAACTGTGAATTTTGAATCTATTGATTCTGAAACTGAATTAGGAACAAAAATTAAGGAAATTTCTGTAACTACTAAAACTGAACCTAGGATAGATGAAAGCTATGATTATGCTGTCTCTGTTACTGCAACTAACATTGGCAGGTTTATTGAAGTAATGTGGTACTTGGACCTTGGATGTTCAAACCATATGACCAAGGATTGGTTGGCTAATTCTTATCCTAGGAAGAGATCTAGCAACAGATATGCTAGCTACAAATCTATTAAAACAGAAGGTATGAGGAACTTAAGGTTCAAAAGGGAAGTTGGACAGGTAATATCTACTAAAAATATTTCCTATGTTCCAGGCACTACTTGTTTAATAGGTAAACTGTTTGTGAAAAAGCTGAAATCTGAGATTAAGGATTTAATTCAGATTGGATACTCATCTACTACATATGGTCCACTTAATGTGTTTTCACTAGGTGCCAACAAAATTGTTTTAACTTGTGTAGATGAATATGCAAAGCTTTGGATCTATTTGATAAAAACCAAAGGAAGAGCTTTGGTATGCTTTAAACTGTTTCAGGGTGAAACTGAACTACTTGGAAGCTGTCCTAAGGAGGAAAGCAGCACTAAAGACCCTATGATGAGGAAACGTGACACTTGGAATGCTGTACAGCAGCAAGCAGATGAACTTTCTCTCTATAAGGAAGCTGCTAAGCCAGATTCAGTTGACTACTATGAAGCTCTTGAAGGAGAAGGGATGAGAAGGGCTACAATTGAGGAGTTAAACTCCACTAATGAAGACTTAGGGACTCTATGTGATGACTATGGACTAGAGTTCTTAAGGACATCTAAAAGCCCTACTCTACAACAACTAAAATGTGCTAAGGGAGTCCTAGCAAGGATTGACAATACAGATTGCTGTTCTGCCAGCAACATTGCAGAATGCTCTCTGGGTTTCAAAGCTGCCACTCAAGCAGCTTGGCTAAGAGCACTAAACCACTGCTCAACTAAGGAGCAGATGACTGATTTTTTACTAAAGGCTCTAAAAGGTAAGGTTTTAACTAAAGCTTAGGGGACAGCTAGTTTGAAAGCTAACATCTGGGGGCTTGTCCTAGATCATCACTGATTAATGCCTAACAGGGGGTTATTCTTGTTTTAGTCTCTGTCTCTAAGCTCTAAGATAATCTAAGTTTTAGGATTAAGGGAGGATGTTGGATTTTGGTAATCCTCACCTTAGATTATCTTTAATCTTAGCCTTAGATTAATTGTTTAATCCAACAGCTAGGATTAATTAGCTGTTAGATAAGTTTGTTACAAACTAAGTAACTAATAGTTTGTTTCTAACAAACAGATTTAGTTAAGTTTGTTATTAATAACAAACTTAACCCAAGACCTATACATATATAGTCTATCATACACAGAATTACACATATTTGTAATAGAGAAACAGTATTGTAAATCAGAAATAAAATTACTGTTTTATAAGTTTTTACATTGTTGTATGATTCAGCCCCTTTCTGTGCTCAATTCTCTCTTTCGTGTGAATTCTTCTTCTTCATTGCTGTCCTCTAACTCCTTGGTGGTGAGTATCTTCAAGGGTGGAATATACCTCACAAGGAAAGGAAAGAACAGTGTATCAGCAACTCTGTTTTGTGACTAAACAGAGAGAAAAAAGAAGAATCAAAGAGAAAGGGAATTATACCTTTGTCAAGCAGTAACTGAAGGCGTGAAGTTGGTGATTGTTCATCAAGAACAATCACAAGATAACCTGCAAACAGTAACAGCAACTTAGGGTTTCTGTGTAAAAATCAAATCAGAAACATCATTTCACTGAGAGAGTGAAACAATACCTTAAGTTGTTATTCCTTCATCCAGTTTATGTGTTTCAACCGTCAGTATTCCCAGCAAACCCAAACAGCAAGAAAAACAACACAGAAATTAGGTTTTCACTGAATCAAATAGTTAAAGAAAGATGTTAAAGAATCGGTTCAGAGTTTTACCTTAAGGCTGGTGACCGGTGCAAAACCCAGGCAAGAGAGAGCAATCGGAGAAGAAGTTCGAAACTAGGGTTTCGTGAGTTTGTCAGAATCTCATATTTTTCAGTATCAGGGTGTTCATCGTTCAACCAATCCGTAGCAGCATCAAAGATTTTTAGCTGTGCAAGATTAAAAAACCTAGATCAGAACTGAAGATCAGAGAAGAGGAGGAAGAGCAAGGGATCCAGAGAGAAGAAGAAAGAAACGCACGAGGCGTTGTTGAAATTTCTGAAACAGTAGGTTAGGGTTTGGCATTTATAGTCCGGGTCGTGGAGCGGGTCAAGAGGATCCGCGCCTTTGAACAGTGCCAACCCATTTGGCTTCCGCAATTTTGTTTTTGGAACCGGTTGTAATTTGGGCTGGGCCAGTAGCTGGGCTAATTCTTATCTGCACCCCAGAAGTAATTTTGCAACCTGCATTCAACAACAAATAAATTGGTCAAGACAAGTGGGTAATTTGATCAATCTCAACAGCTTTGACGATAATAAGAACTTGATTCTGTGCAAGTCATAGGTAGTATCCCAACATTTCCCCAACGGTCCCATGAACAATGCATTTTATATCTTCCATGGAAACAAAAAACTGGTTTGCCGAAGATCTCTAGGTTGAAGAAAGGGTTAGAGCGATGATATCCAAATAAAGTTTGGGCTTTTGGTGTAATATTGAGCTGGCAGGAGTTTTAGTTTCTTTTCTCACCATATATCTAACTTGCAAATTTCTTTCAACTTTTTAAATGGAATTTACGTGAAAATCATTATAAGTATATTTAGATGATACCTTTATAAAAAATACAATGTAAAATGTTTCAATAAATTTTATTTTCTTATTAATTAAGCACCTTATAGTTTTATTAACACAGTAAAAAGTTCTATTAATTTATATTATTTTTACGAATTTATTTTTTCTCATTCTTTCTTATATAAATATATAACAAAGAAATTTATGTTCAAATAATAAGTGTTTTAGTAATAGTTCTAATATAATTTCAAGTTTCGACCAATTTTGGTATTACACACTCAAAACCACTTTTGATAAAATGCATCCAACCAACTTGAATTGATAAAATCACTTTTTCTACAATTATATCCAAACATAAACACGTTAAGTTCAACTCACTTTTAACTAAAATCAATTCTGCAAAATCAATTTTGTAAAATCAATTCTCGTCACCACCGAACCAAACACACGTTAAGTATCTCTAGGGTGTATGAGTTTCTTTAGTCATACTTTCCACAGTTCATGAAAGGTATGGAGAGAAAACAGGGTTTTCCTACCACAGTCTAAGGTAACACGGTAAGCCAAAAAACAATCAATACCTAAGATATGTCTACCTCTTCAAGAGGTAGAACAACTAGATCTATGAGAAAGCGCCTATTCTCTAGGATTATGGGACACCATAAACTGATAGAATTAGTAGAAAGCGATCAACTGGTAGGAGTAGAAACTATTAATTGATAGGGTAATTCTGACACATATAGTCTTAAATAATCTACACATATATCAGAGATAAAGGAATGAGTAGCTCCTGAGTCAAACAGCACTAATAGTAGACTACCGAAAACCAGACACATATCGTGTATGATTTCACTTGACTGAGAGGCTTGCGTATCCCATGCATTGAATATGAAACTCGTAGCTTGAGGTCTAGTAGTTAACGTTCCTGCAACTGGAATTTTCTACCTCCTTTCATCGTTCACCTTGTGGCCAATAGTCGTTCCAGTTCCACGACCTTCTCCACTTGGTTGTCCCTATTTCTTAAAGAAATACTTAGTCATGTGACCTGTCTGGCCACAGAGATAACACACTCTTCTAAACCTCTGACGACATTTCCTAATGAAATGGCCTCCTACACATGTATAACCGCACAATATCATCCTTCCATCTCCTCTTGCTCAAAGGGTAGTGACTTGTTGCGTCAATCAGATGCATGGCCCTTCTTTTCCGTGTCAAAATCTTCTTTTGTATTCCTTAAAGGTCTCTCTCTTTGAAAACCTATGGTTCTAACTTGTTCTCCTTTAGCAGAGTGGCTCTTACGAGAATCAATGCTCTCTCTTTTCCTGCACCTCTTTACTAGTTCTGCGAATCGCTCCAGATGCAATGCAGCACATGCTCGTAAGATCTTGTACCTCAACCCGTCCTGGATAATTTGGTGTAACACCTTAATTTCAACCATAGCGGAAATAAAGAGCACTAACAAATAATACAATCAGAAATGCAAACTCACTTAAAAATTTGGACCAATTTAAAACTTTGAGGGAATAAACCTCCTCAATAGGGTTCCTTAAGATAAAACTATCAAAAATCCGCATAAGCTACATAACGGAAATGAGATCCTTACAGTCAATAAACAATCGGTGTCCAAACTTTAAGTAGGGCTTACATTACAAACTAACTTCGATTATAATATTAAAGATGCGGTCTAAGGGGTACAACATAAACATAACTAGGGGAAGCTAAGGAAACATAAGATAGTTCGATCCAAAAGGATCCCTCAATAAACTAAGCAGCTACATCAGCAACTACTTTTCCTTGGTCTGCTTTGCTTCGCCCTGTACATCTGAAAACACCACAAATAAAACAGTGAGATTACAAATCTCAATGAGTTCCTTCGAGACCCCTCACATTTCCTCTCGGTGTTTTCTAAATTCAGTCGCTTTCTATTAACCTTTTATCCTCTTTTTACCCTTTTCCTATTTTCCTCTTAGCACAACCCGAGAGATCACTTTCTCAATCTCAACGGAGAACCCAACTCGACTAGCTATACCGAGTAATGCTAGGCCTTGGCTTATGGGCTCATGACTTCCCGCTACCAAGTGTACTTTAATCTCTTGGGATCGTCATCCCCCTCGTATATTAGGCCTTTTATTTAATTCAATAATTTCCTCGCCTATTGACAATTATAACCGAAGTAATTAAAAAATTTTCGAGCCTTAAAACATGTCAAAATTCAGTCACAATCATACATTAATACTTCATTAGGGTGGGGTTAGCATTGGGAAGGAGTTGGGACTCAAAAAGAAGAGGAATAAAATTTTTAGGGGAGGGGGTACCCGAGGGTGGCACGGTCCGTGCTACTTGAGGCGCACGGCCGTGCCACTTCACCAGCACACCTGAAACTGCGTTTTTCTGCAAGTTTCCCCATCCTTTCCCGTTCCATTTCGTTCCGAATGCTAATTCCAGTCCAATGCATCATAATATCAGTAGCAATTCCGATCAAAACACAACCAAATCAACATTTCACCTCACTCATTGAAGATAATATAGCTCCCCAAACGAGACGCAAACACGAAATTTTCACGAAAACGGTTTGAGAAACATAATTTCAACACCTGCAAGTCACTATCTTCAGAGTCCATGCAAGCAAATCAATCCATAATGTAGCTCCCAAATCGCACTTGGGAACCTCCTAAGGTGACATGCAAAATAAAACAGAATTTTGAACTCAACCCCAACTCTTTGTGTTTTGCGAAACTGGGGAAGAAGAGAATGGAAGAGTGTGAACTAGCTGTAGGTGTTGGCTCTCAACCCTTCAATGTGATGAAATGAGTGGAAGAATAATGGTTTTCAAACATGGGTTTGAGAGGGTTTTCATGTTCCTCTTCTTCTTTCCATTCTTTCTCTCCTCTCACAACACTCTCCCTTTCTCCCTCTTGTGTTTTTGTTTCTTTTGAAAATTCTGAAGTTTCTAATTAAGTGGATAAGTGGGTGAGTTAGTGTGTCTGTGTAATTCAGCTGGTCATTTGTTGGAGTAAGTGAGTGTTTGGGTGTGGAAATTCCTAAAATACCCTTACTCTATCCTCAATTTCCTTAATTACCCCAATTCAATCAAATAATCCACTTAGCAATCAACAAACAATTCACACAATTCTTTATTTTTAGGCAATCATTTAATGAAATTTCCAATCAAACCTCAGTCAAGGAAAATCAAATCATCCAAACATCAAAGTAATTAAAATAATTACTTTGGGATGTTACAATACACCCCAACTTGAAAAAAATTTGTCCTCAAAAATTTGTCAAGTCTTACCTCGTTGAAAAAGATACGGATAGCGAATCCGCATATCGTCCTCGAGTTCCCATGTTGCTTCTTCGGGTGAGAATCCATTCCAAACGACCTTGACAATCGGAATCGTTCTGGTTCGGAGTGTCTTTTCACGACACTCTATGATTTGACTTGGATACGGTTGGAAAGTAAGATCGGGTCGAAGATCAACCTCCTCAAAGCTTAACGGTTGATTAGGATCCGGTACATACTTCCGCAACTGTGACACGTGGAACACATTATGCAAATTTGATAAGGAGGGTGGCAAGGCAATACGATACTCAACTGGCCCAATCCTCTCTATAATTTGGAAAGGTCCAATATATTGAGGATTGAGTTTCTTTGCTCGTAATGCCCGACCAACATCCGTGGTAGGGGTAACCTTAAGAAATACATGATCTCCTTCATCAAATTCCAATGGCTTAGTACGCTTGTCGGCGTAACTCTTTTGACGACTCTGAGCCGCCTTAATTCTTTCCTAGATATGACAAATTTTCTCTGTGGTTTCTTGCACCAACTCTGTTCCCAACATTCTTCTTTCACCCACATCCCACCAACAAAATGGTGTTCGACACTTTCGTCCGTACAATGCCTCGTACGGAACCATTTCGATACTGGAATGATAGCTGTTGTTGTAGGCAAACTCCACTAATGGAAGGTGATCCTCCCATCTTCCCCCACTATCGAGCACACAGGCCCGGAGCATGTCTTCTAGGGTTTGAATGGTTCTCTCTATTTGACCGTCTTTCTGTGGATGATAAGTTGTACTCATGTAAACTGTAGTTCCCAACGCCATGTTCAACGCTCTCTAGAATTTAGAAGCAAACTTTGGGTCACGATCTGAAACAATTCTGGTTGGAATTCCACGCAGTCTTACTATATTCTGGAGATAATCATCAGCTAGCTTTAAAATCTTGTTGTTGGAACGAACCGAAATAAAGTGAGCCGATTTGGTTAAACGATCAACTACTACTCATATGGAATCATTGCCTGCCTAGAATCGGGGCAACCCCATCAGGAAGTCCATAGAGATACTCCCCCACTTCCATTCAGGAGCATTCAATGGTTGCATCTGGCCGGAGGGCTTTTGGTGTTCTATCTTAACCTTTTGAGAAGTTAAGCACCAAGACACAAACTCCGCAATATCTATCTTCATTCCCGGCCACCAATACATATGCTTAATGTCTCTATACATCTTGGTAGACCCAGGATCTATTGAGTACTGACTTTTGTGAGCCTCCTCCAAAACTTGCCTCTTAATTTCATCATCACTTGGCACACAAATCCTTCGGTGAAACCGGGTAACCCTTTCTGAGCCTGAAGCTCCACATCAATTTCCTGTGCTAAGCGGATGGAATTCCTCAATGAACTAGAAATCTGAATGTGACTTAACACCAATCTATTCCTCTTGGTCCTTACCTTCAAATTGAGATCCCTGAAAGACTCCAAAAGAACCATTTCATGAATCATCAGTGCGGCAGTGTGCAATGATTTTCTACTTAAAGCATCAGCCACTACATTAGCCTTCCCTGGGTGATACTTTAATTCGAAATCATAATCCTTCAAAATTTCTACCCATCTCTGTTGCCGGTTATTCAACTCCTTCTGATCAAACAGATACTTCTAGCTTTTGTGATCACTGAAGACTTCGAAACGAGAACCATACTGGTAATGTCTCCAAATCTTCAGTCCATACACAATAGAAGCTAACTCCAAGTCATGGGTAGGATAATTCTCCTCATGGGTCTTCAATTGTCTTGAGGCATAAGCAACTACTTGTTGATTCTGGATCAAAACACATCCCAAACCTTTCCCCGAAGCGTCACTGAAAATCTAAAACCCCGGGGTTGGATCCGGAATGATAAGGATTAGAGCCGAGGTCAAACGATCCTTTAACTCCGAAACGCATTCCTCACAGTCAGAGTCTCACACAAACTGTTGTCCCTTGCGGGTCAATCGAGTGAGTGGAAGTACCAACTGTGAGAATCCCTGGATAAACCTTCTGCAGTATCCTGCCAAGCCCAAGAAGCTCCTCACTTCGGTGACCGTAGATGGTCGTTCCCAGTTCAACACTGCTACCCCATTCCGAGATATTACATGCCCTAGAAATTTCACTTCTGACATTCAAAAGTCACACTTAGTCGGCTTTGCATAAAATTGCTTCTCTCGGAGTACATTAAGAACAATACGAAGATGTTGTTCATGATCGTCGATTGTCTTAGAGTACACCAAGATATCGTCAATGAAGACTACCACAAACTGGTCCAAGTACGAAATGAAGACTCGGTTCATATAATCCATGAACACTGCTGGAGCATTGGTTAATCCAATGGGCATCACTACGAACTCATAGTGTCCATACCTAGTACGGAAAGCGGTCTTTAGAATATCCAAGGCTCAAACCTTAATTTGGTGATAACCAGACCTCAAATCAATCTTTGAAAACACAACTGCTCCCCGGAGTTGATCTAACAAATCGTCGATTCTTGGCAACGGATACTTGTTCTTGATGGTTACTTTGTTGAGTTGTCGGTAATCAAATGCACAACCTCATACTTCCATCTTTCTTTTTGACTAGCAATACTGGAGCACACCATGGCGAAGCACTCGGTCAGATGAACTTCTTAGAAATAAGTTCTTCAAGTTGGGACTTAAGTTCTTTCAATTCTAGTGGAGAAATTCTGTAAGGAGCAATTGAAATTGGTCCAGTCCTTGGAACCAACTCAATAGAAAATTCAGCTTCACGATCCGGAGGCAAAGATGCAACTTCTTCTGGAAAGACATCAAGAAATTCATTCACAATTTTCACAGAATTTAGGTCCAAACCTGTTTCAGCGGATGCCGACAGCATCATGACATAAGCTTCTGCTCCTTGAAAAAGGCAATGACTTGCGGAGGTGAATGAGATTACAGCTTCAGAAGATGTTTTAGGCAGTTCTACCGACTCATGAGCAAAATTCATTGTTCGGTTAAAACAATCCAACGTGACATGATTAGCAGATAGCCAACTCATACCCAAAACAATGTCCATACCCTTCATTGGCAAACACAAAAAATCTACCACAAAAGTTCTATCTCCTATAGCAAGAAAACAATTCTCACACAAAGCTTGGGCCTACACACTACCCTCAGCAGCAGTCAAAATAGTAATCGGATGGGGCATCGGGTTTAAAGCGAATCCCAACCGATCAACACACACTTGTGATATAAAAGAATGAGTGGCACCGGAATCAAATAAAATACTGATAGGTTTATAAAAGAGAGATCCTGTACCCCTCAACAGATTATTTGAAGCCTTGGCCTTTCGAGCATCCAATGTATACACCCTTCCATGTGTTGGAGCGGTAGATCCAGACGAATTCTTCTTCTTCCTTTCAGGACAGTCACTGGCATAATGCCCATCTTGCTTGCAATAGTAACACTGAGTAGATCCCACACGAGATCCACCTCTATGATATTTCTGGCACTTGGGACAAGCTCCAAAGCTTGCTGAACCTGCTTGCCTTTGCTAAGATTTCCTTTCGGACCCATTTGAGAACCTGAAGATTCAGCCCCTTTCTTACCCTGTGCATAGTTCCTTTTGCTGGCATACAATCGTTTCAAATCTCCTTCTGCTATGTGTGCTTGTTGAACCAAAGCTGCATAGCTGGTGTGAGTAAAAGAACTCAAACTCTGGGCAATGTCTTCTCTTAGTCCAAACTTGTACCGTTGGGACTTCCATTAGTCACTAGGAGCATAACCCGCCTATCCAAAGACTTGATACAACTCTTCAAACTTGGCAGTGTACTACCCCACAGTCAAATTAGCTTGAGTTAAAGTCAAAAACTCATTCTCCTTTTCTGTCTTCATAGCGGTAGGAAAGAACTGTTCCAAGAACATCCTACAGAAATTCTCCCAAGTTTCGGGAGTTCCTTGAGTCACCATCATAGCCTGGCCATTAGTCCACCAAGTATCAGCCTCTCCTTTCAGCATGTGAGTGGCCAATCTCACTTTCTCTTCATCCTCAATCTGCATGGTTCAGAATATCTTCTCAATGTCAGCTACCCAATGTTGGGCTTCCATTACATCTGGCCCTCCTATGAACTCAGAAGGCTTCATCTTATAGAACTTGGCGTAGACTTGTTGCTGGTCTATAGGAGGCGATGGTACCAGATGGTGGACTTAAGGTGGCTGAAGTGGATGCTGCTGAGCATTAAACACCTGTTGCATCATGGCTTGTTGGTTGTTCAGCATCTGTTGATTCATCTGTTGTTGAGCTTGCATTGTCTGAAGGATCAGTTGCATCCAGTCTGGTATGGGGTTTTGGGGAACCTCTGGCCTTGATTGGGGATTACGCCTCGGTCATCCTGTCATAATTCTGCATACAATGCACCAATTATTGAGTTGATCAGGCTCAATGTCTCTTAGCATAATAAGTAGAAATATAACAAAGATTAACAAGGAATCACACACAATCCTAAATTAATTTAAGCCCGACTAGGTCGAACTGCTCTGATACCATAAATGTAACACATTAATTTCAACCATAGCGGAAATAAAGAGCGCTAACAAATAATACAATCAGAGATGCAAACTATCCAATAGGGTTCCTTGAGATAAAACTATCCAAAATCCGCATAAGCTACATAACAGAAATGAGATCCTTATAATCAATAAATAGTCGGTGTCCAAACTTTAAGTAGGGCTTACATTACAAACTAACTTTGATTATAATATCAAAGATCCAGTCTAAGGGGTACAACATAAATATAACTAGGGGAAGCTAAGCAAACATAAGATAGTTCGATCAAAAAGGATCACTCGATAAACTAAGCAGCTACATCAGCAACTACTTTTCCTCGGCCTGCTTTGCTTTACCCTGTACATCTGAAAACACCACAAATAAAATAGTGAGATTACAAATCTCAATGAGTTCCTCTCGATGTTTTCTAAATTCAGTCGCTTTCTATTAACCTCTTATCCTCTTTTTACCTCTTTCCTCTTTTCCTCTTAGCACAACCCGGGAGATCACTTTCTCAATCTCAACGGAGAATCCAACTCGAATAGCTATACCGAGTAATGCTAGGACTTGGCTTATGGGCTCATGACTTCCCGCCACCAAGTGTGCTTTAACCTCTTGGGATCGTCATCCCCCTCGTATATTATGTCTTTTATTTAATTCAATAGTTTCCTCGTTTATTGACAATTATAACCGAAGTAATTAGAATGTTTTCGAGCCTTAAAACATGTCAAAATTCAGTCACAATCATACATTAATACTTCATTAGGGTTAGGGTTTGCATTGAGAAGGAATTGGGACTCAAAAGGAAGAGCAATAAAATTTTTAGGGGAGGGGGTTCCCGAGGGTGGCACGGTCTGTGCCACTTGAGGCGCACGGCTATGCCACTTCACCAGCACATCTGAAACTGCGCTTTTCAGGAAGTTTCCTCATCCTTTCCGTCTCCATTTCGTTCCTAATGCTAATTCCAGTCCAATCCATCATAATATCAGTAGCAATTCCAATCAAAACACAACCAAATCAACATTTCACCTCAATCATTGATGATAATATAGCTCCCCAAACGAGACACGAACACGAAATTTTCACGAAAACGGTTTGAGAGACAGAATTTCAACACATGCAAGTCACTATCTTCAGAGTCCATGCAAGCAAATCAACATGCATTTTCATAAAAACACAAAATAAGTGAGGAACTCACCTTGAATGTGATGAAAATCACAACGCAAGCTAAACGATGAAGTGATTGTCTCAAAATAGCTCCAATGAACCCCAAAATTCGAAAATTGCAAAACACCAACACTCCTAGTATCTTCAACTTCGAACCCAGGCCTTAAAATTCCTATTTGAGTGATTCAATCCACAATGTAGCTTCCAAATCACACTTGGGAACCTCCTAAGGTGACATGCAAACTAAAACAGAATTTTGAACTCAACCCCAACTCTTTGTGTTTTGCGAAAATGGGGAAGAAGAGAATGGAAGAGTGTGAACTAGCTGTAGGTGTTGGCTCTCAACCCTTCAATGTGATGAAATGAGTGGAAGAAGAATGATTTTCAGACCTGGGTTTGAGAGGATTTTCAAGTTCCTCTTCTTCTTTCCTTTCTTTCTCTCCTCTCGCAACACTCTCCCTTTCTCCCTCTTGTGTTTTTGTTTCTTTTGAAAATTCTGAAATGTCTAAGTGGATAAGTGGGTGAGTTAGTGTGTGTGGAATTCAATTGGTCATTTGTTGGAGTAAGTGAGTGTTTGGGTGTGGAAATTCCTAAAATACCCTTACTCTATCCTCAATTTCCTTAATTACCCGAGTTCAATCAAATAATCCACTTAGCAATCAACACAATTCTTTATTTTTAATCAATCATTTAATGAAAATTCCAATCAAACCTCGGTCAAGGAAAATCAAATCATTCAAACATCAAAGTAACTAAAATACTTACTTTGCGATGTTACATTTGGCTCTTCCATTCCTCACGTGGTTATTTGATAAAATCTGGATAGTTTTATTAGACTCTCAAATTTTGGTCTATACTTCCCTATTGACATGCTTTCTTGTTTGAAAGTATCAAATTCCCTTTCTTTTTCCTTTTTTGTCTATTTGGGGAAATATCTCTTCAAGAATTATTCCTTGAACCGATTCCATGGGATAATACGACCATCCTCTTCCAGCAATAATGATTGTCCCATCAACCAAGAGCATATGCAACTCCTGTAAGCATAAATGTTGTGTAGCCAACACAACGGTCTTCTCCATAGTGAATTGCTGAAAAGATATTATCTAACACTTGTACCAAATATTCTGCACCTTTCTGGTTTAAAAGCTCCCTTAAATTGATGTGGCTTCCCTTTTGAGAAAGTTGTGATCCTGCATCACCTTGAGTAGTCTCACGAGTTTGTTGTTGTATGATTTATTGATCTTTAGTCAACTGCAGAATTTGAGCATTAAGCTGGATTTTCTATAGCACGATAGCGGCTAAGCCTCAAATAGAGCTTAAGGTTTCCATGCTCTTGCCTCTCCCTCAACTTGGGAGGATCAATGGGTTCTTCCCTCCTAGTGTTGGTTACTGTGCCTTTACCTTGGGATCTCCTAAACGGAGCCATACTTTCTTTCTCCGGAAAGAAAATAATGGCTCACCAGTCATAAGATATAAGGTTTATTTATGAAAAAAAAAGTACATCTTAGGAGTGGTTTTCACATATTCATAGCCCTTTAAACGCTTACATAGACACTCTACCCCTTTCTATACATAAGTTAGTATCTGGTGTGGGTCTAACTTGACCTTGCCAGTGTGACCCTAAATCACAGTTCCATCCTTTAATCAAATTGCTCCAATATCACAAAATAGGACATTCTTTCCTGTCTCATCATTTTTACCCAAAAGTATCATGGCTAGCATGACTTGTCCTCAAAACATAACAAACCACGCAAAAACTGACTATTAAACCAAAAATGCCGCGAACTCTAGAAGTATGTCGGCTCGTGGGGACTTGATGAGTTACTCACACTATCTATCGTGAGATCGCTAGACTCTTGGGGTGGTGGTACTTCTGGAACCCTCTGAGCGAACTTGCGTCGTTACGCCCAAGCATTCCCTACTCGACGTCTAAATGGCTCCGCCTGGATGTAGTAATGATTCTCCCAGAATCGAAGGAAAGGCAGTGACTATACAACTTGTACGTCTTCAATACATCTCATCTGAGAGAAACCTGGAAAACCATAGACATACATAGCTCTCTCTGTAGATAGTCATCCCCATTCAGCGCCAATCTTCCAGCTGGTCCTATTCTGATCCGCATACAATATTTGCAGGTGGTACCATCTCTGTGGTAGTGGTGCATACTCGGCTACTATGTCTCGAGGCATCCTCGTCTAGAAAATTTAATCCAAAACATGTGGGAAAATATATATAGAACATAAGAGCTAAGACACTTGTATAAATCAGAAAGTTGGGATGAGAGCAATAAACGACATCTAAACATGTTTTGCAATGAAATCAATCACATATATGCTTCTCCTATAGGCTAACTTAGCATCCTCTTACATTCCTTTTTGTGTCATCTCGACTTATCACAACCTGAACTATGGTCGATATCCTAATCATATACCCCGATGATCAACTTGTGTTCTTTCTTGCTAATGCTTACTATCCCAGGTATGCCATATACAACAACAACACCATATGCTGCCAAAATAGGCGCTTGCACTCATTAAGCACTCATCAAGCACTCAACCTTTTTCGAGATAGCACCACAGACGCTATTACAGCAAACAACAACACAACACAACACAAGACCAGCAACAACACAATGTGAGTTACCTATCTTTCCATTCTAGACTTGAACAATCACATAAGCAATTGGGAACATGCCTTTGTTTCCATAACGTGCCACAGCTAACATTAATACTCCTCCATGTGACCCTTTTAGATGGCACCCATCAATGCCAAACTAAGGCCTACAACCCCTGTTGTTTCGGAATTGAAAAATAGGTTTTCGAAAATCAATAACCGAAGAGATTATTGGGATGAGTCGCAGACTAGGTCGCTCTCTTTAAGACATTTTGCGACACTGCTCAAAGGTGCAAGCAGGCTATCAACCACGATGTCCCCAAGATAAAACAGCCCAGTTACGAAATCTCATTGCACAGTGAATATTCGCTCGAGATAATACACTTCAATATGGTTCAAAAACCACTCTGAATATGGTTCGTAAACCACTCTGATGGAGTAGAAGAGAAAAGAATTATTTAGGGAGAAGAGAGAAGAAAGTCGGAAGTGATTCAACTTTCGGTGTGAAAAATGAAGTGAGGAAAGGTCTTATTTATAGGCAAAATTTTGCCTTGCTACGCAAGTAAAGCTGTTGGAGAAAAATCCTCAACAGCTAAAATTTGCTCCGTTAATCAACAACTATAGAAAAAACGGGCCTGTTCAATGTACCTGGACAGTTAAGCGTAACAGCTATGAGATAAATAAGGACCTGGCCGTTGGAGCCTTAGGGAGCAAGCAACGCACAAAAATAAAATAAATATTTTTGCAAAAAATAAAGTTATTTTCTAATACTAGTTAATTAGGAGTTTGTTGCTTTTGTCTTCTAGTAGTTAGTTAGTTTGGTTTGGGTAGTTATAGATTACTTAGGTCAACTCCTTTCTAGGCCTATAAATAAAGGCTTCCACCCCCTTTAATTGCATCTTTTGAAATATTGTGTAAATGTATAAAATCTTCTGGGTTATGCCAGAATTCTAAGAGGTGGGTTATGCACCAAACACCAATACAATTTCCGTTAATTTCTACTTCATTACTCTTCGACCGTTTCTTTTTCCATTGCGAATAGGCTCGGAACCTAACAATTGGTCCGAAGCCATTAAAAGGAAGAAACGAGTGTTGCGATGGCGGCAACACCCAACTCATGGAGCGACAACGGGATATGACAAGATCAGGCCTTCCCACAGGCAATCCACCGAAGCCACGCGACAACGCCTAACTCGTGAAGAACCCCTAGAGTCAACCATGAAGACAGGGTTGGTTTTCAACGGGGAATATTGATAGGTTCTCCATTTATAGATTAAGAGGGAGTAGGGTCAATATTTTAAATTAAGTCCATAATTAGCTTTAGTTTGGCTTACTTTCTATTAGGTTAGTTACTAACTAGTTGAGGGTTGTTTAGTTGGTTACTAATTGTTGAGTGTTGTTTAGTTTGTTAGTCTTTACCTAACCCTATGTATTATAAATAGGAGTTTGTTGCTTTTGTTTTCTAGTAGTTAGTTAGTTTGGTTTGAGTAGTTATAGATTAGTTAGGTCAATTCCTTTCAATCCCTTGCATGGGAAGGCCTATAAATAAAGGCTACCACCCCCTTTGATCGCATCTTTTGACATATTGTATAATTGTAAGGATTCTCTAGGTTAGCCCAGAAATTCTAGCCAGGTTATGCCGGGGCAGAGAGTCTTTTCCCTCTAACTTTCACATATTCAATAAAATTCTCTTCCATTTCTACTCCATTTTTATTCTTTAGTCCATTTGATTGCGCGGATAGGCCAAGAGCCTAACCGTTAGCCTTTAACTTACTTTTTAATCTTGATACAATCCAAGTAGATGTAGCGTTTTAGTTTTTATGACATTCTTATGCAAGAGAGGCGTAAATGCGCCATGAACGATGATAAACTGTTACACCGTCGATGATGAGTGAATTTAACAATGTCAATACATAGTCAATAGATGGAATTGGACCGAATGTAGTTTATGGCTTACACAATGATGTCTAGTTCTACTCATAAATTCCATAATCAACTTATATCTCACTATAACTCTGGCAGATTTCCTGTCAAAAAAAACTCTAGCAGATTATACGTCGGATTTTTTAAATCGAAATGACTACAACATCATCATAGTTTTCACGATCAAAATATGTTTGATATATTTTCCACATGATATGTCCTTTTCCAGCCCAAATACTATTTCTTTGGTAAATTATAAGGGTTTAATTTCTATGCACATAGGCTTTTAGAGCCACCATCAATAACAATTCATAAAGTGGTTGGTTACCAATTGACTAATTGGTGGTTACCAATTGACTAATTGGTTGTTACCAATTGACCAATTTCTTTTTTATGATGTGTCAGCCTCTAATTCGTAGATAGTGTAAAAAGCTTATACACCTATTGTGTATATAAATTGAATCCAAATTATAATAACATTGGGCAATTTATAGCCATATACATATCAAAGCATTAGAATTTCAACAAGAGCAGATTTGCTCCATTCTTTTTCTGGTTTCCATTCCTTCTCAGACAACACCATTCGCTAACCAATCGCTGCAAGCCAACGCGGGCCACACGACGGCGCCCCACTGGTCGGAGTCTTGGGCGGGAAAGCAGAAAATTTGGCCCCAAAATCCAGTCGGAGGATGACGTCATGATGACATGGAGAGTACCACAAGATTTATCTTTTAAGATGCATCGATTTTTATGGGCTGAATGCAAAAGGAAAAATTGTGACTCTTTTAACTTTTAAAATTAATATATATCAACAATATAAAATATTTAAAAATGTAATTTTGTTAGCTTATCGGGTTTAAAAAATAAATAAATAATAATTCGACAAATATATAGGTTTACTTGCCGCAAATACTTTTTTTAGACTCCCTCTAGACTCATTTATAATTAAAAACATACCAAAGTTTTTGAACTCAAATATAAGTAAATATCAACTTACCAAACTTTATCTAAAGCTATTATTCTATAAAGACCCTTATTTAAATCACTAGTGGAAAAAATGCTTTTTATAACTGTCATTCATATCGGTTAAAAACGGCCTGATGTTAAAAGTGACGCGGTGGCAGTTTTGTAGTTAAAATTACAATTTTTATATCGGTTGCCACGGGAACCGATATAGAAAGTGCAAAAACCATCTTTCATATCGGCTCCATTGCATAACCGTTATAGAAAGTGAAAAAAATTAGGCTTCCATAACGGCTCAAAAACAACCCGTTATAGAAACTAAAAAAACCACCCTAAATTCCCTTTCTCATTCACGCATACGCAGAACCCACCCACGCATACGCAGAGCCCTCCATTCTCTCTCTCGCAGAACCCTAATCAACCAAAATGCACAACCCTCCTTGTCTTCTTCTTCGTCCTCTCTCCCTTACTCTCTCTCGCAGAACCCTCTTTGGCGACCCATCCTCTTCCTGCGGCGACGAACCATCCTCTTCGCGTTGCTACTCGTCCGCTCTGTTACTCGCATCATTGAACCTCCGTCGTACGGATATCATTGTTGTTTGTTTTGAGGTAAGGTTCTTAACTTTTCCTATTTCTTCGATTCTGATTTATATAGTGAGATTTGTGCTTGTTCTTGAGATTTTCGCTTCTTTCTTGATATTTTTCTATTTGTTCTATTAGCGAACAAATATTGATTGACTGGAAGAAAAAGATGACGGTGGATCCAACGCTGATCCTGGTGTTGGTGTTCATCATCAGTATCATCACTTTGGCCATCAACGGTGACACAGATCCAAATGACGGTCAGTGCCTTCTTTTGATCTCATTCTCTCTTTGTGTCTTTGCATTGTGCTAGTGTTAGTTAAGACCACTTCTTTCTTTGTCACTTTCCCTTTTGTCTACTTCTTTTCTGTGTTTTTTGTTTTTGTTTTTAATCATCGTTTTCTGTGGACAAAGTTGTGTCAATTTCTTAGCAGATTAGTTTGACTTGGTTAATGCTTTTGTTTTGTTTTTATTGGTTCTTGTTTTACTGGATTAATGTCAAATTTTCCAGCTGATCTGTTGAGTTGAAAAGGTTAATTTTGTAGACATATTGTCTGTTCTGATTGCTTGTGTGACCTGTGCCTTATGTGTTAATGATTTTAATGAATTGGATTTTCTGATTTTTTGTGTTGTGCTTTGTATGCTAAATGATTTAAATGAATGGAATTTTTGTTGTTGTGGGTTTTGTGTTGTGCTTTATATGCTCTAATAATGATTTTAATGAATGAATTTTTTGTTGTTGTGTTTGAGCTATATGTTCTGTGTGGTGTAGATAGGTACTCTATATATCTTAAGAAGAAATAGCCGAGGAGATTGCGCGTTTGAAGAGTGGTGTTAGTGTGCTAACTGAGGCTAAAAAAAGCTCTAGGGGTGCTGCAGCTCAGCTTCTTGACGCGATGAGCAAGTTAGAGGGAAATATTAACCGAAACCTGGAAAGGGCTGTCAAGGAGAATGATAGAGTTTACCTTATGAGAGTTCCTACTGCTAGTTCATTGCCACCTCTTCCAGCATTTTCTATGGTGAAGCCGATGGCAATGAATGAGGTGCTGGATGCAAGCAAGGAGAAGATGTTTTCAAGTTTTGTTCCTGATAGCAGTGCCAAGGCCCTTTCCAGGTACACTGAAATTGTGGATAATATTATAAGAACACAGGGTGAGAAGTTGCAGCAAGCTAGCGAGCTAACCAGGGTTAGGCTCAAGGAAATGGACCTGCCAGATTCTATTCTTGCTTTGGAAGGTAATTTTACTCTACCAACAAATCTCAAAGAAGATGTGGAGGCTGTGCAGATTAGTGGGGGCTCTCCCTTAGAATTAGTGTTATTTTATTTTTGTTATTTCTCCATTGCCTGTGTGTGTGTGTGTTTTCCAAGGGAAAATAGGTGTTGTTTTTATAATCTAATCTTATGCTTGTTTGTGTTCCTGTTATTTTGTCTAGTATATTGACAGATTTTCCACGAATTGCTCGCCCAAAGATGAAAATGTGCATTCACATGCTAAAGGTATTTATCTACTCTAACTGAAACTGTATGTCTAAATCTATTCAACACATTCTAACCTTAATTTAAAAGGTATTTCTAAATCTATTCTATAATTTATTTTACTCATACTTTATCTATAGACCACTCTCATTGTAGAAGAGATGTTTGATTAATTACCTTGCCCACACATTGATTCATGGTTGTTTGTTATCTAAATAAATCATAATTTTTACATTCTAATTGTTAACTGTATCTTTTCTTTTTCATTAAGTTTCTCTTGTTTTTTAAAAAGTTATTTTCTGCCATTTATGAGTTTGTGAATAATTTAATTATTTAATTTGCAGGATGGTGTAATTTCTGCATGGAGATGCAGCTCTGATGCCAATTCCCCTTTTGAATTGGTTGCATCACTAACTGGCCACACTAAATCTGTGGTTTGCCTTACTTTTGGATGTACAAAGCTGCTGTACTCGGGAGCAATAGACCAAACCACCGCTTCGTCCCGGTTCGTGGTCGTCTTCTTTGGTTCGTGGTCGTCTACTCTGGTTGCATATTACAGATATGGAGGATGGCGGTCAGTTTGGCAGACGGGCACTTATAACAATAATGTTATATTATGGAAGGAAGCAGTTGATGGGGAGTGGCAACAGGTGACAACTGTGGAACCAGAGAATCTGATCTTTGATGTATTGCTTATTATATGAATCCCACATTCCCACTCACTTAATTAATGTTTGTCAAAAGTAAAACATTCACAAACTTCTTTGTCTAAATAGAAAGTTCCAGCTTATGGAAATTAGGACAAAATTGTGGTTCATGTCTGATGCAGCTTATACATAGTCATTTTCTGTAACTGTCTGCATCCTGTTGAAGTTCATATTATTATTGTATAACTATGTGTTGTGGGACAAACTTGCTGCTGGATGGACCTCCTGTTGAAGTTCATATACATATTGTATAACTATGTATTGTATAACTATGTATTATAGAAGGATCTAGAGTTGATGGAAGACAACCTCACTTTTTTTTTAAAAAAAAAAAAAGAGACTTTTCATATCGGTTCCCATAGAAAACCGATGTTAAAATTCATTTTTTTTTAAAAAAGAGACTTTTCATATCGGTTTTCTATGAGAACCGATATGAAAAGTCTCTTTTTTAAAAAAAAAAATAGACTTTTCATATCGGTTCTTGGGGCAACCGATATAAAAACAACTTTTCATAACGGTTCAGGAACCGATATGAAATGTCACTATTTTTTATATCTCCTTTTTCGGCATCGGTTCGGGAACCGATATGAAATGTCAATTTTAACCGATGTAAAAAGCCTTTTTTCCATTAATGAATCTACATTTACTACTAAGAGTTTTGCACATTCTCAAGAAAGTGAGGATAAATTAATAAAAATAATATTTTTTTAGAAATCAAAAATATTAAATGGGTATAACGAACTTTCGTAATCTCACTACAAAAATAAGTGTTGTTTCCTACGAAACTTTCCGACGAACTCTAGTCCGTCGCAATTTCCGACGGATTTCCGACCAAAATGTCGTCGCAAAAGGTTAAGAAGAAGGGGCGCTAAAATTCCCGCTTACGTTTCCGACCAAATCGTTTTTCGTCGCTAATTTCCGACGACTTTTTTCGTCGGAAAACGCTAAAAGTCCGTTGCAAACGTAAAAACCCAATTAAAATAGAGCCTCTTCCCTCGAACCCTCTCATTTTCCCAAACCTCAGTCAGTCACTCTCCTCCTCTGAAATGCTATCGTTCTCTCCCTCCGCCCTCCACCGCCCTCCTCCGCCCTCCACCGCCCTCCTCCGTCCTCCTCCATCGCTAAGCTTGCTCCATGGCTAGAAGCACTACAACATTATGGACATATGGCCACGCCTAAAGTAAACTTCGAACCCTAAAAATGGCATCAGTTCCTCAGCCCGATTCAACATCATTCAGCAGTATCACTACACTGAAGCACTTCCATCGCACCACTCCCATCGTCCTATTCCGCCACACTGACTCGCATCCACAGGGCTTTCCACTCCCCAATCGCAAATCGAAACACACACAGTCCCACTCCCCAATCGTAAATCGCAAAATGAAGCTCCTACTTCGCAAATCAAATCTGGAACCCTAATCCCTTCGCAAATCGCATCGGTCCCTACTTCACTTCGCAAATCGCAAGAACCCTAGTCACTTCGACAAATAACGGTACGGATTTTCCTTCATTGGTTTGAATAGAGCGTGACTGAGGCATCTTTGTTGGAGTTTCTGAAGAGGTGTGCCTGATAATTTTGATTAGAAATCAGTAAGTCCCTATTCAGTTACTTTTTTCCATAGGGTTTCTATGTTGATTAAGAATTAATTGTCAATAATCTCTTTTCCTATGATTTCTCATTTTTGTGTGGATGCTGATGATTTTGTAGGTCGAATTATATATAAGTGTCGGTACTTTCCCAACAGGTTGATAACACGTGATTATCTTAGTTTTTTTGCTATTTTTGTTTACCCCTTTGATTTGCCATTTTTTAGTGCATGTATTCTTGTTGTTGATTTGTATTTTGTAGAGATGTTGACATTTTGGCAAGCTTCTATGGGTTGAGAGATTATTGATGGTGCAGGTTTTGTCATGAGGGTTCTCTTCTTTACAAAGCTTGATTGATTTCATTGGAAGATGAGGTGCACAGGTTTCAAATGTAGTAAGCTTTAAGCCTTTCATTACATGCTCATTTGTAACTAGTGGACCAGCTCTATGTGATTCATTTGGATCTCTGGAACACTTATATATTTTTCTTGAAACCTTGAATTATTGATCCACTCCCAACTTGTAGTGCTTTGCTTGATTGCATTTTTTATGTGCAATTGTTGCTTTCTGTAACAGAACTCTCTTTTACTTTGCATAGTGGTAGAATTTGCAATTGATGTTGCTTCTTATAGTTAACATATTTTTTATTCAAGAAGCATATCATATCTGTATTGGAATTTTTTGTTGTCATTTCGTAACAAAGTTATTTGAGAAATACCTTTCTCAAACTATAACCAAGTCTTGAGTGATTGAGGCCTTAGGAATAGGGAACAAGGGTATATTAATCTATACAAATACAAGTGAGTGTTAACATTAAAAACTAAACTTCTTTTAATTCTTATGATCAAGCTACATTCTGATGAAAGCATTTAATTTATCTTCTGTTACTATTTTAATGTCAGTGAGTTCCAGCAACTCTGGCTCTAAATGTTCAGTTCATCAGCTAGAGAATATAGATGAGAATGTTCCTGCAGATTGGCCTGCATCATCTTGTGCCCAGTCTGAGACTCCCACTGAATCTATGGAATTCCTTGCTAGATCATGGAGTCTTTCTGCCATGGAACTATCCAAAGCACTACATAGCAACAATACTACGACCTCTACTGATATTGAGAAGTAACTTTCACGCCCTTCTGACCAGTTTGATACCAAGGGTTCCACTGTTTTCAAAGGATTCAGTAAGAACATTTCTTGAATTTGTTAAAGAATTTGCTTTGGTTTTATTTAAAAGGAAGTAACCTTTAGCCACTTCTTTTTTACAAAGTATGCTGCATGTAAATTGTAAACCATGCCAACAAAGGCTACATCTGGTGGTTCTCTTAAAACAGATTCTCTGACACATGAAACCTACAACAGGAAAGAAAAGGATAGATTCTAAGCTCTCTAAAAAGTGATTTCAATGGAAAGAAAATTTCCATAACAGGCCTTTTTTTAATTTGTTCCTAGGATTCTTCGATATTAAGCGGCATCTAATATTGTCTTGTGTGTCTACTGCTTTTATATATTTATATTGGTTCTGAGCCTCTGATGCAAGTTATTTGAGCAGTTACCTAAAGGGTGTTGCCCTCCTATTTCGCCAAAAGAAAGTGATGAAACGAAGGTACTTACTTTACTACTCATGTTAACTCTCTCATATGGTGATAAATATAGTCATAAAGGACTATAAATAATTTGGCCTTTTGAGTTTCCATTAAGAATTGGAAGTCTGTCATTTGGTGTTAGCATGCTTTAATGAAGAACCACTTTTTGTTGTTACTTGTCAGCTAAATAAGCTTAAATTTTCATTTTAAAATCAATTACTAACTAAAGGGGAATTCAGATAAGTCCCTCATCAAATGAAGTTGTACTAGTTTCCTCTTGTCAATAACATAGTAACCTATCATTTTCAGGATTTATTTTTACTCCACCAAGCACTTTCTCCAGAATTCCTTTCCAGTCAAAACACTACAAAAAACGGATCAAATAGCGGGGGTTT
This sequence comes from Astragalus membranaceus, assembly GCA_039519185.1. Classification (NCBI taxonomy): domain Eukaryota; kingdom Viridiplantae; phylum Streptophyta; class Magnoliopsida; order Fabales; family Fabaceae; genus Astragalus; species Astragalus membranaceus. The sequence continues at coordinate 22,846,328 of CM076852.1, forward strand.
TATTGCGGAGGTTTTAAAAACCCCCTCAGTTTAACAGTAAAAAAGGAACTCCTCGCTCAACTAGTTAAAAATGTTATTTCAATTTACGGAGGTTTAAAACCCCCGCTGAGTGTCAAGAAAAACCCCCGCTAATTGTAAAAAAAAAAAACAAAAAAAAAAATTTCCCTCGCATCACCCACGTTTCCCTCTTATCACTCACGTTTCCCTTTCTCACTTTCACTGCTGCTTCACTCACGCGTTTTCTTCTTCGGTCTTCACAAACTCAAACGCAAAAGCTTCACAAACCCAGCAACGAAAAAACCCAGAAACGTTTATCACTCGCGTTTCCCTCTCTCACCTTCACTGCCGCTTCACAGTTACGTTTATCACTCACGCGTTTCCCTCTTCAGTCTTCACAAACCCAGAAACGCAAAAACTTCACAAACCCAGCAACGTAAAAACTCAGCAAACCTGTTTCTCTCTTCTCAGTCGCAAAACCCGTTTCTCTCTTTCAGTCGCAAAACCCGTTTCTCTCTTCTCAAGAATGAAACCCTATCAATCTCGCAAAACCCTTTCCCCTTTCCCTCGCTCATGATTTCCTTTCCCCTATCTCGTTTAACAGACGCAAAAACCCTCCCTTTCCAGAACCCTCTCGCGAATCCCTTTCCGGAAACCCTCTCGCGAAACGGAAAGGAACTTCGAGTGCGTCTTCAAGAAATGAAGATCATGTGCAAGGGATATTTCGTTTTGGTAAAGTTTGACTCTTATTTACTCTGTTAATTTGTCTCTCACACTGTTTCTCTTGCTTGTTAAAACTAACAATTGTAGTCATTTAGTGAAAAATTAACCAATTAGATTGTAATCACATGCGTTGACTTGTAAGCTACAAGAATTTATTTAATTTCAGTTATCGGTTTTTCAATAAATTGATATAATAATTTGTTTTTTTTCACTGAAGTGAATCTTCTTTTTTTGTAATTGGGTTTTATTTTTTTAATTGTTTGTGGGAAAATATAATTTTGTAGTGATAGATGTGATTATTGTATTTGATTTGATGATTTTGTTATTGATGGGGGAATTTGGGATTTTATTTGTAGATTTGTCAGTGGTGCGGAACAAGGATCCAGAGTGGTTCTTCTTCTGTCCACAGGATAGAAAGTATCCAAATGGGCACAGGTTGAACCGAGCGACGACTAATGGGTATTGGAAGGCGACAGGAAAGGATCGCAATATTAAGTCTGGTTCTCTTTTGATTGGAATGAAGAAGACTCTGGTTTTCTACACTGGTCGTGCTCCTAAGGGGAAGAGAACTAATTGGGTTATGCATGAGTACAGGCCTACTTTGAGGGAGCTTGATGGTACCAAGTACTAACCCTGGACAGGTCTACTCCCATCTCTTTTATATCATCTTATATTTGCTTTACTTTTTTTTATCATGGTGTTTTGACATTGAATCATTTTGTGAGTGTGAAAGAGTAATCATGCATATATTTGAGTTTTGAATTTGCTGCTTCTCTTTTTTAAGGTCTAATCAGAAGTATTTGTTGCTGACTTTGAGTCAATGAGTTGAATATTGTATCTTTATCTCGAGTTAACTCTCCACGTAGTTGTTTTGATTCTAAATGGTTTTGTGTTCCATAATTTTACTTCAATGCCTTGCATCTTTCATTATATCCAATCCAACTCCTTGTAACTTTTATATTGTCTTGCCTAACATAAAGCTATTGCAATTTATGACTAGCTAAAAAATTAGATGATGATGATGATGATGATGATAGTAATGTTGATATGTTGCTAACTTTTCAACTTGGTTGTTTTGACTTATGCCAGAATCCATATGTAATTTGTCGCTTGTTTAAGAAGCACGATTCTCGTCTTGAAAATTCAAACTGCAATGAAGTGGAGCAGACTGCTTCAACTCCTACCACTGCCAATTACTCTCCAGAAGAAGTACAATCTGATCCAAATCTGGCTCCTATATCATCATCACAGACCACAAAAGATAGGCACCTGGCTGTTATCCCTGAGAATTCTGAGGAAGCAATATCTAACATTATATCCCCAGCTGATTGCCAAAGCGATGCCTGTGGTGCCTTTGATGCTCAAAATCAAACTATAGAACCAGTTGCCGAGGTTAGATAGGCTAATCTATTACTTTTTTCCTTTCCCTTTTTTCTTTCTGAAAATTGTAGGCTAACTGTTACTGATGACTTGAATTTGTTGATTAAGTAACTATACTTCATGTTTGCTTCTTCAGGAGGAGCAACCATTGGACTTGGACACATACTACAACCCACAATTTGAGCAATTGGACGACAGATTATTCTCCCCAGTCCATGCCCATTTGCTGCCTTTGCTGCCACAGCAGTATAGTTAATTCTTTTCTGGGTGGACTTAAAAGCCAAACTGGTCTGTGGTATTGCTGTTTCACCTAATTGATCTTTGGTATCCAGTGACCAAACTGAGAATTTTTTACTAATCAAGCAATCATAAATGATTGGATTCACTGCCATGATGCAATATGTTGAATGTCTTTGCTTATCATTTCATCCTGCTGTCCTTTGTTTGTAGATTTGTTGAAACATTGAAGGATTCATCAAAGCTTGTTGATTGGTTGAAACATTAAAGGATTATGCGAAGTAAATGTGATGAGGCAAGTGAATCTTGATCTAATAACCAACTGAACAATTGTTCTGTTTATGAGGAAAAGCATCTTCCCATTGTGCCTTTTGAGTTGAGGTTGTGACAAAACACAAATATTGGAAGTTCTTCACGACACAAAACATGAAGAATCTGCAAGAGGATCATCTAGTGCTAGCCAAATTTGATATTTTTTTTAGGATCTTTTAGCATAAGATTTTTTTAAGCTATTTGTATGACATTAGATATTTGGGCTACAAATGTTTATTTTTATTATGATTTTTAGAAATTTGACATTACATGTATGTTATCACAGTTATATTCTTAATGAAATCTTTGGTCTTTTTGCTGGTAATAAAAATGTGGTAATGAGATAAGAAAAAAAATATCAATTTGCAAGAAAAAAACTCTTGTAAAATCACTCAAGATCTCGGGAGGTTTATAACCTCCTCAAAAAAACCTCCACTAATCGTGGGGGTTAAAAACCCCCGCAGTAAAACCCCCACTAAAAGATATGATACCAACGTTTTCTAAAAACCCCCGCAAAACGATTGCGGCATTTGAAACTCCGGCGTTTTTTAAAACTCCCGCAGATTACATTGCGGGGGTTTAAAACCCCCCTCTAAGTGACTTAAAAACCCCCACAATCTGTTCCGTTTTTTTGTAGTGAAACTTGCTGAGAAATGGGGTATCTTACATTCAACCTTGTTGTGATTATCCTCATTACTTATACTTAAAAACCAGCTCAATCTGTTACTATACCAAGTAGTTTTCATTTCTTCATTTTTTTAAAAGAAGACTTGCTGCACATTTTTGCTCACTAGCTTTACAGGAGTTTGCTAAGAGGAAAGACAATGGGAAGGTGGTTGAAAGATTAGAAGGAGAGGAAAAAGCAGGAAATTAGGACCCATAATGCTCAGTTGCATACTGCAGTATCTATGGTTGGCGTTGCTGCAGCTGTTGCAGCTTCAATAGCATTATCTGAAAAGCCTAATCACAAACACAAGAACCCTACTATGACTTCTGCTGCAATTGCATCTGCAGCAGCTTTAGTAGCTTGCATTGAGATTGCAAAAGATATGGGAGTTGAACAGGATCAAATCATAACAGCAGTCAACTCTGCCATTAATGCAAAAACCAATGGAGATATTATGACTCTAACAGCCGGAACAGCCACTGGTATCGGAATGTAAAGTGATAGTCATTATTGAGTTGTAATTTGATTGACTGGCCTAATCAAAAATTGATTGACTGGCCTAATCGAAAATTAATCTATACTTCAAGTGATAGTCATTATTGAGGGAATATGTTCTGGTTTGCTGCTACTTGGTAGTTTTTCCTTCGGCAGTTTTGCTTTACTATGGCATGGATTACACCACCAGCACATTTCCAATAAACTGAATTGTTTGCTGTATATTTTCTCAGTTCAATTGAGGAAGGCAAGCCGCTTAAAGTTGTTGTTCTCTTCATGCTCTTTAGATTTTTGTTCATTCATGTGTGTGGTTTAGTTACAATTTATTCTTGAAATTTTCTGATTACATGGATAACTAGACTTTGTTTCCGTTTCCTTTAAGCTTATTTTGTTTTAGTTGTCTAATATATTATAAGATGCATTCTGACATTTGATGGGGCAGATTTGGTTTAAGTATGATCTGTGATAACTTTTAATATTTTGGTTACTGTGTTCCAGATTTCTCCTTACATGTTATCTCTCAAATTACTGTGTGCAAAGCTATATGAAATGGAAAGGATCAGGCTTCATAGTAGTCGAGCAAAGCTTCGATCAGAGCAGGTAGAAGAAAACTCTTAGTAAACTGTTTTTAGTTGCTACACCCCTTTTGCTTTCTGGATTGACTTTAGAGTTTCAAACTGTACAGATTGGTAGTGGCTTTATATTTACCATTTAAACCTCTTCACTGTCTTTTTCCAAGCCATGGGTGGTAAGTGAAAAAGTAGTGGACCTCAAAAAAAATCAAAGCATCAATAGGAGCATTGGATTTTGTGGCTGTATCTAAGGTAGCATCGGATTTTGTGGCTGTATCTAAGGAGACTTGTGGCTGAATTTTCATAAAGCTTTCAACTTTCCCCAAAGATACATATCGTTATCCTTTATTTTTCCATTTTTTAATTAAATAGTTAGCTATAGAAAATTAGATACTGCTAGAGTAATAGCATATGAAAGTTGTACAAGTGTTTTGATCAAACTTTTGTTGATTATATTTGGAGGTAAGTGCATAATTTTTTGCTCAGGTTGATAAAAGTCAGTATATTTAGATTCAGATTTGTTAGAGTATAATACTTTTGTATTGTTGTATAAGCTATTAAGCCTGAGTTAGTTCAATTAGCTTTAGTAAAACTGTAAGTGCTCACTCTGTTACCACAACCCTTCAGAAGATTTAATTTTTTTTAATTATTTTTTAAAAATTTCCGACGGATTTCCGACGGAAATTTTCGTCGGAAATGGTTTTTTGCGACGAATTTGCGACGTACATTTGTGACGGATTTGCGACGAATTTGCGACAAAACTTTGCGACGGATTTCCGACGATTTTGCGACGGAGTCATTTGCGACGAAAAAATCCGTCGGAAACGATTTGCGACGAGCGATTTTGCGACGGCTTTGTGTCAGTCGGAAAGTTCGTCGGAAACGTCAATTTGCGACGAAAATCGCTGCATTTGCGACGAAAAACGCCGTCGGAAATCGTCGATTTTTTTGTAGTGTCTGGGTGAAATTAGGTTTTTTTTTTTGCTTATAAATGAATTCGGAATAATATCAACTCTCTATACGGTATAATGGCAGCAGGCCATATGCTCACGATTCGGAGAATCATACCAATTATGTCATGTGTGATTTTTTTTGTTATGCATTATTGGTGCGTTCTATCCACCAATTTTGTCGGTAACTAATTTACATGAAGAACTTGGTTAGCCACGTGTATATACGGCTTTATCGGTCCGTGTGATTCTCTCCTCTCAACAGAGTTTTTGACACATCAAAAATTCGAACCGAGTCCTTAGAGTTGGATACGAGTTTAGTTACCGCTCGGACCAACTCCGGTTGGTATATATGTCATGTGTGATTTTTTTTTCGGTAAGGTTTGTGTGATTTTAAAAAGATGTATTTTTTTGGTATAATTTAAAATGATGTATTATAGCAAACGAGGCTACTTTTTTTGGTTACGATGTCATTGGTGCGTAGTTTCCACCGACTTTGTTGGTGACTAATCTACGTCGGGGAACCTGACTGGCCACGAGTTTCCGGCTTTGCCAGTCTGTGTGGTTCTCCTCTCCCAACAGAGCTTTGCCACACCAAAGATTCGAACCCGAGACCTTGGAGTGGGATCCAAGTCCAGTTACCACATGGACGAATCCTGGTTGGTAAACCAGGCCACCTTGGTGGAACATATGTGACAAATAATTATATTTTTTTAATCTTTTGCTATATTTATATTTCTTAATATTTTACAATATTTATCTAATTAATTACATACGTGACTATATTTTTTAATTATCTATGTCATCATTTTATTTAATCCTTTATTATATTTAATCTTTGCCGCCTATTTTGATCCTACACGAGGGATTAGAGGATGTACCCGATTTTAAAAAAATATTTTATTTAAATTCTTATTTTTATTTAAGGGTGAATCAAATATGGACCCTTAAAAAATGGTCCACCAGTGAACCATTACCATTTTTGGTAATTTTTAATAAAATATTTTTTATTTTTCATTTTTTATTATTATAAAATTCATTTTTTACTAAAAATAGTAAAGGTCCACCGGTGGACCTTTTTTGAGTACAGATCTTCTTCACGCTTTCAATTTCCCTCTTCAAATTCTCACTCATCTAAATAGTTCTTTTTGTTACCGTGTCATTGATGTGCAATATTCACCGGCTTTACTGATGACGAATATACACCAGAGAATCTGTCTGGCCATGAGAATCCAGCTTTGTCGGCCCGTTGGTTCTCTCCAAAAAGAGTTTTTGCCACATCCAAAATTTGAATTTGAGACTTTGATGAGGATCTGAACCTAGTTACAGTTCGGACCAACTCTTGTTCGTCATCTCAATAGTCTAATATTTAACTCGATTAGGTGTTAATAGCATAAATACTACCACATACTCTCTTCGTCTGTCTCATTTTAAGTTTCTCTTCAGTAATATTTATGTTTCAAAATATATGCGACTTTAGAGCACAAATGCAACATTAATTTATTAACTTGTTCCACTAATATACGCTTATTTATTGTATCTCAAGTAACTAACTAATTCAATTAATTACTATTAACTCCCCTAAAAAACTAATTACTATGAATAAGAGGATTTTAGTAAATGAAACTCGTTTTAGCATTGAAATCAACAGAATTGTTCATTTTTCTAAGAATTATACAAAACTCAAAAGGAGGCTTAAAATGAGATGGAGGGAGTTATACTCTGGTCTCTATTATGAGTAAAGGTGAGTCATTGAAAGTTGATGTCTTTGGTCTAAATTTGGACCAAATACATCAAATTTCATTGACTCACTTCTGCTTATAAAAGATACAGGGGAATAAGTGTTTATGTACGTGTTCCCTATTGGGGTTTGTACTACAAAAACCCTAAATACCTAAATAGAGCCGTTGGACTCCCTAACTAACAAACAATCAAACAGTTAAAAAATCAAAAGTTTGTTAGTGTGTGAGCCTAAGTGGTTTATTTAGTTAGAGGTTGTTAGGCTTCTAACTAACTCTCTAACTAACATGTCCACATTGAGTCTATGTGGTGTATATAAGTGTAAATAAGCAATACAATAGTTACATACTAAAACAATTCAATAAAGAGATATACGTTTACAGTCGTAAGCCAGCGCTATTCTATTGTTTTTATGTTCTGCATCTCATAACCGTTAGCTCCTGCATTTCATCTCTGTGTTCCTGAAGGGTGCAATTGTATGATCAGGCAGAATTATACCTTGCAAGAAAGAAACAAGGGTTAGTACTTTACTTTTGTGACTGAAGTAAAGTCAAGGAAGAAGGAGAGGAACAAATTGAGTTCAGAGTATTACCTTGTATGTGACATTGTGATTCTGAGAAGGTTAGTCTCAAGAATTGCAGCAGTATCACGTTGGGTTTGCAAACAAGTAAATCACAGATTAGGGTTTGCATTCAGAACAGTGAACAAAGTGAAATACCATAAGAAAATTAAGAGGAAGTGATTACCTCTTATTGTTTCGTTGAAGGTTGATTTCAAAGGGTTGAAATCAGAAGTTCAGTTGTTCAGATCACAGCCAGTGGTTCATACAACAGAAAGAACATAAACACAGATTAGGGTTTGTAAAATACCGAGAGATCTAAAGGGGAAATCACATAAGGTGTTGTGGTTTACCTTTGATTGAGGTATTTGAACCATAATCAGTGAAGATCTTACCTGAAAATCAGAAAAGTAAAGTTAGGTCAAAACCCTAATTTTATCAATTTGAAATTTCAGACAAAGATAAAGGAAGAAAGTTACATCGCGTTAAGATTTACCTTATTTGAGCTTTGATTGTGAAGAATCAGAGCAAGAAGTGAAAGTTCTCACTGAGCGAAGAATCGCGAAGTGAGAAGTTGAGATCGTAGTCTCAGAGAGCTACGGTTCAGTTCAAATCAAGAAGATCTTGAATCATCACTACCAGTTCTCATCATTGACGGTGAAACAATAGCCATCGAAGCTACAATCACCAGTGATCGGTGAGAGCACGGTGGTTAGTGTTTCAGAGATTAGAAAGAGAGAAGAGAGAAGGAAGAACAGCACGGTTTCAAGAACGAGAGAGAGAGTTCTTGAAATTCTGAGGAAAAGAGTAGAAGTGAAACATATATACTTCGGGTCACTACAACCCGCGAAATATCCAGTAGATCCGGGTTTGGGTTCCGCACGAACCCGGAAGCAGAGTTATTTGTTTGGCATTGGTTCACATCATTGGACTGGGCTAGATAAGCTGGGCTTAGCTAGCTGCACCCCTCAGTTGTTGAAGTATATCCTGCAAACATATAACATAGAGTGAATTTTTTGAAAAAATACAATATGGTATCAAAGCTTTGTATAAAGATCCTGGGCAACTTTCTAACTCTACTGTGTGTTTCTTTCTAAGTTCTTTAACCTTTCTTTAAGGTTCTTTAACACCTGCACAGTGTAAAATTGTGCAGGTTACTGTTTTTCTGATTTGTGTGTATAAGTAAGATTGCAGGTATGGCAAATTCAGGTCATGACAGTTATGTTCCAAAGTTAAATGGCAAAGACTATGAAACCTGGGCAATTCAAATGAGACCAGTACTTGGGGCACATAGCTGTCTATATGTTGTAAGGGATGGCCTTACACCCCTAGAAGAAAATGCTACACCTGCTCAGAGGAAAGAGTTCACTGAAAATGAGCAGAAAGACTTCAAGGGACTGTCTCTAATCCACAAAGCGTGTGGAGAGGCAGATTTTGAAAGGATAAGAGAATGTGAGACAGCTAAGGCAGCATGGGATGCCCTAAATCACTATTACTGTGGTGCAGCACCTATAAAGGAAGAAAAGCTGCAAGCCTTGAGGGCTCAGTATGAGAGCCTCAAGATGAAAAAAGATGAGAAAGTTACTGACTTCTTCAACAGAGTGAAGAGAATCAAAAATGATATGGCCCTTCAAGGGGAAAAGCTTGAAGAGAACAGTATCTGCAGGAAGATCTTGAGGTCACTGCCTAAAAAATGGTATGTTGTTACAAATACCATAGAGGAAACCACTAAGAATGTTGGCCTGAAGCTAGAAGAGCTTCAAGGCAAGCTAGAGGCCAAGGAAATCCGTATGGAAATCCTGGAAGAAGAATCAGATGATGAAGACACTGCTATGCTGGCTAAGGGTAAGTCAAAAAAGGGCAACAAAGGTAGCAACAGTAAGAAAGCTACAGGTTCTAAGGGTAAGGCAGGTAACTCTAAACCTAAGTCTAATTCATCTAATTCTTCTAAGAGTAATAACAACACTAAGAAAAAGGACAAATCAAAAGTCCAGTGCTATAGGTGTGATAAGTTAGGACACTATGCCACTGAGTGTCCTACAAGAAACACTAATAAGCCTAAGGAGTCAAGTACTGAAGCCAATGTGGCTGAGGAAGATACTGACTCTGAAGGTGCAGTAGCCTTTAGTACTATCAGTGTTGATACTACTAAAACAGAATCTAGACCTAATGTGCATGTAACTGCTATAGATATAAAACAAGAAAAGAATTTTATTGCTTTAGTGGTAACAAACAGTGATGGCAGCACCATCACTGAGATATGGTATCTAGACTCTGCGTGTTCAAATCACCTTACAGGTAACAAAGGTTGGCTAGTTGATTTTGATCCTAAGAGAAGGACAACTATCAAGTGTGCTAACAACCTAACTCTTGAAGCTGAAGGTATGGGTAATGTGATGTTTACTAAAGATGATGGGCAGGTAATATTGATCCATGATGTCTACTATGTTCCTGGTATTAGTCATAACCTGATTAGTCTAGGACAACTGGTTGAGAGAGGATTCTCAATCATTATGAAAGATCTAAAACTGAAAATTTTTGATACTAAGGATAAACTGGTTCTTACAAGTTCCTTAGCCAAAAACAGAACTTTTAAGACTAGTATAAGCACTGTAAAAGCAGAATGTTTTAGTGCTACTACTAGTATTGAAAGTGAGCTTTGGCATAGGAGACTTGGCCACTTAAACTTTGGCAGCCTAACTAAACTAAGTTCCAAAGGTTTAGTTAGGGGACTACCAAAGATTGAGTCCCCTGATGGGGTATGTACCACTTGTATTTTGGGAAAACAACCTAGAAAGAAGTTTAGGGCAGAAATTGTTAGTAGGGCTAAGGATTTACTGCATGTTGTTTACTCAGATATATGTGGTCCATTTGATGTTTTATCATTTAGTAACAAAAGGTACTTTCTGTCCTTTGTAGATGAGTTCTCTAGGAGGCTATGGGTGTACTTGATCAAGACCAAAGGAGAAGCCTTGGAAGTGTTCAAGAAGTTCCTAAAGCAGGCAGAGAGGCAAAGTGACAGAAAGCTAAAAATCCTAAGGACAGATGGTGGTGGTGAGTATACCTCACATGAGTTCAAGGATTACTGCACTACAAGAGGCATCATTCATGAGATTACCTCACCCTACACTCCTCAACACAATGGAGTTGTGGAAAGGAGGAACAGAACACTGCTTGACATGTCCAGATCCATGATCAAGCATAAAAGACTTCCTAACACCTTTTGGGGTGAAGCTGTCTCAACTGCAGCTTACATTCTAAATAGGTGTCCCACCAAGAGACTAGAAGGAAAGGTTCCAGAAGAAGTCTGGTGTGGAGACAAGCCAAGTGTGGCTCATCTGAGGATTTTTGGTTCTCTATGCTACTCACATATCCCAGACCAAAAGAGAAAGAAACTAGAAGACAAGAGTAAGCCCCTTATACTGATTGGCTATCATCCTACAGGAGCCTACAGGTTGTTTAATCCTAAAAACAACAAGGTAGAGATCTCTAGAGATGTGACTGTTCTAGAGAATGAGGAATGGAATTGGAATGATTCTGAGCAACAAAACTCAGAACATCCCAATGATCCTGAAGAAGCTACTACTACACCAGAAATACTTCATCAAGATGATGAAGATACCTCTGACAGTGACCAAGACAATATGCAACAGCAAGCAGATCAACCTCCTCAAGATGAGGAGCCTGAAACACCTAATCCTACTCCTATTCAACAAGTTGCTAGGGGTCAAAGGGTTAGAAATCCACCTAGAAGGTTGGCTGATTATGAATTAATTACTGACCTAGATGTGAATGCAGAGGGTGATCTTCTACACTATGCAATGCTAGCTGATGCTGAACCTGTGAACTACCTAGAGGCACTTAAAGATGTGAAGTGGAAGAAAGCTATGCAGGAAGAGCTAAATTCCATTGAGAAGAATGGTACCTGGACTCTTACTCATCTACCTAAAGGTAAAAGGGCCATCAGTGTTAAGTGGGTTTACAAACTTAAGCTAGATCCTAAAGGAACTATTGTTAAACATAAGGCCAGATTAGTGGCTCGTGGTTTTCAACAGAAAGAAGGGATAGACTTTACTGAAGTCTTTTCTCCAGTGGCAAGGCATGAGACAATTAGACTAGTTACAGCCCTAGCTTGCAACAAGGGTTGGGAACTATATCATATGGATGTAAAATCTGCATTTTTAAATGGGCCACTTGAAGAAACAGTGTTCATCAAGCAGCCACCAGGTTTTGAAGTTAAAGGCAAAGAGGAAATGGTGTTCCTACTGCACAAGGCTCTATATGGGTTGAAACAAGCTCCTAGAGCTTGGAACAAACGTATAGACACTTTCTTCACTACTAATGGGTTTACTAAGTGCTCTAATGAATATGGCATGTATGTCAAAGGCAGTCTACATACCTATCTTCTCTTAGTATGCCTATATGTAGATGATCTATTAGTAACAGGAAACTGTGCTAAGGAGATTGATATGTTTAAAAACTCCATGAGAAAGGAGTTTGAAATGACTGACCTAGGCAAGTTATCCTACTTCCTAGGGTTAGAGTTTCTGAGACTACCTGAGGGTATCATTCTTCATCAACTCAAATATGCTAAAGAGGTCCTAACCAGATTTGAATTAGCAGAGTGTAATTCTGCAGTGAATCCAGCAGAAGGAATTTTGGGTAAGGAAGATGATGTTGGTGCTAAGGTAGATGCAACACTATACAGACAAATGATTGGCTCCTTAAGGTATCTGTGTCACAGCAGACCAGATATCTTATTTGCCACAGGTATGGTGTCTAGGTTTATGAATGAACCTAGGCAGATTCACTTAAATGCAACCAAAAGGATACTAAGGTATATCAAAGGTACTCTAAACTATGGCATCTTCTTTCCTACTAAGTTTGAAGCTAACAAAGTTATCTTAGAAGGTTACACTGATTCAGATTGGTGTGGTGATCATGTGGATAGAAGAAGTACCTCTGGGTATCTCTTTAGGTTCCAAGGAGCACCAATCTCTTGGAGCTCAAAGAAACAAAGTGTTGTAGCTCTGTCCTCATGTGAGGCAGAGTACATTGCTGGATGTGCAGCTGCTACCCAAGCAACTTGGCTGGACTCTCTAATTTCTGAATTGCAGGTCAAACTGAGTCAACCTCCTGTACTAAAGATAGATAACAAATCTGCTCTAAGCCTAGCAAAGAATCCTAGCTCACATGGAAGGACAAAGCACATTCAAGCAAAGTTTCACTACATACGGGAGCAAGTTACAAATGGCAAGCTAAGTGTGGAATATTGTTCTACCAAAGAACAATTAGCTGATTTGTTCACTAAGGCTCTCAAAGGAGAAGCCTTTGTGAAACTAAGAAGAGAAATAGGCTTGGTTGCCTTCTAAACTAGTAAGGCAATCACTAAAAGCTATTGCTTGGGGGCTTGTCTCAAGCTGATTTTTTACTCTAAGACTAGTACCAGGGGTCTGTCCTGAGGATCTAAGTCCTATTTCTCTAGCTTAGTAGATTAGGTTAAGGTTTTTCTACTTGTAATTCCTAGCCTAAGTGTTTTGGTTTGTAATCCTGTATGTTAGGGTTTCTATATTATGGGGGGGTATTGGGGTTTGTACTATAAAAACCCTAAATACCTAAATAGAGCCGTTGGACTCCCTAACTAACAAACAATCAAACAGTTAAAAAATCAAAAGTTTGTTAGTGTGTGAGCCTAAGTGGTTTATTTAGTTAGAGGTTGTTAGGCTTCTAACTAACTCTCTAACTAACATGTCCACATTGAGTCTATGTGGTGTATATAAGTGTAAATAAGCAATACAATAGTTACATACTAAAACAATTCAATAAAGAGATATACGTTTACAGTCGTAAGCCAGCGCTATTCTATTGTTTTTATATTCTGCATCTCATAACCGTTAGCTCCTGCATTTCATCTCTGTGTTCCTGAAGGGTGCAATTGTATGATCAGGCAGAATTATACCTTGCAAGAAAGAAACAAGGGTTAGTACTTTACTTTTGTGACTGAAGTAAAGTCAAGGAAGAAGGAGAGGAACAAATTGAGTTCAGAGTATTACCTTGTATGTGACATTGTGATTCTGAGAAGGTTAGTCTCAAGAATTGCAGCAGTATCACGTTGGGTTTGCAAACAAGTAAATCACAGATTAGGGTTTGCATTCAGAACAGTGAACAAAGTGAAATACCATAAGAAAATTAAGAGGAAGTGATTACCTCTTATTGTTTCGTTGAAGGTTGATTTCAAAGGGTTGAAATCAGAAGTTCAGTTGTTCAGATCACAGCCAGTGGTTCATACAACAGAAAGAACATAAACACAGATTAGGGTTTGTAAAATACCGAGAGATCTAAAGGGGAAATCACATAAGGTGTTGTGGTTTACCTTTGATTGAGGTATTTGAACCATAATCAGTGAAGATCTTACCTGAAAATCAGAAAAGTAAAGTTAGGTCAAAACCCTAATTTTATCAATTTGAAATTTCAGACAAAGATAAAGGAAGAAAGTTACATCGCGTTAAGATTTACCTTATTTGAGCTTTGATTGTGAAGAATCAGAGCAAGAAGTGAAAGTTCTCACTGAGCGAAGAATCGCGAAGTGAGAAGTTGAGATCGTAGTCTCAGAGAGCTACGGTTCAGTTCAAATCAAGAAGATCTTGAATCATCACTACCAGTTCTCATCATTGACGGTGAAACAATAGCCATCGAAGCTACAATCACCAGTGATCGGTGAGAGCACAGTGGTTAGTGTTTCAGAGATTAGAAAGAGAGAAGAGAGAAGGAAGAACAGCACGGTTTCAAGAACGAGAGAGAGAGTTCTTGAAATTCTGAGGAAAAGAGTAGAAGTGAAACATATATACTTCGGGTCACTACAACCCGCGAAATATCCAGTAGATCCGGGTTTGGGTTCCGCACGAACCCGGAAGCAGAGTTATTTGTTTGGCATTGGTTCACATCATTGGACTGGGCTAGATAAGCTGGGCTTAGCTAGCTGCACCCCTCAGTTGTTGAAGTATATCCTGCAAACATATAACATAGAGTGAATTTTTTGAAAAAATACAATACAACCAGACCGGTCGCTATACACATACGCTTGGCTACAGGAGGCCCCCCAGCATGACAGACCGATCGCCTACAAAATATCTCGCCTCTAGCTCTCCCAGAAACAGAGGGAAATATCCATAATTTCCCTCCTCTCAGTCTGTAACGGTCAACTCGACCATTGATTGTATTTACTGCCATTAATTGTCCTTTGTAATATAAATACAGCCCTTTGAGGCCAATAAACGGATCTCATTCCATTTTGCTCATACTCTAGTGTGATTTCCAGTAATCTGGTGTTCGGTCATTTTCCTTCTCGGGGAAACCGATTGTAACAATATGCAATTTTTATACTAGTAAAGATAGAATAAAGTAAAAATCTTTTTATTTAAACTACAAGATGTTTTCATAAGCTTTCTACGAGAGCTTAGCTTATGGAAATAAGCTTATAAAAAAGGCTTATGACATATCTTAAGTTCTTTTTATAAGCTTTTCTAAACAGTATCATAAATGCTTATACCAATAAATAATATTTTAAGATTACAATATACAATGCATGAGAGATATTCTTTTAAAAAAAAATCTAGTGTCACACTTCTATTATACTCTTTTGAACACACTCCTTATATAGTTGAACTTAAAATAGAATCCACCAAATTTACAGGGGCGAGACAAAAATGAGTAAGAGAAGAAATCATCTTGAATTTAACTAATAGAGAATGTATGTTCAGAAATGTGAGTGTGTGGCTATCACTCTCTAACACTCATCTTCTAACACACATTCTTATTAGTTGAAATTTGATGAAATTCAAACAAGCTCTACTTATGACCAAAAAAAAAAAAACAAGCTCTACTAAGTTTTTTCTATTATTGGGCTTTTTGTTATAGTGCATGTAACGTATATATGATAAAGAGGATTTCCTAGAAAACCTCGTCTGGTCTATTGGAAGCCCCCTCCGGAGTCGGATGTAAAACTCAATGTAGATGGCAGTTCTTTTGGGAATCCTGGCGGGTCAGGATTCGGAAGCATTATTAATTTGGAACCATTTTGGTCACTGGCTTCATGGTTTCTTAGGCAGCCGTAGCAACACTACTAATATTAAATGCTGAACTCCAAGCAGTGGCAGACCCAGGACCCCGAGGTCAGGGGTGTCAAATTTTTTAAGGTCAGGGTCAAATGGGTGCAAAACTTGGTCTACTAGTGCAATTTAAAATTCTCAGGAGTTCAAAAACAAAATTTCAGGAGTTTTGGGTTATTTATATAGGGTGATAAGTGCAATTTTTTTTCAGGGGGTCAACCTCACCTCAACGTGTGTCCGCTACTGACTCCAAGCAATCGCACATGGATTACTCTAAGCTAGGCAGAAATGATACAAAGAGATCATCTGCGAATCTAACTCAATTACTGCTCTCTCTTTCATCGTCATGGAGTACTTCACACTCACCCTCATGCCCCCTTGGTGGATTTCTTTCGATCCCTCAAGAATTTCGATTGGCAACTTTCCTTCACTCATTCCTTGCATGAAGGCATCAACTGCGCTGATTGGCTTGCTAAGCATAGTTCAAATATGGAGCATGGCATCTTTCATTGGCCGCATTGTCTTAGTGATATTTCTTCAATTCTCTTTGCTGATGCAATGAGAATAACTTTGTATTAGGGAATACGTTCCTTTCTGCTTGTTGCTCTATTTCATCTGTATCAAAAATAAATATGTATATGAACCATTTTGTATCCTTTGATTGTGCGCCTAGTACATCTTGTACTAGTTGCACCCATTTATAATGTCTTTTTTGTTTATAAAAAAAGAGAAATATTAGATAGTGAAAAAAGAAAAGTAAGAAAAGTAAAAATAGCAAAATAAAACACTTGTAGTGTAGTATTAGTTGGTGCCTACAATTTAGTTACTGCTGTATTTCTTATATTTTTTACAAATATTATTTACTAAATTTTATGAGATTCATATAAAATTCAATCAATACAAGCGAGTCGGTTAAAATTTAAAAGAGTTGTGTTAGAATATTTTTCTTTTCTTTATTCTTTATAATATAAGAAATAAGAAATATAATAACAACTCATGTACACCATAGAAGGGAAGCACATTAACATTTCTCTTCAAAGTAGGTAACTCAGTTGGCGAGCTAAGGATATGGAAAGAGTGCACCAAAAAAGTGAAAGAAAGAGGTTCTGGGTTCAAACCCCAAAAACTAACATTCTCCCGCCCCAACTAATTTTGTTTATAAAAAAAAACATTTCTCTTCAAAAATTTGAGTAATGGAATTATTGTTATGGGCAAATAAAAGGAATCCACGTACACAACTTCTCGAAATTGTAGCGAGACAAAAGTGATTTCCCCATCGAGTGTGAGAATATTGTGCAGTGCTGTTCCCTGGAAAGAGGCCACGTACCCCCCTTCTTTCCAGCAAGTGCAGGACACTATCTTCAATTTCATTGGTTATTCCCTTCTTTCGTGGGACCAATCACAACTCTTTCATCTACACCTCCCAGATACGCCACTTTACTCAACGGACCCACAACAACTGAATCGAAGAAAACTCACCAATCATCTTTCAAATCGTACTTTTCAGGATGCCACTCTCCCACTAAATCTAACACGTGTCCTTAATTGATTATTGCTCTTATTTTCAAATTTTTTTGTAAACAACAAAAGTAACTTTGTCACTAACCTATCATGCAGTCTCTTTAAAAAATCCCTTTCATGGAGTATTATTTATTGGGGACTAATATGGTGAAAAGCAAATTATGATAGTGTAAATATATTTATTTTTTGATATAAAATAATTTTATTTTACTTCGCTAAATAATTCTTTATACATTCAACTATTATGTCAATAGTTTTAACATGATAATTTGGTAAAAAAAAACATGATGATAATAATTATGTTTTTAATATCGAATAACTTTTAATATGAAAGGATGACACTCTAGTTTAATGTAGTAAAAAAATTTTGACTAGTGAAAATTTGAGATCCCTTTAAATATGAGTCTATAAATTGACTGGATCAACATGATGAGGTACAAGTGGTAGATGGGAAAGGATCCTCTGACTTTTTGGCGGGAACTTCCCCCTAACACTCGGGTTAATTAAATCAATTGGTCCTGAGTTCGATCACATACCAATGCAAATAAAAAATATTTGTTGGGAGAGGTCTTCTCGTAACTTTAATAACTTTTTTATTGATGAAAATATACATCCTAAAAATTGACAAGAATATTTTTTTTTGACAAATACTTGACAAGAATATTAAATAATAAATCCCACTTATGCATCGCAATCGATCATAACTATTTATATATTTATGGAAAGTTTCTTTTCATATAAATAAGGGATTTATGGAAAAAAAAAGTTATTTCAGAAACATAAATTTTCTCGATCACATATTATTTTTCATTATTCTTTATTTATATATTTTTCAAATACAATGGAGTATTACATTAAAACAATTATTTTTAGTTTTAGATTTCGGTAAATCTTGAGTAATTTAGAGAGACTCATACAAACGAAACAAATATCTCTCATATTTTTTTTTCAACTAAGAGACTGCATCTTATTTGAAGAGATCGAAAATCTTTCATCATACAGAGGAACAAGGTATTCTTTTTCACAGAGAAAGGAATAAGGTATTATTAAATTTAAATTTAAATTCAATATCTAAAGTAAGTACCAATAGTATCCCGGGAATAAGGTATTCTTTTCCCGGATTTGTCAGCGAAATTAAGTACACCACCTGGTTTTCCAACGTAGTCTTGGTCAAAAAAGCAAATGGCAAATGGCGCATGTGCGTCAATTACACCGATCTCAATCGAGCATGCCCCAAATATGTCTTCCCAGTCCCAAGTGTTGATCAACTTGTAGACAGCGCTTCGGGTTTCCGCTTACTGTCGTTCTTGGATGCATACTCGGGGTTACAATCAAATAGCTATGTATCCCCCCGATCAGGAAAAGACGGCTTTCATGACTGAAAAGGGAAATTATTGCTATCATGTGATGCTTTTTGGGCTAAAAAACGCTGGAGCGACCTATCAAACAATGATGAATAAGGTATTTCATGCCCAGATAGGGTGGGTTGTTGAAAGCTAGGCCGACCTTGACGACATGATTGTGAAAAGCAAGGCCGACACCAATCACCTGGCCGACCTCCAAGAAGTGTTCGCCAAAGCTTAAAGAAACTCGCTCAAGCTAAACCCAGAAAAATGCACGTTTGGAGTAAGGGCGGGAAAATTCCTCGGCTTTTATCTGACAGAAAAAGGGATCAAAGCCAACCCTGACAAGTGCAAAGCAGTCATCGATATGAGACCGCCCTCCTCCAAGAAAGACATTCAGAAGCTAACTGGAATGGTCCCAGCCCTATCCCGATTAATTGCCAGAGCAGCAAACAAGTCACCCCCGCTCCTCAAGTTACTCAAGAAATAAGTTGAATTTAAGTGGACACCAGAATGCGAGCAAGCACTGGACCAGCTCAAAACCGCACTACTGCAACTGCCCATCTTAACCAGGCCCGAGCCTGGGGAAACACTATCTTTACTTGGCGATCACCGAGGAAGCCCTGAGCGCTGTACTCGTTCGGGAGAGCGACTCCAAGCAGAATCCTATCTACTTTGTCAGCAAAGCACTGCAAAGACCAGAACTCAGGTATCAGAAGGTAGAAAAGTTAGCTCTTGCACTAGTGGTAGCGGCTCGAAGTAGGCATGACAACATAACCCGAACCTGCGGGTACCCACCCAACCCCTCCCCGAGTTTGACGGGGAAAACCCGCTTTGACCGGGGACGTGTTTGTGTTCGGGGATGTCGATACCCACCCCGTCCCCGCCCCGAACCCGCTCGACGAAACATAAATTAATTATTTTATTTTATTTCATGCATATTTACTCATTCATTTTGTTTCATAAATTTGGTTTATTTTTAATTTTGATCTATTTCCTATAGAAAAATCTATTTTAATACTTTTAACTTTATTTTATCATTGTATAATTATTATTATTTTATTTTATTAATTATTATAAATATATATTTTTTTATTTTTCTTATAAATTTGTGGCGGAAACGGGTACCCGCGGGGAACCCGTCGCCGTTTGGGACGGGGTTGGGGGATGCAAAACCCGACCCCGATAGAGGTAGGGGCAGGGACGGGGAATGCCAAACTCGCCCCCGACCCGCCCCGTTGCCATGCCTAGCTCGAAGGTTGAGATCGTACTTTGTGGCTTATCAGATTGTTCTGCGGACCGACCAACCGATCAGGCAGATTCTACATAGACCCGACCTAGCAGGCCGGATGATCAAGTGGGCAATTGAACTTTCAGAATTTAGGATCAAGTATGAAGCCAGATTGACTGCGAAGGCTCAAGTCCTAGCCGACTTCATTGCTGAAATGACCCCGCCGGTACCAGAGGAGAAGGACCAACCAATCTGGACCTTGCACGTCGATGGATCCTCTAACAATAAAGGCAGTGGAGCAGATTTGATCCTTGAAAACTCCGAAGACATGACCATAGAAGTGTCGCTCACTTTCTCCTTCTCCACCTCGAACAATCAGGCCGATTATGAAGCGTGCATCGCTGGTTTGTTGCTCGCCCGAGAATACAACGTCACCAGAGTCGAGCTACACTCTGATTCCCTCTTGGTAGTTTCACAAATTAAATGGCTATTTGATGCCAAAGACGCGATCTTACAGAAATACCTGGCAAGGGTGAGAGAACTGTTGGAACTCTTCGAGTATGCAGAGGTGAAGCATGTGCCACAGGGTGAAAATACGAGGGCCGACATCCTCTCCAAACTAGCGAGTACAAAGAACCCGGGAAACCATAGAAGCGTAATTCAGGAGACCATACCCTGATCGAGCGTGCAGCTTGATGTTTTATCTGCCGTAGATGTTTGTGTGATCGACCCAGGAGAGTGCTGGATAGATCCAATCCTGAAGTATATCAAGGACGGTGAGGAATCAGAGGACCCCAAAGAGGCAGCGTTGACAAGAAGACGGGCATCGTCCTACTCTCTCATGGAGGGAAAAACTCTTCAGAAGAGAATTTTCCATGCCGCTCTTAAAGCGCTTGACACCAGAAGAAGCTAGTCAGAAAATGTGACAAGTGCCAGCGGCATGCCGACGTCCATGTCGCATCGCCGACTGAACTGAATAGTATGACCTCTTCTTGGTCGTTTGCTTGGTGGGGCATCGACCTCCTTGGACCGTTCCTAGTAGCCCCAGGCCAGCTGAAGTACTTGATAGTGGCGGTGGACTACTTTACCAAGTGGGTAGAGGCAGAACCCCTAGCGACCATCACGGCCAAAAACTGCATGAAATTCTTCAAGAAAAACATCCTGGTCCGATTTGGAATTCCAGAGGTCGTAGTGACAGACAATGGGACGCAGTTCACTGAAAAGGGATTCAAAAAGATGATGACCGATCTCGGCATCAAACACTATTTCACCTCAGTAGAACATCCCCAGACTAACGGTCAAGCCGAGGCCGCTAACAGAGTGGTCCTGCGCGGTCTCAGAAAATGACTAGACGAAGCAAAGGGTAAATGGGGGATGAAGAATTACCATACGTGTTGTGGGCATACCGTACGACCCCGCATTCCTCTACGGAGGAATCCCCGTTCAAAATGTTCTACGGCACTGAGGCAATCATACCTGCGGAAATTGGGGAATTAAGCTGGAGGACCGCAAATCCTAAAACGCCCCAAGAGAACAATCAAGCTATCCGGGAAGAACTCGATCTTGTAGAAGAACTTCAGGAAGCCCTGATTAAACAAAGAATGACGTCTCAATATAATGCCAAAGTCGTCCCAAGAGAGTTTGCAGTCGCGCAGCTCGTCCTCCGCAGAGCCGATGTCGGCCAGAAAAATGCAGCTCAGGGAAAGCTCGCCCCAAACTGGGAAGGCCCATATCGGGTCATCTCAAAGACAGGAAATGGTGCTTACCAACTCGAAACAGTGAATGGAGGAGCGATCCCTCGAACTTGGAACGCAACAAAGTTGAGAAGATATTTTACTTGAAATGTACTTAAGAATGTAATTGCCATATGTTTATCATGATATAAAGAAAATAACTGTAAAATGGGCGGGGCACTCTTTTTCCCACTGGGTTTTTTAATGAGCCCAGTCCGTCCGTCAGTAATAAAATGAGTCACTTTTTCGAACTTACTTTGGGAAATTTATTTTATCATGTCAAGTATATCTGTCTAAGTACTTGTAAATAGCGGGCTAAGAACTAGCCCCACACGAACTATAAACCTACTGGGCGAGTTAAACCGGAGCCCAGTCTCAGTAAACTGCCCTCTAGATCGTAGATGCTTGGTCAACCCAAGCAGCAACCGAAGCGACTGAAAAAGCTGATCGCACCCCCTCGAACGAGTTCAATTTGGACCGAGATCTGGCAAACTGTTTGCGGCGGATCTCACGCACTTAAACGAACAAATAAAGAGAAAGGAAAGAACCACCAAGCATCAATTAAACGAAATAGAAACGCCCAATCTATTAAAAAGAGTACCCGAAAAAGGCTGGTCTTCATTAAGTATGATTACAAAAAGACGACTTCGAGGCTGCTCAATACAATTAAAATTACAAAAAGAAATTACAAATAACACAAGTACTCAAGATCGACTGAAGATGACGGCCTCCGGCTCGGTGATCATCCTGTCTTCCTCCACATCGTCGGGCCTGATGATTTTATCATCCTTGACTACATGATCGTGGTGGACGACTTTGTAATCGATCTCGAGATCCGGGTGCACAATTTGAATCTGGTCGACAGCATTCTTGAATTGATTCTTAGCGATTGTCACCGCCTCCTCTACAACCTGGTCGAGACTCGCTTGGACCTTGTCCTTTTCCTTCCCAAGGGTCACAGCATCAGACTTCACGTCTTCGACCTCTTTTTGCAGTGTGGAGACCGTCATCTCGCGTTCCTCAATCTTGAGGACACCCGCCTGCACCTTTTGGTCCGCCTCCGCCTTGGCGGCCAGAGCATCATCCCGCTCCTTAGTGAGAACGGTCAGTGACTCTTTAGCTTCAACGGAAGACTTCTTTGCTTGCTCCAGCTTCATGTTTGCTTCGTCCCGCTCCTTCCGCAACGCTATAATATGGGCACAGCAGCTCTTTAGCTTATCAGACTTATCTAGTAAATCGCCTTCCAACCACAAGTTTCAGGCTTCGAGTTTATTACCTACAACTTGCTTGTCCTCCCGGCGCTTCCACTTCTTGAACAGATCAGAAGCGGCCTTAGAAACGTCAACCGCAGCTTCAAGAGGATCTTCAATGTAACGATCGTAGTCGACCGCCGTTAACTTCTCCAAGTTCAGTTTGGGGGAAGACCTTCTACGAACCTCCTTGACCGCCCTGGATTTCTTTGCAGGTTGGTCAGGATCTTCATCAGACAAATCAATAGCCCGATTCAGCGCATCATCGGCTATAGCACAGGGACGATCCCGCTTCTTTCCAGCAGTTCCACTCTGATCGCCGCCTTTACCAACTGGTGGGTTTGCGTTTCCACGTTAGGGTGAGGATCGACCACCAGGGAGCGATTCGACGAACCTTGGCCCTTCGATTTTCCTTTCTTTGACATCTTCATGATTCCTTGAAAACCAAGACATCCCGCCATTTGATCTGCAAAAAGAAAGAGGGAGCGATCAGAAACACTTAAAACATTTGGAAAGAAAAAGAGGTGAAAAACACAACAATTCGCTAAGATCCCAGCGCGACCTAAAATCTACTAAGAACAGAGCGAAGATCTTTTTCATTAGCAACCCTCGCTAATGGGTGAACCTTTATCAACTGAGGTTCCTCGGGAAGATGGGAGACCATGTTCGTCAGCAACCTGAGTGTCTCTTTGTCGACCTCATCAAGACGATTTTCCTTCACCTTGTAGGTTGCCGCCGACATGTTGTAATGAGCCTTAGACCACGCGACCGGGAATTTGATTGCCACCATCCAGATAACTTTGGGGCAAATTGGAATGACCCACTTAAACCAAGTTTCCAAGGCTTTAACGAGTCAGAGTACGGCTTGAAGGACTTATAAGAAGAGCGGCCCTTCAAACCGAGGTGTTCCCATCGACCCATTTTGGTGCCCTTCTCGCCATGGTGGCTCACTTTAAAAATGGTAGAAAAATAACTTCAAAGAACAGGGCCGATCCATAGCGCCCATCAGCAGCTCGAACACCCTCACAAACGCCCAACTGTTTGGGTGCAACTGAGAAGGGGCGACCGACAGATATCGTAAGACCTCTCGCTGGAAGGCTGTGAAGGGAGGACGAATCCTCAAATTTAGCATGACCATTGAATACATCATAAATTTAAGTGTTTCAGGGACGGTCGCGATGGACTCGTCCGCTGGAACTCCCTCAACTGTCCACTCTTGATCTCGGACCCCAACCATCTGTTTATACATCTTCACCAACTCGTTCCCTGGGTCTATCAACGAGGGTCGCATCCCACGGAGGGTCTTCGAAATCCAGGAAACATCTCTAGTCGGGAGGGCCGCCAACGCCGGTTCCTCGGGCTCGGGAACGATCTCGTCCATTGGAGGGTTTCCCTCAAGCTCTCCCTCTTCTGGCTGTTCAACTTTGTGGTCGCTCGGGGGAGCGGGCTGAGAGTCCACCGATTCGGGAGGAGTAAGTGTCCTAGAAGAAGAACTCTCTGAAGAAGAACTCGAAGTCCAGGTCGATGACAACCTGGACTCCACGCGGTTACCGGACATGGCCTGGGTCGCCTCTTTATGCGCGAAGGACTCGGCCAGATGAATTGGTCACTCGCTAGTCACACACGCGGTTTGCTTTGTCTGTGCCATGATCCAGAACCTGCAAGGAGTGGGCAGAAAGTCAGGACTGCCTACAACGACTTCCTTAAAAGGGGCGACAAGGTCGACCCCGAGCCTGACACCCCCTCCCCGCCGAACGGGAAGACAAAAGTCAAGCCAAAACAAAAAAGAGAATTATTACCCGAGAAGTAAGGACGATAAGTCGGTCTGAAAGGGAGAGGACGACCGGAAAAAGAAGTCCGGAAGTTAAGACGCACTGGGTAGAACAACCGCAGGGGGTATTTATTCGTCGGAATAGGAAAGAACCTCGCCAGAATCCCACCGGAAAATCAAGCCGCTCAAAGAAGGAAGTTAAGTCGGTCTCAGGGAACTCAAAGTAGCGCTAGGGTACAAAAAAGGGAGAGGAGAATCCCTTATATAGTGGGCCTGTCAAGAGATCGTGGACCTGAAACGAAGCGACGCGACCCTTCGCTTCGCGCATTAAATACTAACCTCGAAAGTTGAAACGACATCATTACCTTCAGCTAGAATTCAGGTATCACTTCTCCCAAGGAATACGCGTGAGGATCACGCGTGCGACTCTCGACTCGTCGCGCCAGTCAAAGCCGTCCCAGACCGATCTGAAGCGAGCTAGGGGCAACGATCTCAAGCCTGAACCTGTCCTCTGGACGAGCTCGGCTTGGGGGGCAACTGTTTTGGACTGGGCCGAGGGCCCAATCCGCATAAATGGGCCACAACCGGCCCAATCCATCAAATATCAACGCACTGATAGATCAGCGCCTGCATAGACCAAAATCATTGGCTGAGATCGAGCCGGTCTATCCAACGATCAGAAAACATCGTCTGACTTTATTAATAGAGGTCAACCCCCACTGACAGGTACACTTTTTACCACTGTTCATTCCTGCTTTGACTTCTTCCCTCCTGACTTAGGCGTCGGAGTGTCTTTACAGGTACAACCCGGGCTAAGCTCTGCACTCGACTTTGTTCACGGATAACCACAACCCAACACCTGATCTGTCCATTTCCAAAGACCCTAAGGTACGGTTCAATTTTAAAGCATTTTAAGAATATAATGACTAATAATGAGAGAAAATAATTAAGTTGAGAGCAATAATTATAAAAAAATTAATAAAATATTTCCTATTGTACACTGAAGCCCTAGACACGTGGAGCTTCATGAGCCAGCCACCGTGCACCGTTATCATTATCGTTTCCGTTCAATCCCAGGGGAAGTGAGTGTGGATTGAACCTAACCAACCGATATAGAGAGAGAAAGAGAGAGAGAAAAGAAAGAGTTTCTCTTCTGAAAAACCGTGATGGATGGTAGACACGTGTGGAGAGTAGGCGCGTGTAGCAACGACGGTGGTCCGAACGACGAAAATAATATATTCAACGGAATAATGCTCCGGTTCCGGCCGATCGCACCAAAACCGGTAAACGGCGTTTCTCCGACGAATCAGAGCAACAGCGCGGCGTCACTCCCAGAGAAAAGAACAAAGAGAAGGTACGTTAGGATTCGGAGAAACAACGGATACGTGAGAAAGAATAACGGCAACAAATCATCGGCGAAACTACCAGACACGGAAAAAACAGTTACAGATGAGTTGGAAAACGTCGCCGTCGTAACGTTACAGTTGATGCCGGAAAAAGACACGCCGGAAAGATCTTCTCTCGGAGGTGATTCGTGGTGTAAGAACGTCGATCTTGACCTAACCGTTGAGAATATTCAGATCTTGGATGATCCAAAACCACAACAAAGAGAAAACACCGGAAAGGTTTTAGATCTGATGACAACGGCGGAGAAGACGACGGCGGTGGATTCATATGTTACGGTGGAGAGCGTGACAAGCACGTGCATGGGAGAAGAGATAGGTAGCACGGATATTGAGAAGGTGAAGAATCTAGAAACTGACACGTGTCCGTGTTTCGTCTCAGACAGTTATGACAGGGTGAGGTGGATGAACGACGCGTATAAGAGCATGGTGGTAAACGACGAGGAAGAGGAGCGTGAAGTTGTCGTTTGGTTGAAGGTGAAAGAGAGTGTTGCATGGTGTTATTCTTACTCGGCGTTCACTTGCGGGGTGAGGTTACAGTACACGTGGCGGAACGAGAAGTGTACGAAAATGGTGCCGTGTGATGTTTGGAAATTAGATTGTGGTGGTTTTGCATGGAGACTAGACGTGAAAGCTGCGCTCAGTTTGGGTCTTTGAAAAATCAGAGACCTATACATTTAATATTATATACTCTCCAAAATATATAAAATAGCTATAGCTGGATGGGTTTCAATTTGATGGATTAGAGATGAACAAACAAACAAACAAGCCCTTCAATCCCTCTCTGCTCTCATGATGGTTAGGTCTTATTCCAGTTTAACTGTTTGAAGAAATTTTAGAATTTTAAAGATGTGAGTGTGAGTATATAAGTGTTTCCTTATAAACTAATGAAGATAGGGAATCTCTCAAAACCACTAATGAAGATAGGTATTATGTTTTTTCATCTCTCGATCATTTGTGAAAGGAACAAAAGAAAAGCGGTTCAGAATGATTTAAGTAAGTATTGTGTGGATATTGAGAATGCAAGTTTGAACTCCTAAAATTTCAATTTTTTATCTTTAACCCTCAATCTTTTGTGAAAGGAACAAAAGAAAAGGGGTTGAAGATAATATAAGTAAGTATTGTGTGGATACTGAGAATGATTCTCAGATTTCAACTCTTAATTAAACTTCAATTTTTCATCTCTCACTCTAGATTATTTGTGAAAGGAACAAAACAAAAGTTGTTAGGGATGAAAGGTTTTTTTCATTGGTTAGTCTTCTCTTGGAAGTTGGGAGCTGGGGAAGGGATGAAAAAGTAAACTAGATGGGACTGGGGAGCTACAATATTACAATAACATGCATAGTGATACTGAAAAGTACTGCTATAAACCATGTCTAAGGACTACTATTATAAGTTAAAGTGTGTACCTAAATAGTTATATGATATTGCATGAACTGTATGATAATCTAATTTATGTACGATAATTAATGTATGCATATATCAGCCAAAGAGATAGATAAAGACACTAGCTAGGCATAAAATGCTTGTGCCTAACTTGTTTTATATGTGGCTATTTATTTAAGTGGGGGCATATAT
The DNA here is from genome assembly GCA_039519185.1 of Astragalus membranaceus. Lineage (NCBI taxonomy): Eukaryota > Viridiplantae > Streptophyta > Magnoliopsida > Fabales > Fabaceae > Astragalus > Astragalus membranaceus. Next base: position 22,873,898 of record CM076852.1, read on the forward strand.
ATATAGTAGTTAGGTAAAGCTCCAAAGGCAGCTTAATTAGCATGTTTTTTTTTCTCTTTTGACTGGAACTTAATTACTAGGTTTTGGTCATTTATTGGAATTAGCCTCCTACAGTTACAGCTACCTTCTTCAATTTATGGGTAGTGTGTTAAAGAAAAAGGACATATATATATATATATATATATATATATATATATATATATATATATATATATGAAGAAATTGGTCCAGAAAACAACAAACTATAACACTCGCTCAAACACAAATTCTGTCACTGTTTCCTTTTGATCTGATTTAGGTTAGCGGGTCCTCGGTTTCTTAGAAAATCAGTTTTTGGCCGGTATTTGGTTGGTTTTTACCCGTTTCAAGGTCATCTTCTATTTATCTAACTATTGTTAGTTGCTTTTTTTAGTATCTAGGTGGATGTGTTTTAGGGGACTCTGTTAGGAGTTCCCTATTATTGTTTTGACTTTTGCTTCTCTTTTGTTAAGGGTTTTGGTCTACTCCCCCTTGTGCTCTTCTCTGTCTTTTTTCTCTTTTTCTTTTTTTCCAATAAATTCTAGTTAGAAGTCTGATTGATATTATATATATATATATATATATATATATATATATATATATATATATATATATATATGAAGAGTAGGTTCTATTTATTAAAATATAAGTAATGTCTTAATCAAAACTGTGTTGGCCCTTAAAATTTAAAAGGTAGCTAGTCATACCTTGTAAAAATATAGACACACTACAAAAAAATGCCTTATTAGCGACGGAAAATTAGCGAGGGAACCAAAATCCGTCGCTAATAATGACGAAGGCACACTTTTTTTAGCAAAAAATTTAAATTCCGTCGCTAAATTTAAAATCCGTCGCAAAAAATTCGTCGCTAATGCTGACGTGACCGTTGCGCAGACCTTGGAATACGTAAAACTCTAAATCCGTCGCTAATTTGAATTTCTGTCGAAAAAATTCGTCGCTAATTCCTTGGAAATTGCACCATTTTAAAATCCGTCGCTAACTTGAATTTTTGTCGCTAAAGTTCTGTCGCTAGTTCTAATTTTTTTATTAAACCGAATCCTCCACACTTCTTCTCTTCTCTTCTTTTCTTTTCTCACACTTAACTCTCTTTCTCCCTTACTCTCCTCTCTCTACCCAAACCCACCCTACACCACCACCACATCATAGCTCCTCTCATCCTCACACCTCTCTCTCTCTCTCTCTCTCTCTCTCTCTCTCTCTCTCTCTCTCTACACACAAACCCTCTTCCCATATTTCACCTCCACCACCACCACCACCACTACCACCACAAAATTAACTTCCACCCTCACTCCTCTCTCTAACCATACCCCCCTCTCTCTCTCTCTCTATACACAAACTCCTTCCCATATTTCACCACCACCACCACCACTACCACCACAAAATTAACTTCCACCCTCACTCCTCTCTCTAACCATACCCTCTCTCTCTCTCTCTACACAAACTCCTTCCCATATTTCACCACCACCACCACCATCACCACCATATTTCACAATAATTTTATAATAATTTTATAACAATATTATAACAATATTATAATTTAATAATATTATAACAATAATTTTATAATATACTTTAATGACGAATGCGCGCTTTTTAACAAGAAAACACGGATTACGAGGTGATTAGCGACCGAATTTCTCTCGCTAAATTTCGTCGCTAACCATTAGCGAGGCCATTTTTAGCGAGGGATTTGTTTCGTCGCTAATTCCCTCGCTAAAGCACATTAGCGACTGATTTTTGGTCTTTAGCGACGGAAAAATCCGTCGCCTATACTGTTTTTTTTTTGTAATGACAGTAGTAACCAATTTTTTTTTAAAATGTTAAGATTGGATTATAAATTAAACTTTTTTTTTCTATCTATACAATATTTTTTCAAATACTGTAAATATTATTTCATAAACACTAAAAATCTACCCACAAGACAACCAATCCAACCAACTTGGGAGTCTCAGTGGCATCATCGCCGCCAAACAGAAACACCACCAGTCACTTCAAAGCGAAGGCAATAACAAACCCAAAAAAATAAAACACACCTGAAACCAGAGCACCCTTTACCAAAAACCCAAAAATGTGGCCTCACCTGACCACAAGGGGAACACCTACCCAACCAACACCACACCATATTACAAAAGTAGGATGCAAGCTAAAGGGTTATTCCACCACTTTGAAACAATGCAATTGGAACCGAACCATCCCCAAGAGAAGTAACCACCCCTAACCCCCCTTCTTAGATTTACAAACCGAGTCCCAGGTCACCTAACAAATATTCCCCTCTCCTTCCTCTCCCCTATCCCCCTCCTTCTTAGATTTACTAATCAATCCTTTAATGAAAACGTTGGGAGCTTATTAGAAATAATGAGGAATAATAAAGCTCCCAACGTTTTCATTAATGAGGAAGGAGATAGGGAATATTTGTTAGGTTCCTTTAATTGGCGCCAGTTATCAATGCTTCTTAGATTCCTCATTATTGATTTAATACTCCACAAATTCAACCAAGACCTCAAAAGAATAGTATCATCAGCAAATTGCATTAAAGAAAAGTTGTGGTTCGAGGACATCTCATAACCCTCAAAACTAGCTAATTGAATAGCCTTCTACACCAGACCTGTCAGACCTTCTGCCACAATAAGAAACAAGAAATGAGAGAGTGGATCTCCTTGTCTAAGACCTTTGTGCATTTGAAAATTAGAGGTTGGGCTACCGAGTCATATGTCTTCTCAAAATCCATCTTAAACAAGAAGCAATTATCCTTCCTACACTTTGCCAAGTCGACTATCTCATTAACAACAAGGACCCCGTCCAAGATTTGTCGTCCTGGAACGAAAGTATATTGACAAGAAGAAACAACCTTTGACATCACCCTCTTTAACTTGAAGGCAAGCATTTTTGCCAAAATTTTGTATGAGCTGCCAATCAAACTAATAGGCTGATACTCATATAGGCCCCTGAGGATTATCTTTCTTAGGAATCGGCGCAATAAAAGAAGCTGAAATAACTTTAGGAAAAACATACATGCTCTGAAACTCCTGAATTAAATCAACTATCCTCTTTCACCACATTCCAACACTCCATAATGAACTGCAAATTGAAGCCATCGGGGCCTAGGCTTTTATTTCCATCACAACCTCGCATCTCTTCTTTAATCTACTCTTCAAAAATAGGAGCAGTGATAAGCAAATTATCACCCACACGATCCTCTGAAAATCAACACCCCTAATAGTTGCTCGCTCAAAGTTCACATCAATATATGAATTTTTGAGAAAAATTCCTAACCTTTGATTTGATCTCGTCAACCCCTTCCAATCGAACACCATCATTCTCTCGTCAACCCCTTTGATTTGATCCTTTGAAAAAATTATCACCCATCACAAATTTTTAATCTTTGGCATCCAACGGATGAATGGTCCATGGTTTCCTCTTGGGAATGGGTTCTTTGAATTTCAAGTTTCATCGTTTGAAGACCTTAGATGTATATATATGTTCTCAAGAATCGTGCAATCTAAATCTTGGTGTGTTGCGCCTCTCGGTTTGGACACTAGGTTTTGGTCCTCTATCAACATAACATACCATTGCTCAATGTTGGGTTCAACTACATGGTCTTTCTCGAGAATATTGGAGGCCAAAAATGTTGTTTGAGATTAGCAGCAGTTTAGGTGTCCCTACTGCTTTAGATGAAACCACTTCAAAGAGAACTTTTGGTCACTTTGCCTGAATTCTTAAAGATATTGATTTAATAGGAAACTTACATGATCAAATATTAGCGGAAACAGTGGGATATGCATTTCTCATTTGTGTTGAGTATGAATGTGTGCATTTGTTTTGCAAATCTTGTCAATGTATTGGTCATTCAATCAAAATTTGTAACATCGCAATGTGTCTGATCAGTTTTCCTGCAAGGCTCAAGTTCTTCTACCGTTCAGTACATTGCTAAGAAGGATAAAGGAAAATCGATTATCATGGAGAAAGCGCATTTTAAGAATAATGACCCCAATCAAAGCGCATCCATTCAAAGCATCACTTGATATTGATTTGGTTATTTCAGTGGAGGGAGATAATGACCCCAATCGTTTCAAGAGTGTGAATAATATTGTTTTATCCTTAGAAGAGGTGGAAGAAGACCCAAATCCTTTGATTGGTATGGAAAAAAAATATTGTTCTTGCAGATAAAGTTACACAAAAGGATTCTTACCCTCTGTTTGTTTCTACATGTTGAACCTCTCTTGAAAAATCCCCCTCTGTTAGTTATTCCCCTATGGATACTTGCAATTTGGGTGATTTTATTCAATAAAAAACTCTCTAAACCAGTGTTTCAAAGATATTGATTCATTCTCCACTCAATCTCCAACTAGCAGACTTGATTTGCTAAATGTATCAGGGTCTGATGCTACTTCCAACCTACTACTGGCTGCATCAGACATAAGAATATTGGGAAGGCTTTGGGGCGATGTGTTAGATGATGATATTGACCCTACTATGTCTACTAATGCCCAACGAACAGTTGCGCAAGATGATAATTTTGAACCGGTTGTGTCCAAAATTCAGAAGAAGAAATTTCGGCAAAAAAAAAGTAGGTCCAGAAAATTGTAGGCTATAATACTTGTTCCATGACATATTTCGTCACTGTCTCGTTTTGATCTGGCTAATGTAGTTTGTCTCTTTGAACCTTAGATTGTCTTAGGGGTCTCTATCTCTTTTTGATCTGGCTAATATAGTACTGCTTTGATTTCAATCTCTTTTCTTTTCAAACGTATTGGTCTAGTCCCCCCTTAAGCTCTCCCTTGTCCTCCTTCTTTTTTATATATTTTTTAATGAACTGGGAATAGTACTCTTTTTCCTTCTTGATGTTTCTTGCATCAGAGTGTTTTAACGAGGCTTCTTTCCTTCTCTTTGCCAAAAAAAAATCTGATTTTCTATTTCACATAATCTCATTTTGTATTTCATTTTTCGTCGTTTCAATTTATTTGTTTTTTTGTTTTTTCTATCTTTCTATTGTAAACCAAACAAATCAAGTGTAAAATTCAACAAAAAAAACAAAGTAACCGTAAATCTACTATCTATCTATACAAATAACACACCACCAAAATACTAATCTTACCAATTTTTCAACTAAGCACTTGGAGGTTATTTAGGCAATTTCACTTATTCAAAAATTTTCACTTTTTTACTCATTTTTTTTCAAACGTTTCACCTTTTCACTCTTTCTCACACTATTTCACCATCTTCTCTTTTTTCTTCATCTAACTCATTTCTCTATTTTTCACAATATATCTACTTTAATTTCATCAACATGTCTTCTTCATTTTTCCTCTTTACTATTTTAAAAATTTTCAAATTTTGACAAAATTTTGATATTCCATTTTTTCTCTATCAATAATTTTTTTTTCTTCTTTTTGAAACTTTAATACAAGTTTATCTTTTAGTCTCTACGGAAAATATTACATGTTGCTGGCATAATATTATCGTCTTAAAACGTAAATTAATTTTTTTCTTAATTGAAAAATGTCAAGTTTAGAGCCTAGCAGTGAAATATTGTATGCATTCTATTACTATTTGGAGTTCATTACCGTAAAGGAATAACTAAAAAGATGATGTAGTACTGTAGCCTCATTTCTATTATGATTAATACAAATTTGTATTTGAGACTCATTTTTTTATCTACTTTAAATTTGTCTTGATTTTCAAAAAGAACACGATAGCACCCGTTCGTATGCACGGTTATACGGCTAGTATTTTAAAAACTAAGACTCCATCCTTCCAAAATTATAAATTAAAAAACTCGCGTTTTTTTCCTGAAATTATAAGCAAAAGTTGACTATTTTTGTCATATTTAATTATTTATTTCAAAAAAACTCTACCTTATGTTTGGACGAAGCAATTTTTGGAATTGTGTAATTTTTGTGGAAAATTAAAATATTTGTATTAAAAATTTTAAACTAAAATATATTATTTTCCCCCAAAAATTACATTACCTTCAAAAAGTATTCTTTCCAAACATACTCTAATAGTACTTATCGAGCTTTTTTTTTTCAAATTTTTTGTGCTACTACTAAATTGTTTAGTTCCATTGAAGGATAAATTTGAGAATCAAATCTAATATAATCAATCAATCAATCAAATCTACTATAATAAAATCAAATGTCAACAAAATGACATTTTTAGAAATCTTAGAATTTTTGCCATTTGTCAAAAAAAAAACAAAATAATCAGCTTTATGCAGCTTTTAAAAAAAAAGAAAAAAAATTCTGACGGGGGTCCATTTTTTTTCAAGTTTTTTTTCCCAAAAAAAGTAAATTTTTTGTCATTTTTTTACTAAAAAATAAACTTTTTAGCAATTTTTATAATCTATTCAAACTACAAAAATCAATCAATTTAACCACTCCCAATTGTCAAAAAAAGGCATACCTTTTACAAAAGTTTCAAAATTATTTTTTCCAAAAAAATAAATTATTAAATTAATATTATACTCCATAAGTAAATAATCTAAAATTTACTATTTACTATAATCTCTCTGTTAAAACAACTAAAATCAGTCAATTTAACCACTAACAATTGTAAAAAATTTAACCACTACCAAAAATTACAAAATAAGTTTTTAATATTAAATCATATAGAAAAAAAGAGTAAATAAGTGGCAACGGGATCGACAACGAGAGCGGCAACGGGAGTGCTAACGAGAGAGACAACAAGAGCGCCAACGAGAGTGCCAATGGGGGTGCATATTTTACCTTAAATTTCATTTTCCCTTTTCTTCATTTTTACTCCATTAATAATATTATAAGAAGAAACCTAGTTTTTTTAACTTTTTCCAACACAACTATTTTAATAAATTTGAAGATATAGCCTTTTATCGAATTTTTCCTTTTCCTTTTATTACATTTTGCAAATTTCAACATATTTATAATTTTTTAACAAATTATAACAAATAAAATATCACCTATACGTATGCACGAGTAAAATACTAGTTGAAAAAACCCGATTTTCTTAATAAGTGTGAGTTTTTTATTTTTACAATTTGCTACTGAGGGAGAAAGTCAACAAACATTAAAATTAATTTTACTCTAGGGTAAAGTAGAGAGAGACAGTGCAGTTGAAAAGGTTGAGAAGTACACCTGTCAAGTGAAAAGTACAGGCAACAAATGAATTCAATTGGTTAATTTTTATTTTTATTTTTATAGATAAGCCAATTGGTTAATTTTGAATTTTGGGTCGAGGGCCCTATCACTAAAGTGAAGTCATGTATCTTATCGATGCTCTCATATGATGCTAGTATTAACCAATGAGAATGAGATGTATATAACACTTCCAAAGCTACGTTGACACGTGATGCTTGAATTAAAAAGAGATGCTTTCAAATGAGGTTTGAGAATGTTGACACGTGATTTATTTCTATTGGTAAGAATTATAATCACAAGTTAGATTGGAACGTGTGTTGGGCACAGCCCAGTTAGAAAGCAAGGAAGTGGAACGTGTGTGCTAGGAGCGTGGGGAAGGATATCTAAACCTTACAAAAATGAATCTCTATCATGATATTTGACACATTGCATATTTATGCCTGCGTATCTTCGGATTAGATTTGTTTTCTTATTTTGTTGTGTTCTTGACTTTTGAAAATGAAGATGATTTTTGGGGACCAATGAATACATTCTACTTTTTTTTTTAAAACGGTGTGAAACCCTAACAAAGAAAGACAACAAACAGACCACGCTGTGCGGATCGAAATCTCCACACTATCAGTAATCAACAAAGGCCAACAGAAGGAATTGAGCATCCACTTCTCAAACAAAGCTAAGGCCTCAATTTGACAACAACCAATACTAGCAAGAACATCTACACACGAATTAGCTTCAAGATACACATGTACAAAGCGAACCTCCCAAGTTAATTGAAGGAGCTTATGGATCTCTCTAACAATGTTTCTTGCCACAACACGCCCAACAATATTACTAAAAACAATATGGGAAACTGCTTCAACATCAACTTGAGCCACTGATCTAGAGATATCTCTGTCACGACACAGATCCAAGCCTTCCTAGACACCCCACAACTCAGCTTCAAGGGCACTGCAATTCCCAATCCTTTTAGAGAAACCACAAATCCATCGATTCCATTGGTCTTTAACCAAGCCACTGCATCTAGCCAAACCAATGCTCGCCTTGCAATCACCATAGTGTTGAGACTAAGCCAACCCACTGAAAGTGGGTTCCAACGCACATCCCCTTGGGACTTAGCCGCTAGAGACACCATCTCGTCAAACACTAGAGCATCTCTATAATTAGAAGTTTGGCCCAAAATGACCCTCCATGGATGGAAAATTCTGGTGAAGGAAGAATCACGCCTCTCTTTATTCTTCCTGGTCCATAAAGAATGACAAGCTATGACCCAAATATTACACCAATCTAGCTCATCAAGAGAGCTCAAGATGCTTGGAAAAAATTAAACTTTATCCAACCAACGAGGCCACCAACAAAACAAAAAAAAATCAACTCTTTTTTCAGGTTTGACCAATGCAAGCAAAAAAAAAAATCAACTTTATTATTACAGTGACTAATATAATGTTCCCCTAACCCCCATGGTATGTTTCCTCTTGTTGGTAAGAAATCTATCATGAACAACAACTTGCTCCTTTGGAGTCGGATAATAGCAAATGCTAAGAAACAATGAGAATGGGAGACATTTGCTTCAGAGGATAAGTATGCGTGGCAGACAAAGAGATAGAGAGAGAGGGTTGTGGGAGACTCACAGAGACGGTTGTGTGAGAGACTCTGAGAAGGCTGAGATGAGGGAAGATGGGAGACGAGAAATTAAAGTTAGGTCATGTAGGGAGTGTATCAATTTAAAGCCCAAATACTATTTTTAAGCAGTTTTAAAGCCCACTTCATCCTAAATACCCATTTTAACAGTTTTTTAGGAGTTAATAGGCTATTTAATTAGTCCCTAAAATTTCAAAAAAAGTTCAATTTGGTCCCAAACTTTTCAAATATTTCTATTTAGTCGTCCACTTTTACAAATGTGTATCAATTTAGTCCCTTTTTCGAGCAGTGTTAGTTAATAGTGTTGATGGACTTCTGGTTGAGTACCATATGATTCGTCAATAAAACTGTTTTTTTGAAAGGCTAACATAGAGATAATATATATAACCGAGCACAAGGGGTACTCAACCCAAATACAACCGTGGAATATCAGTCAACATAAGAAGAAACCCACAAAAAAGCTACTATCTCCTGGAAATACAGTCACTAGGATCAATAAACCACTCATAAAATAAAAAAGAGGATAAATTACCACTAGCCTGAAACCATCGCCAAGTTGGGGACAAAAGCCTGTCAAAAGATCTCCCAAAATCAAGTACCCTCTCCAGAAAAATACAATTGTTTCTCATGTCCCAAATAACCATCAATAAACTGCACTTACATAAACTTGTCTAAAGCAAAACAATGTTCAATTACATATATTTTCCAAAAACAACACAAAGTGCAATTATATTAATTGGTTACGTAAAATACTAAATCCAAAAAACTAGACCGTAAAGTGTAATTACCTAAATTGGTTATGTGAAACTCTATCCAGAAAAACTAAACCATAAAGTGCAATTACATAATGAACATCGCAAAACAATATAACGACTCTACATTATCATAGTTGTCTTAGACGCATCTGATGAAATCCTAGTGCTGAAATGAATTGCATCATCAGTATTTGTGGAGTTATAACCAATACTAACACAACTATAAACCAATATGCTCTCATAGCCTTAAAATCTTATATCACTTTTCAAAACATCTTAGCCAATAATTGGTCAACCTCTTCATGTGTATGCAATTTGTATGGGGTCACTTGTGATCCAAAAAATGGCAGGGTCGCGAGCTTAAATCTCACAAACATGAATTTAAATGATACCCTTCCACCTCATTTAGGAAACCTGTCTTTTCTTGTTGATATTGATCTTCACAAAAATCGCTTTCATGGAATTCTGCTAAAAACGGTTAACCTTGTTGCCTAGAATGAAGGTTGTTGAACTTGTGCAACAAAAATTTGGTGGAGAAATTCCAACATGGATTGGAAATTTATCAAACCCCAACATTTAAGTCCTAGACATAGGATAACATAGTCCTTAGGGTGAAACAGTGGGTACTTCAAAGGCAGGAGTGAACTTATTTAGCAAGCCCAATAGTTCTCTTCTTGCACCCACAATCTATCAATATCTCCAGAGTTTTTGGACTTCCACCGAATCAATGTCATGGTTCTGGTTAAGCAAAAAATTCAATCTATTCTTGAGTTTCTTCACTTGATTAGCATAATTCTGATAGGTACTTTTGTGCCAGGCCTGAAGGGAGGATTTACAATTCCCAAGCTTTCCTTTTACCCTACCCCCGATATCTTCAGACTCAACATTAGTGTTCTAAGCATTTGCAACCACCTCTCTACACTCACCAGAGTCTTCCCAAAGGGCATAATCTGAGTTCACTGTAGCGACCGAAAAATCCGGAGGAGGGATTCTTCGAAGTTCTTGAATGAAGCCGCCACCAAAGTTTTAGTTTAAGGGAAAACATTGGAAAATCCCTATTGAGTAGATAAGGGGGTCTTGCGGACCAGATTTAGGCTCGGGAGTCGTTTATGCGTAGGGAAGGTATTAGCACCCTACGACATCCTTCCTAAGGAAGGTTACCTTTTAACTAAATGTGTAAACGTTTATTAATTCAAAAATAATGATTTTACCCTTATAATAATACTAATAAAAAGACTCGATAAACAGTTAGTTGTTTTTGTAGTGTTTGAGAAAAAAGGAGAGAAATGAATTAAAAGAAAAAAAAAGGTTTTTTATTAATGCAATTGACAGAGGTCGGCCGCCCTCTGGTCCTACGTATCTCCCGGTAGAGAATCAAATCGCACGTAGTTCTTGGGTAAAAAAAATATTTGTGTGTTTGGTGCTTTTTAGATATTTTGAAATTGGGGATAGGCACTCGTGATGACCAAACAAGTAGGACTCAGAGTGGCCATCACTCGTAGCCCGTTTTGAAAACTAAAGTTGTTATTAACGGTCAAACAAGCTGAACTCAAAGTGACCATTAACAACAACTCATTTTTGTGAGTTTGGTTGTTCGAAAAATAATGGTTTGGGAGTATTATGATGTAATAAAGAAAAAAAACAAAATGAGTTGTAAAAAAGGAAGTGTGATTAACAGGGGTGTTGTGTTATATAAAAAAGGAGGTATGGATAGCAACAGATGTTGTATTTTTTTTTAAAAAAAGGGTGCATAAAGCAGTAAGGGATTGTATTGTTGAAACTGGGGGCGCGAGCAGCAGCCCAGTTCTTTTTGTGGCTGGCCCGCGTTACAAAAACGCTTGTGTAGGGGGGGTGTGTAACAGAATTGGTGGGGTGTGAAAATAAATCTGGCATTTAAAAAAAATGAAAATAAATAAATGAAGATTAGAGGGTGGTATATAAGGCTAAATGATCAAAACAAACCCTAATTCTATTTTCACCTCCCAGCGCCGCAGCTGGGTTTTGTGAGAGAGAGAAGAAAACGAGGATTTTGAGGAGAGGGAGAGAAACGAATTCGGTGAGAGAGAGGGATGGAGGAGACGAACGGGAGAGAGGGGAGAAACGAGAGGGGAGGGCGACGAAGTGGTGAGAAGGAGTGATGCTTGTGACGGTGGTGAGAGAGAAGTGGGTTACGGTTGAGAGAGAGACGCGTTCACTGTGAGAGAGAAAGAGGGAAACCGAAGGGAGGAAGGGAAAGAAGAAGAACGGTAGTGGTGTGGTCTCGGTGGTGTACGGTGGGGGAAGAGAGAGAGGGCCTTTGAGAGAGAGAGGCTACGCGAACGGAGATGGAGAGGGAAAGCACCGAAGGAGGACGGCCGCGAAGGGTACCGCGACGTCGTCGGCGAGGTGAACGTGAACGCGAAAAAAGGGGAGCGGTTTTGGTAGAGCGTGGTCGGTCGTGGGGGCGCGCTTCCGGAGGAGAACCCGTGCGACGACGCGATGGGGAGATCAGTGGCTGCGGCGGCTTAACGGCAAACGACCACCGCCTACGGTGGTCGGAAACTTACAGGTACGGTTTCGATCCTTTTGCTTTTTTTCTTCTTCTCTTCCTAATTCGGATTCTCATTGTTCACGCTTTATGGTTGTTTTTTTTTATTTCTGAAAGGGTATTGTGTTTGGTTGTTGGTGGTTTTTTTGGCATGTAGGTGGTGATGGTTAGTCACGGCTATGGTTTTTTTGTTTTTAGTGGTGGTGGTTGTTGGAGGCAGTGGTGGTTAACGGTGGTGATCTACCACATGGTGGCCGGAACTTCGCTGCTTTGTTTTTTTCTGCGTATCTGTGTGTATTGCTGTATATGTCTCAGTGTGTGTTCTTCGTGTCACTGTGTATATGCCCCCCCTTTGCTGTTTGCTGTTTTTGTGTTTTTATAGGGTAGTAAATTAATGGGACAAAAATTGCTGTTATACTTTTGCAGAGAAAATGGAGCAGAGGAGGTGGAGAGGAGCAGACAGCAGAGTTGGGTGGTGCCTGCCAAAGCTGCTTTGTTGGAGCAAAAATGGAAAGGATCAAAGAGGATGAAGAAATGGGCTTTGGCATAATGCTCAAAAGGATTTTCCAAAGACAGCAACTTGTGCTGCCTGGGCTCTTTTCTCTATTTTTTAGTTTTTGTTTTTTAATTAATTTTTTGTACTATTTTGTATTTATTTTTTTTGTCTATACATGTGTACTAAAGTTGACTTTGTAAAAAAAACTGATTATAAAAAGCTTTTATTCACAATCTGATTTTTATTAGATTTTTAGAACAAAATTAAACCGATAACAACGATGAAAAACAAACGTACACGACGAGACGCGAACGCGCGTCCACAACGAGAATACGCGAATTCGCGTACTAAAATAAACACTCGTACACAACAATACGCAAATACATGTCCGTAACGGGGACTAAATTGTGTACATTATTAACAATAGCACAACGCACCAATGAGAAGTAACACGCCTATACATGACTGGGAACGACACACATAAACGATAAGAACAATATTTTGGATTTTCTAGTAAGCTTTAAATTAGCCGGACAAAATTAGGGTATGACAGCTGCCCCTCTTTATTTATATTTTACTAGGAAATATGAAGGGTTTCCAAATTTCTCGAGTAAAATTGAAATAAAGATAAAAAAGACACTAATTTTGTCAAGACTATTTTTTTTTGAAATTATTGAAAGATAATGGGTTGACATAGAATAAAAGTAAATAGGGATCACCGGGGATCTGAAGGAGCACTGGGGCTCTGATGGTCTAATTCACAGTCGATGCTTGGCGCATTGATTGGAGTTAAACTGAAGGACCGACGGGGTCTGAAGGGCATGCCTAAGCCTGATGGACCAATGGGTCTGATGGAGCGCAAACTAGCAACGGTACTAGTAAAACGGTCTGCTTGGGGGGTGGCCTTTTTCGAGCGGCCATGGGGGCAAGGTCAGGTCGTTGACCTGATTTGCACACCTCGAAGGACGTGCACTGTGTTTTTTAGGCGGACACAGCTAGTCTGAAGGGCCTGGGGCCGGATGATCCGTCGGTTGCTCGATAACGCGACGTGCGATCTGGATTGAAGGACCAGTGATGGTCTGAAGGAGCGCTTGGGCTCTGAAGGACCGCTGGGGGTCAGCAAGAGTACTGGGACTCTGAATTGTGATATGAGACTAGCGCTTGGAGCACTGACTTTGAGGGAACAAACTATTGGGATCGGCACATGGCGCACCTGCCTAGAGCATACCTACTGAATGCATTTACCTGAGACGGGAAAAGCTATCTACATTTGACATGTCTAAAAATGCAATGCATGATGTATGCATGCAATATATGTATGTGAAATGGTAGGTATCCGATGAATGAAGCGTGGTAGGTGATGTATGTGAATGCAGATAAGATATGAATGTGATTGTGTTGATTAATGATGAATGTAATGGAATGAACGATTTTTTTCCTTTTGTTTTTTTTTTGGCTTTTCTCTCATTTTTTTCTTGGTATATAATGAGTGTATGAAATGCAAAGTGTGATGCGAATGTAATGCTTTGGGGCGAATGCCATGGTGAATAAAGGAAAACATGCGAATGCATGACACAATGATATGATTAGTGGTGTAAAAGATTTTTTTTTTTGGGGCAACGATGAGACCGGCACTTGACACATCTATCGAAGCCAACAATGTTATGCATGTGACGAACATGCAATGATTGGTATCTGGTGGGATGATGAATGAAATGGGTGTTGAACCTGATGGAATGAGAAAGTCGACAAACGGTTGTATGTGGATGCAGATGAGATATGAATGTGATTGTAATGATTGTATGCTATGGTGAATAAAGGGAAGCACATGAACGCATGGTAAATGACATGATTGGTGCAAAAATGTTATGCATGGGATGTGATGAATGTGCAATGATTGATACCTGATGATGAATGAAATGGGGCAGACAATGGGTGTTGTAACTGATGGAATGGGAAAGTTGACACACGGTGTACGAGATGTGAATGTGATTGTAATGATTAATTTTTGGTGTGATGATAAATGTAATGGATGGACTTTTCTTTTTGCTTTTTCTTATTTATTTTGCTTCTTTTCTTGATACATGCAATGTGAACTTTGATGCAAATGCTTTGGTGAATAAAAGGAAACACATGAATGCATAGCAAATGATATGGTTGGTGATGTAGAAAGCTTTTTGGCAACGATGAGACTGGCACTTGGCACGTCTATCGAAGCAAAAAAAAGTGTTATATGTGTGCAATGTGATGAATGTGCAATGCGAAAGTAAATGGACTACAAAAAAAAAGCCCGTGAATGATGGATGCTGAAGTTGATCGAAAACAGAAATTGATAAGCCGTGTATGCGACGGTAGATGACATGCGAATGCAAATGTGCTACTTGGGTGCAGGTGCTATGCTACTTGGGTGCAGGTGCTATGGTAGATGCATGATTGCATGGTGGAATGATTTATGCGATGATTTGGTTGATGATGCAAAAAGATTTTTTTTTTTTTGTAATGATGAGAAATGAGATTTTTTATGCGAGAAGCAGAGAGGTGAAAATTCTGGAATCGTCATTTATTGGAAAAATTGGATTTGATTTGAATTCAAACTTTGGCAATCTCAAGGTTGTTATTTCCAGACACTAATGTATAAACAGTATTTGATTGCATTTGCAAGCTCCTTCACATTGTTCTTTTCGTTATGATGTCCCGTGATGACTGAATTTTAGATCCGCAAAGTTAACCACGTGAGTTTCCAACTTCACATTATTAACTTGTGTTTTCTCTCTTTGAAGCATTGTTTAGCAAAGAAGCATAGTAATGCAAGTATAGATGAATGAGTCGGTTACCTCGGGGTTCTAGAGACCTAGGGTATGGACAGATGAAGGGATAAACGACAGGTTTTGGCCAAAGTCATGAAAAGGTAGGTTCTCCCCAACTCAAGAAATGTGGGACTGCCCTATCATAGTCGATGGCGGTGAATGCATAACTTGCCCCTGTCTAGTGGTGACAACAACATGGGGTGTAGAGGAGATAACGAATTGGGAATGCCATGACTTTGGAATGAAAGGTGACAAACAAGAGATTCTGTCTCAACCCACGACGTTTGGTGTTGCCCCAATCTTGACGAGAGCAAGGTTGCCCCGACTCGAGTTTGCAAAAGGCTGTATTTAGCATGGTGGGTTGAGAAATTGCCCCGGTGTGGTTTCATGGATGTGAATATTACGAGGGGATGAGATGGGTGTAGGGTGAATTTCCCCGACTTTAGGTGGAGTGAAGGGTGACGGGATTTCCCCACTTCGGAATGGTATTTCAAATGATTGGTTCTAGTGGGGGTTATGAAAGGTGATTGAGTTTGGGTCATGGGTTTTTGGAATTGGTGTATGTATTGGATATGGTATATGAATGGGATGGATGTCGGACATTTTCCCCAAGTTCAAGAAGCATGAAAGGTGAAAGGTATGCCCCACTTTGTGATCTTGATGGTCCTAGTCCAAACTTTTGGCCCTTTGAAGGTGACTCCCACAGACTATGATAATCCTGAGTTTTTGATACGATGAAAATTTCGCTTGGTGATCACTAAACCTTGTCTTGATATCAGTGCAATTTGAATGAACATCGGAGTGCAAGCCCCTTTGATTTTTTTGTTTTTTAACTTTCTTTTTTGATTTTTTTTTCAGCAAATATATTGTAAATAAATAAACTTACTTGTCCTAAAATTAAACCTTTGAGAAAACGAAAGCAATCAGCCATTGATCTGCATGGTCTTTGTAATGTGGCCAGTGTTTAGAGGTTTATGAAAGAAAGGTTTATAACGTGGTCAATGGTTATGGGGTAATGTGGTCAATGGTTATGGGCTTGTGGAGCATAGGCTCCAATGGGCTCAGAGAGGTACTTGATGGTTTATTGATACGTCGACCTTTTTAAAAGATAAGTAGCTTCGGAGAAGTGTTCGAGGCCAATGATTTGGGTTTTGTGGAAGAAATGATAATTCGGCCTAAGGAGGTGTTTGTAGGTTTATTCGGACAAGGATATCTTGTGTTCGGTGGTATTATTTATCAGCTCACAATTTCTACTGCTTTTGATTTTTCTTTTTGAGGATTTTTTTAATCCACTTTTTTGAATTTCACTTTTTGTGATCTTTCTTTCTCTTTTTTTGTAGAGTGAGCTGATAAAAGCGACACACCATTTTTGATGTGGAATTGATCCTTGTCTAGGGTGACTGAAAGATTTTTTGATTTTTTTTTTGCTCAAAGGGGTATTAGAGAACCCCCTTTTTTTTTAGGATACGGGAAGACGACCAAACTTCATTTCAAATTCTGATTGCTTGTTTTTCTCAAGAATTAATTTAAAGACAAATTATTTATTTTTATATATCCGCTCTTTTTTTCTCTTTATTTCTTTTATTTGCCCTAATTTTTGCTGAGGCTGCTCTTTTCAACCTAACAGGCCTTTTAATTTATTTTTTGTAAAGGACTTGCACCAAGGGAATACAATGTTGACAAGATATCTAGTGATCACAAATTTGCCCCAGCTTGGGGCCTAAAGTGTTAGCTCATGAAATTTCATCATTGGGAACGAACCAAACGGCTAACTAGGTACTTGTGTGGAGAATATGCACCTTATGGGATGGTCGGGGTGGGGTTGGACATGAACAAGGAATGATGATGGGAAAGATATGGACACTAACTGACTCAAACAAGAGTAAATGTGCGTTGCATACAAGTTCACTATACGAATGCTTCAAAGAGAGTTAACATAGTCAGCGACATGATAGAAAATTTTTTTGATAACACATTAGTTAACAAAATGGACCATTTGGATCATTTGTCATGGGACTGATGAGATGCGTTATCTTTCTGAAGAAAATTGTGAACGAGCTGCAAACAGTGAATAACTTCTTTTTGGAAATTGAGTTTCTGAAAACACCTTGAGTTTGTAGCTAAGCTAAACTCCTCCAAAGAAGAAATAATCAAACTTCGCCTCATCTCTCATCAGTCTTTTTGAAAAAAATGTCCTCATGTTTTTTTTTTGTATGGATGAACACATGATAATATATGTACACGATGAATGCAAATGTGTGAAATGCGTGAATGAATGGAAATACATGAAAAATGATATGTTCACAATTTTTGAAATTGTGCTCATGATTGTTTTCTACTCTTTTCTAGAAAAAAAATGTAATGTACATGGTGATGAATATGTATGATGAAAAAGCAAATGCGTGAAATGCGTGAAGGGAATGATTTCCTGGAAAGATCAGCTATTCTAAATGATTTTTTTTACTTTTTGGAGACAATATAGCATGCAGATGATGCAAATCGTCGTTTATTGCTAACTGAAATATGTTTTGGATGATGAATGACTTTTTGTGTTTTTTTTTTAGAAAATGACTCATGCATGGATGACTGATGCGTTTGAGGTGGTTTGGGATAAAGAACTTTTATTTTTCATTACCCTTTTTATGATGCATGAAGAGGAGTAATGCGTTTGAATGAATGCAAATTTTTTTTTTATAATATCAATGTGATATTATTTTCTCATTTTTGGCGTATGGCTACGCAAGATGAAGTAATTTAAAAAGTATGTTATTTTGTTATTTTATAGATGATAAGATGCATGTTGGTATCATGATAATGGGATGAAGATAATGACTGTATTCTATTATGAATGCTTGATGATTTTTTTTATTTTCTAGTTAAAAGACTAACTATGCTTACGCAAAAAGAATAATCAAGTTAAACGCCCCCTTGTGGCCTGATGCATGAAGGAACACATGGTGATAGATGACAAATATGCAGATGCGAATGCATGAAATGCGTGCATGAATGATCACTTGGAAATGTCAGTCATTCTAAATAATTTTTGGAGGCAATGCAGCACGTGACCGATGCAGAGCCTCTTTCATGTATCAGAATGAAATACTAAATACGTATCATAATTTTTGAAATGATGCATGTTGAAACGTTGTATAAATGATGTGTGGATGAAATGGCGTATGGATGATTTAATGAGACAGCAGTATTTTTTGGATGAGTGAAAAGGTGTGTGAATGCTATGTTTTTTTACATGCATTTCATGATGATGAAATGCCTATATTATTTGATGATGATTTTTGTGAATGATTATGAATGAATGGAAATGCATGCTAAATGAGATTTTCAATTATTTATCACAATTTTTCATTGTGATCATGTTTTTTTTATTATTTTCTTTTTCAAAAAAAATGCAATGTATGAATGAACGGATAACGTTGCATGATGCAGATGCGAGGAAGGTGAATGAATTATCACTTGAAGATTGACTATCCAAAATGATTTTTCGGAGGCAATGCAATATGATGATGAATAATGCAAGAAAGTTGCATTATTTTGTTATTTTTCTTTTATTTTGGAAATGATGCATGCTAGATGACTAACGCATTCGAGGTGGTTAGGAATGAAGAGCTTTTGTTTTTATTTTAATTTTTCTATGCATGAAGAGGAGTAACGAATATAGTATATCTTTGAGTATGCAAGATGATGAAAGTTGGACAAATATGTAGCATCTTTGTTTTTTTTTTTGGAGGATGATATGCATGTTAGTACCATGAGAACGAGATGTATATGAAAACAAGTGACTCGTTCTATGGCGATTTTTTATTTTCTAGCAAAATATAATGCCCATGATGACAGATATGTATGAAAAATGCGAATGCATGTATGCATGAAGAAATAAATGTTTGATCCTAATGCAATTATTTTTATTTTTTCAAGAGGCAGTGCAACATGCATGCTGACTCTTATTTTTGATTTATTGGATGACAAATGGTACAATTATAATGAAATGATTTTTTTTGTTTTATTTGGGAAATGACACATGAATATGGAATTGTTGCATTTAAACTAGGATGACCACATGAGGGAAATGATGTTATGTTTTTTTTGAAATGTAATTCAAGACTTTATGAATGATGTGGTACCTACACTATGTGATCATGACTTTGAATGATTATGAATGAATGTCGGTGCCTATGATGCTATTGCCTTTTTTTGTGTGCGAGGAAACCAAATGCATGACACTCGCAGCGACATTTTTTTAATGCGTGGAAAAGAGTAATGAACATAACCTTTATATAATATGGGGGTAATATTCTTTTGGTGTACGGATATGCAAGATGAATGCAATTTCGAAAAAAATGATACCTTCGCGATGCATGATAGTGCAATAACAATGAAATGCTTACGGAAGAGTGATTTTAGTATGAATGAATGGTGATTTTTTTGTGTTTTCTTTGAATAAAGTATAATGCATGAACATATGGACGTTTGTTGTACATGAGCAACAATGGAGATGAATGAAATGAGTGATGGTTTATCCTTTTTTTTTTGCTTCAACTAAAATAAAAAGCTAACAAAATGCTATTGGGTGATGAATGATGCAATAATGAAGAAATTTATAATTTTGTTTTGACGCATGTTGAATGACTGATGCATTTGAGATCGATAGGAATTTAAAAATAAATTTTTATAATAGCAATGCGATGTATGAGTATGAGAGATGATCCAACTAGGATAAAATGATGCATGTATGGAGAAATTGCGCATTTGGACTATGATGCAATATGAGCGAAATGTTATAGAATGTCTCATGCAATTTGTAATAATGATGTTGCAAATGACAAGATGCCTACACTATTTGATGATTTTTTTCCGATATTTATGTATTATGAATATATGATGAATGGTACGGTAGGGAAATGGCAATGTGATGCATATGATGAAAAAAATGATCTTATTTTATGATAATTTTTTGTATGATGAATGAAAGGAATGATGTCGTCTCGTATGCATGCAAATGAAGGAAGCATGAAATTTTTTTGAGTGATTTTAATTTTGGAGAAAAACTAACCAGATTGATAGAGAGGGTAAGTATAGTGCCCCTGTGTCCTAGGTGGGTCATGTCTAAATTGGGATTTTCAACAAGATCTGGGTCACTTATGTGATCAATCTCTCAGGTGGCTCTATTCGCTTCCTCACAAAGGTCTCCAGAGCTAAAATCCCCTTCATGATATGATCCATAACGATAGCGAGCTACCTCGTGTGGGATACCATGAAAGAGCGTACTCTGGTTGAGACTTTCATGAGAGTCAGACAGATAAAATCCAGAATGACTGTCACTAATAATCTCCACTCGTCCTAGGTTATTTGCAGACCCGGGTATAGGGCCCCACTCAAAGGTGTGTGCAAAAGTGTAAGTGAGGTGTGTGATGAGAGCACAATACCTAAACTAACCAAACTGGACAAGATGTACAACAATAATAACAAAAAAGTCGTCTACCCTAAGGTTCAATAATATAAAGAAATGCTAATAAATAAATAATATAAGAATAAGGGTAAAAACAAAATATTAATAAAATTAACAAATACTTACACATTTAGTTAATTTGGCTTGACTCTCTTAATTGTCCCCAGTGAAGTCGCCAGCTGTAGCGACCGAAAAATCCGGAGGAGGGATTCTTCGAAGTTCTTGAATGAAGCCGCCACCAAAGTTTTAGTTTAAGGGAAAACATTGGAAAATCCCTATTGAGTAGATAAGGGGGTCTTGCGGACCAGATTTAGGCTCGGGAGTCGTTTATGCGTAGGGAAGGTATTAGCACCCTACGACATCCTTCCTAAGGAAGGTTACCTTTTAACTAAATGCGTAAACGTTTATTAATTCAAAAATAATGATTTTACCCTTATAATAATACTAATAAAAAGATTCGATAAACAGTTAGTTGTTTTTGTAGTGTTTGAGAAAAAAGGAGAGAAATGAATTAAAAGAAAAAAAAGGTTTTTTATTAATGCAATTGACAGAGGTCGGCCGCCCTCTGGTCCTACGTATCTCCTGGTAGAGAATCAAATCGCACGTAGTTCTTGGGTAAAAAAAATATTTGTGTGTTTGGTGCTTTTTAGATATTTTGAAATTGGGGATAGGCACTCGTGATGACCAAACAAGTAGGACTTAGAGTGGCCATCACTCGTAGCCCGTTTTGAAAACTAAAGTTGTTATTAACGGTCAAACAAGCTGAACTTAAAGTGACCATTAACAACAACTCATTTTTGTGAGCTTGGTTGTTCGAAAAATAATGGTTTGGGAGTATTATGATGTAATAAAGAAAAAAAAACAAAATGAGTTGTAAAAAAGGAAGTGTGATTAACAGGGGTGTTGTGTTATATAAAAAAAGGAGGTATGGATAGCAACAGATGTTGTATTTTTTTTAAAAAAGGGTGCATAAAGCAGTAAGGGATTGTATTGTTGAAACTGGGGGTGCGAGCAGCAGCCCAGTTCTTTTTGTGGCTGGCCCGCGTTACAAAAACGCTTGTGTAGGGGGGGTGTGTAACAGAATTGGTGGGGTGTGAAAATAAATCTGACATTTAAAAAAAATGAAAATAAATAAATGAAGATTAGATGGTGGAATATAAGGCTAAATGATCAAAACAAACCCTAATTCTATTTTCACCTCCCAGCGCCGCAGCTAGGTTTTGTGAGAGAGAGAAGAAAACGAGGATTTTGAGGAGAGGGAGAGAAACGAATTCGGTGAGAGAGAGGGATGGAGTAGACGAACGGGAGAGAGGGGAGAAACGAGAGGGGAGGGCGGCGAAGTGGTGAGAAGGAGTGAGGCTTGTGACGGTGGTGAGAGAGAAGTGGGTTACAGTTGAGAGAGAGAGACGCGTTCACTGTGAGAGAGAAAGAGGGAAACCGAAGGGAGGAAGGGAAAGAAGAAGAACGGTAGTGGTGTGGTCTCGGTGGTGTACGGTGGGTTTTCGCGGTGGGGGAAGAGAGAGAGGGCCTTTGAGAGAGAGAGGCTACGCGAACGGAGATGGAGAGGGAAAGCACCGAAGGAGGACGGCCGCGAAGGGTACCGCGACGTCGTCGGCGAGGTGAACGTGAACGCGAAAAAAGGGGAGCGGTTTTGGTAGAGCGTGGTCGGTCGTGGGGGCGCGCTTCCGGAGGAGAACCCGTGCGACGATGCGATGGGGAGATCAGTGGCTGCGGCGGCTTAACGGCAAACGACCACCGCCTACGGTGGTCGGAAACTTATAGGTACGGTTTCGATCCTTTTGCTTTTTTTCTTCTTCTCTTCCTAATTCGGATTCTCTTTGTTCACGCTTTATGGTTGTTTTTTTTATTTCTGAAAGGGTATTGTGTTTGGTTGTTGGTGGTTTTTTTGGCGTGTAGGTGGTGATGGTTAGTCACGACTATGGTTTTTGTGTTTTTAGTGGTGGTGGTTGTTGGAGGCAGTGGTGGTTAACGGTGGTGATCTACCACATGGTGGCCGGAACTTCGCTGCTTTGTTTTTTTCTGCGTATCTGTGTGTATTGCTGTATATGTCTCAGTGTGTGTTCTTCGTGTCACTGTGTATATGCCCCCCCTTTGCTGTTTGCTGTTTTTGTGTTTTTATAGGGTAGTAAATTAATGGGACAAAAATTGCTGTTATACTTTTGCAGAGAAAATGGAGCAGAGGAGGTGGAGAGGAGCAGACAGCAGAGTTGGGTGGTGCCTGCCAAAGCTACTTTGTTGGAGCAAAAATGGAAAGGATCAAAGAGGATGAAGAAATGGGCTTTGGCATAATGCTGAAAAGGATTTTCCAAAGACAGCAACTTGTGCTGCCTGGGCTCTTTTCTCTATTTTTTAGTTTTTGCTTTTTAATTAATTTTTTGTACTATTTTGTATTTATTTTTTTTGTCTATACATGTGTACTAAAGTTGACTTTGTAAAAAAAACTGATTATAAAAAGCTTTTATTCACAATCTGATTTTTATTAGATTTTTAGAACAAAATTAAACCGATAACAACGACGAAAAACAAACGTACACGACGAGACGCGAACGCGCGTCCACAACGAGAATACGCGAATTCGCGTACTAAAATAAACACTCGTACACAACAATACGCAAATACATGTCCGTAACGGGGACTAAAATGTGTACATTATTAACAATAGCACACACGCACCAATGAGAAGTAACACGCCTATACATGACTGGGAACGACACACATAAACGATAAGAACAATATTTTGGATTTTCTAGTAAGCTTTAAATTAGCCGGACAAAATTAGGGTATGACATTCACAATAGGATGTGCAATTGCTAGAGCATGAGGAAACAAGTCCCTCCAGTTCCAATTAGCCAAAACCCTATCAATCACCTGCTTAGTAACACCCCGTCCCTTGTTGCTCAAGGAATGACCTGAAGAAAATCATTCTTTATTGCTCAGCAGGTCTTAATCCCACCCTCTAATAACTTTCTTTTACCTCATTAAAATACCCCAAACAACACCATGGTCCCTGGTGTAACGGTTTAAACCTCAAAAGCTTACACCATAAAGATCTACGATTGGCAAAGGTTGGATTACCATATACAAATATGCACTTAAACAATGCCCCGGACGGATATCCTAACTCTCACTGCAATGTGATTAAAATACAATTACTGGCCTCAAGGATTTGAATTTCATAATTGTTACTCCAGTAAAGAGCAAGACCTCTAACAATGTCCCTAGCTTGTACACAAAAGAAATTCTAGAATATAAAATGACATTTTATTCTTTCAGCTATGTCCTTACGGGCTCTAGTTTCGATAAGGAATAGAATGGCCGACTTGTGACAAGTTACCAAGTCACAGAGGTCCATATTTGTCGTAGTCGCCGCCAAGCCACAACAATTCCACCTAATAGAAGTCATTTTGGGGGTGGGGGCTTGCTTAGGCTCGCCTCTTCAAAGTCAGACCAGTGGACACACTTAGAGCTAGTGAGAAATCCTCCTCCTCTTGGAGTTTAACTGGTTTAGTGACAGGGGATTGTGTCTCTGGAGGGAACTCCACCACATACCCAAGAGAGTTAGAGTTCAAAGAAGAACCTCAGGTAGGATCAACACCAATAGTAAGGTCACATGCCGCTTTTGCCTTAGAAATATCTTGAGGGGCCAGACTAGCACTTCCATATCTTAGAGTCTCATTAGAAGGGCTTGTATAATCAGTGAGAATCACTTTGGTAGACAACCCTATGTCTTCATCTATAAGCCCAAGGTCACTCATCTTTTCAGGACCAAGACCGGGAGACACCCTTCCAGTACTTAAGGCAATTTTAGTTGGTTCCCAGGTCAGATATCTTGTTGCTTGGGCACGAGAAACCTAGTCCAGAACATTGACCTGGTGAGCTCCAAGTTGTTCTAGGGCTCCATCACTGGAGGTACTGGTTCACATTGTGTTGCTGGCTAGTATTATCTCCAACCCTAACAACATTAACATGAGGAGGTGAGTGAGGTTCCTCCCTCTGAGCTGTTGGGACTTGTAGACCAATAGGAATTCCTGCAGCATTCAATTTTCTGATTCTCTGAAAGTAGGCTTCTTTCAACTGATCTCTTGGGTAATTATTACCACTCAACTCCTCTTCAAAGGAATTTTCCTCATTCCTACCCTATCGAGCATCAGTATCATTGGTAACATTACTTTTGGGGGCCTCCCTCCTACTCTTCCTCCTAGCATGGTCTCTCAATTGAGCCCCAAGAGGCTTTGGTACATGCGGTGTAAGACCCACGCTATATTTAGCTATTCTATGATTGTAAGTAGCCATCACCTTCTCCTTCCTACACCCCTTTTGGTCATGACCTAGCACACCACAGTTAAAACAAAGGTCTTGAATCCTTTCATACTTGTAGCTTACCCAAGTTTAGGCAACCCATCTCTAGGAACCCAGCATCCTGCTGGGAAAGGTTTTGTCTCATCAATAACTTTTTAAATTGCGTGTATTTTTACCTTACCGTTCAAATGACTTTTTAAATTCAAAATCAAACCAAACTACACCACAAACACCCCTAACTCACAAATGACATCCTCATGCCCAAACTCACATTGATACATTACTTCACAGTCACAAGAATAAATAATTCATAATCATAAAAACTAAACCACGAATAATAGTTGCAACTAACTTTCCTAATGCAACTAACTTTATAGGTGCAACTAACTTTCCTTGTGAAACTAAACACATATCTACCTTTCTCCAACCTATCATTGCAATCTCAACACTCACTCTATTATTTAGGTCACAACACACAACAAATTTAACACTTGAAAAAAACTCACTTCTATGACACTCTTTTTCAACACCAAAACAAACAAAATTTTCATTCATCTTCCTTTGCTCTATCTTTCTTCTTGTCAAAAAATTTCAAATTCATCTTCCATTTGATCCTTCGCCCATTTCCATTCCCTCCACCTTGCCCTCCATCAAAAACAAGGTATGCTCCTACCTATCATTATACACCTCCTCTCTTCAAATCATTTTAGTCATACCCATTTTTTTAGCTTTCTTTGATATACTTCTTTTTTAACACTGATAAATGTTGCAGGTAGTTGATTTCCTTTTCCAACACTGACCAAAATCATCCTCAGAAGGTATCATACTGTGTCTCATTTTTTATTTTCTTAACTTAAGCACCTTCTCTGTATTTTCACGTGCTTACTATATTTCATGTGTTGTTTGTTTTTTTCTTAACATTTTTCATGAAAAAAGAGTTTTTTTGTAATTTTTTAACATTCTTTTATATCTTCCTCTTTTTTAATTTTTGCTTTTTTAAATAGTTTATTACAGAGTATTTTACATTTTTCGTATTCTTTTTTTTTTGACAAGTTCCTATCACAAGGAGTATTCTATTAAATATTATGGGTTATGCATAATCACAATAGTTATGGGTTCACATTTATTATTATATATTCTATCTTAATTATCAAATTTGAATTTCTTGATTTAGATTCTGGGCTAAGTCTTGTTATAGCCCGCTTATTGAGTATGTGAGAGTTACCAAGAGATTATTGTTAGATCTATATTGTTAATATTGTTGTTTTGACAGAAAAGAACCTTATATTCTTCTCATATATAGTTGTTTTCTACTGCACAGCCTATAAAAGGCACTCATGTTGTCGGTTGCATGTGTTTATAAATGAATTAAGTTCATTTTAAAAGTTCTCCTTCTCTATATATAAGTTTGTGCGAGAGTGAGAGAAACTAATGTGTTCATTGTTGCCATTTTTTTGAAACATTATACAGGTTAGACTTTTATCGCCTTCTCAGGGATGGATCAGTGGACCATTACCATACAATGCCCGATATTGTGAGATTGATGGGCACTTCAGTAGGGGTGCTATATAGCCTCTCATGCATACGTGAATTCAAAAAACCTCATAGTTTGTTTATAGTACTATACATTCTCCAACCATCTCCCTCATCGAACCTCAATGTTGACTCAGACACAACCACCATCTCACTCAACTTCACCGGCACAAATCTCACAGTAAGAGGGGACATCATTGTTGTCTTCTCAAACCCAAACAGCGGGGTTGATGTCTCCTTCAACATTGTTTCTATTTCAGTTGTTTACAATGTTACTGATAAACCAGCAATTGAGTTTCTCACAACATACCTGACATTGATCTACATAGCAGACAATAACAAGGGTGTAGTTCACAAGCCAATTCCATGGAGCTGGCACAGTCAACAACACCATTGGTGTTGGTTTTGAACAAATAAATTCCAAAGCATATGTGTAAACACTAAGATTTAGGTTTCATTCCCCCCCCCTAGTATATGTAAATCGGATGCAAATGGTTAATCTGGCGAATCACCTTCAGGATACTTTGAAATACTTGATGTATTGCACACTCATATCAAGCGTATCAATCAATGGTAGTTTACAGAACAAAGTTCCTTCAATTACTCTTGTGAGCTAGAGAAAAGAATAAATGACTTCAAATAATTTTGGCAGAATTTTAAACCATGCAAACATGAAATTCGTATGTTATTTTTTGCCCAAAAGTGTTTATATTTATAGAGAAACTTATGTTACTTGGTGAAGGAAAAAACTCTTAATTTCTCCAACAATCCCCCACCATTTTCAAAATATATCTAAATTTATTATTCCAGAAATATCATGGTTTCAGATAATGGTATCTTACGATTTGAACCACTACTTAGTAAGTTACGTTTTCACTCATTCCCAAATAGATTGGTAGACAAGCTTTGAACTAATTATTCATTAAAACAAATGTGCACAACTCACACATGAAATCTCAGTACAATTGATCGAATTATAAAAATGACAATTTTGATAAGACCTTGTGTTCGGTATCCTATTCATGAGAATTTAACAGTCGGACCCTTGAACTCTATGAAGCGGCCCCACTTCATTCTTGTATAGGTAGACTATATGTCTATTAGGAAGAAAACTCCACCCTACAACTTTTATTCTTATGGTCCAAGTACTTTTACCCCTTGAGATGTATTTATTGTCAAGTACTTCAATCACTCTTATAGTGTACTTTCTCCATTGAACTCAAGGCTTGATGTTACTCATGTGTGAGTTGGGTTTCCACTATTGGTGATCAAATAGATATAGGCTTGTATATCCCCCAATGATGTCTTCAACATGATATCCTTGTCAATTCTTTCGTCAAAGAATTGCAAGATTTGCTTCAACTTTAATAAACGTTGAATATTCAAACACTCACAGAACTATGCCTTTAGATATTCTTGATAGAATTGACCATCTATTCCAAAACCAAGACATTAGAGTCATTTGATTACCTTGTGTCACATCCACAAACTCCTATATTCCAACAATAATATGAGCTCTACCAAGTCAAATCACATTGACATCAACTTCCTAGTTGTTAAGGAAAGGGTACAAAGTGTAGAGATTTGCATACAACACTTAAGGACACGCTCCATGAGCAAACTGTTCACATGGGTGTTTTACAATATAAGGAATCTTTAGTTTAGTAGGACTTATTAATTTATGAATTTTTTGTTCTGTTTCGTATTATGTATGCATACTCTTATATTTGGATATTTTTCTGGTTACATATAAAGTTTGATATTTAGTTTATTATATTTTGTACAATAAGGTTATTGACTGATCTCACTTAAGGTAAAGTAGGACCAAATGAAAACTGACATGTACTGCCTACCTTCATGTGCTTTTCATGCTACACATTTCATGATGAGTCTATGTCATTTAGTTATGTCACTATTAATAATTATTGATGGGTTTAGTTATGATTAATAGAACGAAAATTGTTTTGGTTACATGTACCGGCATAACTAATGGGCGAGATTATTTGGATATGCCCAAGGTATATAATGGCAAATTTTGAGTTCATAAAAATCTAACGCATTTGTAAAGTTACTTATGTGACCAGTCGCAGATTGTGAGAATTTTGGGTCACGCATGTAATATTTAAATGTGATAGAGCCATTATTTAATTAGCCAAAATTAAAGTAGTCTATCTGATATTAAGTTTATGGCTAAGGGCATATGTGTCATGAAAGGTTATTGTGTAGATACCATAAGGAAGTATTCTAATTTGATGAGGGACCGAACTAGAAATATTGAAAACTGGGATGTTACTGAGAGCAGTTACATATATGAGTTATGGTCCCTATTCAGATTGTGATTGGTATGGTGACAAAGTAGAGAAGAGGAGCACAAGTGGCTCTCTGTTAAGTTTTGAGTAGCCCCAATTTCTTGGAGCTCTAAGAAACAGAGTGCGGTGGCTCTGTCTAGTTGTGAGGAAGAGTATGCAGCAGGATTTGCAACAGCTTGTCAAGTCAACTGGCTTTATTCACTCTTTGAGGAGTGATAAGTCCATTTTATCGGTCATCTTAGTACTTGTTTCAAATAGGTTATTTGGTATTTGAGTTCTACTCTAGAGCTATTTTACTACCCTTTTGTTTTATTTTGATTTCAAGTTAAGTATTGAGAAAAGAGAAGAATTTGAATCTAAAGAGTATGATGATAAAGTCTAGTGGCCAAAGGAATCAATAAGGGTCAAAAAGAAACAACAAAGATCAAGAAAAGCACAGGTGCTCAGTTGAGTGCACGGTTCGTGCTCCTACATGCACGATCTGTGTGTGGTCTTTTGGCCAATTGAAGATGGAACGGAGCTCTGTCACATGCACGTTCCGCGCTTCATGTGGCACGTTCATGCCCCTGTCTCAGATGCCAAAACAGTTACACTTCGCTTACTTATGGCTTGTAATTTGCTTTAATTCGTTTGTTCCCTAGCTAGGCCTATATAGGCCTATATATAGCACGAAATTCTTGAGTGTTAGGACCATCTTACCATCTTGTAAACACTTATAAAGTTCATCTCTAAGTTTCATGCAACTTTTATTCTTCCTTTAAGATTCTTGTTCTTTATATTTCCGCTTTTTACGTTCTTGCACTTAACAATTCTGCACTTTACACCATTTCCTTAAAACTCTCGTCATTTACATTTCGTAATTTACAGCTTTCATATACAATTCTTGTCATTTAGAATTCAGTCATTCAAGTTCATGTTCTTTACTTTTAAGCAAATGTCTATTATGATCATAAGTGAGTAGACTCTCTTAGTCTTGGGATTGTGGGAATAAAACAATGATAAATCCCAAAACAATCCCAAGTCTAAACTCTATTTTATTAAAATTTAAATTCAAATCTAATCTCATTATTCTTCAATTTTTATTTCAAATATCAAACGAAGTACCGAAATGTGAGGTTTGATATTGGAACTATGAGATTAGACAAGATAATCGAAACATGAAAATAGTTTTGAGACTCTTGGGATAAAAATGTTTGTATTTCAGGGGTTTTATGTAATACCCCGAAACTCAACCTTTTGGGTTAAGGATAAATCCTCAAGGAGGATCATGGGAATCAAGGATATGTACGTATAATTGTACAACGAGTTTGTACAATTCATGAATTATATATGAGTGATTTCTTAAGTTTTGGAAATCATGGATTTGTTATTGTACTAGAAATTAGTACAATTCTTATGGAATTATGTGATTATGGGCATGTTTTCTTGAATTATGTGTTAATTGTGATTATTGTGAGAATATGATATTTGTGTGAAGTGTATATTTTATTTGGATAAAAGTTAGAAAATAAAATAAAGGGATGGGGTTAGAAATAGAAATGTCAAAATAGTTTATGAAACACACTCCTACCATGTGCCCTTACCTCATCCAATAACTACCTTAAGCTATCCTACCTTATAAAGAACCCACTAGCTGAACAAAACCAACCCCACTATTCTTTTAAATACCATCAGCTAGAGTAATAGAAAAGGGACAAAAGAAAGAAGAAGGAAAGTGGGAGTGATGGAGAAAACTCGAGGGTTAGAAAAGAAGAGGAGGAAAGGGGGAAATTGAACTTCATAGCACCACCATTTACACACTACTTCATCACCATCATCTACATCTTTTCTCCTCTCCACCTTGCTTCCAATGTTCAGAACCTAAAACACATTCCAATCTTCTCCCAAAATGCTTGTATGTCCCTTTTTGGAAAGAATCAAGCTAGAAGGAGTCAAGGAAGAAGTTTGAAGCTTGGGGTGGATTCTAAGAGCTGAAGTTTAACTTCCCCATTGATTCTTCTTTATCATTCTTAACACTTATTCATCCTATACTATTTGATTTAGTTCAAATCAGTTTCAAAAACCCTAAAATCAAAGTTTCGAAATCACTCTCTAGATACATTGAACAATTAAGTTGAAAAGTTAAAGGGGTGAGGTGTTATTCCTCAAACCCGTTTTTACACTAGTCTATATTTTGGTCGTAACTTCCTCCATAAAAACTGTTTTAAGTTGGTTTTTGCTCCATTAGAAGGTAGACTAAATTTTCTTCAATGGACACTAGAAGCACAAAATTTCATTAAGAATTGGTAGAGAAATTGTAGTAATTTGAAGATAACTCTCTGTGTAGAGCTTAAATTGAAATGATTTTTGTTATTATAGAAACTAGAAGTATACATCTTTTTAACGAGTATTTGTTTGTCTAAATCGAACAACTTTTGGTATTTTTATAAAATTTCCCAAGTCAGCGTGTTATGTGTTATGTATGTGCTGTTATTGATTTTCTTTTTTTTTTTTTAAACTGGGGAAGGGGAAATTTTATTAATCAAAGTGACACTAATGGCCATTTTACAAATGTCTCTAAGAGGATTTGAACTCAGCACCTTGAGGATATAAGACTAAGCTCTTACCACTGAGCTAGCACCTCAAGTACTGTTATTTATTTTCATTATCATGATTGATAGATATATTTGATTGATTGCTTATGTATGACTTATGCATCCTTATGGATTATGTTTGAAACTTTGGCATATTATCGTTTTAATGTTGTAACCATATGAGACAACTATACCTATATATGTATATATACGATAAATAAACTAAAGGATAATATTAAAGATGTACTTAGATTGGGAGTCATGATCCCAAGGCGAAGGCCCGTTATGGTATTCCTTATTTATAAGGAAATATGTATTCATGGGTTAACCTTTGGTTAGCTACAGGTCCCCTATTGAGCTTGTGTAGATTCATTTGGGGGTGTGTCTAGGGTCAAACTAATTAAAAGATATCGTACGAGTTATGGTGAAGTTCCGATGAGGTATTCACGGAGATTTCAATGAAATCTCATCCTATCATTTTTGGTTGTTTTTCAGATTCACAGGATATCATGGACTCTCTTGAATGCATCGGGATACGATCTTGAGATTAGCAAGATTATGGATATGCAAATGATGATATTATGAATAGTTTCTATCATTGTATTTTGTTTTATTTCCACTCATTGTGTATTTATTTTGAGGTAACTCAAATATTTCTGAGAAAATTTATGTATTTTCAGAGTAAACTCAAATATGTTCAAAGAACCCTATGTATCGAATTATATCTATATTTATATATATATATATATATATATATATATATATATATATGTGTGTGTGTGTGTGTGTGTGTGTGTGTGTGTGTGTGTGTGTGTGTGTGTATTTTGATGTATTGGACTTAATGACTCTAGTGATGTATGTTGCGCCCGAAAAATCCGGTTTGGGACTTTTCGTTTGACAACGCGGAAAAAGTTTGGAGCCGCCACCAATATTTTTATTTTAAGACCAAAACATTGAAAAAAAGTCTTTTGAAAAAGCGGGTGGTCTTTTGAAAACGCAGAGATGTAGGTTCGGGGGTCGGTTAGGTACGGGGAAGGTATTAGCACCCCGCACCTCCTTTCTACCAAAAGGGAACCATTAACTTGATGTGTGGTTTAGACAAAAGTTCGAGTTGAAAGCAATTTATTCTACTTCTTTTCTTTTCTTTTCTTTTCTTTAAGGTTCGTTTTATTGAAAACGAGGGGGAAAGGGATATTTTTGTTATCTTTGAAAAGCGGAACAAAACAAAGATTTTTTAAGAGCGTGCTTGACGGGACAGGACCCCGTTCCTACGTACCCTCATTGGAAGATGGATCAAAGCTACGTAGTTCTCGGTGTTATCTTAGAAAATCAGGACAAAACAAAGATTTTTTAAGAGCGTGCTTGACGGGACAAGACCCCGCTCCTACGTACCCTCACTGGAAGAAGGATCAAAGCTACGTAGTTCTCGGTTGGTTATCTTTGAAAATCAGGACAAAACAAAGATTTTTTAAGAGCGTGCTTGACGGGACAGGACCCCGCTCCTACGTACCCTCAGTGGAAGAGGGATCAAAGCTACGTAGTTCTCGGTTTTTTTTAAAAGTGTGCTTGACGGGACAGGACCCCGCTCCTACGTATCTCTCGGTGCGATGGAGAATTCAAAGCTACGTAGTTCTCGGTTTTTTTTAAAAGTGTGCTTGACGGAACAGGACCCCGCTCCTACGTACCCTCACTGGAAGAGGGATCAAAGCTACGTAGTTCTCGGTTTTTTTTTAAAAGTGTGCTCGACGGGACAGGACCCCGCTCCTACGTACCCTCACTGGAAGAGGGATCAAAGCTACGTAGTTCTCGGTTTTTTTTAAAAGTGTGCTTGACGGGACAGGACCCCGCTCCTACGTACCCTCACTGGAAGAGGGATCAAAGCTACGTAGTTCTCGGTTTTTTTTAAAAGTGTGCTCGACGGGACAGGACCCCGCTCCTACGTACCCTCACTGGAAGAGGGATCAAAGCTACGTAGTTCTCGGTGGTGTTTTGAAAACGGCTTAAGGGGTTTTTCGCAATTGGGTGAGCGTTTGTGAAGACCGAACAACAACGGTTAGAATGGCCTCACTACTAACCATAGTTATCAGAACCGGACCGGACCGGCCGGTCGGACCGGTCGGACCGGGACCCGGTGGTCTTCCCGGGCCGGGCAGCGTGCAGGACCGGATCTGCAGTTGGCCCGGTGATGACGTCATCGGACCGGTGGTCGGACCGGTGGAAACCGGGTCGGACCGGTGGTCGGACCGGTTGATCCTCTTTTTTTTTTTTTTTTTTTTTTTTTTTTTTTTAAAGATGAACCAATTATAAATTTTGCATGTTTTCACAAAAAAGGCTTAGGTGGGGTTCGAACCCCCTCCCTAGTATTCAACATTTCAACTTTTTAACCACTAAGCTATCTATTATTTGTTGATACTATCCCGCATTCATTAAATATAATCAATTCCGGATATGTTAATTTTTTTTGCACATTCTTTCATTAATAGTTTTGATTAAACACACATTTTTTTGACAAATTGATTCAAGTTCAACACTCATAAACATGTTAGTAAATGTATAATTATAAATAAAATTATAATAAAATTTCTATATTAATAAATGTATACTTTCTTAGTATATATTATAATTTTTTGAATTTATTTAATATAGACCGGGTCATGCCGGTCCGACTAGAGACCCGCGGTCCGACCCCGGGTCTAGTGACCCGGTGCCTTGACCGGGTCGATGGCCGGTCCGGGTCTGATAACACTGCTACTAACTCTTTTGAAAATGAAATCATCATTAATGACCTAAACGGCAACGGCGCGATTGGTGTTTAATGACAATTGGTTTATTTTTGAGAAATGAATAAGTTTTCGAAAATGGGATAGAGCTTTTGCGAAGACCGAACAACAACGGTTAGAATGGTCTCGCTTCTAACTCCTTTTGAAAACAATATCATCATTAACAACCTAATCGGCAACGGCGCGATTGGTGTTTAATGACGATTGATTTATTTTTGTTTTGAAAGTAAAAGTTTCTTTTTGTTTTGAAATGATTTTAGGAAATGGGTTTTAGAAAAGGAGTAGAACATTTCAAGTCAATTCTAAATCCATAACCAAATGCAAATGAATGAATAATACTCAAGCAAACATGAACATATCATTCATTAACCAAGATTAAACATGCCCATACAATCAAAGGATTCAATTATTAAAGATGCAAAACAAAGTTCTCAAAGTAATTGTGTGTGTGGAAGAAGGATTGTATTTACCCTAATGGCTCTATGCTACAACATGCATGTAGACTTACGTCTCCATTAGGAGGTCATACAAGTGGAGAGGAGGGCACACAATCAAGTCAAGACATTTACATGGCATCAAGAACAAGTGAATACAATTGATTGTAAACATAGAGTATTCTAAGTTAAATGATTGAATATGTAAGCAAGGATGCATGATTAGGTAAGCATGTAAGTGCATGAGTGTACAAGGAATGGATGCATAGAACTTTATTTACGAATGGATGGCATACAAGGATGCATAAGAGGATGCAAGAGATATAAGCACATGAGGATGCATGAGAGTGTCACATAAACTAAGTATGAATGAAGATGCATGAATGTGAAAATGTTTTGGGTATTTTTGCAAGTTGATAAGTTGTAAAACTTTAAGTAAGAAGTTAGTGAAAAGTAAAGTAAAAATGCATGAAGTAAATGGTAAGTGGTAAAATCTTTTTATGTTTTAGTAAGAAGTAGTAAAAAGTTAGAGTAAGAATGTGGAAAAAATGTTTGAGTAAAAGGTAAATAAAAGCAAAAATGTTTTTTATGTTTTTTGTTTTGGTAAATAATTAATGAATGAGTAAAAACCAAAGTGGTAGAATGTCTTTATGTTTTTTGGTAAAAAGTTAATGAAGTGGTAAAGTAAAAAGGTAAAAAGTAAATAAACACTAAAACCAAGTTGAATCACATAGAGCAATCCTCTCACTTTGAGAAAAGTGCACTAGGCACTAGTGAGAATCAACTTGCCTATCATCAACAATTTACAATAAGCAAACTAAAACACAAGAATAAGTGGACACACAAACTAAATTGAGTCATTTCTAGCAATTTTCACCACTTAGGTCAAGGTGCACTAGGCACTAGTGGGAATCATATTGCTAGATCATCAACCAACAACAAAAAATAATATCTAACACTAAAATAAAATATTAACCACAAGATTAAACATCATCAAGCAAAGAACAACAACAAAATCAATTTGAAAATGTTTTTAAACACAAGCATGCGAACCCAAAGGGCACATAGATCCACACTTTTATTTAAAAAAAAAACAAAAGTTAACATAAAGCAACATAGATCCATTTTTGCAAAGGATTCACATGATTAAGCAAAGGATGCCATAAAACAACTCTTATTTCATGAAATTTAGTGCAAAATGTTTAGAGATACAAGGGAAATCATTCAAGCACAAGAACAACTCCTTCAAGGCCAAGGACCCATCTCAAACACCCAAGGATCCCTAAGTCCTTGTCAAAATGTTTGAAATGGATCCTCAAAGCAACAACAACAAGCAATCAAGAAGGAGTTGGGAGTAGAGGAGAGATTATGCAAGAAAAACTAAATATGAGATGCAAGGTTTCAAGGCTTACCTCAAAATCACAAAGAAATGAAGAAGGAGATGATATAGACTCAAAATGAACTTTGATCTACCCTTGAACCCACAAAGATTGCTAGCTCTTAGCAATTTGATGATGCAACCTTGAAGAGAATAGAAGGAATGATGATGATCTAGCAAGAAATGGAAGATTTGATGGTGAAAGATGAAAAGAATGAAGTGAGGGAGTGAGAGAGATTTCGTGGAAGAGAGGAAGAGGGAGAAGTTTTTGGTGTGCTAGGGTAAAAATGAGAGTGTAGGAGAATGAGAGGCCAAAGGATCCTTAGGTGTGGGAATGAGGGAGTATTTATAGAGTTTTTCAGGTTTAGGGGTATTTTAGTCTTTATGATTTTGATGTGCTCTAGGATTGAGTCTTAAAATTAAATGGAGGGTTAGGATTAAAGGTCACTTGGATTGAGGGTATTGAGAAAACACAAAAGGTGAGAGTGAGAGAGTGGGGGCGAAAATGAGGGAAGAGAGTGAGAGTTTTTGTAAAAAAAAACTTGTCTTATTTTAGGAATAATGTGAGGCAAAAATAGGGTTAGGGGTATGATTGGGATGGAATGTTACCAAAGAGGAAAATTGGTGTTTCCTTATGAAGAGGTTAGTGTAAGTGAGTGAGGTAATTTACCAAAGAGGGCATGAATCCTCATGAGAGTGAGTGAGAATTGGTGATATGCACTAAAGGAGAAGGTTTAAGGATGGTACAAGGCATATTCCTTCAAGATAAGGAATAATAGTACAATAGAAGAATGTGGAAGAATTTTGTGAGAGGGAGAGAGAGAGAGGGGATTTCGAAATTGTGGGGGGGAGAAAGAGAGAGAGAATTTCGAAATTGTGAGGGGAGAGAGAGAGAGAGAGAGAGGAAAAAAAACTTGTTTTTGGTCTTTTGTCTTATTGAGGACACTTTGCATTTTCTTTTTGAATTTGAAATTTTTGGGTATGGGAAATAATGGAAATGCAACTATTGAAAATGTGTTACATGTTTTTGGGCACCATGAAATATTCCCTCTAGTCACCCATGACAATAAAAATTGTCACTTAAGAATTGAGGAATATTTAATGGTCCCTTTTTTATTTTTCTATGCACTAAAAATGGAAAAAAACATTTTTAATTATTTTTGACTAGGGTTTTCTTTCTAAAAAATTGTACAAAAATTATCCTTGATAGAATAAAAATGTACTTTTTGTGGATGTGCATTTTTGGCGAGAAAATCATCTTTTTGCGAAAAACGACCAAAATGTCCTTTTTGACCCTAAAACCCTAATTTGCCTAAAAAGTGCATTCCAACCCTAAAAATTATTTTAAAGACCTTGGAATGACTTCTAGGACCCAAAATGCAATGCATGATGCTCTTCATTCTTCAATTTATTTATTTTTTTGTGGAAAATTAGGGTTTTGACCTAAGCCGGACAAAATTAGGGTATGACAGCTGCCCCTCTTTATCTGAACTTTAACGAGGAATATGAATTGGCAGAAACATATTCCAAGGCAAAATGAAGATAAAGAATTCAGAAATTATACCGATTTTGTCTACTTAGGGAAACCCGAATTTTCCTCTTTTTTCTTTTTCTATTTTTATTGGGTGTTAGCCCGAAGTGAATGCAATGGATGAATCGTCAACTCTCAGTAAGCAGGAAACTAAATGGTGCCAACCCTCAATAAGCTAGCGGAAAGCAATAAAGAAAGCAATAAAAGGGAAGCAAAAAGGGTGCCGGCCCTCGTTAAGCCGGCGACGGAGGCTGCCTAAAGCCTTTTAACGAATCGCGAATGATCCGAGCTTGCACTTGGGCCTGGGAGCACGTGGGCTCCAAAGGGGTGGTCTTGCGAGCGACCAGGGGAGGGTACTATATCAAGTCTGGATCTCGATATTTCCCTAGGACTGCGCCATGTTTTAGGCTAACACAGCTATCCTCTTCGACTGGACCTATTGAGGTCAGGGGGACTTACCTGCAGTTCAAATACAAGGTGAAGTCAATCTTGCCGGGGACACGTGGGTCCAGAGGGGATTCCAAAATCCAGTTGGTTTCCTTTAGTCGGTCAATGCTTCCACACCGATCCAGGATGCCTGCTCAGGTTAGCGGACTTTTCTTCAGCTTTCTCTTGATTGATGATCAATACCATTGCACTGATCCAGGATGTCTGCTCAGGCTAGCGGACCTTTCTTCAGCTTGCTCTGATTGATGATCAGTGCCATTGCACTGATCCAGGATGTCTGCTCAGGTTAGCGGACCTTTCTTCAGCTTGCTCTGATTGATGATCAATGCCATTGCACCGATCCAGGACACCTGCACACGTTAGCAGATGCAAGACATGGTGCATGGAATATGAATGCATGCTATGCAAAGTCCGTTATGCGAATGCATGTCATTTGAGTGCATGCGATGTGATGATTTAGTGGAATGATGAATGCAATGGGATGCTATTCTTGATTCTTCGTTTCTTTTGTCAGCTTTCTTTTTTCTGACTGTTCATTTTTTCTGGGCTTTTCATTCTTTGATCAGCTTTCTTTTTCTGATCGTTTGTTTTTTCTTTTGCTCTTTTGCTCTTTTGGCTTATTTTTGCTGGTTCAGCCAACCCGCGACACTCATGGCACGAGACTGAGGAACCCACTGGAATTGCGGGGCTCATGGGCCGAGTGCATGTTGGCTTTGACTTCACCGTTTGAAGCAATCGTGAGTGCAATCGCTTTCTCTTGCATGATTAACTGGTTTTGGGGAATTGCTTTTTTCCGCGACCTTTAGGGACTTTGCAATAATTGTAATGCTCCATGATTTATGCACATGTTTTACAGGTCATCATCACCATCATTATAAAACGTTTATTTTGAGAAAAAAAAGCAGAAAATAAAAGAGTGAACAGATATGAGAAAGTTGAACTTTATTAATGTGGAAACCGGTCGCACAAGAAGTTACGCCGATTGTTTATTACACTTGAAAGTTTAAACTATAAAAAGACACGAAAAAAGAGAGAAGTTAAATTCTGACTGTCCGTCTCTGTGGAACAGTGCTAAACATTTATGTCCTTGACCTTGATCACTCCCTCATCCAAGTCTTCAGAGGAGTTGTATGCCTTTCTTTACTTTTCATGCCCAAGTTTTCTGACCCTAATTTTTGCCTGGATCGCCCTTTGCGGGTTTTCAATCCACCGGGTCGCTCTGATTTTGCCTAGGCCGCCCTTTCGGGTTTTCAACCTAGCGAGCTAACTCTTACTTGGCTTGTCTTTCTCTTTTTTCGTCTATTTCTTTCAGGCATAATACAACTTCACTTGATCGGAATTGACTGGGTTCCTTAAATCCTCTCCGTCCATGTTCGTGAGTATCAGTGCTCCTCCAGAAAAGCCTTTCTTGACCACATACGGGCCGTCATAAGTGGGTGTCCATTTCCCTCGGGGATCAGTCTGGATGGGCAAGATCTTCTTAAGCACCAAATCTCCCTGCTTGAATTCACGGTGCCGGACTTTCTTGTCAAAAGCTGTTCTCATTCTCTGTTGGTACAGCTGCCCATGACACAAAGCTGCAATTCTTTTTTCCTCAATGAGGTTTAGCTGATCCAGACGAGCCTGCACCCACTCTGCTTCTTCCAGTTTAGCTTCCATGAGTACCCGTAGGGATGGTATCTCAACCTCGATTGGGAGGACCGCCTCTGACCCGTATACTAGAGAGAAAGGAGTTGCCCCAGTTGAGGTACGCACTGAAGTACGATAGCCATGAAAAGCAAAGGGAAGCATTTCATGCCAATCCTTGTATGTGACCACCATTTTTTGCACAATCTTTTTGATGTTCTTGTTAGCTGCCTCCACTGCTCCATTCATCTTGGGCCGATAGGGGGAAGAATTATGATGCTGAATTTTGAACTCTGCGCACAGGTCCTTCATCATTTTGCTATTCAGATTGCTGCCGTTATCAGTGATGATCTTGTTAGGAAGACCATAACGGCAAATCAGATCCTTCTTCACAAATTTGGCAACCACTGAACTGGTTACACTGGAGTATGAGGCAGCTTCAACCCACTTCGTGAAATAGTCAATGGCGACCAAGATGAAGCGATGCCCATTTGATGCTTTGGGTTCAATGGGACCGATGACATCCATTCCCCACATTGAAAACGGCCAGGATGCAGTCAGAACATTCAATTTGGCAGGCGGCACATGAATGTGGTCAGCGTAGATTTGGCACTTGTGGCACTTTCGGACAAAGCTGTAGCAGTCACCTTCCATCTGCAACCAGTAATAGCCCGCCCTTAAAATCTGTCTAGCCATAGTATGCGCACTGGAATGAGTTCCGAATGAGCCCTCGTGTACATCTTTCATGATTCTTTCAGCTTCTTCTTTAGCAACACACCTTAAGAGGACCATGTCATAATTCCTTTTGTAGAGAACCTCACCGCTGAGGAAGAAATTCCTTGACAGTCGCCGAAGAGTTCTCTTGTCATTTTCAGATGCCCCAAGAGGGTATTCTCTGCTGATGATGTACTGTTTGATATCATGATACCAACGCTTGTCATCCGGCTCTTCATCTATGGCTGTGCAGTAGTGATGCGCAGGTAGACTCCAGTGCTGGATTGTGACATGAGTCAAGCTTTTATCACAATTGATATTGAACATGGATGATAAAGTTGCCAATGCATCAGCCAGCTGGTTTTCGCTTCGAGGGATGTGTTTGAAAGTGATTTCGTCAAAAGACTCCATCAACTCTTGCATATAAACACTATAAGGAATCAGTTTGGGATCTCTGGTCTCCCAATCGCCTCTTACTTGATGAATAACAAGGGCTGAATCTCCATACACATCTAGCCTTTTAACTTTCCATTCTAGGGCTGCTTGAATACCCAAGATGCACGCTTCATACTCTGCTATGTTGTTTGTGACATAGAAGCTCAACCTTGCAGTGACAGGAACGGAGCGATTGTCAGGAGATATTAACACAGCACCTGCCCCATGCCCCCATACATTTGACGCACCGTCGAAGATCATTCTCCACCTTTCACTTTCTTGGGACTTCCCCTCATCAAACAGTGCCATGATATCTTCATCAGGAAAATCATGCTGCATTGGTTGGTAGTCTGGAATCGGCTGACATGCCAAATACTCAGCAAGTGCACTACCTTTAACTGCTTTTTGTGTGACATACAGGATATCATATTCTGATAATTGCATCTGCCAACGGGCAATTCGTCCTGTAAGAGCTGGCTTCTCAAATATGTACTTGATTGGATCCATTTTTGACACCAACCAAGTGGTGTGACTCAGCATGTACTGCCTTAAACGGTGAGCAGCCCAAACTAGAGCGCAAAAAGTCTTTTCCAGCATAAAATATCTTGTCTCACAATCGGTGAACTTTTTGCTAAGATAGTATATGGCATGCTCCTTTTTCCCGGATTCATCATGCTGCCCCAACACACAGCCCATTGAATTATCTAGCACTGTAAGGTATAAGATGAGAGGCCTGCCTGACACAGGTGGCATTAAGACTGGTGGATTCTGCAAGTACACCTTGATTTTCTCAAAGGCAGCTTGACACTGGTCATTCCACTTCAACTCTTGATTTTTGCACAGCAGTTTGAAGATCAGCTCACAAGTAGCAGTCAACTGGAAGATGAATCGGGAGATCTAATTCAACCTTCCGAGGAAACTACGGACTTCTTTCTCTGTCTTGGGCACCGACATCTCGAGGATGGCTTTTACTTTGTCTGGATCCACCTCGATTCCCTTCTGGCTGACAATGAAGCCTAACAACTTCCCTGATCTCACCCCAAACGTGCACTTGGCCGGGTTTAACTTGAGTTTATATTTCCTCAACCGTTTAAAGAGCTTCTGCAGATTGACAATATGCTCCTCGTCGGTTTTAGATTTTGCGATCATGTCATCCACATAAACCTCAATCTCCTTATGCATCATGTCGTGAAACAGCGTGACCATGGCCCTTTGGTAGGTTGCACCAGCGTTCTTTAACCCGAATGGCATGACCTTGTAACAGAACGTTCCCCAAAGCGTTATGAAAGTTGTCTTTTCCATATCTTCGGGGTCCATCTTGATCTGATTATATCCCGAATATCCATCCATGAAGGAGAATAACGAGTGTTGAGCTGTACTATCCACTAAGCCATCAATGTGGGGCAAAGGAAAATCGTCTTTAGGACTAGCACGATTCAGATCTCGGTAGTCAACGCACATTCTGACCTTCCCGTCCTTCTTCGGAACCGGGACAATATTGGCAACCCACTGTGGGTATTTGGCCACCGCTAGGAATCCGGCGTCGAACTGCTTTTTTACCTCATCCCTAATCTTTAGGGACATCTCAGGCTTCATCCTTCTAAGTTTCTGCTTCACAGGCGGGCATTCAGGTTTGACTGGCAACTTATGCATCACAATGTCAGTATCCAACCCAGGCATATCTTGGTAGGACCATGCAAACACATCCATATAATCGTGAAACAACTGAACCAACTTCATGCGATCCTCGTCATTCATGGCGGTACCCACTTTGACCTCTTTCTTGCTCTCAGCTGTACCCAAGTTGATCACTTCAGTAGATTCTCCGTGTGGCTGAATTACCCTTTCTTCCTGTTTCATTAACCTCATGAGTTCTGGAGGAGCTTCCCAGTCTTCCTCAACATCCCCCTCAGCTTGATTAATAGGGTGATCAAAGTCAAAATATGGACTGTTGGCACTGTTATTTTGGGAGACAATTGCTGTGGATCTGCATTTTGCCGAAGCGAAAAAGCAGAATGAAAGGCGAGACAAGCAAGCAAACAATAATAAAGCGAGGAAAAGACACATGAAATGAAAAGGATTGATTTTTATTGATTGAAATTCAAAAACAACGTTTTTATTAATGATGATGATTCTGAAAATAAAAACATGCTCGCCCCTAACAACTTGTCCTATGGCCTTGGGCAGAGCCACAGGGTTGCATTACAAACGATTACTTTAAATTAAAAGTCACAGGAAGATCAGCAGCCTTCCAATTCTTTAATTTTTCATTGGCACCGCAGCGTCGAACCAAACTTGCACCACCCTCTTCAGACTCAGAACCATCCTTGATGACAGCAACTTCTTCTTCAACATCATGGGTTCCTATCTGGACCACACACCGATCCATCAGGTCCTGCAGGATCATCTCAAAGTTTTCACAATTCCCCACGCACGTGGAGTCAGCACACCCCTCTTCATGGCAACACCCCTTCTTAACCACCTCAACATGGCATAACTCAGAATAGATAACACCCAACGGGGTCTTGATCTTCTGCACATCCTTTACCAATTGCCCAACGGAACTTTCTATAGCATTGGTAGCTGGCCTCTGATGACCTGGCAATGGATTAGTTGTTGTATTCGGGCTGCTCTGCTTGAACGAGATCCACCCAGCATCTACTAGGTCTTGCACCACATGCTTGAAGGCTTTACATTCCTCCACAGTATGACCGACCCCATTTTCGTGGAAACTGCAGGTAGCATTAGCGTTGTAACTTCTGGGAAATGGCGGCTGCAGGGCCTTCATTGGCCGAGTGTTGATCAAGTTCTTGGAAGTCAAGTGATCAAACAATTCAGTGTATGTCATTGGTATTGGATCAAAAC
This sequence comes from Astragalus membranaceus, assembly GCA_039519185.1. Taxonomy (NCBI): domain Eukaryota; kingdom Viridiplantae; phylum Streptophyta; class Magnoliopsida; order Fabales; family Fabaceae; genus Astragalus; species Astragalus membranaceus. The sequence continues at coordinate 22,917,681 of CM076852.1, forward strand.
TGGTCCGTTTCTTGTACTAATAACCCTGAGCCCTGTGACTGTCACTGCCTTGCTGGGATGGCACAGGAGCAGAAAATGGAATAGTTTGTGGTGGAGGGGTACTAAAGGATGAACTTCCTCCCGAGATTACATTTGTTTCCCCTTCCTTCTTCTTCGGGAAATGGGAGTAAGGCTTCTTCTGATTGCTTGAACCACCAGAGCTTCCTGCATTACTGAGGTGATTCGAAATCTTCCCACTTTGGAGACCATGCTCAAGTCTTTCCCCGAAGACTATCTGATCGGAGAAGCTAGTTGAAACACTTGTAATCAGCCGGTCATAGTAAATTGCTGGCAGAGTTTCCAAGAACGTGTACACCATTTCTTTTTCAGTCAAAGGAGGTTGGACCTGGGCGGCTAGGCTTCGCCATTTCTGGGCATATTCTTTGAAAGTCTCCCTTTCGCCTTTACTCATGTGTTGCAATTGCGACCTGTCCGGAGCCATGTCCATGTTATACTTATATTGTCTCATGAATGCTTCGCACAAATCTTTCCAACAACGAATTTCAGAGGATTGCAGTTTCATGTACCAATCTAGAGGAGCTCCAGCCAAACTGTTTTGAAAGCAGTAAATCAGCAGTTTGTCATCATTGGCGTAAGGACCCATTTTTCGGACAAACATCGTAACATGGCTCTCCGGACAGCCTGTTCCTCTGTATTTGTCCACTTCGGGAGCTTTGAACTTTGGTGGAAAAACCAAATCTGGGACTAAACACAACTCACGAGCTTCCTTGGCTCTGACACCAACCCCCTCCATTGCCTTTACTCTTTCTTCAAGTGCACGAATCGGGTCATTTGGCTGTGATCCCTCAAACATATTTTCTTGGGGGTGACTCCCCATACTGTAATAATACCCTCCAGGCTGAGGAACATTGTGAGGGTGTGCTGCAAGCCCCGGAGTAGGACTGAGCACAGCATGAGGACTAGGAGCTTGGATCTGCGGTCCTCCGGCAGCTCCCCCGGACACGGCGGCAGTGACCATACTGACGGGGATAGGTCCAACAGTTCGCGGCATGTACCCAGCAGGCATACCCCAAGGATACCCTTGTGAAGTGTATTGATTCGGCCCATTCATTCCTGAAGCAAAGACGGGAGGACTGACCCCGGATCCCGGAGGAACTGTGGCTGATATTGGAGGAGGAACGAAAGAAGTGACACCATCTGGACCCCCGACGGCGACACCTTCAGCAGCTGTCCCACTCTTTAAACTTTGCAGCATGACCATCATCTCATGCACCTGGGCCTCCATTGCCCCAACCTTATCCTTAAGCACTTGGTTCTCCTGAGCCAGCTGCTCAGGATTCAGAATTTGTACGCCCAAATCTTCATGTTCTGGATTACTTTCAGTTTCAATCTCTGGATGCCCTTGAGGATCAGCCATCAGCTTTGCTTGTAACCGAGTGAAGTATCGGTGGCGGAGAACCTGCTTGCCTCTCGCTTCTGTTGGTAGAACATTTTTATTAAGTGAAGGAGCAAATTAATGAATGCAATGCGTGCAATGCAGATGAGTGTTAGTTTTAGTTTTAGTTCGGCAAACAAACTTTGATGAAATGCAAGGATGCATGCATGAGCTGTAAAAGCTTATGTTGGATGCAATGCGAGGATGCATGCAAAATGATGATGATGTTTTATGCATGCAGACCTTTATTGGCATTAGTTCAAGTTTTTTTTTCTTTTTTTTTTTGAAAAATGCGGGCCGTACGTGGTTTCATATGGGCCAAGTGTTGACTCTCAATCATATGATGTAAGTTAGGCATTTTTAGGACCAATTGTGCAGGTTTTTCATTGTATCACAGTCATTATCTGGGGATTTAGTCTAGTTTTAGATAATTGTAGTAGGAAGTTCATTTGTAAGTAATTCCTTCACTTTTGGAGCTATTTTGTACTTGAAGACCTCCAATTTGTTGTTATCATTCGGCGAACCAGACACTTGCCCGGAGATGCAGCACAAATTGGAAGGAATTTTGGTTCTGTCCAATATCGCGTCGCGACCAGGAGAGTTCGCGTCGCGAAGGAAGCATGATGCAGGAGGAATTTTGGTTCTGTCCAATATCGCGTAGCGATGGCCTCGTATCGCGACGCGATGGCTTGCTGAAAGTGAGGGTTTTAATTCTGTTTTGCGTTTTTTTCAAGGGGACTTCGTCTTGGGAGCGCAGCGAGGGTTTGGAGCAGCAGCTGGGGGTGTTTTTGGGAGCATCTAATCACTTGGGAACAAGGTTTTGAAGACTTCTCATGGATTCCTCTATGTGTAACTTCTCCTTATTTCTATCTTCTCTTTCCTTGATGTTGTCCATGTAGTTTGTTTTAATTAGGGAGAGATGACTCTCCCCAAACCTATCTATTGGTTACTTTGTCATGGTTGATTCAGTTGTTTGGTTAATTTATCATAAGTCTATGCCTCTTTGTGTAATGCTTTACTTCTACATATGCTAGTTGTAATGAATTAGGGTTTGTGATCACATAGGGATATGGGTTACATTCTTGATACGGGGTAGTAGATCACATACTTGTGATCACCATAGGAATATGGGATTGGATATGTGAATTCTCTATTTCTTGCGTTTATTGCTTTACCTGTTGGCATGAATCACCTAAGGGATTAGGGTTTCTCAATTAGGTAAAAGGGGTTTTGAGGCAAGGGATTGTCCTTAACCTAATTTTGTGAATTGAATCTGGTAATTTAAACAACCAATTTGAGATTAGCTGAAGGATCATAGGATAGGTGAGGGGAGAAGATTCGACCCCTAATCGCTTTTATTTTATTGTTTACGGACGTTTGCTTTATTCTACCGTTACTTCAATTTTCGTCCAACTATTACGTTTAAGGATTAATTTACTTGCCTATTGATAATAAAACACAATCCCTGTGGATACGACCGGTACTTACCGATATTTATATTACTTGCGACGACATTTGGTACACTTGCCAAAGTCTTAACACCAAGTAAGAGAAAGGCTACAACGGCAGCTCGTTCTCTCTTTTTTTGAAAAGAGTGGGCCATATGTCACTTCGTACGGACCGGCAGAAGAAAGGCTACAACGACAGCTCTTTCTCTACTTTTTATTTGAAAAACCTCCTACTCTTTTTTTGAAAACATGTCTATATTACCATGCAACACACAATTTGGTATTCCCCTTGTGTCCTACGAAGGTGGGGACCTAAGTTCTAGGACAACTCAAATGTTCCTCCCATGCGGGTTCTAGTCACTTCCTCACCAGGTTACCAGAGCTAATTCTTTCTCACAATAGCACCCACAACGATGGAACGCCATCTGGTGTGAGGCCTCATGAAAGAGCATACTCTGGCTGAAACTTTCGTGAGAGTCGGAAGGACAACAGTCCAATTGCCAGTCACTACTCGTTTCCACTCTCCTAGGTTTTGTCAGACCTTGGGTTTTAGGCCCCTCTCAAAGCATAGTAAGCATAAGGTGTGAGTGTGTGCAGCAAGGGCATACCGCCTAAAACTACCCACATATACCCCACCTGCAAAGGAAAACCCAGAACAGTCCAAACAATAGCAGGCGATAACATGTCGTCTACCCTAGGGTTCAATATCACAATACCAATAATCCAACCTAGGTTTCAGTAACAGTCATATGCACTGCTTACCTCAAGAAAGGGAGCGGAGAAGAAGGGATCATAATAGAATGGGAGGAAATGCATGTTTTTACCTTAAGAAAGGGAGCAGAGAATAGGGGACATGGGAATTGAGGAATGCATGAACACGGCATTGTGAACAAATAGAAAAGGAGTAAAACAAAGCTTTCAACTCATTTAATTTTAAAACCACACATCAAAGTTAACTAGGCTTGACCCTCGTCTTTTTTTAAAAAAAAAAATGTTCCCCAGCGGAGTCGCCAGCTATTGCGCCCGAAAAATCCGGTTAGGGACTTTTCGTTTGACAACGTGGAAAAAGTTTGGAGCCGCCACCAATATTTTTATTTTAAGACCAAAACATTGAAAAAAAGTCTTTTGAAAAGGCGGGTGGTCTTTTGAAAACGCAGAGATGTAGGTTCGGGGGTCGGTAAGGTACGGGGAAGGTATTAGCACCCCGCACCTCCTTTCTACCGAAAGGGAACCATTAACTTGATGTGTGGTTTAGACAAAAGTTCGAGTTGAAAGCAATTTATTCTACTTCTTTTCTTTTCTTTAAGGTTCGTTTTATTGAAAACGAGGGGGAAAGGGATATTTTTGGTATCTTTGAAAAGCGTAACAAAACAAAGATTTTTTAAGAGCGTGCTTGACGGGACAGGACCCCGCTCCTACGTACCCTCATTGGAAGAGGGATCAAAGCTACGTAGTTCTCGGTGTAATCTTTGAAAATCAGGACAAAACAAAGATTTTTTAAGAGCGTGCTTGACGGGACAGGACCCCACTCCTACGTACCCTCACTGGAAGAGGGATCAAAGCTACGTAGTTCTCGGTTGGTTATCTTTGAAAATCAGGACAAAACAAAGATTTTTTAAGAGCGTGCTTGACGGGACAGGACCCCGCTCCTACGTACCCTCACTGGAAGAGGGATCAAAGCTACGTAGTTCTCGTTTTTTTTAAAAGTGTGCTTGATGGGACAGGACCCCGCTCCTACGTATCTCCCGGTGCGATGGAGACATCAAAACTACGTAGTTCTCGGTTTTTTTTAAAAGTGTGCTTGACGGGACAGGACCCCGCTCCTACGTACCCTCACTGGAAGAGGGATCAAAGCTACGTAGTTCTCGGTTTTTTTTAAAAGTGTGCTCGACGGGACAGGACCCCGCTCCTACGTACCCTCCCTGGAAGAGGGATCAAAGCTACGTTGTTCTCGGTTTTTTTTTAAAAGTGTGCTTGACGGGACAGGACCCCGCTCCTACGTACCCTCACTGGAAGAGGGATCAAAGCTACGTAGTTCTCGGTTTTTTTAAAAGTGTGCTCGACGGGACAGGACCCCGCTCCTACGTACCCTCACTGGAAGAGGGATCAAAGCTACGTAGTTCTCGGTGGTGTTTTGAAAACGGCTTAAGGGGTTTTTCGCAATTGGGTGAGCGTTTGTGAAGACCGAACAACAATGGTTAGAATGGCCTCACTACTAACTCTTTTGAAAATGAAATCATCATTAATGACCTAAACGGCAACGGCGCGATTGGTGTTTAATGACAATTGGTTTATTTTTGAGAAATGAATAAGTTTTCGAAAATGGGATAGAGCTTTTGCGAAGACCGAACAACAACGGTTAGAATGGTCTCGCTTCTAACTCCTTTTGAAAACAATGTCATCATTAACAACCTAATCGGCAACGGCGCGATTGGTGTTTAATGACGATCGGCAACGGCCCATACAATCAAAGGATTCAATTATTAAAGATGCAAAACAAAGTTCTCAAAGTAATTGTGTGTGTGCAAGAAGGATTGTATTTACCCTAATTGCTCTATGCTACAACATGCATGTAGACTTACGTCTCCATTAGGAGGTCATACAAGTGGAGAGGAGGGCACACAATCAAGTCAAGACATTTACATGGCATCAAGAACAAGTGAATACAATTGATTGTAAACATAGAGTATTCTAAGTTAAATGATTGAATATGTAAGCAAGGATGCATGATTAGGTAAGCATGTAAGTGCATGAGTGTACAAGGAATGGATGCATAGCACTTTATTTATGAATGGATGACATACAAGGATGCATAAGAGGATGAAAGAGATATAAGCACATGAGGATGCATGAGAGTGTCACATAAACTAAGTATGAATGAAGATGCATGAATGTGAAAATGTTTTGGGTATTTTTGCAAGTTGATAAGTTGTAAAACTTTAAGTAAGAAGTTAGTGAAAAGTAAAGTAAAAATGCATGAAGTAAATGGTAAGTGGTAAAATCTTTTTATGTTTTAGTAAGAAGTAGTAAAAAGTTAGAGTAAGAATGTGGTAAAAATGTTTGAGTAAAAGGTAAATAAAAGCAAAAATGTTTTTTATGTTTTTTGTTTTGGTAAATAATTAATGAATGAGTAAAAACCAAAGTGGTAGAATGTCTTTATGTTTTTGGTAAAAAGTTAATGAAGTGGTAAAGTAAAATGGTAAAAAGTAAATAAACACTAAAACCAAGTTGAATCACATAGAGCAATCCTCTCACTTTGAGAAAAGTGCACTAGGCACTAGTGAGAATCAACTTGCCTATCATCAACAATTTACAATAAGCAAACTAAGACACAAGGTGCACTAGGCACTAGTGGGAATCATATTGCTAGATCATCAACCAACAACAAAAAATAATATCTAACACTAAAATAAAATATTAACCACAAGATTAAACATCATCAAGCAAAGAACAACAACAAAATCAATTTGAAAATGTTTTTAAACACAAGCATGCGAACCCAAAGGGAACATAGATCCACCCTTTTATTTAAAAAAGAACACAAAAGTTAACATAAAGCAACATAGATCCATTTTTGCAAAGGATTCACATGATTAAGCAAAGGATGCCATAAAATAACTCTTATTTCATGAAATTTAGTGCAAAATGTTTAGAGATACAAGGGAAATCATTCAAGCACAAGAACAACTCCTTCAAGGCCAAGGACCCATCTCAAACACCCAAGGCTCCCTAAGTCCTTGTCAAAATGTTTGAAATGGATCTTCAAAGCAACAACAACAAGCAATCAAGAAGGAGTTGGGAGTAGAGGAGAGATTATGCAAGAAAAACTAAATATGAGATGCAGGGTTTCAAGGCTTACCTCAAAATCACAAAGAAATGAAGAAAGAGATGATATAGACTCAAAATGAACTTGGATCTACCCTTGAACCCACAAAGATTGCTAGCTCTTAGCAATTTGATGATGCAACCTTGAAGAGAATAGAAGGAATGATGATGATCTAGCAAGAAATGGAAGATTTGATGGTGAAAGATGAAAAGAATGAAGTGAGGGAGTGAGAGAGATTTCGTGGAAGAGAGGAAGAGGGAGAAGTTTTTGGTGTGCTAGGGTAAAAAATGAGAGTGTAGGAGAATGAGAGGCCAAAGGATCCTTAGGTGTGGGAATGAGGGAGTATTTATAGAGTTTTTCAGGTTTAGGGGTATTTTAGTCTTTATGATTTTGATGTGCTCTAGGATTGAGTCTTAAAATTAAATGGAGGGTTAGGATTAAAGGTCACTTGGATTGAGGGTATTGAGAAAACACAAAAGGTGAGAGTGAGAGAGTGGGGGCGAAAATGAGGGAAGGGAGTGAGAGTTTTTGTAAAAAAAAACTTGTCTTATTTTAGGAATAATGTGAGGCACAAATAGGGTTAGGGGTATGATTGGGATTGAATGTTACCAAAGAGGAAAATTGGTGTTTCCTTATGAAGAGGTTAGTGTAAGTGAGTGAGGTAATTTACCAAAGAGGGCATGAATCCTCATGAGAGTGAGTGAGAATTGGTGATATGCACTAAAGGAGAAGGTTTAAGGATGGTACAAGGCATATTCCTTCAAGATAAGGAATAATAGTACAATAGAAGAATGTGGAAGAATTTTGTGAGAGGGAGAGAGAGAGAGGGGATTTCGAAATTGTGGGGGGGGGGGGGGGGGGAGAGAGAGAGAGAATTTCGAAATTGTGAGGGGACAGAGAGAGAGAGGAAAAAAAACTTGTTTTTGGTCTTTTGTCTTATTGAGGACACTTTGCATTTTCTTTTTGAATTTGAAATTTTTGGGTATGGGAAATAATGGGAATGCAACTATTGAAAATGTGTTACATGTTTTTGGGCACCATGAAATATTCCCTCTAGTCACCCATGACAATAAAAATTGTCACTTAAGAATTGAGGAATATTTAATGGTCCCTTTTTTATTTTTCTATGCACTAAAAATGGAAAAAAAACATTTTTAATTATTTTTGACTAGGGTTTTCTTTCTAAAAAATTGTACAAAAATTATCCTTGATAGAATAAAAATGTACTTTTTGTGGATGTGCATTTTTGGCGAGAAAATCATCTTTTTGCGAAAAACGACCAAAATGTCCTTTTTGACCCTAAAACCCTAATTTGCCTAAAAAGTGCATTCCAACCCTAAAAATGATTTTAAAGACCTTGGAATGACTTCTAGGACCCAAAATGCAATGCATGATGCTCTTCATTCTTCAATTTATTTATTTTTTTGTGGAAAATTAGAGTTTTGACCTAAGCCGGACAAAATTAGGGTATGACAATGTACTGAAAATGATTTCAGTTTATTGTATCCGTAAGGATATGCATGGTTTATTTTATTGAGTCATTTGGGAGACGAAGTTAATTCGCTTGGTTCAAAACTTTGCGCGATATCTGACTATCATTTGAATGACATGTCTAATCTTTAATGATGATTAAAAATTAGGGATGTTACATTTTAGCAATAATCAACAATGAAAATAGGTTTGATTATTGGTTCAAAGAACGCTCTTATATTCTGTGAGATTGATACTTTTACTACGAGATAGAATTGTGCACTTGCGACCTATCGACGAGTTGTTATTGGAAGGGAAGCAAGTTATTAAGTTGTTGATTGATAATAAGCTAGCCATTAATTTGCCTAAGAATCCCATTTCTCATGGGAAGAGCAAGCACATTGAGACCCGATTTTATTTTCAGAGGGACCAGGTCAACAAAGGCAAGTTGCTGGTGGAGTACTGTCTCACAAAGGAACAACAGGCAGATATCCGAACTAAAACAATCAAGGGAAAGCAGTTCACAAGGCTGCGAAAGGAACTATGGCTAGTTTCCTTCGAGAATTAGAATTCAGGAGGAGTGTTAATTTGTTATAATTCTGATTTATGTCAAATATGACCCTTGCATATAAAAAATAGAGTCGTTAAAATAGAAACCCTATTTTGTAGTTAGGAATTGTTAGAAGAAACGGATTATAAAGTTGTTATAAAACGGATTAGGAGGTAGTTCGTGAAAAACAGAATTTAGTGCCAGTAAAAGGAAATTAGAGGTTTGTTATTTAACAAACCCATTTACAAACCAAAACCAGAAATGTTGTGTTGGGTTGTTTTATTTAAAAATACTAAAACAATTTTCTAAATATGAGTTTTGGACATTAATTCATTACTCTTTCTTCAGTTTTGGTTTTTATACATTATTTTAAATATGAGTTTTGTAACTCCTTTCCTCAATGTGGTAATAACAACTTATAATAAGATGTAGAATCATGCACAAATAATTTTAAGTCTCATTTATAGTGTGGAGCATGATATCATGAAGGTTGAATTAATTTCTTAATGAGTTCTATACTCTATATAGAGTGGGGTACGCAGCTACATGAGTACTCTTGATAGGCTCACTTATGTGAATGTGAAAGTGTGGCCGCTTCCTATGAAGTTTTGGGCAAAACTTCATAGAGCGTTCACTATACTGGGATAACGTGCAGGGCCATAATGCACGGGCTTATAGACTACACCCTGAAAGATTGAGTGTGTAATGTTGTTTGAGATAGAGTTCAAGACTACGTGTCACTCTTGTTAAATCGAAAGCATCATCACTATGTGTTGGTTCAAGTTTAGGAATACCAATATTTATGCTCATTCTTATATAACGAAGATTTATTGCTCGATGAATTTTTTTTTAAAGAAAACAAATGGGGGATTGTTGGGTTGTTTTATTTAAAAATACTAAAGCAATGTTATCTCAATATGAGAGTTACATTTTTTTCAAGACTACGTGTCACTCTTGTTATTGAGCTTTATTCTATTTAAAGTGTGTCGTGTTATCTCAATATGAGAGTTACATTTTTTTTTCAAGTATAAAGCAATGTACATGAAACTATTCAAAAAGAGAAAGATAAAGACATAGTAGCTGAACGTGAAATGCAATTTCTTAGAGAGAAAGAATAAAAAGAAGATACTTCTCAATTTTGTGAAAAGAATAAGAATACTGAGCAGTAAAATAAAGATAGGGGTGTGAGTCTGGTGGTTTTTCTAGGTGCAGGGAAGACCATAATATTTTTAGAGAAGGCTGTTTTATCCTGGGGGCGACGGGGGCTAGGAGAGACTGTTTGCACACTTTGGGTAGAGCCGCGAAACGTCTTAAAGAGAGAGACCTAGTCCGCAACTCAGCCTATTTTGTTCGTGTTCGTCAGTGTGTCCATAATTGTTCCAACATGTTGTATATACACATGTTCTCTGTAAATCAACTACTACTACGAAAGAAATAGAAGAAGATTTTTACATTGAAATTTCTTAAGTCTTTGTTCCCAGTTCTTTCCCCATATTCGTTCTTTGCAGCAACAAGCTTCCTTCTCGAATGTCCTTTCATTTTCGTTCCATCTACAGGAAGAGTTGTGTATCTGCAAAACAGAGAGAAAACGAGAGAGAAAGTTCTCAGTGTTCGATTTCGTAGAGAGAAGTGAGATAAAAGAAAAAGTAGAGAGCTAGAGAGAGAGAGAGAGAGTAACATCCCTAATTTCGGTTAATTTCGTTTTATGAAATTAACTAGCAAATTATTATTCGATGAAATAATAAATCGAGTCATGGTCATATGCGAGGAATGAAATCGTTACTTAATTGTGTGATTGCTCAATTTGATTTCATTATTGTTTGAAGTTTGTGATTGTGTGTGATTGTTTGGGGGTAAAAATAGAGTTTAAATGAGAATTAGAGCACGAGGGGTACATTGGTCTTTTACCACCAGTTAAACCATCAGCTGAGTTAGTCACTTAAAACACCCAGCTGAGTCAATGTTTGCAACACACGAAACACAACACCATGACTCCACTTTCAGAATTATTAGAAGCATTAGTTAAGTGAGTATTAGTGAGCCAAGGGTATTTTAGTCATTTCCTACTCATTAACACCCTCAGCCCACTAACACTCAGCTGACCAAGCCTCATTTCATCAAAAAACCAAAAACTGAGAGTGTAGAGAGAAGAGAGAGGCGCGAGAGGTGAGGGAGAAGAAGAGGCCCAAAGCTTCACCAAAGTCCCATGCATGTAAGTGTTCTCTTCTCCATCCTCTTCCATTTTTCATTCTCTATCCAATGACACCAATTATACAAGCCGAATCCTTCTCCTCCTCATCTTGCCATTTTGGATTTTGAAGCTCAAAACTGAGTTTTCCACTGTTTGAAGCATTGCATGCGCTTGTGGGACCTTGGTGTCATACCCTAATTTTGTCCGGCAAATTAAAAAAAAAAATCCAAAAAAAGTTTTTCGCGTATATTTGATTCCTAATCCCTCGAATAGGTCATTTTGCGCTAATTTACTAATTTTGCGTTGTTATTACTTTTTTTAGTGGTTAAACAAAAATTAAAAAAATATGCTAACACAAAAAATTACATAGTAGATTTAATTTATTTTTCTTGTTACAATATCTTTAATTAAAAAACGAAAATAAAAAATAAAATAGATAAGAAATAATACAAATTACAAAAGAAAATAAAAGAAGGGAGGTGCAATAAAAAATTATTATTACAAAAAAGGAGAATGTCCATGTCATGGTTGTCAGACTCGAGAGTCTACATAGACTCGTGAGGGGACCGTAGACTCGACTTGTAGAGTCATAAGAGTCTATGAAAAAAAAATACACTAAAAAAACTGTAAAAAAAAATTACTGCAGTGTCAAAAATATTTCATCATAAATCAGTGAACCTGTGAAATATAAAATTTATCAAAATAACCTATTTATAATTAGCAAAAGTATTCCAAGTTTAAACATTCCAAAGCTCCTATCAAATTAGCAAAAGTATTCCAATTAACACCATCATCTGAATTAGCAAAAAAGTAATCCAATTAGCAAAAGTATTCCAATTAGCAAAAGCTCCTATCAAATGGCTTCAAACATCCAAAGCTCCTATCAAATTAACAAAAGTATTCCAATTAACACCATCATCAGAATTAGCAAAAAAGTATTCCAATTAGATAAAGCTCCTATCAAATGGCTTCCAACATCCAAAGCTCCTATCAAATTAACAAAAGTATTCCAATTAACACCATCATCAGAATTAGCAAAAAAGTATTCCAATTAGCAAAAGTATTCCAATTAGCAAAAGCTCCTATCAAATGGCTTCAAACATCCTAAGCTCCTACAAAATCCTGTCCATCATCAGAATAGTCACCAACATCATCAAACTCTGCTCCAGATGAAACATTATCTTCATCTACAACATTATCAATATCATCAACCATTGGAATCGGATTGCTTGACCTTCCACCTAGTTCAACATTAGCTTGCTCAACATTAGTAGCATCAACTTGCTCAACATTATCTTCAATAACATCCTCAGTTATCCATTCATCATCAGATTGAATGTCTTCAAATGGAAGAGCAACACTTTTTCTTGTTACTCTACTTTTTAACTTCAAATTATACATGACAAAGACTAAATCATTCATCTTTTTTTGATGCAGCCTATTTCTTCTCTTTGTATGAACCTAAATTAATAAACCATAAATTAGCAAAAAAGTATTACAATTTGCAAAAACATTAAATCAAATTAAGTTTATAAGTAAATGAAATCCATAAATTAATAACTCAATTACCATTTCAAACGAACTCCAATTGCGCTCACAACCAGATGAGCTACAAGTCAAGCTTAGAACGCGAATTGCAAACCTCTTTAACTCCGGACACCCATCTCCATAGAAGTCCCACCATTCTGCGGGAGGCATAGTCTTTCTCATTGACTTAGCAGCTTCACAACCAAACATTTCTCTTTCATAATGAAAGTTAGCAATTTGTGTAAGAATCTTGTTGCGCTCACCGGCATCATTTACCAACCTATGCAAACAATTGTAAAGCCCTTGTTTGATATCTGCATCCTCGTCTTTGAAACCAGGTTCATTGTGAATTTAAGGATTAAGATAATAAGCTGCTGCATGTAAGGGCCTATGAAGTTGGTTTTCCCAACGCTCATCAATGATTTTCCAAATAGGTTCATATCTACATATATATATATATATATATATATATATATATATATAATATTAAACATCCAATATTAGAAACAATTGGATAAAATAAAGTTAAATTTTGAAGGAGATAAAGTTAACTAGTTAAGATAACTTACTTTTTCTTAACATTGTTGAAGTTGCTTTTTATTCCCTCCTTTGCTTTATCCATCGCTTGATAAATGAAACCCATGGCGGGTTTTTCATTTGCATCCACCAACCTAAGGACTGTGATGAGAGGAGAGACTGCTTTGAGGCATATGATTATGTTTCCCCAAAAACGATTATCTAAAGCCATTCTTTGCACATCTTTTCCCTCTCTCGTAGATCCATATTTACTTGTAGTCCATGTTTCAGAGGCAAACATACCCAACAAAGCTCCTTTATTATCATTCAAACAAGAAAGAGTCAAATAAGCTGTAGCAAATCTAGTAACCCCGGGCCTAATCAAATCCCTCCCTTGTGTAAACTTCTTCATCATACTAATGAGCCTCGTCTTGGTATATATATAAGTGCAGATTTTTCTTCCCTTTTTTATTACAGACTGGTGAACCTTCAACTTTTTCTCAAAATCTTCAAAGATCAAGTCAATACAATGAGCAGCACACGGAGTCCAATACAAATTCTTCCTGGTTTCCATTAACTTTTCTCCTGCTGCCTTGAAGTTTGCTGCATTGTCAGTAACTACTTGGACCACATTCTCCTCTCCAACATAATTAACAGCATCATCCAACATCTTATAAACCTTATCAGCAGTCTTTGAGATATCAGAAGTGTCTAAGGAATATAGAAAAACCGTCCCCTTGGGACTATTCACTAAAAAGTTACAAATAGAACGCCTTTTCTTATCCGTCCATCCATCAGACATGATGGAACAACCGGTTCTCTTCCACTCTTTTTTATAATCTTCAATTACTATATTAACTTGATCAACAGTTTTGTTTAGAAGCTTTTCTCTAATTTCATGATATGAAGGAGGTTTGTAACCGACTCCATACCTCCCAATCATGTCACACATCTTTGCAAACTCCACATTTTTAATACAATTGAAAGGAATAGCACTTGTATACATATATATAGCTACCTGGAGATCAACCTCTTCCTTGAAATCCCTTTTCATCACTTGATTAATGGTTTTTTGAACCGCATTAGAAGAACCAAAACCAATTTTGCCTTTTCCTTTTGCAAATGTAGAAATTATAGATTTCCCTTTCCTTTGAGATGAATCCACATCCACTTCCACAATTTGAGTTTCCTCACCATTTTCCTCTTCCTCCTCCTTAAGGTCAATCAACTTTCTTTTTCTCAATGCCGCTTCTTTAGCCTCCGCAATCGCCTTCAAACACAATAATTTAACTTCTTCCGGTACCGAAGCGCAAGGTTCTGAATCTTCTCTAGTACCACCCAGATGATGTTTAAATCTAGATATTCCTCCACTAACAACCTTAAAGCAATAGTTGCATTTGACCTTTTTACCATTTCCTAGAACATCGGTTCCATATTTCCATCCAATATCAGTCCGATTTCCCGCAGAATTCTTTCTTGTTTTTGCTTTGGGAGCAGTAGTAGTGCGAGTGGTAGTGTTCGCAGTGGTTGTATCTGGATTGCTTGAAGACATTATGTGTACATGCAAGAACCTAAAGCAACAATCACAACACAATAAAAATGCAGTAACAAACACAGTCACAAATCACAATATTTCTAACAACAAACACAGTAAACATAGATGAACGATACAGTCACAGAGCAATGAAATGCAGCAGAACGAATACAGAAACCGAAGGAACAGAAAAATCACTCACAGAGCATAGAAATAGAAATGCAGCAGAACAATCAACAAATACAGAGCATCAACATAGATGAACGAAAATAGAAACGCAGAACAAACGAAAATAGAAACGCAGAACAAACGGAAATAGAAACGCAGGAACGAAGGAACTAAGGAACTGAAAATGAAGGAAACGGAAATAGAAACCGAAAATGAAGGAACGAAGGAACTGAAAATACCTGTTTGAAGAAGATGAACCGGAAACGACAACGCAGAGCAACGAACGAAGATGCAGAGCACGACGACGCAGAGCAACGAAGCAACGAACGAAAACCCAGAAACGGCAGCAACACAGCGTCACAGCGTAACGAGCAATCAGCAAGAAACGAAAACCCAGAAACTTTGGTTGAAACTTGAAACGAAGAAGATGAATCGATGAAGGACAGAAGGAGGGGTTTTCATTTTAGTTGAAAGATGAAGAAACTCGGTGGAATGGATGAAAGAATGAAAGGGCGCGTCTAGGGATTCACCAAGGAAAAGCCAAAACGACTGCGTTTTGGGCTTTTTTGCTGAAATTTAAATTAAACCAAAAACTCGGTGGAATCGCTTTAAACTCGCGAGTTTGACCGAGTTTATGCGAGTTTGTCCGAGTCTAACCGAGTTTACAGAAATTACGATTCAGCGTGGAATTTGACTCGTTTTGGGTTGGTAAACTCGTAGATTCGTACGAGTAAACTCGCGAGTTTGACAACCATGGTCCATGTACATGACTTGGCCCAAGAATGCCAAAGTTACAAAAATACAAAAATAAACCAAGTACCCAAAACTGCAGCTACTTTGCAAAGGTGATTTCTCTCTCTTCGAACATCATTTCACGATCCGAACGGTGAAAGTGAAGTTGAATGTCTCAAAAACCTTCTGGCAAAAAACGAAAACGATCCAACGGTTAACGAATCCATAATCGCACTTGTACGGTGGCTAGTTTGAGAAAAACGGAGTTGTTTTTTCTACTTTTGCGAAGGCAAATTCTCTCTCCTCAGACCTCATTTCGACGATCCGAACGGTAGAAGTGAAGATGGATGTCTTTCTCTATCTTACTTTAGTCCCACATTGCTTGGGAGAAGCAAGAACTACCTAGCATTTGGCTATAAAAGAGGTTGAGATGCAACGACTATGGACATGGGTGATTGATGGGGTAAGTGATCTTTTGGGCTAGCATTTGCAGTCCATTAGATTAAAAGCATGTCTTTAATTCTTTTGGGCTAGCTTTTGCAGTCCATTAGATTAAAAGCCCGTCTTTAGTTATTTTTGG
This sequence comes from Astragalus membranaceus, assembly GCA_039519185.1. NCBI lineage: Eukaryota > Viridiplantae > Streptophyta > Magnoliopsida > Fabales > Fabaceae > Astragalus > Astragalus membranaceus. The sequence continues at coordinate 22,933,658 of CM076852.1, forward strand.
GATGGCCGTTGAGGTCATTTACTTGGCGATTTTCGGGTGAAAACGGACCAGATAGGAGTCCGGTTCGCGGTTGATATGGCCAGATTGCTCGGTCCGTTTCGGCGTTGATCGCATTGATCAGCTTGAGGTTAGTTTTGCATTTATTTATTTATTTGATTTATTTATTTTTGTACATATTTATTTATTATGCATACTGTTTATTTATGTACATACTTATTTATTATTTATATTGTTTATTTATCAATGTAAATAATTATTTAATATTTATTCATTTATTTATTTATATGTATAGTTATTTATTTATTAACTTTACTCTTTATTAATTGTTAGTGTCGTCATTAATTTTTTAAATACACAAATTATTTTATTTTTTAAAAAATATAAATAGGGGATTAAGTCGACTGTACAGTCGGGTTAGTCTTCTTTTTAGGTCACGAATGAACCGTTACGGATCATGTCCTAAAATCCCTAAATAAAATACATCAACAAACAAATTTTTCTACCTAGAACTACGTAGCCTTTGATTCTCTACCAAGAGATACGTAGGAGCAGGGTCACGCCCCTGTCAAGCGCAAAGATAAACAATTTCCATTACCTTTCTTTCTTAATTCATTTTTTACAAAAAAAACCACAAAATATAAATAGGGGACTAAGTCGACTGTACAGTCGGGTTAGTCTGCTTTTTAGGTCACTAATGAACCGTTACGGATTATGTCCTAAAATCCCTATTTAAAATAAACAATTTCTACAATTAAAAAATATAGAAACACATCTCTTTCATTTAAAAAATCAAAAATCTTATTTTCAAAGTAGGGGATTAAGTCGGTCGTACGGCCGGGTTAGTCATCGTTTTAGGATAAGTGAACTGTGGTCCTTCAGAGCCCCAGCGCTCCTTCAGACCCCCAGTGGTCCTTCAACACAGATCACACAGTCCTAAAACCCCTATATTAAAAAATACCAACCAACAAACATTTTCTAACTAAAGAACTACGTAGCTTTGATTTCTCCATCGCACCTAGAGATACGTAGGAGCGGGGGCACACTCTCGTCAAGCACAAAAAACTAAAAATTTTATTAAGTCTTCTTTCTTTTTAATTCACAATAAAAGGGTAAAATAAACATTTTCAAAATTAATATTCTTTCCTACAACTAGTTAGCAGGTAACTTTCATTAGGAAGGATGTTGTGGGGTGCTAATACCTACCCCACGCATAACCGACTCCCGAACCCTTATCTGGTCTCAAGGACCCTTATCCATTCCAAAAGGGATTTTCCGATGTTTGCCCTAAAAATTAAACGTTGGTGGCGGCTTCATTTTTGAACCTTCGAGGAATCCTCCTCCAGATTTTTCGGTCGCTACACTTGGGAGTGATTTTTAGCAACTTGGAGTAGCTACATTGTGCAATCGAATAGCTAAGAGAGCTCGTGGAGATGCTGATTCGATTCTGGAAGCAATTTCAATAACTCAAGGAGGTTGAGTTTCGAAATTGGAGTGTGGGGAGTTCAGTTTCGAAGTTTGACCAAGTTCGGTGCGAGTTCGTGATTACAGGGATTGTTCGAGAGGTTACAGTTCGATCGTTTCGTGTGAGAACATGATTTCTCACGATTTTGTCAAAATCGTGAGTTCTACTCACGCTTAGGATTGTTTTCGTTTATGAAATGAATGTTATGTGACTAATTTTGTGAATGTTCCGTTGTTTCGAAAGATTTTGAGGCGAAAACCGTATTTTTATAAAAACTAGTATTTTGAACTATGGAACGAATCGATCGTTGATTCATTGTGATTTAATGATGTTGTTTGTACTGGAATATTGTCTGGTATTATCTGTTTTGAGGTTGGATTTTGATCGGAATACGGATTGGACGCGAACGGAGAAGCGAAACGAGAGAAACGGAATGAATTTGGTATACTGAACAGAGCACACGGACCGTGCGCCAGCTTCGTTGTTGGCTGATTAAAATGGTGCAACACGCACGAGTCGTGCGCCCCTAGGGCACGGACCGTGCGTGTGGTTCGGGTTCAAGGTGAAAAATTCTCGTTTCGTCGCTCCTTTCGATTCCAAACCTCTTCTAATCTTCTTCCCAACCATCCCTCATGTCATGGAACCAATGATGCTCTGTTTTTGAACATGATTGCAAGGTTTAAAATGAATTGTTTTTGGAAGTAATAATTGTTTCAAAAACCGTAAAGTTGTACACATGAGCGAACATGTGTTATGTTTATTCATGGAACTAAATGTTCAAGCGACTTTTTATTCATGGAACTAAATGTTCAAGTGACTGTTTATTCATGGAACTAAATGTTCAAGCAAGGTTATGATATATAAATTATATCAAAGTGCGGGTGACGACCCAGTTGATTAGTATACTAGGGGAAGGCAGGGCTCTTACCGGAGATGTACTATGGCATGTCAGGAAAAGCTTTATGCACGTAGTATCCTTGTGAGCTACGATTGATTGAAGATAATAAATGGACCGAGAGTCGTTGTGAGGGGTTACGATAGGACTCACTGAGATAATGTTTATCTCACCCTTTATATGTTGTTGTTTTACATATGCTCAGGGAAGGAACAAGGCAAGGAAGCATGGTTGATGAGACCTTAAGGAGAGCATGAAGTTTTAAAATTTTGTTCATGTTGTTTTTCCCTAGTGATTGTATTTCGATTTGATGACTTGTACTAGCTACCAGTTAATGATCGTTTCCGCTATTTCCTTATTGGTTGATATTGAACAATAGGAGTTGTTAGCAAGAAGAACATAGTACTTGATTATAATTTGGATGTCTGAGCTATGTATAACTCTTGATTTTGGGTTAAGTTAAGAGTTTTTAGTTTTTGTTCAATATCTGAAACAGGAAATCCTACTCTGATGTATGCCATTTCATGCATCTTAGCATTTCTACTTGTTAGAAATGTTAGGATGTTACAGAGAGAGGGAGAGAGAGAGAGAGAGAGAACATAACCTAATGAAACTAGGTTAATAGTTTGAGTTAGTACTCTTCATTGCGTGTTTTGGATCGAGTCAGAAGCGTGTACTTGGGCTTTAGTGAAGTTTTGTATGTGTGTATTGGGCCGGTTCTTGGTCTTACTTGATCGGTTCTTGGTCAAACTACATATGTTCGGATTTTTTTTAAAGATGCCAACAAAACCACCCCAAACCGCGTGAATTTTTACCTTACAGTTCAAATGATTTTTTATTTCAAAATCAAACCAAACTACACCACATCATTCCCCAAACTCACAATGATACATTACTTCCCAGTCACATGAATGCAGGGGTGGAGCTTCTTTAGGGCTGGGGAGGGCCATGGTTCGCCCCAAAAGAATCATTTTTGAAACTACTATAATACTCCATGTTGTTAAAAATAAATACTAAACATATAAAAATTGTGCGAATATTTTAACCATATGGTCGCATGGTGTAGTGGTGGATTCTACACTCGGTTAGTGTTCAATTATTGGTTGGAACAATTTTGTTTGGTTTGTTTTCTTATTTTAGGATTTATTTCAACAATTTTGTTTGGTTTGTTTTCTTACGCACAGGTAGTACCATGTTGTTTCATACGAATGATTTTGAAATTAAATTTGTATGCTAAAAGTAAAAATTTACATAAAATGTTTATCCATCTTAAGTCAAACAAAGATCAAAATAATTTAAAATATTGTTAAGTACTAATAGAAATGAAATTAAACTGATCGCTTATTATGTTTACCTGTCGTGACCCAAAAGCAAAACAATCATTAATAAATAGTAAACCTTTTAAAAATAGAAGCAAGGGCAATTTCATAATTTAAGCAGCTCTCTCTTTTCTTAAATAGATAGTCGATCTGACGCGGGCATTTTAAAAAATTATGACGCTCTAACCAATAGAAGAAAAGGACAAATAAAATAGATAGAAACCGATTAAAATAGTCACATGCATGAATTAACTTCCCTCCTGAAGTTTCCAATTTGACTCACCTACCATTAGGTTACACACTTGTCTTTGATAAAAAAAATAGGAAAGTTAGTAGATGTTTGCCAAATTAAATTCTTGTATTCAAATATTATTTTTTACAAAACTTTTACGCTAATAATTATTAAATACAAAGTCTTATGTTTATTATAAAAAAGTCTTATGTCTATTCAGTAAAAATAATTCTTATATCTATTCATATTTTTAATATTGCGTAATAATATTTATATCACCAGAACAAAATATTACTTAATATTTTTTCACCTCTCTTATACTAGAACAAGAATGTCTGAATAAATGATGGATAATTTTTGAAAAAAATTATTTTCAGCCTTTTGGAATTAAAATCAGTAAATTTAAAGTTATATTTTAACAAATAATCATAATTGAGTCTCAATGTGAAATCAAAATTACTTTTTAGTTATTTAATTTTGTTTATAAATAATTTTTTATGGCAGTTATTTTTGTACCCCCCCCCCCCATTGTACCCCATACCCCCCAAATTGACCAAACGGACCAAAATACCCCTAAAAAAATGTTAAAAAACGAATTCATTCCTCATTCAATCATATTTTCGGAAATACCTCAAAAAGAGGTATTTCTGGATGCCAAAATAGCTCCCCAAAATACCTCTTTTTGAGGTATTTCCGGAATTCCCTGGAAAAAAATGGTATTTCCGAAAAGCAGAAATATGGGTTTTCCGGAAATACGTCAAAAAGAGGTATTTCCAGAAGGTATTTTGGGGGTTTATGGTAAAATGGGGGTATGGGAGGGGGGGTGTAATGAGGGGTACAAAAAAAGTGTCATTTTTTATTTACCTATTTTAATTGTATTTTCCTTAAGCTTCGACAATCCTTGCTCGTCTTGCTTCTCATCATCGTTGTTGTATTTGATTTGTTGATTAATTTTCTCTGCATCATCTTTTGATTCCCGACAACGTCTTCTCATCACCGCTACGAGTTTATTTCATTATGACGAATTTCTGAAAGTAAGTTTCTACGTTTTTACATTTTTGAATCTATGTTCATGCGCACTGGCGGATGTAGCTACAAAGCACTGGGGTCAATTGTCCCCATGAAATTAAATATTTTTATTATTAATGCTGAATAGTTTTCATTTTTCCCCCATTATAAAATATCCACTGCCCCCATAGAAGACAAAAGGAAATAAGCAGTGGACGAGTTTTTGTGTGGTGTGAAATGAAATGAAGACATGACACGGGTCTGAGACAAAAACACATGGTAATAGAATCCATATATTTATCTTCTTTTTAGTGTTAAAGTGTCAAAGGGAAATAAAAAAAATGTAACATGAATAAAAATGTGCTTATTATTTTGTATCGGAAAATGTTGAAATTAACATGCTAGGAGGATAGAAGGAAATACGTAAGAAAGTTCTAAGTCATAAACATCACCAATTCTTACTATTCCACGTGTCCCATGAAATTAAAATAATTTGTTTCATTTTAAACATCTTTTTATAATATTTATACTATAAAAATTTTTTCTACGAGTCTTTTTTTATAAGATTTTTCCTACAAGTCTTACTAACCTGAACATTGGCTAAACAATCACAAATAGAATCTTTGTTTGAAAGAACGACTTTTAAACTTTCACAAAAATGTATGCACCACTTCACACACAACATTTCAATATTTAATTTTTTTTTTTCGATAAGTAAAAGATTTTATTAATAGAAACTGATATCTTTAGGGTACTCATTAGCATCTGCCTTTTTCTACTAGCATCTTTTACCATCAGACCACCATTGTCTACCTATCCAACCAGTGTCTTTGCCTCCGTGACCACTCGATCATGGAACCGTTAGCGTTTCTGAGTTTGTGTCTCTTTTATTAGCGGCCCACTCAAGCTTTTTAATCAAGCTGTGCCATTGCATGAATGAATAATTAATAATCATAAAAACTAAACCACGAATAATAGTTGCAACTAACTTTTCTTGTGCAACTAACTTTATAGGTGCAACTAACTTTCCTTGTGAAACTAATAAACACATATCTACCCTTCTCTATACTATCATTGCAATCTCAGCACTCACTCTATTTATTTAGGCCACAACACAAACAATTTTAACACTAGAAAAAGCACTCACTTCTTTTTTCCTCCCCTCTCTCTACTCGATAAGACACTCTTTTCTAACACCAAAACAAACAAACTTTTCATTCCTCTCTCTTTGCTCTATCCTTCTTCTTTTCAAAAAAAACATTCATCTTCGATCCATTTGATTTTTCTCCCATTTCCATTCCTTCAACCTTGCCCTTCATCAATCAGCAAACAAGGTAGCTAGCTTTCTTCAAATCATTCTTGTCATACCCATTTTTTAGCTTTCTTTGTTATACTTCTTTTCTAACGGTGATAAATATTGCAGGTAGCTGATTTCCTTTTCTAATAGTGACCAAAATCATCCTCAGAAGGTATCATACTGTGTCCCATTTTTTCTTTTCTTAACTTAGGCACCTTCTCTATATTTTATGTGTTGTGTGTTTGTTTTACCTAACATTTTTCATGAAAATAGAGTTTTTTTGCAAGTTTTTTAACATTTTTTTTTATATTTTTCTCTTTTTGAATTTTTTGCTTTTTTTAATAGTTAATTACCGAGTATTTTGCATTTTTCCCATTTTTTTTAAAACTTAACTACCTCCACAGTTTTTTTGCAATATTTATTTTAATTAAGAGTATTAGTAGTTAATTACCGAGTATTAATAGTTAACTACCGAGTATTTTGCATTTCACCATTTCTTTTTTTTTACTAAATATTCGATTTTAATTATCAAATTTGAATTTCTTCATTTAGATTCTGGGAAGTCTTATAGCCAACTTATTGAGTATGTGAGAGTTACAAGTGATTATATGTTAGATGTATATTGTTAATATTGTTGTTTTGACAGAAAACAACCGTATATTCTTTTGATCTATAATTGTATTGCAAGCCTATAAAAGGCACTTATGTTGCCTGTTACTGCATGTAATTAAGTTCATTTCAAAAGTACTTCTTCTCAATATATAAGTTTGTGCGAGAGTGAGACAAACTTATGTTTTCGATGTTGCCATTTTCTTAACAATATACAGGTTAGACTTTTATTGCCTTCTTAGGGATGGATCAGTGGATCATTTATCATACAATGGCCAATTAATATTGTGAGATTGATGAGTGCTTCAGTAGGGGTGCTACATCGCCTCTAGTACGTGAATTCAGAAAACTTCATGGTGACAATTGCTAGTGGAGCGCATCGCCTAGTCGCTAGCGGCTGCTTAATCGATTTCATATTTTACCCTCATGATCAGTTAAGGAGGTGGTTGGCGATAATTTTTCTCACTCTGGTGCCGTGTGCTGCAACCCTTGGTGGACGAGAACGACTATTTCGCTTCTATACCGCAGACGATAGACTAAATGTAGTTGGTCCTCTATACGCCATCTTCAAGAGGACTTTATCATTTGTTCTATCAATACAATCCAAAAGGTGTAGTGTGGGGGAACATAGTGTGGGCACATTCTCTATCAACATATATTGTGAACTGGACTCCACTAGATCCTGATATCTTCCCATCTCAACCATCGGATATTAATTAAGGGCTATTGGTCAGGATCAACCGCTATGCTTCATGGTAACAAGACCAGCTATTTTGTACACTTTATGGTCTAGTTTTTAGAATATGATGTATTTATGAAGTGAATTGTTAAGAAAAACAATATTACTAAATTGATTTATACACTTTATGGTCTAGTTTTTAGGATATGATGTATTTATGAAGTGAATCGTTAAGAAAAACAATATTACTAAATTGATTTATACACTTTATGGTCTAGTTTTTAGGATATGATGTATTTATGAAGTGAATTGTTTAGAAAAGCAATATTACTAAATTGATTTATGCACGGTATGTGTAGGCATTAATTCCTCTACTAATATATGGAGTACCTTCTAATGGTTCAGAGACTTTACTAGCTAAATTGATTTTGTATTCAAAATTACTTATTTTTTCGTGATCAGATGTTTTCCCTACAACTAGACCTACCTATGTTTTCTTTGGTTTACAAGTTCATGATGTACAAATTGCAATTATGTGACTCGGCCTATATAACTTAAAGTTTTGCTTATCAAAAACGCTTAAACTTTTATATTTTCTTAATTAATTGATGGCTTAAATATGTTTTAGGCTCCTACAAATATAGAGTGTTTTGGTTTAAGCCCCTGCAAAAAAATTTTTTTGTTAAAAGCCCTTGCAAAATGAAATATTTTGTTATAAGCCCTTCTCATCATATCCAGCAATCATAGCATTCCATGTTAAAGCTAACATTTTAGTCATAGAAGGGCTTATAACAAAATATGTCATTTTGCAAGGGCTTTTAACAAAAAAAAATTGCAGGGGCTTAAACCAAAACACCCTATATTTGCAGGGGCCTAAAACATATTTAAGCCTTAATTGAAGTGTAATTTCATCTTTAAGTATCACCGTAGAGCCGTGTATATAACAAGTCCAATTAGGCCATTGCCTTAGGCCCCCAATTGCAACTCTTTTTTTTAATGTATTTTTAAGCCCAAACAATAGGAGTTTTACTCTTAAATAATGAGATGTAATTTGTTTTTTTTTATTTTATCCTAAGTTTCATTTGTTAACTTGCAAAATAAAAATCAAATACTGATAATAAAATCTTCTAATTTCCTAGTAAAATTCAAAACATACTGAAAATATTCTGTTTTTGATAAGGACAAGGACGCTGCGGATCTATCATTCCAACCTTATCCTAGCTATATCCTGGAGCGTGGCGAGAAGACGCTGCGGACAAGGACTGTTCCCATTGTCAAAGTGGTCTGGGATGGCTTCTCGATCGAAGAGGCTACCTGGGAGTTGGAAGATGACATGCGGACACGATACCCATATCTTTTCCATTGAGGTACGTCTTTCAATTTTGAGGACAAAATTTTAAAAGTTGGGGTGATTGTAACATCCCTAAATTTTAAATATTCGACTTATGGAAATTAATAACGATTTAATTATTGAGTGAAATAATTAGTCGCGACTTGAATGTGGGGTAGTCGAGAAAGCTATGCCGAGTGGAAAACCAAGCGATTAGAGGGGAGGTCTTAGCCTCAAAACCATGAATTAATGAGCCAAGGGCATTTTGGTCTTTTCACAACCATTTAGACCCTCAGCTCATTAAAACATATTCAGCCTTCCCCTCCTTTTCATTTCAGCTGGAAATAGATTAGAAGCAAAAACAGAAAAAGAAACTAAGAGAGAAAAGGGAGAATGGGGCGAAGGGGAGAGGAGAAGAAGAGGGTCATCACCATCATCTAGTCTTCTTGCATGTAAGTTCCCTTCTGCCATTCCACTCCATTTTCAACCCTCTTCCTTCAAGTAGTGATTTCAGAAGCTAACTCTCCCTAAATTCCATTTTTGCCATTTTCGACCCTCTTGAAGCTCCAAGTACATCAATGGAGTTTTGACCTCTTTGGGGCCTTGCATGTTCGGTTGGAACTAGAAGAGGGGTGAATTCGAGCCTACATTGTGGTTTGAAAGGATTTTTGGAGTGCTTGTGTTGCTGGTTTCGAATAGGAGCTATTGGGGTTTAGCTTGGAAGCGGTTTGAACCATAGCAGGGATTGTTCGAGCGGTTTTGATTTGGTAGTTCAAGTGAAGAAGCAAATTTTCGGGGATTCGTCAAATCGGTGAGTTTTACTCACGATTATGGTTTTGATTATTGATTTTGAACTAATGGAAATTTTGGTTCTATGGTTGTTTTCATTTCGAAAGGATTTGAGTCGAGAAACCGTTTTTCGGAGAATAGCGTTTTACGGTTTTATAAAAATATATATATTTTATATTGATTTTGATTTGGATTATGGACTGGAAATGCTGGATATGTTTTCTGTTTTGGTGTTGGGGTTTAGACGGAATGACGGATTGGAAACGATCGGAGAAACGGAACGAAAACGAACAAAGCGAAATATTACTCAGAACAGGACGCACGGATCATGCTCCCTAAGGCACGGATTGTAACACCCCGATAAATTCTAAAATATAGAATCACCGAAATGCACTAAATGGCATACATCAGAGTAACTTCCTGTTATTGAAATATTGAACACATCTAAAAACTTTCGATAATACATAACAAATGGTTCTATGAACCTCATAAACTTTCTGAAAATGCTTAAGTTCCAAAACTTAAGACTTGTACATAATCCTGGTGTTCAATACTCAAAACATAAAGTAGCGGAAACGATTTTACAACTTAACAACGAAAGTTATACAATCGGAACACAGAAACAATAAATGGGACAAAGGTCTAAAACATGAAACTATGTCTTCAATGACTCCAAGAGTCACACCAGCTAACCGTGCTTTATCGCCTTTGCTTTCCCCTGTTTCTCTGTAAAAACCACAAATATGAAGGGTGAGATAAACATTATCTCAGTGAGTCCTATCGAGACCCCTTACTACTCTAGCGGTTCATTATGCCTTGTTTTGAACTCGTGGTCCTAAAAAGCAACCACGTGGAAATACATTTAGTTCCTGTAACCTTCATGCTCATGGCCCTCCTAAGCGACACATGGAGCATGCAATCTTTGTTCCATGTTTTTAGCATAACACCTCAGTCTACCTATTTTATAGGCATCTCTTGACTTTGGTGAACCCATCCCGCTATTTCTAGCAGGGGAAACATTCTTGAGTCTAGGTTTTGGGGCTCATGACTTCCCCTCCCCTAGTATGCTAACCTCTTAGGGTCGTCACCCTTTTTCCTCTTGTATTTATTATACCTTTTCAGTCTGTGTACCCGCAATGGGCTGTTAGTCATTCCAGTCAAGTACCATGTACCGTATCAGTCAATTACAGTGTATAATATCAGTCAAATACCGTGTATTATTATCATTCTTGACATATGTACTCTCGCGTTCTCTAAGTGCGGTTTTCCATTTTATTCATAACACACAAACTTTCTATCGAACATGCTCAAACTCATACCATTGTTACTTTTTCATCATTGTGGAACCTTGGGGAATGGATTAGAAGAGGGTTGGAATCATTTGGAATGGATAAAAATGTACTTTGAAATTGAAGGTCAGAAGGTCTCACACGACCCGTGCGTGTAGATGCACGACCCGTGTGTGGTTGAACCGTTTGTAAAGATGTCCAGAAGGATACGCACGACCTGTGCGACTTGGCGCACGATCCGTGCGTTATCCACTGAACTTTTAGAGAATTCCAGAGACATACGCACGACCCGTGCGACTTGCCGCACGATCCGTGCGTGTTTTAAAAATCCAGTTCTTGTCGTATCAGATGGAGGCGCACGACCCGTGCCCAGAGGCACACGATCCGTGTGTCTCCATCAGTTTCCAAAAAAACAGGTTTTTCATGCGTTATTCCATTCCATTCCGATTCTCATTTCTCTTCCGATCGATATCCCAATCTCAAACATACATGGAAACAGTATATTATAGCAATGTCTATCAATTCAATCCGGCACTTTCAAACAATCAATCAAGAAGATTCATGGTTAGAATCACAATCTTTTCAATAAAACGGTTTTCGAAAAATACGAAGACTCGGAAACACAATATATTCCCTAAGCGAGTTATAGAACTCACCTATCGTGATGAAAATCACGCAAATTCTGAGACACTTGGAGTTCAACGACACTGAATTTACACTGACTCGCTCCGTACACGTTCAACCACTTCCAAAATTGAACCCAGCAGCTCCTACTTCGAATATAAGCCCCTCTTTTGCTACTGAGATTGCTCCAACAACTACCCAAACGATTGAAATTACCATGTAGATGCTTGGTGTGTTCTAGCTACTGATTATTCAGCTCCCAAAAACTACATGCAAGCTCAGGATTCCATGATTTTGGTCAAATTGAGCTTGAAGTGCTCATAAATGGCGAATTGAGATAGAGAAGGGTGATGATGATGATGTTGGTACCAGTGTGAAGAGAATGAAAAGTTGATTTCAATGGTGTTATAAATCGAAACATGCATTCAGGTTTGGTCTTCCCTCTCCCTCTTCTCCTCTTCGCCTACTCTCTCCCTCTCTCAAGGTTCTCTCTCTTTTTCTGAATTTCTGAAAATGGAATGTGTTGTATGGGTGTGAGGTTGGTTATGTGAGAGTGAGTGGAAGGGTTTAATGACTCAGCTGAGAATTCATTTAAAGATGGAAAAGACTAAATCGCCCCTCCCTCCTTCATTCTCACTTAAGCTACTTTTAACTCACAATTATTCTATAATTCACTTATTTAACATAACGTACTAATTATGCATAACTGCAATTTATTTATTTCAAACATCACATAATTTAATAATTTATGCTAATTAATTAATTCAACCTCTTGCTAATTTAATTAATCTAATTAGCTAATTAAGGGATGTTACAATCACCCCAACTTCTAAAATTTTATCCTCAAAATTGACAAAACATACCTTACTCGAACAAATACGGATATTTCTCCCGTATGCTCTCCTCTACTTCCCATGTCGCTTCGTCAGGTGACGTACCGTCCCAAAGCACCTTGACAATAGGAATTGACCTCGTCCGGAGCGTTTTCTTGCCGCGTTCGATGATCCTAATTGGAGTAGGCTGATAAGATAAATCTGGTCTGATGTCAATCGCTTCATAACTTAAGGGTTGATTCGGATCATGAATATACTTCCTTAACTGCGATACATGAAACACATCATGTAATCTGGACAATTCTGGAGGTAATGCAATGCGATACGCTACCGGCCCAACTCGCTCGACAATCTGGAAGGGTCCGACATACCGAGGACTGAGCTTCTTCGCTCGCAAAGCAATACCGGTTCCGATGGTTGGAGAAAGTCTCAGAAAGACATGGTCTCCTTCTTTGAATTCTAACGGCCTTCTTCTCTTATCCGCATAACTCTTTTGTCGACTCTGCGCGGCTTTCATCCTTTCTCTTATCTGACGGATCTTCTCCGTAGTCTCACGGACCAAATCCGGTCCCAACAATCTCTGCTCACCTACATCCCACCAACACAATGGTGTTCTGCACTTCCTTCCATACAATGCTTCATATGGAGCCATTCCGATACTAGAATGATAACTGTTGTTGTATGAGAATTCCACCAATGGAAGATGATCCTCCCATCTGCCTCCACTATCAAGTACACAAGCTCTCAACATATCCTCCAATGTCTGGATTGTCCTCTCAGTCTGAGGATGGTATGCGGTGCTAACACACACCTTTGTTCCCAACGCCATGTTCAATGCTCTCCAAAATCGAGATGTAAACTTGGGATCTCGATCACAGATGATACTTGTAGGGATTCCATGCAACTTCACAATATTCTTGAGATATTCATCTGCTAACCTAGTAACCTTGTGAGTCGAACGCACTTGAACAAAATGAGCGGACTTGGTCAGGCGATCCACCACTACCCAAATAGAATCATTTCCGGTTTGGGACCGTGGTAATCCCATGACAAAATCCATAGATATGCTTTCCCATTTCCATTCGGATACATTCAACGGTTGTAACTGGCCACCTGGCTTCTGGTGCTCTATCTTAACCTTTTGACAAGTCAAGCATCGAGACACAAACTCTGCTATATCCACTTTCATGCCCGGCCACCAGTATAATTGCTTCAAATCTCGATACATCTTGGTAGACCCAGGATGTATTGAGAACTGACTCTTATGAGCCTCCTCTAAAACTTGCCTCTTCACATCCTCATCATTCGGTACACAGATTCTGCCATCAAAACAAATTACACCATCACCGTCTTCGGTGTAACTCGGCAATCTCTTCTGCGCTTGCAGTTCTACATCACCTTCTTGGGCTGAGCGAATCAGATTCCTCAACGAACTTGAAATCTGAATGTGACTCAACACCAACCTGTTCCTTCTTGACTTAACTCTCAAATTGAGGTCTCTGAATGATTCCAACAAGGACATCTCGTGCATCATTAACTCTGCAGTATGGATAGACTTCCTGCTTAAAGCATCGGCAACAACATTAGCCTTACCAGGATGGTACTTCAATTCAAAATCATAATCTTTCAGGAATTCTACCCATCTCCTCTGCCTGTTGTTTAGCTCCTTTTGGTCAAACAAATACTTGAGGCTCTTGTGGTCACTAAAGACTTCGAAACGAGACCCATACAGGTAATGTCTCCAAATCTTTAAGGCAAACACAATCGCCGCCAACTCTAAATCATGAGTGGGGTAATTCTCTTCATGCGGCTTCAACTGCCTGGAGGCATAAGCAACTACTTGTCGATTCTGCATTAGGACACATCCTAAACCCTTACCAGAGGCGTCGCAATAGATTTGGAATCCTACGGACGGATCTGGAAGAATCAGGATGGGTGCAGAAGTCAAACGACCCTTCAATTCCGTGAAACAGTTTTCACAGTCTGAGTCCCAAACAAACGGCTGACCCTTGCGAGTCAATCTAGTGAGTGGAAGAACCAGCTGGGAAAATCCTTGAATGAATCTTCGATAATACCCAGCTAATCCTAAGAAACTTCTTACCTCAGTAACCGTAGACGGCTGCTCCCAGTCTACTACAGCTTTGATCTTACTGGGATCCACTGCAACACCTGTCCTAGATATTACATGGCCCAGAAACTTAACTTCTGGCATCCAAAAATCACATTTGGACGGCTTAGCATACAACTTCTTCTCTCGGAGTACGTTCAGAACAATTCGGAGATGTTTCACATGCTCCTCAATCGTCTTAGAGAACACCAAGATATCATCAATGAACACTACCACAAACTGATCCGGATAAGGATTAAAAATCCGATTCATATAATCCATGAATACAGCTGGAGCATTGGTCAAGCCGAAGGGCATCACTACGAATTCATAGTGTCCATACCTCGTACGGAAAGCGGCCTTCGGGACGTCCAAAGCTCGAACCCTGATTTGGTGATAACCGGACCTTAAATCAATCTTTGAAAACACAGAAGCTCCCCTCAACTGATCTAGCAAATCATCAATTCTCGGTAGAGGGTACTTGTTCTTGACAGTCACCTTATTCAACTGACGATAATCGATACACAATCTCATACTTCCGTCCTTCTTCTTGACAAGCAACACTGGAGCACCCCATGGTGAGGCACTCGGCCGGATGAACCGCTTGGAAATTAGCTCTTCCAGTTGAACTTTCAATTCCCTCAACTCTAATGGCGACATTCGATACGGGGCTATAGAAATAGGTCCAGTGCCTGGAACCAACTCTATAGAAAATTCCACCTCACGATCCGGAGGAAATGAAGGAACTTCATCGGGAAACACATCAAGAAATTCATTAACAACTTGCACAGAAGATAAATCCTGACCTCTCTCAGTGGATACAGACAGCATCATGACGTAAGCTTCCGCGCCTTGGAACAGATAATTACTGGCCGAAGTGAAAGAAATAACAGCTTCAGAATTGGGCGGTTGTAGCTCTACTGACTCGGAGGCGAAACCGATAGTTCGATGGAAGCAATCTATAGTTACATGGTTGGCCGTCATCCAACTCATTCCTAGGACGACATCCATGCCCTTCATTGGTAAACAAATGAAGTCTACTACAAAATTCCTGTCTCCAATGGATAGAAGACAATTTTCACATATCGCTTGGGTCTGAATACTACCTTCAGCAGCAGTCTTAATGGAGATTGGTTGAGGTAAACGAGTTAAAACCAATCCCAACCGATCGACACAAACTTGAGATATAAAACAATGGGTCGCACCCGAATCATATAAAATACTAACGAAGTTATTAAAAAGAGATCCCGTACCCCTTAGTAGATTATCTGACGGTGTGACCTTCTGGGCGTCCAAGGTGTAAACTTTTCCATGAGTTGTAGTAGCAGCAGGGTTACTTCCTTGGCTCTTCTCTTTCTCCGGGCAGTACCGTGCAAAATGACCGTCTTTCTTACAGAAATAACACTGGTTGGATCCCATCTGGCATTTACCCTGATGATACTTTCCACAGTTGGAACATGTACAGAACCTTGAGGAGTTCGACGACTGAACCTGCTTCCCTTTGTTGGAGTTGTGCCTGGGACCCGTCTGATGGTTGGATGATCCAACATTCTTCCTATTCTGATGGAATACTTTCCTGCTTGCATATAACCTCTTCAAGTCACTCTCAGCTATGTGTGCTTGTTGAACCATGGCAGCATAGTTAGTATAAGCAAAAGAACTCAAACTCTGAGCAATGTCTTCCCTTAGCCCATACTTGAACCTTTCGGTTTTCCACTTGTCATTGGGGGCATACCCGGCCAAACCGAAGAATTGATATAACTCTTCAAACTTAGCCGCGTACTGACCCACAGTTGAACTTCCTTGAGTGAGTGTCAGAAACTCGTTCTCCTTGTCGAACCTCATGGCTGTCGGAAAGAACTGCTCCAAAAATACCTGCTTGAAATGTTCCCAAGTCTGGGGAGTATCCATAGTTACCATCATGGCTTTGGTATTAGTCCACCAGTTGTTAGCTTCACCTTTCAGCATATGAGTGGCCAATCTCAGCTTGTCATCATCAGTGACTTGCATAGCTACAAAAATCTTCTCTATATCATCTAGCCAATGCTGGGCTTCCATGACATCCGGTCCTCCTCTGAACTCGGACGGCTTCATTTTCAGGAATTCAGAGAAAACCCTCCTTGGGTCCACTTGAGGCTCAGGGGCTTGCTGAGGCTGAGCTTGAGCATTCTGTTGCATTTGCAACATATCTTCCATCATCTTCTGTTGCCTCTCGATCACGTTCTGCATCCATGCAGAATGCGGATCAACTGGTGGGTTATTCCTCGATCCTCCTACCATAATTCTGCAAATGATACACCAAGTATTAAGTTGATCAGTCTCAATGTCTCTTAGTATCACAAGAAGCAAGATAGCAGAATTACTCGAGGGACAAAACCACCCTAACTGTCTAAGCCCGACTAGGTCGAACTGCTCTGATACCATAATGTAACACCCCGATAAATTCTAAAATATAGAATCACCGAAATGCACTAAATGGCATACATCAGAGTAACTTCCTGTTATTGAAATATTGAACACATCTAAAAACTTTCGATAATACATAACAAATGGTTCTCTGAACCTCATAAACTTTCTGAAAATGCTTAAGTTCCAAAACTTAAGACTTGTACATAATCCTGGTGTTCAATACTCAAAACATAAAGTAGCGGAAACGATTTTACAACTTAACAACGAAAGTTATACAATCGGAACACAGAAACAATAAATGGGACAAAGGTCTAAAACATGAAACTATGTCTTCAATGACTCCAAGAGTCACACCAGCTAACCGTGCTTTATCGCCTTTGCTTTCCCCTGTTTCTCTGTAAAAACCACAAATATGAAGGGTGAGATAAACATTATCTCAGTGAGTCCTATCGAGACCCCTTACTACTCTAGCGGTTCATTATGCCTTGTTTTGAACTCGTGGTCCTAAAAAGCAACCACGTGGAAATACATTTAGTTCCTGTAACCTTCATGCTCATGGCCCTCCTAAGCGACACATGGAGCATGCAATCTTTGTTCCATGTTTTTAGCATAACACCTCAGTCTACCTATTTTATAGGCATCTCTTGACTTTGGTGAACCCATCCCGCTATTTCTAGCAGGGGAAACATTCTTGAGTCTAGGTTTTGGGGCTCATGACTTCCCCTCCCCTAGTATGCTAACCTCTTAGGGTCGTCACCCTTTTTCCTCTTGTATTTATTATACCTTTTCAGTCTGTGTACCCGCAATGGGCTGTTAGTCATTCCAGTCAAGTACCATGTACCGTATCAGTCAATTACAGTGTATAATATCAGTCAAATACCGTGTATTATTATCATTCTTGACATATGTACTCTCGCGTTCTCTAAGTGCGGTTTTCCATTTTATTCATAACACACAAACTTTCTATCGAACATGCTCAACCTCATACCATTGTTACTTTTTCATCATTGTGGAACCTTGGGGAATGGATTAGAAGAGGGGTGGAATCATTTGGAATGGATAAAAAGGTACTTTGAAATTGAAGGTCAGAAGGTCTCACACGACCCGTGCGTGTAGACGCACGACCCGTGTGTGGTTGAACCGTTTGTAAAGATGTCCAGAAGGATACGCACGACCCGTGCGACTTGGTGCACGATCCGAGCGTTATCCACTGAACTTTTAGAGAATTCCAGAGACATACGCACGACCTGTGCGACTTGGCGCACGATCCGTGCGTGTTTTAAAAATCCAGTTCTTGTCGTATCAGATGGAGGCGCACGACCCGTGCCCAGAGGCACACGATCCGTGTGTCTCCATCAGTTTCCAAAAAAACAGGTTTTTCATGCGTTATTCCATTCCATTCCGATTCTCATTTCTCTTCCGATCGATATCCCAATCTCAAACATACATGGAAACAGTATATTATAGCAATGTCTATCAATTCAATCCGGCACTTTCAAACAATCAATCAAGAAGATTCATGGTTAGAATCACAATCTTTTCAATAAAACGGTTTTCGAAAAATACGAAGACTCGGAAACACAATATATTCCCTAAGCGAGTTATAGAACTCACCTATCGTGATGAAAATCACGCAAATTCTGAGACACTTGAAGTTCAACGACACTGAATTTACACTGACTCGCTCCGTACACGTTCAACCACTTCCAAAATTGAACCCAGCAGCTCCTACTTCGAATATAAGCCCCTCTTTTTCTACTGAGATTGCTCCAACAACTACCCAAACGATTGAAATTACCATGTAGATGCTTGGTGTGTTCTAGCTACTGATTTTTCAGCTCCCAAAACTACATGCAAGCTTAGGATTCCATGATTTTGGTCAAATTGAGCTTGAAGTGCTCATAAATGGCGAATTGAGATAGAGAAGGGTGATGATGATGATGTTGGTACCAGTGTGAAGAGAATGAAAAGCTGATTTCAATGGTGTTAGAAATCGAAACATGCATTCAGGTTTGGTCTTCCCTCTCCCTCTTCTCCTCTTCGCCTACTCTCTCCCTCTCTCAAGGTTCTCTCTCTTTTTCTGAATTTCTGAAAATGGAATGTGTTGTATGGGTGTGAGGTTGGTTATGTGAGAGTGAGTGGAAGGGTTTAATGACTCAGCTGAGAATTCATTTAAAGATGGAAAAGACTAAATCGCCCCTCCCTCCTTCATTCTCACTTAAGCTACTTTTAACTCACAATTATTCTATAATTCACTTATTTAACATAATGTAGTAATTATGCATAACTGCAATTTATTTATTTCAAACATCACATAATTTAATAATTTATGCTAATTAATTAATTCAACCTCTTGCTAATTTAATTAATCTAATTAGCTAATTAGGGGATGTTACACGGATCGTGCGCCCTTCTCGCATGACCCTGCTGAAATTGAAAGAAGTGGGCACGGATCGTGCGCCCCTGGGCACGGACCGTGCGCCTGCTACTGTCCCCGGATGCCAAATCTTCGTTTCGTCGCTGCTTTCGGTTCCAAACCTCTTCTAATCTTCTTCCCAACCAATTTCGATGATATGACCTTAATAAAATCAATGTTTTGAGTGTGTTCAACATGAATTTGAGAAAAGGTTTCGAAAGTGATAAATGTTTGAAAAACCGAAATGTAGACCGCGTGAGAGTATACGTTTAGAATAACTAAACGGATTATATGTCCAACTTGGTACTGTATTATAATGCCGGATGTCTAATGTAGTATTCATCAAAACGGGTTATAGAACGACGATAGATATAGATTGTTAAGAATTCAGCAAGTGTACTGAAAACGTTGCAAGTAATAATTTAAACGGTAAGATACCGGTCGGTCCACAGGGATTGTGATTGTAAACAAGGACAAATTAATTAATTCTTGGATGTGATAGAAAAGGTTGATTTGAAAGATTTGTAACGCGAAGTAAAAAACAGTTATTTAGAATACGAGAAAAATCGATTAGGGATTGATTCATCCCCCCTTGCCTATCATATGAACCCTTAGCCAATTACGCATCATTTGTTTAATTATGACATTCAATTCACCAAAACAGGTTATGGACAATTCCTTGCCCCAAAACCCCTATTACCCTAAGAGTTACCCTAATTCCTTAGGTGAGTCATGCCAAAGGGTAACGCATTAAGATTAAGAATTTTAACGAATTCACATAAGCTACCACATATTCCTATGATGATTACTAGCATGTGATCTAAAACATCATATCCGGATAACAAACCCTAATCCCTTAGGTGATTACTATCCCTAAAACATTATAATCAACATGTGTGATTAAAAAGCATTAAGCATAGACATCTTAGACACTTCATAACCAAACAAATAATGAAATTAACTTTCAGCAAAGGTTCACATGATAGGGTTGGGGAGAATCATCTCTCCCCAATCAAAAGATTTAGTTACTCATAGAATTGAGATTACAACAAAGAGTAGAGAAAGAGAAAACCATAGTAGATGACATAGAGGTCTTCAACAACTTGTTCCCAAGTGAAGAGAGGACTCCAAAATCGCTTCTCTGACCCCGGCTGCGCTCCCAATGCCATGTGCCTCGAAAAACACGCTGAAAAATCCTTAAAATCCTAATTTTCTGAAGTCCATCGCGACGCGACACGAGACCGTCGCGACGCGATGCTGCTGTAAAGTGACTGGTCGCGACGCGACACGTCCAGGTCGCGACGCGATATTGCACAGAAACAATTCCTCTTCTTTCCATGCTTCCTTCGCGACGCGAACCCTCCTGGTCGCGACGCGACACGTCCAGGTCGCGACGCGATATTGCACAGAAACAATTCCTCTTCTTTCCATGCTTCCTTCGCGACGCGAACCCTCCTGGTCGCGACGCGAAATTACTCAGAAACTCAAATCTTCCCAATTGTGCTACATCTCCGGGCAAGTGTCTGGTTCGCCGAATGATAACACACAAGTTGGAGGTCTTCAAGTACAATTAGCTCCCAAAAGTGAAGAAATTGCTTACAACAGGACTTCCTACTACAATTATCTTAAACTAGACTAAATCCCCAGATAATGACTATGATACAATGAAAAACCTACGCAATTGGTCCTAAAAATGCACAACTTACATCATATGATAGAGAGTCAACACAACCCCAAACTTAAACTTTTGCTTGTCCTCAAGCAAACATTCAATTCATACTGTGGCTGTTTTTTCTATTTAGCTGTTACATATGTTACATCAACCTTAAACACATCAGCACATCAACTATCATCATCAACCTAATACAGTAACAAGACAACTGAATTGGAAACACCGAATCATAAGCAGGCAGCATTCTCCAGTTTTCTCTATTACACAC
Organism: Astragalus membranaceus; assembly: GCA_039519185.1. NCBI lineage: Eukaryota > Viridiplantae > Streptophyta > Magnoliopsida > Fabales > Fabaceae > Astragalus > Astragalus membranaceus. Next base: position 22,954,896 of record CM076852.1, read on the forward strand.
ATCTCACTAGTGTTTCACTCTTGAGGTGTTTAGGGTATTCACTCACTTCACAATACCTGCATCATCGTTTCATAGGCTTGACAGAGTTCTATATCAATCTATACAGATGACTTGCATACACACTTTTTGAGGAATTTAAGGGTTATAGCGGGGCTTAGGTAAGGGTGGATAATTTTGGATAAGTAGGTTGCACTTGGAGTTAGGCCTACCTCTCTCTCAGTCAGTTTCACACAATCCATTTACTCACCCATTTTTCCCAAAGCATTCAACAAACAAGAGAAGGATTTCATATATATATATATATATATATATATTTTTATTTTCTTTCTATATATTTTTTTTTTCATTTTGATTTTATCCTTCTCTTGTATACCACCCCAAACTTAGCATGTTGCTATTCCACGAGCAACCCCAAACTTAGAATTTTCCCCACTCCCACAGCTTTTGTTACCTAACTCCAAGTTAAAGAAAAACTAGGCTATGAAGTTCAGAAAAAACATTATAAACATTCACAATAGGCTCAGAGGGGCTAGCAGAGGATAAACATTAGTTAGGTGTGGTTTGAAAAGCTCAGGGGTGCCAACAGAAATGCCTCAGTGTGTATGAAAATCAAATGCAAGACAATTAAGTACAATGTCAAGTTCTGCAGACTAATGCACGCAAGGAATACACACAATATATAAGAAGGTGTTTAAGCTCAAACCTCACAGTTGGGATTGTAGAGATGAAACTTGAGAGATGCTGCTCACAGATGATAAAGTACTTCCGCAACTTTTGTCATGAATACTGTTATTACTTGATGATAATACTTGACGTGCGAGTGCTCAAAAGGAAAAATGTACACATGTGAAGCCAAATGCCACACATCATCATCATTGAAGCTGCTTTAACAAAAAGAGAATAGGGTAGTTGTGCCTCAATATCACAGAGTAAGTTATAATAATAAGTACAGACCAAAGTGCAAAATATAGTCAGAATGGGGTACAATAAAGTACTAACAAATGGTAAGTGGCTCTCACCAGTGGGTTGCCTCCCACTAAGCGCTTCTTTAACGTCACTAGCTTGACGGTTGTCAGAGATTGACTCAGTCTGGTTCAGGTGGAGAACTCAGCCTCTCCAATGCCTCTTTAAATTCTTCTTGGGTACACTTTCCTTTCAGGTTGCCGTTCCTCTCGCTAGATGATGCATGAGAGGAATGTAGCAGAGGATCCACAGACATACCCACAACTTTTTTAGAATCTTTCGATACCATAAGAGAGTTCTCAAGGGATGAGTGGGGGCGAATTCTGTTTGCAACAATGGGATCAGGCGCCTCACTACCACAATACCCTTCTTTTTCCTTCTCTGGGCATATGGACTTTAGCTCATTAAAATTCACAGCTTCATCTTGGACTCTCAAGGTCAAGGTTCCATCTGCCATGTCAACTTCAGCTCTACTAGTTGCTAGGAAGGGTCTTCCCAAAATCGACGGGGTGTCATTGTCTTCATCCATGTCAAGAACCACAAAATCCACTGGGAAGAGGAATTTGTCAACCTTTACCAAGACGTCTTCGACAACCCCCCAAGGATACCTTATAGACCGATCCGTAAGTTGCAACGTCATGTTGGTCGGTTTCACCTCCCCTCCGCCAAGTTTTTCCCACATAGCCAAGGGCATCAGATTAATGCTTTCCCCTAAGTCACAAATAGTCTTGTCTATGGTTACACCACCAATTGCATAAGGCATGGGGAAGCTCCCGGCATCTTTCAACTTAGGAGGCAGTTTTCTTTGAATAATGGCACTACACTCAGTTGTCAAGGCCACTGTCTCATCTCCCTTGAACTTCCTTTTCTTTCTCAAGAACTCCTTCATGAACTTGGCATAAACCGGCATTTGCTCAAGTGCCTCTGCAAAAGGTATGTTGATTTGAAGGCGTTTGAAAATATCCATAAACTTGGAGAACTGCTCATCTTTCTGATCCTTCTTGCTCCTTTGAGGGTATGGCAACCTTATGTATGAAGGAATTTCTTTGGGCTTCTCGTCTACCTGCAAATTTTCATTAAACAAATTTTCTTTTTGGTTAGACTTCACGGCTCCCTCATTTTTTCTTCTCAACTCATTTTCAACACCTTCGTTTTTCTTTGTCAACTCCTCCCTCAACACCTCAGTTTCACCGCTTCCTTCTCTAGGTTTGGGTGTGGGCACTTCAGCAGGGTTCAGCTCTCTACCACTTCTCAATGAAATATCATTACAAATTTCGTGTTGAATGTTGTGACTAGTACTAGCGGAAGAGAGCTTGTTATATGCTTCTGTAAGTTTCTTTGACAACTCTCCAACTTGACCCTCTAAGTTCTTCATAGCATTTTCATGGTTTTTCTCCATACCCTTCATAGCTTGCTCTTGAGATTGGAAGGTGTTCTTGATCAATTGCATGCACTGTGTCAGAGCATCTTTCAAATAAGTTCCTTGGTCATGAACTTGCATTGCTTGAGCAGTTGCTGGAGTTTGAGACCTCACTTCCAAAGCAGCAGCCACTTGTTGGGTGAGAGATTCAATTTGAAGCGACATTAGCTTTTGTTGAGCCAAAATTTCACTATTAGTGTCCAACTCCAACATACCCTTTGTAATTACACCTCCACAGTCATTTTGCATGCTGTACTCATTTGAACTCATGTCCTCCACTAGCTGTTTGGCTTCCTCCCAAGTTTTAGTACCCAAAGAGCCTCCTGCCGAGGCATCTAACATCATCCGGGTTTGAGGGTGCAATCCATAACAGAAGGTTTGCATCTGCAGAAAATCTTCTATGCCATGCCCAGGACATTTCAGAACTGACAACTTGAATCTTTCCCAAGAATCATACAATGACTCGGAATCCCCTTGTGAAAAGTTGAAGATTTCAGTTCTCTTCTTGATGAACTTGGAGATAGGGAAGAATCGTTCTAGGTACTTGTTTTCAAGATCACTCCAAGCATTGACAGTTCCTGGAGGGATAGTGTTCAGCCAATCTTTTGCCCGGCCTGTTAGAGTGAATGGAAACAGGCGCACTTTCTTGGAGTTTTCATCAACCCCCTCAGGATAGGTGGTTTCACAAATCTCATGGAACTGGGAGAGGTGTTGGATGGGGTCTTCAGCATCTGACCCTGCAAACTGCTCTGATTTTAGTGCAGTGAGAACAGAAGACTTAATGTCAAAGGTAGCGGCCCATGCTGGTCGGAATGTGTAAGCCTGAACGCCCTGATTTCTCCTCCCAAAGTCATTGAGAATGCGTCTTGTGAGTGGGATTCCGGCCATAACTTCCTCTTGCCTTGGTTCATCTTCCGGAATGGAGGTTGCAGTTGAGTGTACCTGGGACCCTCCTTTGGCTTGTTGCCTTGCTAGTTTAGCTTTCTTCCGGTCTGCCTTTTCTGTTTTCTCAATCACAGGGTTAAACAACAATTCTTGCGAATTTTGCCCCCGCGTAAACAACTTCTCTGCAACACTTAAACAAACCGTCAACAAGTCCAACACAATAACTAAGTATCTAGACAGAGAAATTAGACTCAACATTTTAAATGAAATAAAATAAACAGTAATCAACAAAACATAAAATTAAATACTAAGAATTAAACAACTAAAATAATAAATAAAAATTTAACAAAAGACTAAAAGAATATATGTGCACCTATGAATCAACAAATTTAAGTAACTAAAGATAAAACAAAACAAACTAAAAAAATCCAAAAATCAACTGGTTTGCCTTGTCGACAAAAGTCAACAATCCCCGGCAACGGCGCCAAAAACTTGTTAAGAATTCAGCAAGTGTACTGAAAACGTTGCAAGTAATAATTTAAACGGTAAGATACCGGTCGGTCCACAGGGATTGTGATTGTAAACAAGGACAAATTAATTAATTCTTGGATGTGATAGAAAAGGTTGATTTGAAAGATTTGTAACGCGGAGTAAAAAACAGTTATTTAGAATACGAGAAAAAGCGATTAGGGATTGATTCATCCCCCCTTGCCTATCATATGAACCCTTAGCCAATTACGCATCATTTGTTTAATTATGACATTCAATTCACCAAAACAGGTTATGGACAATTCCTTGCCTCAAAACCCCTATTACCCTAAGAGTTACCCTAATTCCTTAGGTGAGTCATGCCAAAGGGTAACGCATTAAGATTAAGAATTTTAACGAATTCACATAAGCTACCACATATTCCTATGATGATTACTAGCTTGTGATCTAAAACATCATATCCGGATAACAAACCCTAATCCCTTAGGTGATTACTATCCCTAAAACATTATAATCATCATGTGTGATTAAAAAGCATTAAGCATAGACATCTTAGACAATTCATAACCAAACAAATAATGAAATTAACTTTCAGCAAAGGTTCACATGATAGGGTTGGGGAGAATCATCTCTCCCCAATCAAAAGATTTAGTTACTCATAGAATTGATATTACAACAAAGAGTAGAGAAAGAGAAAACCATAGTAGATGACATAGAGGTCTTCAACAACTTGTTCCCAAGTGAAGAGAGGACTCCAAAATCGCTCCAAAATCGCTTCGCTGACCCCGGCTGCGCTCCCAATGCCATGTGCCTCGAAAAACACGCTGAAAAATCCTTAAAATCCTAATTTTCTGAAGTCCATCGCGACGCGACACGAGACCGTCGCGACGCGATGCTGCTGTAAAGTGACTGGTCGCGACGCGACACGTCCAGGTCGTGACGCGATATTGCACAGAAACAATTCCTTTTCTTTCCATGCTTCCTTCACGATGCGAACCCTCTTGGTCGCGACGCGAAATTACTCCGAAACTCAAATCTTCCCAATTGTGCTGCATCTCCGGGCAAGTGTCTGGTTCGCCGAATGATAACACACAAGTTGGAGGTCTTCAAGTACAATTAGCTCCCAAAAGTGAAGAAATTGCTTACAACAGGACTTCCTACTACAATTATCTAAAACTAGACTAAATCCCCAGATAATGACTATGATACAATGAAAAACCTACACAAATGGTCCTAAAAATGCACAACTTACATCATATGATAGAGAGTCAACATAGATCATATCAAATTTAGAGTCGGCCCAATGCAGGTATGATATATAAATTATATCAAGTTGGGTGACGACCCAACGAATAACATACTAGGAAGGGAAGGTCATGAGCCCTCACCCTAGGCTCGGACAACGTTATGGAATGGACTAACGTGGGTTCATCGAGATTGTGGTTGTTGCACGGTCGATGGTTTGCTAGGTTAAGAACACGATACTCCGAGAATGTGGCTGTTGCATGGTCGGTGTTTCGATTTATAAGCTTGTAATTGTATAGTAACTTACGAGGCTTAAAAACGAATAATTAGCGCATTAGATACCGAGATTGTGGCTGTTGCACGGTCGATAAATGGCTAAGGATATATTTGAGCAAATAGTTTATAAATTTAAGGCTTAAATAGTTATTACCCCCCTGCAAATATCTTCATTATCCAGTTACCCCCTGCAAAAAAAAGGTTTAAAAAACACCTTGTAAAATATAACGTTATTCAGTTACCCCCCTGCTGTTAACTTTTCTGTTAAAAAAATGTAAAATGTAACTTTATCCAGTTACCCCCCTGACGTCAGTGTTACGTGTCACCATATTATTGGGCCTCTGTGACACGTGGCACTGACATGCCACGCCAGCATCTATGTCACCTGGACCACGTGGCACTGACATGTGCCACGTTAGCAACCAATGGATGGCTGCCACATGGCACTGACTTGGCTAAGTGGAATATTGTGTGTTACTAAAAAAATAAAAGTTTTGGCATTGGATGGGTATTGAACTCGTGACCTGATGGTTGTTGGGGGATCCAATTACCACTAGGCCACAACATGATTTGTGTTTCTAAACAAAACTACAAATATATATTACATTATTATTTTCTTCTTCTTCTTTCTGCCAAATTCATCATCATCATTACTCATCATCAACAACAACGTTTTCTGATCATCAACGTCAACATATTTTCGTTTTCGTCAACATCAACATGATTTTCGTTTTCATTTTTTCCTCATCATCATTCCTGATCATCATCATCATCATGATTTTCGTTTTCAATTTTCGGAATGACTTAGCAAACGATTCATCATCTTCAATGCGTTTTGATTCAAACGATTCCAGCAAACGATTTCTGCGTTTTCATCATCATCCTCAAACGATTCATCATCTTCAATTCGTTTTGATTTCTGCAACGATTCCATTGTTGCGTTTTCCAGATCTTCTTTGTGTTTTCCAGATTCTGTTTTCGTTTTCTAGATTTGCGTTCTCTGCGTTTTTAATCGATTCTGTTTTCGTTGTCTACATTTGTTTTCAGTTTGATTTTCGATTTTTGATTTGATTCTTGTCTATATTGATGATTGTTGAAGATGAATAAAGATGATGAATGATGAATCTGTTCCATATTTCGTTTTTGAAGATTGAAGGTTGTTGTTTGTTTGATTGGTTGAAGATGGAAGATGCATGAACAAAGATGATGAATGATGAATCTCTTCCAGATTTTTTTTAAATTAAGTGGAAATTATGTATTATATATTTGTAGGTGAGTTAATAATCTCAAATACTAATGTGATTTTTAAAGTAAGATTTTACCTCCACTTAGCCAAGTCAGTGCCACGTGGCAGCCATCCATTGGTTGCTAACGTGGCACATGGCAGTGCCACGTGGTCTAGGTGACATAGATGCTGACGTGGCATGTCAGTGCCACGTGTCACAGAGGCCCAATAATATGGTGACACGTGGCACTGATGTCAGGGGGGTAACTGGATAAAGTTACATTTTACATTTTTTTAAATGAAAAGTTAACAACAGGGGGGTAACTGGATAACGTTACATTTTACATGGTGTTTTTTAAAACCTTTTTTTTGCAGGGGGGTAACTGGATAATGAGGATATTTGCAGGGGGTAATAACTATTTAAGCCTAAATTTAACTATGTTGCAATGGTTTGTAAATGAACCGAGTGATAGTTAAGGGGCACGGTAGAATTTGTACGTTCATACTTAAGCAGGGATGACTCCGAGATATTATGGTTTATTGTCGGAAAAAGTTTGTACATTCAATACTTAAGCAGTGATTGTGTCCTCTGATTATTGCTGAGCTGTGCATTCAACGTATCTACACGTTAGAAATATTGGGGTGTTACAATTGGTATTAGAGCAGTTTGACCTAGTCGGACTTAGATGTTAAGAGTTTTTTACGTCTTCTAAGTCTGATTCTTCTTAGTATGCTATTAGACATTGAGCCTGATCAACTTAATACTTTGTGCATATTTCGCAGAATCATGGCTGGAAGAGGTAGGAGAAACCCACCTATTGATCCTCACCAAGAATGGATGCAGAATGTCATTGAAACTCAACAGAAGATGATGAATGACATGATGCTAATGCAGCAGCAACAGATGGCTCAAATGGCTCCAATGCAACAGATGCATCAAGTGCCCCAACCCCAACCAAATGACCCAGTCAATGTACCACAACCTGAGGATCCCAACAGGATGTATTTCCGGTTTCTGAAGATGAAACCTCTAATCTTCAAAGGGGGATCCGACGCAATGAAATCCCATTTCTGGATAGATGCTATGGAGAGGATTTTTGGGACATTGCAATGCAACGAAGAAGAGAAAGTAATCTGTGCTGTCAATGCTCTGGACGAAGATGCTCATACTTGGTGGACTAATGCACGCAGGATGCTTCAAACCCAAGGGACACCTCTCAATTGGGTTAACTTTAAGGAGTTGTTCCTAGGTCACTAATTTCCTGATGCTCAGAGACTTGCCAAACAAGTTGAATTTGTTAGTCTGAAACAAGGGGACATGTCTGTTGGACAATATGCTGCAAAATTTGAAAGATTGTCTCAATTTTACGAAGCAGGAACTCATGCTCCTAATGACAGGTGGAAGATGATTATGTTTAAACAAGGTCTTCGTGGCGATGTGAACCAAGGTCTTAGTTCCTATACTATGACCACTTATCCTACCTTGGTGCAACAAGCTCATACTGTTGAAGAAGATCTTAAAAGGATGTATGCTAAGAAGAAGGATTTTTGGAAGGACAAGAGGAAAGGGTAACGAATCAACCTCTTCCAACCCTAGATACAAGGGAAATTTTGATAAAGGAAAGCAGGTACAAACGATCGATTCATCTAGGCCAAGCAAATGTTCACTCTGCAAGAAGTATCACAGAGGTAAATGTCAAGCTGCACCAAATCAGTGTTACTTTTGCAAGGAAGAGGGTCATTATGCAAACAATTGCCCGACAAGGAGAGCTTTCTTGGAATCTTCTGATGCTCCAAGACAAGCCCGAGTCAACACTTTGGACGCCCAAACCATCAAGCCAGATGATAATCTTATAAGGGGTACAGGTTCTATTTTTCATCACTCTGTTAATATACTGTATGATTCTGGTGCTACTCATTGTTTTATCTCAGAAGCATGTGCTGAACGGTTAGGGTTAACAGTACCTCCTATATCCGAACCGATAACTATCCTTACTGCTGCAAAGGATCGTGTTCAAACCCAGTCGTTGTGTCTTAACTGTCTGCTTACCATAGGAGGCAGGGATTTTGTTGTTGACTTTATCTGCTTGCCGATGAGGGGAATGGAGATCGTATTGGGAATGAATTGGATGACTACCAACCATGTTACTATTGCTGCTTCAACCGTACAACTGATAGTGTTGTTTCTTTCACTTCAGCCAGCCAGTCTCTATTTCAAGGTGCGGAAGCTTTTGTTGTTATTTTATCTGCATAACCTCAAGCTGGTTTGGATTTATCGTCTGTTCAGGTTGTGAATAAATTTTTAGATGTTTTTCCTGATGAAGTTTCCTCGTTACCTCCGGATCGTGAGGTAGAGTTCTCTATAGATTTGGTGCCTGGTACAGGGCCAATATCTATAGCACCCTATAGAATGTCTCCTCTCGAACTAAAGGAGTTGAAGTCCCAACTTGAGGAATTATTTTCCAAGAAGTTTATTCGACCGAGTGCTTCTCCATGGGGTGCTCCGGTACTGCTAGTCAAGAAGAAGGACGGAAGTATGAGATTATGTATCGACTATCGTCAATTGAACAAGATTACCATCAAGAATAAGTATCCGTTACCAAGGATAGATGATCTGTTTGATCAACTTCGAGGCGCTAAAGTATTCTCCAAAATTGATCTAAAATCGGGATACCATCAAATCAAAGTGAGGGCCTTAGATATTCCGAAGACCGCTTTCCGTACAAGGTACGGACACTATGAGTTTGTAGTGATGCCCTTCGGACTAACTAATGCTCCAGCTGTATTTTTGGACTACATGAACCGAGTTTTTCATTTCCTACTTGGATCAGTTTGCGGTTGTCTTCATAGATGATATCTTGGTATATTCAAAGACAGTTGAGGAGCATGCTCAACATCTCCGCTTTGTTTTGAATGTACTCCGAGAAAAGAAACTATAGGCAAAGCCGTCGAAGTGTGACTTCTGGATGTCAGAAATAAAGTTCTTGGGTCACGTGGTTTCCCAAGAGGGAGTAGCGGTCGATCCTAGCAAAGTGGAAGCGGTGTTGAATTGGGAGCGACCAACTTCAGTTATGGAAGTAAGAAGCTTCTTGGGGTTAGCAGGCTATTATAGAAGATTTATCCAAGGCTTCTCACAGTTAGTTCTCCCACTTACCAGGTTAACCCGCAAGGATCAGCCGTTCACATGGGATACTGATTGTGAGGAATGTTTCCTCGAATTGAAAGTTCGATTAACTTATGCTCCAATCCTGATTCTTCCGGATCCGTCCCTAGGATTCCAAATTTAAAGTGACGCCTCCGGGAAGGGTTTAGGGTGTGTTCTTATGCAGAATCAACATGTTGTGGCCTATGCATCCAGGCAGTTGAAGACTCATGAACGAAATTACCCAACTCATGACTTAGAGTTGGCGGCTATTGTGTTTGCACTAAAGATTTGGAGACATTACCTTTATGGTTCTCGTTTCGAAGTCTTTAGTGATCACAAAATCTTGAAATATCTATTCGATCAGAAGGAACTGAACAACAGACAGAGAAGGTGGATTGAATTTCTGAAGGATTATGACTTCGAATTGAAGTATCATCACGGAAAAGCTAATGTTGTGGCAGATGCATTAATATAAGCAGGAAGTCTCTCCACACCGCAGAGTTAATGGTTTATGAGATGGCATTGTTAGAGTCTTTTAGAGACTTGAATCTCAAGGTGACAAGAAAAAGGAATCGACTAGTGTTACAACATATTTGGATTACCAGTGTACTAAGGAATCAAATTCGTGCAGCTCAAGAGGTCGACGTGGAGCTGGATAAGGATTACCAAATTTTACCAAAGACAGTGACGATGTTATCGGTTTCGACGGTAGAATATGTGTGCCCAAAAATGAAGATATCAAGAGACAGGTTTTAGAAGAAGCTCATCGTAGTTAATATTCCGTACATCCTGGATGTACCAAGATGTACATGGATTTAAAGCAGATGTATTGGCGGCCAAGAATGAAAGCTGATGTTGCTGAGTTTGTATCTCGATGCTTAACTTGTCAAAACGTTAAGGCAGAACACCAAAGGCCTGCTGGTCAACTGCAACCACTTGATGTGTCAGTTTGGAAATGGGAAGATATCTCGATGGATTTTGTTATGGGTTTGCCGAGGCCGCAAGCCGGTAATGATTCCATTTGGGTAGTGGTAGACCGATTGACTAAATCCGCTCACTTTATTCCTGTTCGCTCGAATTATAAAGTCTCCCAGCTAGAAGAGCTTTTACCAGAGATGTACTATGGCATGTCAGGAAAACCTTTATGCACGTAGTATCCTTGTGAGCTACGATTGATTGAAGATAATAAATGGACCGAGAGTCATTATGAGGGGTTACGGTAGGACTCACTGAGAAAATGTTTATCTCACCCTTTATATGTTGTTGTTTTACATATGCTCAGGGAAGGAACAAGGCAAAGAAGCATGGTTGATGAGACCTTAAGGAGAGCATGAAGTTTTAAACTTATGTTCATGTGTTTTTCCCTAGTGATTGTATTTCGATTTGATGACTTGTACTAGCTACCAGTTAATGACCGTTTCCGCTATTTCCTTGTTGTTGGATATTGAACAATAGGAGTTGTTAGCAAGAAGAACATAGTGCTTGATTATAATTTGGATGTCATGAGTTATGTATAAATCTTGATTTTGGGTTAAGTTAAGAGTTTTTAGTTTTTGTTCAATATCTGAAACAGGAAATCCTACTCTGATGTATGTCATTTTGTGCATCTTAGCATTTCTACTTGTTAGAAGTATTAAGGTGTTACAGAGAGAGGGAGAGAGAGAGAACATAACCTAATGAAACTAGGTTAATTGTTTGAGTTAGTACTCTTCGTTGCGTGTTTTGGATCGAGTCAGAAGCGTGTACTTGGGCTTTAGTGAAGTTTTGTATGTGTGTGTCTTGGGCCGGTTCTTGGTATTACTTGATCGGTTCTTGGTCAAACTACATTTGTTCGGATTTTTTTAAAGATATCAACAAAACCACCCCAAACCGCGTGTATTTTTACCTTACGGTTCAAATGATTTTTTAATTCAAAATCAAACCAAACTACACCACATCATTCCCCAAACTCACAATGATACATTACTTTCCAGTCACATGAATGCAGGGGTGGAGCTTCTTTAGGGCTGGGGAGGGCCATGGTTCGCCCCAAAAGAATCATTTTTGAAACTACTATAATACCCCATGTTGTTAAAAATAAATACTAAACATATAAAAATTGTGCGAATATTTTAACCAATATGGTCGCATGGTGTAGTGGTTGATTCTACACTCGGTTAGTGTTCAATTATTGGTTGGGACAATTTTGTTTGGTTTGTTTTCTTATTTTAGGATTTATTTCAACATTTAATGCATTTATTTATTTATTTTCCAACTAGCAATATATCTGAGCTTACGCACAGGTAGTGCCGTGTTGTTTCATACGAATGATTTTGAAATTAAATTTGTATGCTAAAAGTAAAAATTTACATAAAATGTTTATCCATCTCATGTCAAACAAAGATCAAAATAATTTAAAATATTGTTAAGTACTAATAGAAAAGAAATTAAACCGATTGCTTATTATGTTTACCTGTCGTGACCCAAAAGCAAAACAATCATTAATAAATAATAAACCTTTTAAAAATAGAAGCAATGGTAGTTTCATAATTTAAGCAGCCATCTCTTTACTTAAATAGATAATAGATCTGATGCGGGCATTTTAAAAAAGTCTGACGCTCTGACCAATAGAAGAAAAGGACAAATAAAATAGATAGAAACTGATTAAAATAGTCACATGCATGAATTAACTTCCCTCCTGAAGTTTCCAATTTGACTCACCTACCATTAGGTTACACACTTGTGTTTGATAAAAAAAATAAGAAAGTTAGTAGATGTTTGCCAAATTAAATTCTTGTATTCAAATATTATTTTTTACAAAACTTTTTCCCTAATAACTATTAAATACAAAGTCTTATGTTTATTATAAAAAAGTCTTATGTCTATTCAGTAAAAATAATTCTTATATCTATTCATATTTTTAATATTGCGTAATAATATTTATATCACCAGAACAAAATATTACTTAATATTTTTTCACCTCTTTTATACTAGAATTAGAATGTCTGAATAAATGTTTGATAATTTTTGAAAAAATTATTTTCAGCATTTTGAAATTAAAATCAGTAAATTTAAAGTTATATTTTTACAAATAATCTCAATTGAGTCTCAATGTGAAATCAAAATTACTTTTTAGTCATTTAGTTTTGTTTATAAATAATTTTTTATGGCAGTTATTTTTGTATCCCCCCGCATTGTACCCCATACCCCCCAAATTGACCAAACGGACCAAAATACCCCTAAAAAAATGTTAAAAAACGAATTCATTCCTCATTCCATCATATTTCCGGAAAACCTCAAAAAGAGGTATTTCGGGAAGCCAAAATGGCTTCCCGAAATACCTCTTTTTGAGGTATTTCCAGAATTCCCTGAAAATTAACATTCCGCAAATACCGTAAAAAATGGTATTTCCGGAAGGCAGAAATATGGGTTTTCCGGAAATACGTCAAAAAGAGGTATTTCCGAGCCATTTTGGCTTCCAGAAATACCTCTTTTTAAGGTATTTCCGGAAAACCCATATTTCTGCCTTCCGAAAAAATGTGTATTTCCGGAAATTTTTAAAAAATATTTATTCTTAACGAAAAATTAGGAGTATTTTGGGGATTTATGGTAAAATGGGGGTATGGGGTGTAATGAGGGGGTACAAAAAAAGTGTCATTTTTTATTTACCTATTTTAACTGTATTTTCCTTAAGCTTCGACAATCCTTGCTCGTCTTGCTTCTCATCATCGTTGTTGTATTTGATTTGTTGATTAATTTTCTCTGCATCATCTTTTGATTTCTGACTACGTCTTCTCATCACCGCTACGAGTTTATTTCATTCTGACGAATTTCTGAAAGTAAGTTTCTACGTTTTTACATTTTCGGATCTATATTCATGCGCACCGGCGGATGTAGCTACAAAGCACTGGGGTCAATTTTCCCCATGAAATTAAATATTTTTATTATTAATGCTGAATAGTTTTCATTTTTCCCCCATTATAAAACATGCACTGCCCCCATAGATCACAAAAGGAAATAAGCAGTGGACGTGTTTTTGTGTGGTGTGAAATGAAATGAAGACACGACACGGGTCTGAGACAAAAACACATGGTAATAGAATCTATATATTCATCTTGTTTTTAGTGTTAAAGTGTCAAAGGGAAATAAAAAAAATTGTAACATGAATAAAAATGTGCCTATTATTTTGTATTGGAAAATGTTGAAATTAACATGCTAGGAGGATAGAAGGAAATACGTAACAAAGTTCTAAGTCATAAACATCACCAATTCTTAGTATTCCACGTGTCTCATGTTATTTGACATTTTAGTAAAATAATTTGTTTCATTTTAAACATCTTTTTATAATATTTATACTATTAAATTTTTTCTACGAGTTCTATTTTATAAGATTTTTCCTACAAGTCTTACTAATCTGAACATTGGCTAAACAATCACAAATAGAATCTTTGTTTGAAAGAACGACTTTTAAACTTTCACAAAAATGTATGCACCACTACACACACAACATTTCAATATTTAATTTTTTTTCGATAAGTAAAAGATTTTATTAATAGAAACTGATATTTTTAGAGTACTCATTAGCATGTGCCTTTTTCTATTAGCATCTTTTACCATCAGACCACCATTGTCGACCTATCCAACCCGTGTCTTTCTTGCCTCCGTGACCGCTCGATCCTACGTATTTGGGCATTATGAGCGATTTTTAAAAAGCGCCCCTAAAGGGTGCGCCCTCTTTCTACAGTTTTGTTGTAGTGATGAATGAATAATTAATAATCATAAAAACTAAACCACGAATAATAGTTGCAACTAACTTTTCTTGTGCAACTAACTTTATAGGTGCAACTAACTTTCCTTGTGAAACTAATAAACACATATCTACCCTTCTCTATCATTGCAATCTCAGCACTCACTCTATTTATTTAGGCCACAACACAAACAATTTTAACACTAGAAAAACACTCACTTCTTTCTTCCTCCCCTCTCTCTACTCGATAAGACACTCTTTTCCAACACCAAAACAAACAAACTTTTCATTCCTCTTTCTTTGCTCTATCCTTCTTCTTTTCAAAAAAAATTCAAACTCATCTTCCATTTGATTTTAATTTTCTCCCATTTCCATTCCTTCCACCATGCCCTTCATCAGCAAACAAGGTAGCTTTCTACAAATCATTCTTGTCATACCCATTTTTTAGCTTTCTTTGTTATACTTCTTTTCTAACGGTGATAAATATTGCAGGTAGCTGATTTCCTTTTCTAATAGTGACCAAAATCATCCTCAGAAGGTATCATACTGTGTCGCATTTTTTCTTTTCTTAACTTAGGCACCTTCTCTATATTTTATGTGTTGTTTGTTTTTTTACCTAACATTTTTCATGAAAATAGAGTTTTTTTTGCAAGTTTTTTAACATTTTTTTTTTATATTTTCCTCTTTTTGAATTTTTTGCTTTTTTTAATAGTTAATTACCGAGTATTTTGCATTTTTCCCATTCTTTTTTAAAACTTAACTACCTCCACAGTTTTTTTGCAATATTTATTTTCATTAAGAGAGTATTTTTGATAAAAAGAAAACACTATGCTAGATTAGAGGTGTCAATTTGGCTCCAAGCCACAAGCCCAGCCCTATTGGCCCCAATCAAGCCCCACAAAATTGAAGCCCCTTATTAATGGGGTTTTTTTAGCCCCAACCCACACTTTTAAATTTTTTAGTGGGTTAGGGCCAGGGCTTTGTGGGCTGACCCCCAATTTTATTCTCATTCTTTTTCCATTATTTACACCTCCACTTTCATTCTTTCACCCCCGTTCTCTTCTCTCTCCCTCTCACCACCACATTTTTCTCCCTCTCACCACAACCATCCACCACCACCACCACCATCTCCCACTCACCACAACCACCACCACCACCTCCTTATCCCTATCACCACCACCACCCCCACCTCTTTTCCCACTATTTATACCTCTACTTTCATTCTTTCACCCCCTTCCTCTTTTCCCTCACTCCCACCACCAACACCATCTTGCACTCACCACCGCCACCATTTTCCACTCACCATCACCACCTCCTTTTCCCTCTCACCACCACACTCAACCACCATCACTTCCTTTTTCCCCTCACCACCACCACCACCACCTATTTTCCCACTATTTACACCTCCACTTTCATTCTTTCACTCTCTTCTTCTCCAATTTCACCACAACCTCCTTTTCCCTTTCACCACAACCACCACCACCATCACCATCTTCCACTCACCACCATCTCCTTTTCTCTCTCTCCACCACCACCTCCTTTTCCCTCTCACCACACCATCACACATGACACAACCACCACCACCACCTCCTTTTCCCTCTCACAACCAACACCACCTCTTTCTTCCCCTCACCACCACCTCATTTTCCCTCTCACCACCACTTCTTTATGGTATAGCCCATTTCTATTTTTCGTTAAAAACCACCGCAATTTTTTCAACTGCCGCTCACATATTTAATATTATAATCTATGTATATATTATTATTTTTGACAAGTTGTAATTATTATTTAACACCATAAACTAAAGATATGTCTTTAATTTTTGTTATATATATATATATATATATTAATTATATGAAGATGGCAATAACCTTGTGCATTTTATCATAACCTTGTGCACTGTTACTGTCATTATTCCGATTGAGCAACTAGGGGGAATAATGATATATGGACAAATTAAGCCTATATCGTTTATTTTTTGACATTGTACTAGTAAACATCAATAGTGTGGTCATGGGAATTTTTGTATTTTTTCCGGCACTGTTACCTCATTCCTTCTATTTTTATCCTAGTAAATTAGCTATCCTGGAAGTTGAGTGGGTTTTTTTCAAAAAAAAAAAATGAATTTAGTGCCTGTGGGATGGGCTGGGCCCACAGGGCTTTATGGGACTTGGGGCCAATATGGGGCTTGTGTTAGTGGGATTTTAGGCCCTAGGGCCTAAAGGCCCATGGGCCATGTGGGGCTGGGACTGGGCTGGCCCACATGAGCCAAATTGACGGCTCTATGCTAGATCCATTTGTTAACTCTTCTACAAGTTATTTTGCATGCTAAGTATGACATTTTTGTTGGTTCTAATAAGACCTCATATTTCATTTATGAACAATTTTTAGCTGTTAATTATACTGGTTTGAATGTAAAGGGACAAACTATGTCTTAGGTTAAAAGCCACCTTTAGGTACCCTTTTCAAATGATACCTTGTCTTTTACTGCTTCATTGGAGAAATGAAATAATAATGAATAAAGTAAAACTCAAATCCTGTCACCAGGAGTATTCTATTAAATTTTATGGGTTATGCATAATCACAATAGTTAGGGTTCACATTTCACCATTTCTTTTTTTTTTACTAAATATTCGATTTTAATTATCAAATTTTAATTTCTTCATTTAGATTCAGGGCTAAGTCTTATGGCCAACTTATTGAATATGTGAGAGTTACAAGTGATTATATGTTAGATGTATATTGTTAATATTGTTGTTTTGACAGAAAAGAACCGTATATTCTTTTGATCTATATAGTTGTATTGCAAGCCTATAAAAGGCACTTATGTTGCCTGTTACTGCATGTAATTAAGTTCATTTCAAAAGTACTTTCTTCTCAATATATAAGTTTGTGCGAGAGTGAGACAAACTTATGTTTTCGTTGTTGCCATTTTCTTAACAATATACAGGTTAGACTTTTATTGCCTTCTTAGGGATGGATCAGTGGACCATTTACCATACAATGCCCAATTAATATTGTGAGATTGATGAGTCCTTCAGTAGGGGTGCTACATAGCCTCTAGTACGTGAATTCAGAAAACTTCATGGTGACAATTGCTAGTGGAGCGCATCCCCTAGTCGCTAGCGGCTGCTTAATCGATTTCATATTTTACCCTCATGATCGGTTAAGGAGGTGGTTGGCGATAATTTTTGTCACTCTGGTGCCGTGTGCTGCAACCCTTGGTGGACGAGAACTACTATTTCGCTTCTATACCGCAGACGATAGACTAAATGTAGTTGATCCTCTATACGCCATCTTCAAGAGGACTTTATCATTTGTTCTATCAATACAATCCAAAAGGTGTAGTGTGGGGGAACATAGTGTGCGCACATTCTGTATCAACAGATATTGTGAACTGGACTCCACTAGATCCTGATATCTTCCCATCTCAACCATCGGATATTAAGGGCTATTGGTCAGGATCAACCGCTATGCTTCATGGTAACAAGACCAGCTATTTTGTACACTTTTTGGTCTAGTTTTTAGGATATGATGTATTTATGAAGTGAATTGTTAAGAAAAACAATATTACTAAATTGATTTATACACTTTATGGTCTAGTTTTTAGGATATGATGTATTTATGAAGTGAATTGTTAAGAAAAACAATATTACTAAATTGATTTATGCACGGTATGTGTAGGCATTAATTCCTCTACTAATATATGGAGTACCTTCTAATGGTTCAGAGTGACTTTACTAGCTAAATTGATTTTGTATTCAAAATTACTTATTTTTTTTTGATCAAATGTTTTCCCTACAACTAGACCTACCTATGTTTTCTTTGGTTTACAAGTTCATGATGTACAAATTGCAATTATGTGACTCAGCGTATATAACTTAAATTTTTGCTTATCAAAAACGCTTAAACCTTTATATTTTCTTAATTAATTGAAGTGTAATTTCATCTTTAAGTATCACTGTAGAGCCGTGTATAAGTTTTGAATTTTCGGGTTGTGTTAAGAGGATAAGAGGAAAGGATAAAGATAAGAAAACACCGAGAGATATATGGTGAGGGGTCACGAATGAACTCACTGAGATATAGTAATCTCACTGCTCATTGTTGTTGTTTTTCAGACTCACATGTGAGGGTCAAGATTCCTATTGTTTGAAGGATTCCAGTTCATGGAGTTTAGCAAATTGTTTTGCTAAAGATCATGTTTTGATGTCTATGTATTGCTTTGACCATAGACTTAGCTTATGGATGTATTAGGATTATGCACTTGTAATTTTTCGATTAAGTGTTCATGTAATTATATCGGATGATTTGTACCAGATATGTTTCAGATATTGAACTTATGTTATAAAACTTATCATCCTTAGTCGTTCCTCATGGCTAGTCTGTTCAGTTATCTTAATCCAATTTATATCAGTGCATCTCTGTAACGCCTAAAAAGTAGCATTTTGGATTTTTAATGTCGACTAAAAATCTAGGATGTTACACATATGAACCACCACTTCCAAGTGTGACCGTTCAAATATTAAGATATTGGAATAACTTGAACAAAAAACATAATTTTAGTTCTTTTTTAAAGAATAGCACTATTTTTTATCAAAAGTTCTTTTTTAAAGAATAGCACTATTTTAATATACACTGTATCACTATTTTTTAATATATTTATTATTTTAGAAATATTAATAATAATACCAATAATTAGCAATCTTTTTTGGGTAAACCCGGGTATCCACCGCACGGACAGTAGTGACTAATCCCTCACTCATTGAAGGTGCCTCGAGGGTAGGGGTGTTCAATGGTTCGGGCTAGGCCTGGACAAAAAATCCGACCCGCCCGCAAAACCGAAAAATTCGAGTAAAACCGCAACTAATGAGCCGGGCATGAGTGGGTTGCGGGTTAAAAACGGGTATAATTGGGTTCAAGTGGGTTGAATTGGGCGGGCTCGGTTGGACTAAAAAGGACCACTTGAAACCGAACCCGCCCGTAGTCAATGACAGTATTAAATAATTGTAGCAGTTGGCGTGTATTCAGAAATTTTACTGACAAATTTCAACAACTCCTCCGGCTACTTCGCTCTCTTTTTTGAGAAAGCACTTATTAGTAGCCTGCAGGCTCTGCCCTCTCTACGCATGCTGATACCAACGCATGCTGTCACAGTCACACCGTAAAGCAAACTACAACTTAATAAAATAAGCATTAATAAATACTATTATTTGAATCTCATTGATACCAACGCATGTTGTCACTGTGACAAACATTCATCACCATCCTCACTCACCTCACTCACTCACTCACGCACAGCACAGGCATAAACAACACAAGGTATTTATTGTTCATCTTCTTCCTCACTCACAAACAACTCACATTTCATTTTCACACTCACAAACAACACAACAACACAACCTGAAAGTCCTTCGTCTTCCTCTCTCTCTCCCTCTGGTTATTTACTGTTCATCATCTTCCTCTTTCTCTCTGGTTTTTTTTAACAAAATCTCGTTGGTTGCTCATCTCCCTTCTTTGTCCTTTGTTTTTTCTCCTTCAGCCTCTCTCTACCCCAAACCCACGTGTACCCGCCCGCCAAATCATCAAACCCGCAGAACCGAACCCGAAAAAACCGACAGGAAATATGGGCGGTTTTGGGCCTGAGTTTGGGAACCGCGGTTTTGATCGGTTGGTGGTTTTCGGCCTGAAACCGCCTGTAACCGCCCGTTGTCCAGCCCTAGTTCGGGCAAATCCAAACCAACCCACAATTCAATCCAAACCGATATGTTTGGTTTGGATATTTTTCGTGTTCGGGTCAAAATCGAACAAATCCAAACCAACCCGTAGTTGTTTGGATCGGGCAACGGATTTTAAAAATCAAATCCGCGAACCCGAACCAACCCATATTACGTCATAACAATTTTGTAATTTTAGATGTACACGATTTTATTTGCTTAGAATTTTTACCTTAATAATTTATGATTAAGTTGTAAAATTTTAATACTATGAATGAGAAGACTATTAGTGGATTTGAGTTTGATTTCGTATGATTTTCAATTTTTTTAGCGATTTAAAGTCTTGGAATATCATAAAAAAGTGTTGTTTTTTATATTTTAGAAAATTAATATTTTAGTGAATGACCCGTGAGCCCAATCCAAACCAACCCGTCAAATATCGGTTCGGTTTGGTTCGGATTTTGGAGGAAAAAATGTAAAATCCGAACCAATCCAAACCGAGTAATTATCATTGGTTCGGGCAACAGATTTGGTCAAATCCGATCCAAACCGACCCACGAACACCCCTACTCGATGGGCAAGACAGCTGACCCAGAGTTTTAACGCTGCTCCGTACCCAAGGCTGTGATCACCCTTTGGTTAAGGGAGGTTCAGCCCCGACCGCTGAACCCCAGGCTCTGGGTTACCAATAATTAGCAATCTATCGATAACTATATTATATAATTATTTTAGTTCTTTTCTCAATAAGTAAAACTGATTTTTTTTGGTTTGTTAAATATTATATTATGAGCACGTCAAACATTTTTTTAAAAATATCCCTTTGAATGAATAGTTCTTTTTAATTACCATTTGAATGTATACAGTATCACTATTTTGTAATATATTCATGATTTTTATAAATAAGCGTTGATTAATGAACAATTAAAATTTTACAAAGTGCTTGGACTTTAAATATAAAAAAACGTAAATTTTAGTTGTTATATAATAATTGCAAATAGGAAAACGTAAAAAATTAGTAGTAAGTGAGTCTATTTTAATTTGTAAATTAAAACTAAAATTATTATGAAAAATTTTATACTTAAATGAAACTGTTACTAAGAATTTTAAATATTTGACCTTTAGCATCCAAAGCATATGACTGTCACTTCCAAACGTGAATATTCAAATATTAAAATATTGAATTATTTTGAAAAAAAAGTATTATAATAATTTTTTTAATGAGTATAAATATTTTAAGTTACACTATATGACTATTTTTAATATATCCATTATTTTAGAATTAAAAATAATAATTATTCATATAGCAATAAAAATATTATATTAGGAATTAATCAAACAATTTTTTAAGAATATCATTTTGAACTAAAATCACTATGTTATTCTTCTTTTAATTTAGTACAACTATTTTAATATACACTTTATTACTATTTTTTAATAAATTCATTATTTTAGAAATAATTAAACTTTCAATTCTAAATGTGTGACTTTTTAAATATTAAAATAGTAAGTATACCTTTTTAATTTTTTAGTTGCCGTGGTTGAAAAAAGAACTTAATCTTTTATGGCAAATTTTAATTTTATATATAAAATAGAACATAAGATTTATTTAAATAAATTATTCAAATAGTGAAAATGATTAATTAGAGTAATTAATATATATATATATATATATATATATATATTAATTACTCTCATTAACTCGTGGGGCGGTCGTTCTTTGTCAAAGGCGGGCAAGAAGGTCATGATTAAGTCGGTTCTCTAATCTATTCCGACTTATTTCATGAGTCTCTTTCTCATTCCGTCTTCTTTGTGTGATGAGATTCAAAGTTTGATCAGTGACTTTTGGTGGGGTGGTAGTTCTTCGTCATCCCGTGGTATTCATTGGCTTGCATGGAATAATTTGTGTATTGATAAGAACCATGGTGGATTGGGCTTTCGCAATCTTAATGTTTTCAACATTGCTCTGCTAGCAAAGCAAGGTTGGAGGTTAATGAGTTCCCCGGATTCCTTGGTGGCGAGGTTATACAAAGCTAAGTACTATCCTAGGTGTGATTTCATGCAAGCACCTAAGGGGAGTAATTCTAGTTTTGTTTGGCGTAG
Source organism: Astragalus membranaceus (assembly GCA_039519185.1). Taxonomy (NCBI): domain Eukaryota; kingdom Viridiplantae; phylum Streptophyta; class Magnoliopsida; order Fabales; family Fabaceae; genus Astragalus; species Astragalus membranaceus. The sequence continues at coordinate 22,977,084 of CM076852.1, forward strand.
TATTCATGAAGCTCGGGTGGTTCTTAAGGAGGGTTGTCGGTGGATGATAGGTGATGGGCGAGGAGTTAATGTTTTTGAAGAGTCTTGGTTGGCTAATCGTGGGGTGCTCATTGAAAATGATTCTCCTCATTTTAATCCTTTACTCCGTGTGAGTGACCTCCTTCATGTAGGTACAAAGACATGGAATGGTGAGGTGATTAATCAATTGTTCCCTTCGGCAATAGTGGATCAGATTTTGAGAACCCCTCTCTTCCCAACGGTCTTGGATGACACGAGGATGTGGTGGCCGGAAATTACGGGTGTTTATTCAGTCCGTAGTGCTTATAGATTGATCATGGACCGTATCTTGGATACCGGACATTTGTTTGTTGAAGGTGATTGGCATAGTCTTTGAAGGTTGAAGATCCCACCTAAGGTTAAACATTTCCTATGGCGTTTGTGTAGAGATGTCTTGCCAACTAGATCAAACTTACGTCATAGACATATGGAGGTTGAGGATCCATGTCCTTGGTGTGAGCAATCAACCGAATCCGCTCTTCATCTCTTTGTCTTTTCCCCAAAGCTCAAGCTTGTTGGAGGAGTCTTGGGATGCTTGATGTTGTTAATGCTACTGTTTCTAGTGCTGTGAATTTCTGTCAAGCTTTTTTCTCTATTCTTAATACTTTGAGGGGTGCGAATCGTGAAGCTTGGTGTATGACTCTTTGGAGTATGTGGCAAAGCCGTAATGACCGTGTTTGGGAGAATAAGTCAGTGGATGCTTCCTCTATCGTGTGGGATGGCAACCGGTTGCTGGACGATTGGAAAGGGGCGCGGTTCGCTGCTGATGCGAGCCTACCCACGGTTCCTCGCGTGGGTGTCGTGTGGACTAGACCGAGAGCGGGTTTTGTGAAGTGTAACGTCGATGCGGCTTTCTCATTGGTGGCAAACAGAGTTGGCATTGGTATGTGCTTGCGGGATGATTAGGGTAACTTTATCAAGGCTAAGACCATCAACTATTCTCCTATTTTGGATGTTCCTTTGGGTGAAGCTTTGGGTCTTCATTTTGCAATTATGTGGGTTAGAGAGTTGGGCTTCAAAGACGTTATTAGAGCTTGTAAGAGGTTGCTCATACCTTAGCAGGGGTGGCCTTGTTGTCAACTAGCTCTATTATTCCTTCATGTATTTCGTCTTTGATTATTAATGAAATGCACTGAGTGCTTCTTGTCAATATATATATATATATATATATATATATATATATATATATATATATATATATATATATATATATATATATATATATATAAATACTAGTATGTATGACCCGTGCGCTGCACGGGTAAACGTTATCTTGAAAAGAAAATATTGACTCTATTTTTTAGTTGTAGGATGGTACCTATCAATTATAAGAATGTGCAAATGTTTTTATATTATGCAAAAAATAATATAAACTGTGTTGTAGTTATTTCACAAAAAAAAATACTAAAGTATGTAAAATTGTTACAAAATGCACATATAAAAATGAAAATAAACATGCATAAATTTGTGGAAGTGCTTAGGCATTACAATGAGGTGGGGTGAGGGCGGGGGAGTACTTCCCTGATCCCCACCACAAATAGTTTTTTCCCTTGTCCCCACAGTTCCCACGGAGACCTCGTATAATCATCAAAAATTATCAAAAATGTAAATTTAAATTTAATAAACTGGGAAAAATATAATAGTTAGACTAAAAAAATCATAGTTTAATATTCTAATAGTAAATAATATAAAATTTAGTCCTCTTTTTATTCTGATATTCAAAAAATAAAATTAAGAATAAAAACATTAAAGTTAACACATTTTAATATTTTATTAATAGTTTTAATTAAAAAATACATATAATGGAATGGTCCCCATCCCCATCCCCAAGTTAAATTACCGGCTCGTGGGGAACTTTGGGAAAGTCCCGTCAAGATCCCCACGCGCAGGTAGAAAATGCCACCTTAGAAGTGATTCCCCTTATCGTAAATTATTTAAGTAACACTAAATTTTTTATGTATCAGTTCTCTATCTATATAATTACAAACTTAAATCAAGAGAAAATTCTTCAAGGTATTTTTGTCAAGGTAAATGCTCAATGTTCCGTTGCACATCTTTAATGTGTTAACTTTTAGTCTATTAATTTATTTCAAATATTTTTTTGACAATAATTTATTTCAAATATTGAAATTGAATTGGAATAAATGGCATTATATATAGTATTGTATTTCCATAAAAGACACAATTGACTACCTATATTTTTTTTGGTTACCCCACTTGATTTCCTCTAGTAACTTAAAATGAGGACTCTCTTCATTTGGATTTCTAATTGACTTCATGACATATTTTATTTGGTTTGTAATAAATTTAAATGAAAAACTTCTTCACTTGAATTACTAATTGATTTTGTGATATATTATATTTGGTAAGGAGATTTTTTTATAAGCAAATAATTTGTTAAGAAGTTGATGTGGATAGTTAATGAAGCCGAAAACATGAGGATGTTCGGGCTATTATAACAATATTATTTTTTGACGCAATTATAACAATCTTTTAAATGTGTTCATTTTTTTTAAAAAAAATGTGTTTATAATTATTATTCAATTGGAATGTTTTGATGTGTTTTTTTGAGAAGTGGTGCAACACTTGTGGGATTTTGGTATTTTTTGTGTTTGTTTTAAAAAATAAAAATATATGACACTAATACCTGATATTGTCAATCCAGGATATAGTTTGCGAATTTGTTCTACATAGTGCAATGAGGTCCAAATTCATTTACATTTAATCGGTTTTTGGAAAATAAATAACATGATTTTGACATCATAATTCCAAAATATTTCCATGTATATATGTCAACATGTGAATATACCAAACAAAAATACAAATGATTAGCAATTTCTGAATTTGCACCACCAATTTTCAATGATGTATTAATTTGTATAAATATTTGCTAGTTATATTTTCAATTTCATTTAAAGAGTAGATCAAATATTTCCAATAATGTGATTATCTAATTAAAATCTACTATATATGATTTTTATGGCACAACACATTGCACTTTTAATATATTTTGTTGACAATGCACTTTTAATTTAAAATATCAAATTACAACATGTGGTGTGATCGTGTTTGACAAAAATCTCAAAATGTTTACATTAGAGGACATTGGCAAGAAATGCAAAATTCGATGTGGCAATATGATGATCTAAATTCCATACTTCATCACTCTTTGGCTCTGCTACTTCCTCTGACGTGGCCAGCCAGCTCTTGGTCATAACTCTCAAGAATGGTTGATTTGTTCATCTGAAACTAAAATCAGAAGGGCTTTTGGCCCAAAGCAAGTAAAAAATAGAAAATACATTAATTAGAAATAGGTTGTCGATCAAGTGTCTAAAAAAATAGAAGCAATTATCATTTATTCGTGAGAGTTATAACTTACATTGTAGTAAGTAACAGATTTGAACTTATCGATTCCACACCAGCAAACTTGTCTTCCAGTGAAGGTCTCTAAGTCAAAAGAAAAAGAATGAACTATTATTATTTTTTTGACCAAAAGAATGAACTATTATTAAAACCTAAGAGGGAAGGAAAAACATTTGAACATGCGAAGAACAGAACATGAGAGAGGTGTATTTTACCCCATAAATACTTCATACCTTTTGTGACAACAAATATTTCATAACCTGATGCATGCATACGATAATAATATTAGATACCTTTACTACAAATCAATATAAATCAAACTTGTTGAGTATATACTAATAACTCCAAAATATTAGGAAAACATTGTACCCGTTATTCCCTAGAAAAATTAAACTTATGTGAGAATCAAATATTTAAAGCAAACCCCAATATCATGTGAAGAAATGGATTACCTTTTCATTGTTGAGACCAAAGATTGAAGCAATTATGCAAGTTAGGATTGCTACACCTTCTTCACCTTTCTCTCATTCTTTTGAGGAGTTGATTTTCACATTGAAAGAGGGAAGATGAAATATTAGTGAAGGTGAGGGAGAGAGAAAAAGATTTTGGGTTGTTGTTGTGGATGAGTCGGTGGTTGTGTGTCGGAAACGTAAAAAGTAGAAATTTTATTCTAATTATTAGCATTGATCAGCCATGAGGGAATTGTGGATCTACATTCAAGTTGGTTATACCATGTAATTGTATTTGGACTGAATTTTGTATCATATACAACTTGAACCCACATATTGACAATCCAAAATTTAAATTAATTATGATTATGATTCATTGATTGATTATCATAACAAAGAATAAGGAAAATAAAAGTCAGCATTTAAGGATTAGAAGAGGACTCGATTGTGTTTGCTTTGCATAGTCACACTGGTACCGTAAAAAAAGGACCCGCAATTAAACGCAATTATTATTACCCATAAAAAAAGGAGCCGCAATTTTGTGAAATGATAGTCGTCCAGATCGCCACACATATGTAACTTTGAGACTGGGCCGTTCAGATTAGACAGATGACTTGGACGCCACCTATTTTTAATTTATAATACATGGCTTATTTGATTAGTGACATGGACTGCTGATTTGGACTATTCGTGAATTTATATAATTATGATATATATATATATATATATATATATATATATATATATATATATATATATATATATATATACTGTGTAAATTATACATGTTTTAGGAATATAATATTATATATTTTAAATGGTACTATTTAGTTGAACATGCATGTAAATATGAAAAGTCCTTCCATATTAAATAATGACTATTTATTCTTCATAATAATCAGTGCTAAAACTGTATTTATTGACCCATCATTCTACAACTCTAAAAACATAGTCAGAAACTAGACGGCCCAATGCGGGTATATTGTTTATGTGACGGCCCAATGCGGGTACATTGTTTGTTGACGGTCCAATGCGGGTAGACGGCCCAATGCGGGTATATTGTTTAGGTGACGGCCCAATGCGGGTAGTGTTGATTGTGTTTGAGATACATGAATGTAGGTGGTTTAACTGTAGATGTCTATAAGTCAGGATAACAAGCTTAGTAGTCACGAGTGAGATCACTAAGGTTATAATGGTAATAATAATAATGTTATGTTATGTTCATGTTATTGATTGTTGACGGCCCAATGCGGGTAGACGACCCAATACGGGTGGAGATTAGCGTACTAGTGGGAGGGGAAGTCATGAGCCCCAAAACCTAGGCCCCGTCATCGTTTGTCAAGTTTTTCACTAAAAAAGAGTTCAAGTCTCCTTTACATATAGATAGATAGATAGATGACAAGAGATGTGTTCAATTAATAAGAGTAAATAGCATCCCTATTTTAAGTACCACATTGTAGTGGTCTAGAAAAAAATACTCCTATCATTTCCATCGAATTGCAAAAAGTGCCTAAAAATAAATTATATACATTGAATCAAAATTTGCATAGATTCAAATTTTGGAGCTGATAATGTCTAATTTTTTTTATAAATCGGGTATCCTCTACGCACAACAGCAGAGACTAATCTCTCGAGCTGGGTAAGACCACAATGAGCGGCAAATCTCTCCCCCAAGAGATTTAACACTACTGGAAGAGACCCCTACCATAGGACCTATTGGTTAAGTTGAAAAAGACTCCTATCATCTCATTCAAGTGCTCTTGGAGTGACACTACAAAAAAAACAGGACTTTGCGGCGGGCAAAATCCGCCGCAAAATCCAACTTTGCGGCGGATATTTGAACTTTGCGGCGGAATTTTGCCGCCGGTAGCCAGCTCGAAGCAAACGCATTGCGGCGGATTATCCACCGGAAGTTTGCGGCGGATTTAGAGGCGCCGCAAAATCCACCGCAAATTTGCGGCGGATAATCCGCCGGAAAGGGGTCAAATTTTTCCCGCAAAATATCCGCCGGAAAACTCCCAATATCCGCCGCAAAGTATCCGCCGCAAAAGACACAAATCCGGCGCAAAGTATCCGCCGCAAACGACACAAATCCGCCGCAAAGTACCATTTTTTTTAAAAAAAAAATTATTATTATTTTTAAAAAATAAATTTTATTTTTTTAAAAAAATCATTTTAATTAAAAATATATATTATTTTATTAATTTTTTTAATTATTGATAAAAAAATAAAATCCAATAACTAATTAATTTTTAATTTAAAAAAATAAAAATTGGGAAAAGCAGTAAAATATTATCACCAAAAAAATATCCATACAATTAATAAAATATCCATACAAAAAAATAAAATAATCTAAAGCTACTGGGGTGCCTGCCGGTCAATGTCATCAACATTATTATAATATGTATCATCTTGAAGTAAAGCACTGAGCGATGACATTTGGACATTAAGATCAATGTCCAGCGGGGGTGACCGCTGCTGGGGGTACTGCTGGTTTGGCTGGATCAGGGGTGACTGATGTTGGGGCTGCTGGTATGGCTGGCGGGGTGACTGATGTTGCTGCTGGTATGGCTGGAATGGCGGCGCATACTGCGGTGTATACTGCGGGGGATATTGGGATGCATACGGCGGGGGATACTGGGGTGCATACTGCTGCTGGTAGTAATGCTGCTATGCCGGCGGCGGGTAGGATGCTGATGAGGATGGCCTCGAGTGCTGAGACACCATTTGATCCTGCAATAACTTAAAGCGCTCCTCCATGCGCTCCTCAGCTACCCTAGCCTGCTCCCGAATCGCCTGAATTTCCCGATCGCTTTGCTGCTGCCGCTCGACAATCTGACGCTGAGCCTCGCTCAGTTGCTGCGTCAATTGCCTAACCTCATTCAACTCACCAGCATTGGGAACATAATTGCGACCAGTCGAGGATCCAGAATGTGAATCTGATAGACTCGGAATAATGCTTGTTCGAAAAGCAGCCGGTCCAATACCACCTGATCCTACCAGACGATTAGTCTTTTGGGGACCAACTGCTCTCTCCCAAACATCACGAGCTACTCTAGCCTCCTCCACTGGATCGACAGCTGCCCCACTGCTCTGTTGTGACTGATGGTACTCAGCCATCCCACCCTCGAAGCTCTCCTGAAAAAAATAACCCAACAAATAAATAACTAATTATTAATATAAATAATAAACATTAATTAATATATATAATTGTAAAAGTAGTTTTACCTGAATACGCCTCGCCCGATCTGTAACGTACTCACCAGTCTCCTCCACCATATGCATGTGGCAATGCAACTCAGGCAAAGTGATTGGCCTTTGTTCCCTCTCCACCTATATATATATATATATATATATATATATATATATATATATATATATATATATATATATATATATATATATATATATATATATATATATGTACATAAATATATATATTATTAATTAAATACACATATTGAAAATGACTAGTTAATTATTATAAATAATTAATTAATTAATCAAGTAATAAATTAAGTAATAAATTTACCAAACGCATGTAATGCGTTGCAGTATTAACACTCCCCCCCGTGTGTGTGCAGCCACCTTTTTCAGAAGCACGGTTCTTCTTGGCTTTCTCACAATAATTCTTAAATCCTTCATCTTTCTGCCAATACTCATTAAACTCAGCCCAAGTTGAGTCTCCCATATAAGATGGCTTCGTACCCGTATTGCGCGCCCTCCGCATCAATTCAGAATAGCGATGAGAACATCTCTTATGGAACACTCTCTCAACTGCGGCTTGCTCCCCTGGATACCATGTACATTTTTCCTATTTAAGAAATTTACAATAATGTTGTTAATTATAAGGCAATAATTAATTAATTAATCAAGTCAATATAAAAGATAATACACCAAATTAATTATTTCGTAGAATCGAATAACTTACCAAAAATGATCTTAACATCTTCTTATTTGCATCCTTATCTTTTCTAACTTCCGTCCAGTTCTTCCAGCTCTTGGTAAAATTCTCCTTGATTGTTTTTGTGATGGCGGTAGCTGAAGCCTTCGAAGGAATAAAACTGCATTAAAAAAAGATGAATTTTGTTACGCCAAATATAAGTTATATATAAATGGCAACAAAAATAAATTAATAAATAATAATATAGATATATATATATATAGACTTACGAATCGCCAACAATCTGCAATATGATACGCCCATAAGGTGTAACCCTAATCATATCAGTCCCATCAATGAATGTGCGTACCCCATCCGCATCAACATGTGTCGGGGATAAGCCCTTAGTACCAACAGAAATCGATGGGCCCCCTGCAGTACTAGTACTAGCACCATCCTCAGACACAGGTGGTGGCAAATATCCGCCAGTAGTAACAACAACACGCGTAGGCTAAACACGGCGCCCTAGGCGAGTAGATGTCTTCCGCCTGCTAGTGCTGGCGGCATCGGGAGGTGGAGGAGGAACATATGCGCCGTCATGATCGGATCCCGAGTCATCATGAGATGCCATATCTCTGTATAGATCTAAACATATACATTTAAACAAAACAAACATACTAAACAAGGTTAACATAAACATATACAAAACTCATGCATTAAAATAAATAATTTGAATCCCATTCATTCTCAAACAAATAACATCCTTCATTAAAAATAACATCTTCATTAAAAATAGAATTGTTGAAACATAAATTACATTCATTCTAATTAATTTGAATCCCATTCATTCTCAAAATCATCATCATCGGAGGAGTGAATTCTTCGTCATCAACAACTTCATCGCCGGTGTTTGGCTCATCACATAAACGAACAATGGGTTCAACTTGAATCACTTCATTTACATTAGACATCTCTTCCATTTGATATGGCATATCTTCCACCGTGTCATCATTTGTCTGATCAATGCGACCTCTTGGTTTTGTTTTAATTGCGACACACCAACCACGCCTATCAGTCCGCATTGATGGATAAGGGACATAATAGACTTGTCTCACATTTTGTGCAATGACGAACGGATCATACGGTCGATATCTACCATTCATTTTAATGTCCACTGTATTTGACTTTGGATTCACCTTTGTTCCTCGAGCAGACGGATCAAACCAATTACAATAAAAAACCACTACCTTTGGAATTTGTATCCCTTCATGCACACTCCACTATTGACTGTCTCTCTGCCCTGTGTCCATTCATTGGTGTGAAATTTGTATCCATTGACAAAGTATGTGTGCCATTCTTTAACACATCTTCGAGGACCGTCTGATATGTTCCTCAAGTGTTGGTTGGTAGGATTTGGCGGGAGGGAATACACATATTGACTAAACCACATTGGAAAATGCGCATGAATATGAGCAGAAGATTGTTCTTCACGTACTGCCTCTGATGACAAGAACTCCCTAAAAAGAAATAATTTAATTGTTACACTTGTCTACTATATTAACTAATTAAGATCGATTGTTAATGTTGAGGAACATACTCAATAAATGGTTGCACCTCAGTACAGTTTATCAACACATGAACATGTGCTGAACTTAACTCTTCATCTGTTAGCCAGTGAGTTGACTCCTTCCCAGATGGACGACCGGGTAGACAAAAGACAGACAAAGCCAAAGGATGTCGCCATTCAGTATCCACTTCATTTCGACTGCTTCCAGGAGCAAACTGATTCTTGAAATAATGAGAACAAAAATGTGTTGTTTCACGGTGTAGGTAAGAAGAACATATCGATCCTTCAACTCTAGCTTTGTTTTTCACCGATCTTTTTGAATCGCCCATGAACCTAGAGAATATGATATTAATATAATAGTCATATATTTTAATTTAAACTTGTTTCTTATATTATAATTAAAAATTAGCTGACCTTTCAAACGGATACATCCATCTGTATTGGACAGGTCCGCCAAGTTTAGCTTCATATGCGAGATGCACCGGTAGATGCTCCATAGAATCAAAGAAACCAGGTGGAAATACTCTCTCCAACTTGCATAAGATAAGTGGGATGTCTTGTTCCATTTTTGAAAGATCATCAGCTTTTAGCGTTGCAGAACACAAATTCTTAAAGTATTGACTTATTTCAATGAGCGGATTCAAAACGTGTGTTGGCAACGAACTAAAAGCGATAGGAAGTAAGCACTCCATGAATACGTGACAATCATGACTCTTCATCCCATGCAACCTCCCATTATCCACATCCGCACATCTAGATAAATTGAAAGAATAACCGTTTGGCATTTTCAACTCTTTTATCCACTGATAAACTGCTTTCGCTTGTTCGGTAGATAAAGTATAATTGGCTTTGGGTTTCAAAATCCTAGTACCTTGCTCAACCAACAACAAATCCTTTCGTCTACAGAAATGATCTATATCCTTCCTAGCTTTCTCATTGTCTTTCGTTTTGCCTTTCACGTTCATGACAGTGTTAAATATGTTGTCAAAAAAATTCTTCTCTATATGCATGACATCGAGATTGTGTCTCAATAGATTATCTTTCCAATAGGGAAGTTCCCAAAAAATACTTTTTTTGTCCAATTGTGCCATTGTCCATAGCCATCTGGACGAGAAACAACACCGGCTACGACTTCCACAGGAGAGATATCCCTAACACTATTCCAAACTTCCTCTGGTGTCAACTGACGAGGAGGTCCAGCTGTTTCAACATTTCCCTTGATGAACGCATATTTCTGCTTTCTAAATGGGTGATCCATAGGTAAGAACCTACGGTGCGAGTCAAACCATGAAACCTTTCCTCCGTATTTAAGACTAAAAGCCTTTGTGTCAACCATGCAAATCGGACACGCCATCTTACCATGTGTCCCCCATCCAGACAACATTCCATAGGCAGGGAAGTCATTAATGGTCCACATCAAAGCCGCCCTCATCACAAAATTTTGTTTTCGTGCCACATCATAAGTTAAAACACCATTCCACAACCTTTTTAGGTCATCATAAGTTAAAACACCATTCCTCTGTAGCCTTGGAATAAGAGGCAGATAGAACATTGATTTTCGTGGAACCAGTTTGCCTCTGCTCATCCCTGATCTACTGACACGATAGCGTGGTTGTCCACACAACTTGCATTCCGACAACTCTCCATCATTTATGCCAAACTCATTGTTATAATAGAGCATGCAACCAGACACACAACAATCAATCCTTTTAGATTTTAAGCCAAGCTTCGATACCACTCTTTTAGCTTCATAATAACTTTGCGGTAAACACCCTCTAATGGGGGTTGCATCCAACATCATTTTGGTCATATATTCCATGCACAACTCAGCAACATTAAATTGAGACTTAAGACCCAACAACCGAACACACATTGATAATTTTGAGTCTGTAGATCCTTCAAATATGGGTTTATTTGTCTCACTCAAATACATGTAAAACCTTTGAGCTTCCTCATTTGGAACTTCGTCAGCATCTGGTTCTTCAAAATCCAAATTTACTCCAACAGCGTCAGATATCATTCCCTGATAAACATCTAACGACGGGTTTATTCCCCATCCTTCAGATGTCGTAGTCGCTGGATAACGACTACTTGATGTGTGATCTACTCCTTCAACCGGAACATTAACGGCAGGAACTGCAGGTACCCCTGGCGCTCCTTCCCCGTGATGACTCCATGTTCAATAATTTGGCCTAAACCCATTTTTGTACAAATGAAGTCTAACTTCATGTTCATTTTTTATAGCTCCAAATGAACATTTCAAGCACGGACATCGAATACCGCCTTGTCGCCCAAATTCTTCATGATCAATGTACTTAGCACAAAAAATAAACTCTTCTACTCCTTCTACAAAACGTCGTTTTACACCAGTTCTTCCAGGATACAATCGATCGTACATCCAACTACGATCCATTTTCAAGAACTATACGTATACTACACTACAATATAAATAAAATAAACTATCAATTACTTCATATTTTGATATATATATTTATATATTACTCATTTTATTTTGATATTTCAATAAACTACCAATTAATTACAAGCAACAGAATTAATTTTTTAATAATGTTATATACTAATAATTTAAACATTATAAATAATAATTCCAAATTTAATTTTAAATTTCAATTTTTATAAGACAATATATGTTAATAAAATTTATAAGTGAACTTAATAAATAAGTTTTTTCAATATAAATTAATTTGTATTATTATTGCAAACAAAACCTGTAACAAAATTTTACTAAAAATAGTGAAGTAAGTAATATTTTATTAATTACTTTAACAACTAACCGTAGTGAAGAGAAGGCTCTGGCTTGAAGCTTATCCTGAACTCAAGCAGAGAGGAAAAAGGAGGAACCCAAACAATACCTAAACAAAAAACAACACAATTAGTAACAAACTCATATTATTATAAAATAATTTAAAAACGAATATTAAAAAAAAATTAAAAACTAAAACTATTAACTCATATAAAAAACATACCTTGAAGAAATTTCCCAATAAGAGCAGAAGACAATTCGTAGGGAGGAAGCGCTACACTTCAAAAAGAGATTTAGTAGAGAAGGAGAGAGTAAAAGAGAAATTTTAAGAAGAGAATGGAAAGATTGTTAGAAGTGTGAAGAATGAGAAGTGGGGAATGGATAAATATAGGAAAAGGCAGCCAACGGTCAAAAGGTAATATCCGCCGCAATAGGAGATTTGCGGCGGATTCTGGGTCTTTGCGGCGGATTTTGAAATTTAATATCCGCGGGGTTATTTTTTACGGAGCTTTGCGGCGGATCATGGACGTTTGCGGCGGCTTTTGAAACTTAATATCCGCGGTTTTTCTTTACGGAGCTTTGCGGCGGATTCTGGGTCTTTGCGGCGGATATTCAAATTAAAATACCGCGCCTTTTTTTTTAAAAACACCAAACAATCCGCCGCAAAAGCCACAATCCGCCGCAAATTTCCGCCGCTAATACTCAACATCCGCCGCAAAAGACACACATCCGCCGCAAAGTACCATTTTTTTTTAAAAAAATTTATTTATTTTTTTAAAAAAATTATTATTATTTTTAAAAAATAAATTTTATTTTTTTAAAAAAATCGTTTTAATTAAAAATATATATTATTTTATTAATTTTTTTAATTATTGATAAAAAAATAAAATCCAATAACTAATTAATTTTTAATTTAAAAAAATAAAAATTGGGAAAAGCAGTAAAATATTATCACCAAAAAAATATCCATACAATTAATAAAATATCCATACAAAAAAATAAAATAATCTAAAACAATAAAAATTGGGAAAAGCAGTAAAATATATATTTAATGTCTGCTACCCCTAAACAGAGACCTATGCCATTATCTTGATATGACACTCTCTTGAGCATTGTCGGCAGCAGCTCCATTACAGTGGCGTATGTCTCCATTTCTTTGTAAAGAAATTTCCACATTGTTGTGAACACCCCTTCATCTTTTTCGTTAAAAGTAACCCATTTATCAGCAAAAAGCTCCTCCTCATTATTTCCACCACAAGTGACATATACGTTAATCAAACGCTCGGTATCATCCTTCAACTTAACAGCCCGTTCTTGTAGTTCCTCAAACTTTCTATTTAGAGATTCAACCATATTTTCAAAATAGAAAGTTTCACAAGAAACCATCTTTTGAAAAGATGATTGAATCTCTAAATAGAAAGTTTGAGGAACTGCAAGGACGGGTTGTTAAGTTGGAGGATGATACTGAGCGTTTGATGAGCGTATATGTCTCTTGTGGTGAAAATAATGAGGATGAGCTTTTAGCTGATAAAGGGGTTACTTTTAACGAAAAAGATGAAGGGGTGTTCATGACAATGTGGAAATTTTTTTACAAAAAAATGGAGACATACGCCACTCTATTGGAGCCGCTGCCGACAATGCTCAAGAGAGTGCCGTATTAAGAGAGTGCCATATCAAGAGAATGAGAGTATTGGTAGAGGTGTGAAAAAGAAGAAGGGGAGAAGGGGTTTATATAGGAGAAACGAAGTCAAACGGTCAAAAGGCAAGATCCGCCGGAAACGGCAGTTACCGACAGATTTAAGGGATTTGCGGCGGACGGAGGTGCATTTGCGGCGGTTAATTAAAATCTCGTAAAAGAAAAAAAAAATTTGTGATCCCAAATCCGCCGCAAAAACCGTTAAATCCGCCGCAAAAGCCAAGACGAATTTTAATCCGCCGCAACGGTCAATTATTCCGCCGGTAACTTTGAGGCGGATAAAATCCGCCGGAAATGCGTAGATTCCGCCGGTAACTTTGCGGCGGATCCATATCCGCCGGAAACTCCTGGCTGGAAAAATCAATAATTGTTGTAGTGTGATAATGTCTAATCTATCGTCACTTGTAATCTTCTTTTTATCACTAAAGGATAAAAACGAACGATAGCAATACAAAACTGATTCGCCTTTCCAAAAAAATATCAAAAAATAAATGATAAAATCAAAAGAAAAAGAAAAGAAAAGAGAAAAGTACACGAAAAAATAAAAGAAAGAAAATTTAAAAGGTCCATGACATTTGAGTTCAACTTTTGCAAATGGTTCTCTGGTACTAGTAATGTGTATTTAATGTCTTTTGGTGGATGTTCTGATCCACTACGATCTATGGTAAGTCAGCATGATTACTTACTAGAAAAAAGGAGTAGGACTTACATTAAGATTGTGTTTGACATTTTTACACCCACCAAATAGATATTTTTGATAAGCATTAACATTTTTAGTTGCGTTTAGCATTTTTTCAAACGCTACTGCAAGTAGTTTGAACTTATAGCGTATAGCGTCTCACTTTGTTGTCATTTTTACCCTCTTTAATTTTTTTAAATTCCTTCTCTTTCCTCAATAAAATAAACTAAACAATATGAAATCCCTAATTTTTTTAAGCATAGATTATTTACAATTTTTTTAATTATATTACTATTTTTATCTTTCGTTATATGCCAATTATTATATTGTAGTGTGTAAGTAATGAATATAGTTTTGTGTAAAAAAAAGTAATGAATATAGTTAACTTTTATATATATATATATATATATATATATATATATATATATATTTATATATATATATATATATATATATATATATATGTGTGTGTGTGTGTGTGTGTGTGTTAACCACAAAATCGAGAGAAGAAATGAAAGTTTAAACATAGAAGAGATTTAGAAATTGGAGGAGATTTCACCAATGCCCTAAATGTTGACCAAGTGACTTCAAACACAAGAGGGGGGTGAATTGTGTTATAAAAAAATTGCGATTAAAAATAAAGTTTTTAAAAAATTTTGATCAAAAAGATGCTTGAATTTAAATACCTGTGATAAAGCAATAAAATAACTTGCAAATAAAATAAAGGAGATGAAGGGAAGAAGATGACACAAAGTGACTTATACTGGTTCGGCCAAACCACAGGCCTACGTCCAGTCCCCGAGGAATGCTCCAAGGGATTTCAACTAATCACTAGCTTTTAAAACAGGTTCAGCTAGAAACCTTTACAATCAAGAACTTACAACACCGGGATATCACCTCCCTGAGAAAAACCTTCAATAACCAAGAGATTTGATAGCACACTCAATAGTGTGGATAAAACAAGTTGAAGCACAGATTACACAATATCAAACTATGTGAATTATAAAGCTCTCAAAAATAAAATATTAGCAAGTGAAAGAGTAGTATGAGAGTGTTAGAGAAGAGTGTGAAATGCGTATGAAATTGTGTGAAAAGAGTGGAGAATGAGCGCCCTATTTATAGGAAATCAAATGTGATCCACTTTAGGAAACAAGGTAATCGATTATGTTAAAAAAACATTTGGAGTTGATAATCGATTAAGGGCTCAAATAGATTTGACATGGATAATCGATGATGTGATGGATGCTTTGGAGATGATAATCGATTAGGAGCCTTCCTTAATTGGTATTAATCGATTTATGAGCTATGTTAAAAGTATGGCATAATCGATTAGGTGCTTCCTTAGATCTTACTAATCGATTATGTGCTTCCTTAAATGGATGATGTAATCGATTATTTACTTTCCTGAAAGTATGGATACCTTCCTTAAATTGTAATAATCGATTATGTGCTTCAAAAGGTAAAGGGAATAATCGATTATGAAGATGTTTTCATAGAGAGTGTAATCGATTATTTGCTTGAAGGAAGGATATGATGTAATCGATTGAGTGCCTTCCTAAAAACATGGATAACTTCCTTATTCATCTAGAATAGATTATATGCATGCTAAAATCGATTTTATGCTTTCTAAAAAATTATTTTCATATCACATGTGCTTATCCTATTTAATCTTGCATGCATGAGGTTTATTGAAAAATATTTTCATGCAAAATTATTTTTATGCAATATGTTGTGAGTGTGTGATATATTTTATTTTAGAGGGCTTTATTTTCATTTACAAAAACTCTAATACACACACAACAGTAAAATAATTCTTGACTGTCGCATGATTGCATTTTTTCGCTTTTTGCAGTCTTGACCTTTTTGCCCTTCTTTTGTCAATCATCAAAACCTGATTATTCCTGTCAAGGCATATATTCACACTAAAATCATTACTTTTGGGAATAAAAGATGGAGAGTTGAAGATAGAGGAAGAATATTACATAAGAAAATGAGATTTAGAGAGGGAAGAGAAATAAGGAAAAAAATAAAATAAAAAGTGAGAAGAGAGAGAAATATGAGGGAAGAGAGTGTGAAGAGAAAAAATTGAAATCTATCTATTTGTCTTCTTCTATTTATACATTCAATAATTTTTGTAAATTACAAAACTAGCATCTTATCTTTCATAACATGTGTCACGTTTGAGGGTCAAAATGGTAAAAAGGTCTTACTTTTTCCTCCTCTCTCGGTTCTTTTTTCTCCTTACAATCTCTCCCTGCTTTTTCTCCTCATCCTTGGAAACCTGACCCGACACACTCCCTCTATTTTAAAAATTTCAATTTTTTTCCTAAAGGAAGAGAGTTTGAAGTTTGAAATGACTGCTATAAATAAAAGAGGAATATCTAAATGTTACTTTTCAACTATGGTACTTTAGTATAAATTGATATTAGATAGATATTACCAAAAATACTTTATATTAGATAGAACATCACTTTTAGATTTGCTATTAAGGGTGTTTATTTGTAAATTGGAAGGATATAGTACATATAGCCAATATTTTAAAACCAAAACCACACTCAGTATTGGTTCAATGAGACCTCTAAATTATGATTCAATAGGTTCATCCAACTTAACCCACAGGTGAACTAAATACACTTATAAATAAATATATGAAACACTAAATGCATATTGGATATGTAATATATGTAAATAATAAATCATAAGTAAAATTAGGAAAAAAAAGTATCAAAGTAAAAAACAACACAATTCAATACCTATTTCCAATTCTACACTTTTAAACTATTTAAAGCAAATGAAACGGTTCAACTGCAATTAAAACATACATTGTTCTTTTAAGCTCAACAGAATCATAGACACATCTAATTCCCAGTTGAACTGTCCAATTCAAAGTGTTGTACTGAAAAAAGGATATCACAAACATGAATTTCCAATAGAAATATTCTGACTTTCTCTTTTCAATTTTTTTTTAAGATAACCAAAATGGACCCCAATCACGGATCAATTATCTAAAAACCCGGATTGAGTCCAAATAAGAGTATGGGAGAATGTAACAAATACACATCCAGAAAGAACACATATCTAAAAGGGGGAGAGAGTGAAGTAGCTTATCTCACATACATAGAGCAGCTTTATTTCTACTTCAAACAACAAAAGAACACTCTTCTTGTTACTCCATCAATGAATTTAACATTATAACATTTGGCAAAATTATTGCCAATAATAATCCTTTCTGAAATGCAAAAATGAAACTTAAAACCAGCTAGTTGACAACATCAAGAACCAGCTTGCGAGACTTGAGAACAGACCACCGAAGGCGACGATAATAGGCGGCTTGAAGTAGTGCCAGTGAAAGTACAAATATCCACTTAAATCCCATCTGCATGGATTAGAAGTGCCTTTAGAAATTAAGATATTAACCAGTTTGAATTTGTTTATTTGTGTTTATCTACCGGTATAAGTACTTGTTAGACTGTTTGGGAGAATAAACTATTTTCAAGCTCAGCAAGATAGCTTATGAAAACAATTTGACCTTTTTTATCGTTTATTAAAAAATAGCTTGTAAATAAATGCTTATATGATAAGCGTTTATCCCATAAGTGCTTATTTAAGCTGCTTATCCAAACAAGGATGGTACAAAAGTGATATTAGAGGAAACAAACCAGTTTTCTCTCTTCCATCTCAGGTTCTGCAGCCCATGTCAAAAAGGACACAACATCTTTCCCCATCTGCAACAACACAACAGGAAAGGCAAAAGAATTGCTTCATTTTCCTAAAGTTCCTAGATAATACGGAAAGCAATTATCAACACACAAAAGTACCTGAGCTTCTGTAGCAGGGGTACCATCCTCATATTCAACAGCGCCATCATTAAGCATCTTAGGCATGGCAATGGCCCCGCCAGGGAAATAAGGATTATAATGCAATCCTTCTCTTATCTACATTATGATTCAAACCAAAAATAACAGCTTAAGAACAGTATTGTTCTAAGAAAAACAACAATTTTGTTTTGGTTCCAAAAAACCAATAAGGTGGTCTAGCAATTTCCTTATGATAACTTCAACAGAATTAACAAAGTTACCATAATAAATAAACACAGTTTAGTTCTAAGAGAAGGTTTGGAGAAATCTACCACAACGCCAGCAGGAGGGTCACGATAACCGGTTAAAAGAGCAAACACATAGTTCTGACCATTGTGACGAGCCTGAAAATACAAAGGGTAAAGATATTTTTGAATGCATACAATAGAAAACCTAAAGAAGTATAACTAGCAGGCAACTAACATTACTTTGGTAATAAGACTTAGATCGGGAGGATAGGCTCCTCCATTAGCAAACCTAGCAGCTGATTCATTTGCATATGGTTGAGGAAAGCGGTCACTGAGTTTACCGGGGCGTGTAAACATCTCACCCTCATCATTAGGGCCATCTTCCACCTCAATCTCAGCAGCCATAGCCTTTACCTCTTCTTCTGTGTAAGCCACGCCAACCAAATCACGGTATGATACCAAAGACATAGAATGACAGGAAGCGCAGACTTGTGTATAAACTTGATGACCACGACGAATCCTGCTCATAAAAATTAGTGAAATGTATTGATAATGTAATTCATATTAATATTTATATAGCATTTAAATGAAATTAGGCACCATATTATGAATCCTGGACCAGAAAAAAGCCCTAAAAGAAGAGGGGGAAAGGCTTTTAATGCAAGATATTTTTTAGATCATGGTAGTCAAACTCGAGATCCTACCCGGGATCAGAGTGGGGTTGCATGATTGTAGCTCGTGGGATCGTAACACGAAACAGAAGATCCTACCAAATTCCTAAACTCGCAAATATATGCACATAAATATGTGTGTGTATATATGAATATAAAATATCTTTTCAAAAAAAATGAATATAAAATACCATAGAAAAGTGAAAATTTTCAAAAATTAGAAAAGAAAACATAACAATAACATAATATATTAGAAATTAGAATGAAAGAAAAGAAAAAGAAAGAGAAAGAAAACAAAATTTAACAATAATATATTAACAATATCATATTAGAAAGATTCCACCAAAAAAATATTATATTAGAAATAAATGAAGAAAATAACACGTAAGAAAGCAAAGGGAATTGCTAGAGTATATAACAACGAAAGAAAGAACGAAAAAAAAAACCGAGGAAATTGTTCACGCTGCAGTGTCTCACGCACATAACACAGAAAAGTCATGCACGCTTCTTGCTCGCACCATCTCCCTCGCTGCTGCACTGCGTAGGTCACTCGCATACAGAAGTAAAAAAACACAGTCTCGCACTATCACCCAGATTGCTGGGAAACAATCTCGCACAGCACAGGTCGCTTGCTACACCACTAATTTCTAATTTACAGCTTTGCAGTTGAAAACAGATGTAGGTGGTTTAAGATTTCACCCTGTCGCTGTAAAATTGGGGGTTTTTACCCTGAAAGTCTTCGTTTAATGAAATGGGCCGCAACCCAACCCATGACCCGTGTTTGCACAAAAGCGTTAAACATGCTAAATCGCTCCGTTTTTGCGAGTCTGCCGTTGATCCCACACGATCCTACCACCGTCCTGCAATTTCCGATTCTACCTAGGCACGAACTCGCCCAGGCTCAGCAAGATCGTGGACTCGTGCGTTTCTACGAGCCAGATCACGAGTTTGACTACTATGTTTTAGATAAAACAATAACACTGCAAATACTATTCATCAGTAAAACACAGACAACACTAGCTTACATGACACATCAAAGACAAAAAATGTGAAAGCAAGAGAGGATGACCAAATGGTTTATCCAAGGCAGAGAAAAATAAAAGTAAGGATAGTATGTTAAAGTAAATTAACCGTGTACCTATAATTGACAACTACTTGTGATTGATTCTAAAATGCAACATGGACTACTTTGGGTGCATGTATGTTGCCAAGTTGGCCAATGATAATGTTGATCCAAAAAAGTAGAAAGGAAAATAAAGAGAAAACTTGGGTGAAACTCACGAAGCATGATCGTATGAACTGAGGATGCCCGCGTGAGGCCATGGATAGTTTGGAGAAGCCAGGCCATGCTCAGCTTCATCAGCTGATGCTGTTGTTGCAAAACCCAATAAACCTGTGACACCAGCTCCAACTAACGCAAGGGCTCTTAGGGAACTGCTTCCAGTAGAGCCGGAGCCATTCTGGAATAATTACATAGTAGTGATTAGAAAAAGAAATTATCAGGAATTTCTGTGGGAGGAAAATTGTTAAAAATCATAACATGAACAATTATGTATCTCCATCATGTATCTCCATCATAACAGCCTACATAATGGTCTTACCTATTATATGCCAACCAAAAGCCTGTAATAAAAGATGGCTACCATTAATCAGACTTGGAGACATGTCCTCAGTTTTAACTAAGAGGGATGAGTTAAAGCTAGAACATAGATAAATCCATACGAGGAGATGGAGCATAAATGGAGCACAGAGATATGCATTTCCTTGGTATAAAATTTGTATATACTAATTATTCTGAAAAGTTTTATAGTATCAGTGAACCATTTGATGCCACCTGAACAGCTTAAGAGATTTTGACATGTGAAAAAGCTTAACTACTACAAGATGATGCACATTCTTGATTAGAGATAGGGTTAAAACTTCTACTGTAATATATAGATGAAATTTAAACTCTTAACATGTTGTCATGTGCCTAGTAGATCACCGCTTTGAGTCATCTAATCAGCTTCTTGCAATTGCAAAGAAAGACTAGCAAGATCCAACCCTTCCCTAGACCCTGCTATAATGGGAGCGTTGTAGCACCAAGTTTTCCTTTAATATTTTTGTATAAATAGTTGTTTTGTAGTGAGCCAACAGCAACTTAAAGTCAAGGATCCTTAAGGCATTAATAGCAACAGTAATATGAAATTGCATGGAATGTGAAATGCTCCCAGAAAAGCTACAAACATGTACACTGGTGAGAAACGGATAAAACAAGTGGACACAGCACATAATGCAAAGGGGAATTCAAAAAATTGTAGGAAAAATTACAACAGAATTTTCAGAAAGTTGGTCATTCTTGGCACAATCTTGTCATCAATCTATGTGATGAAAGATTTGATAAAGTTCAAGACTAGCTGCTAACTGTCGAACACAAGAATTTTCTTTTAGAAGGACGATTGGAGGGAGGAAAGGAATGGCATAAGCAAAATTAGATCAAATCAGATTAAAAATAAAGATGTAAAAGTTTTTGCAACAAGGGAAGATATTTCTACCGGCTATTCCATGAGGGGTGTGCAACAATAGCAGACTTCAAGAATTTAAACACCAAAGAGCATACTTAAAGTTAAAATTATACAGTGTACATATTTCAAGAATTTTGGGTAAAGAAAGGATTGAAGACGATGAACATCAAGTAATTCATCAAGAAAATAAGGGCAACAAGGAATAAAAATTTGGTTTATGCCAAGAAGGCTATACTCATATTGCATGATTCGATGTACAGATGGAAAAAGAAAAAAAAAATGTGCACGTATTCACTAATTGAGAGAATTGTTTTTAGGGCAAAAGCAAACAATAACTTGTGCAAACTTGAATAAACACACAACTCAAGAAATGAAAGAGCATACAGTCGAGGGATCACTACATGCGAAACAAAGTTTTGAAGAAATGGAAAATCTAAACACATTAAATGATCAAAGCCTCACCCACCTTATCTATTTTTTGCAATGTGGTAATTTATGGATGAAAATCCTTTCACCTTATTTATGTATGAGATAAAGTCTTACCAAATTCATGAGTCAAGCTTATACGAGCTCCCTGAGTTTTCAGAGTCGTAGACTTTCATGTTAGATAACATTGGGAGTAAATAGGAGACTGCTCAAGCAGATGAGTTGACCGTGGATGTACAAGAATCACAGGAATTGAAACAAATTTGACTAACTAAAAGTTGGAGAGTGGCACTTATTGAGGACTTAAGGTGATAATGAAAGCTCGCATAAGTTTGGTCGTGAGAAAAGAAAAGTATACCAATAGAGGCTGAAATAAGAAGCGTGCATTGAATGAAACATAGTCTGCTAAAAATCAATAGAGGACGACCCAAGAGTATAGGAGAAACCACTTTAAACTGCTCTACTTTTCTCAAAATGAATTTCGCTTAAATTTTAATTTTGATTGAACCTAATGACAACAAATGGTCTATGTAGTCGACCAACCCCACCTAGTGGAATAAGGCTTGAACATTGTTAATGTTGCATATTGTCTTTTGGCATTTTCAACAGTTTTCTACTTTTTTAATTTATCTTCTCTTGTGTATCATCAAATGCTTATAGACTTAAAAGATCAATAAGATTGTCAACGGCAATCATATTAGTGTCAACTACAGATACTTTTTATTTTATGCATAATAATGCTACAAAGAAGTCTATCTCTGACTCTTATTTGGGGAAAACAGAAAATTCTTTACAAAATTAGCAGCAATGATGTGATGATATAGCATATTTTTTCAGCAGCATTTAACATTAACCAAACACTACTAGATATAAACTGGATTTGGAATACAATATTGCTCAAAGCCTCAAACAATCAATATAAAAAAGGTGAACGAACAGCTATAACATCTTCGAGAAAAGCCAATACTGGCTTTCCCTCAAATCTGTATGACAGAAAATCATTTTTCTTTTCCCAACCCAAAACTGAAAGTATAAGAAACATATATACTCCCAAAACTATAAAGAAACTTACCAGAGAATGAGATTGGAGTTTCCTCCTTAATAACTGTTGGATAACACCTCCAGCCATCTCAGTTCGCACTGTATTGTTCAAATAAAAAATAATACAGATGAGTAAACAAATACATCTTACCCAGTATGACAGATGAATTCTAAAAGGAAAGTTTCCTAGAGAAATGTGGTTAATTTTAAACTTCATCAAGGTGACTGGTATTTGGTGAGATGATCCATCACCAAAAATCACTTAAACATTCAATATGTAGGCATACAGACATAGTCTAATTCATAACACAGAGTGACAAGAATGAGGAAGAGATAGACAAGACAAAAGGAGAAATATTCACACAAAGACATGTAATGCATGCGACATAATCTTACTGCTCAATTGATGCATTATGAAAACTGAACAAAATTCATTCATCTGTTTTCTGTACAGCACGTACCACCAAACAAAAGCCCGAGACAATGGGAAAATACATTATGATATTAGATGAAAATTGCAGATCGTGGAGGTCTCAAAAACCTTGATATTGTTGAGCGATTGCAGACCACAATTTAAGACCTTATCTAACAGTATCCTAACACATAAGGGGGGAATTTAATCAGCCCATAGAACAATAGATATCATTTAAAGCTTAACAACAACATCTTTCATTCAAGAACTTTAGCTCCTCAAGCACCGAAACTGCAAACAATGCATCAATCCAATACTCCCTTACATGATTCTGGATACCAATTACATAATTTAAATCACAGCACATGTCCTGAATCCAGAATCCATATTATGCACTCACTATTAAAGTGGCCAACAAATTATCATCTAAACAACATTGAAATTCCACTAACGTCTAATCTAAATTCCAAAACAATGAACACTTATCATTAAGTTCACTCCAAATTTTTAATACCATTTTCTCATTACAAAAAATAAATAAACAAACAAACAAAAACCTAAGGATAACATGAGGGAAATTGCACAGTTCGTAAACTGAACTTGATAATATACTCACTCACTCAGAAACTAAGCTAATCGATAAAAAAACATTATCACTAACCCGCTTAACTATTTGAAGGTAATAATCATTATAGATAAAGATAGCGACTTTAATTCAGTCACGGGCATAGGATTCTAGATTTCCAGTCCAAACTATGTTACAACGCAAAATGCAAAATTAAGGGCAAAAAAAAGTGGCAAATACCCAAAATTGAAAAGTGCAAATAGATTCAGAAATATGAGAAATGAAAAACCCAGAACTGAAAAGTGAAATATAGATCCGAGATACAGTAATAGATGGGCTTTTAAAACAAACAAAAAATAGAAAATGGAAAAAAGGGGCTCACCAATAAAGAAGCGCGATTGGGAACTGAGGATCGAAGGAAGAATAGGGAGCAGCAGAGAGAGAGAGAGAGAAGCTCCTGATTGAAGAAGAGTCAAGAGGAAGCTGCGTTGGACCCAAATGCTTTTACGCTTCTATCATTTTAGCCACGAGAATTTGCTATATGGGCTTTTGGACTTTATTGACGGGTTTTTAGGATATTGCTATTTGCAACGTTTTTACTAATACACCTCCATTGAGAATTTGACTCCATATGGTGAAGTCGAGTGTTAGATCTAGACCATTTAACACACTCTCTCTCTTACTCATGTGTTAAAATGTCTCGCTCATCCCTTTTAATCAATAATTGGAGTCTCATGATAATAGTGTCATTGGAGAGGATTTAAACTTTTTTTACGGAGGATTTAAACCTTTTGAATAATACTTAAAACAACCCCACCATGTCTCCAATGTTCGATCTTAATCTACCTGTTGCAAAACCAAATGTTTGGGGGATCTTAATCCCCGAGTAGGTAACTCAGTTGGTGAGATAAGAGATATCGAAAGAGTGCACCAAATGAGTGTAAAAATGAGGTCTTGGGTTCAAACCCCGAAAACTAACATTTCTCCCACTCCCCACTAACATTGCCTTTAAAAAAAACCAAATGTCCGGAGAGAGCATGATACACATCGGTTTGATGAACGAAAAAACTATTTGTGTGTGCCTCTTCTATCAACTTGCCACTTAAGGTTCTCATCTTTAGGAATTTTTTTTTTTTTTGTAAAACTAGTAGGATACTCGCGCATATGCACGGGTAACGTCGTGTTTTTTGTATAAATAGACTCATACAAAATTCAATTAGTGCACACATACAAAGATAAATAATTAGATTTATTGTCAAAGTAGCCGTTTAAATCAAGAAGAAAATACATATATTTGGCAAATAGAATAAATCTTTCAAGTTGTTAAGAAATGAAGTTTCATAAATTAGAATATTTGCTTCGATTGACATATTTTTATCGTTAGACAATTACCAATGATATAGTAATAATGTAGCTCCCATTGCGAATAAATATAAAAAATATATTAAAATGTGTAATTCAATGAGAATATAAAATCAAAGATTTTATAACATCTTCTTGGTAATGAAATTATACCAAGAACATTTAACATTTTTCTGTTGTAACTCAAAAGCATAATATAAAATAATTAGTCTAACAATGTGCGACGCTCCACCCAATTTTCTAAAGATATATTGAATAAAAAATAAATTATATGACACCAAATATTCTAAAAATAAATTTGCATAGTAAAGTTAATTTATATGCTTTTAGTCAAATATATTTATAGTATTTTTAAGTAAAATAAATATTAATAACATTTTATCAGTAATAAAACTATACCAACAACTTGTAGTGTTTCCCGTTGTAATTCAAAAGCAAAATATCAAAAATAATTGTTTCGTAAATATCTAATGTTTTCTCATCCTCACTCAAAAGCAAAATAATAATTTATAAAAATTAAAGGCATTTTTGAAGTTAAAACATAAAAAAAAAAACATTATTTTGATAATGTGTAACATTCAATAGTAAGAAATCAAATATTATGAAATTATACCAACATGTAATTTTTACCTGTAACTCAAAATCAAAATACAACAGGGATATCAAATGAGTGCACCAAATGAGTGCGACAAGGAGATCCCGGGTTCAACTCCCGAAAACTAACATTCCCCCACCCCCACTGTAACACCCCGGTATTTCTTTAACAAAGAAATACCTAAATATACAAATTGGTTTACATCAAAGTATAAAAATTCTTATTCAAATATACATCCTTACAATAAACAGCGGAAACTATGAAAGAAAACAATATACAAGTTCGAGTCATAAGATCGAATACAGAGACGACGACAGGAAACATAAACAATTAGAACTGAGTCAATCTTCTCCTCGAGCGTGACAACTGAACATCCCGTTCACTTCCTCGTTCCCTGTTCTCTGTAAAAACAACAACAATGATTGGGTGAGACAACTTGTCTCAGTGAGTTCTACCGTGCCCCCTCACTAACACTCGGTTCAATTATTAAACCGTTATAACATTAATTAGGAAGAAATGTCCAGTTATTAATCGAAACGCCGACTGTGCAACAACCACTAATCCCGGCGAATCGTGTACTTATATTAGCATAAACCGGCTGTGCAACAACCACTAATCCCGGCAAATACAATGCTATTATATATGATTAAGCCTTCGTAAATTAATTTATAATTACTAGCTTTACCAAGTGAAACGCCGACCGTGCAACAACCACTAATCCCGGTGAATCGTGTACTTACTTAGCACAAACCGGCCGTGCAACAACCACTAATCCCGGTAACCCACGTTTGACCACGGCAAAACGTATACAGGGCCTAGGCTCATGACTTCCCTCCCTAGTATGCTACTTGTCGGGTCGTCACCCAACGTGATACATAATAAAATATATATCGTGTCCGCATTGGACCGTCTCTTAAGTTCTAGATAATCAATATCTAATGTTGATCTATAACCTGTTTTGATGAATTCAAAGTTAGAAATCCGGCATTATAATCCTATCGTAAATTTGACATATAGTCCAGTTGGTTTATACAAAACATGAACCCACACGCGTTCTAACTTTCGGTTTTTCGAGCAATTGTACTTCCAAAACTCTTTTCTCCAAATCAAGTTGAAAACAATCAAAACAATGAATTTATTCAGGTAATATCATTATAGTTGGTTGAGAAGAAGATTGAAAGAGATTTGGAATCGAAAGGAGCGACGAAACGAAAGTTCGGGGTCCGGTAACAGAAGGGTGCGCACGACCCGTACCCAGGGGCGCACGGTCCGTGCGTCATAATGCGTTTCTTGCCAACAATCAGAAGGGGGCGCACGACCCGTGCCCAGGGGCGCACGGTCCGTGCGTCCTGCACAGATGCATATTTCGTTTCGTTTATTTTCGTTTCACTTTTCCGATCGTATCCAATCCGTAATCCGATCAACATCCAACCTCAAAACAGAATATATATATATACACATGTATATTATTTCAGTCATATCCCAGTCCCAATTCATTAAATCAAAAATCATATATAATATATATACTTTCATAAAATCGTAAAACGCTATTTTAAGGAAAGTGGTTTGTCGACTCGATACGTGTTTCGAAATCAAGGTTTTCGCCATAGGACTGAAAATGAAACAAGTTCAGAATAGTAAAATATCCCTAATCGTGAGTAAAACTCACCGGTATGATGAGTCCCCGAGAAGTCGCGTTAACCACTCGAACAATCCCCGTAATCACGAACACGCTCTGAATGCCTCCGCAACTGAACTCAATGGGCCCCACTTGCACAAACAGCAACTCAATCAATCATTCTTGCTACTGAACTCCTCTTCGGTATATTGAATTGATGTCTCTCGTAACTTTGACGACTCGAACCAAAATTCGACGAAACGAGATTCCCAGCTCTTACTTCGGTTTTCCAGAATCAGTGTACCGATTTGCAACAAGTGTATCTAGGGCAATTCGTAACCAAAACCCCTCAAATCAGTGCCCATTGCGTAGAGAATTTTGTCTATTTTCTGATGGTGGAAACTTCAAACGCATGCAACCAGTATTCCAGTAATTATCGTGAAAATAAGGGGACTGGTTCAGTACTGGGCCAGATTCAAAATCGAAACTTGTGGACACAATATCTCCCTCATTTCCAAATGAAATCCGATGGTTATTGTGCCCATATTGAAGAATTTCTTGTCTAGTTTCCAGAGGAACAAAAATCACGTACAAAAGAGTTGTGTACAGGGAGATACAACGTAAACACTGAAGATAGTTCATACAGGTTTCACCCAGAATTTGCCTTGAGTGGGTGTCTTCAATCTCAACCATCAAGAGCTACGAAATTTGCTCCAAAACCAACCCCAATCTACTAAAGTTGAACCCAGCAACTAGACTTCTTCCCAAATTATTCCAACACTCTCTTGGGATTCGAAATTAGGATCACACCATACACTAGCATTGCTCTAAATTCCCATGCAAGGCTTCCAAGCCCAACGCTTCACTTTGGAGCTTCAAGGTTCATCAATGGTAAGTAGAGGAAGAGGGTGAATCAGATGTTGAAAGTTGTATCTTTAGAAAGAGGGTGGAAAATCGAGTAAGATGAGCCAAAGGATGCTTACATGCAACTAGGGGTGAGAATTCCTCCTCCTTCTCCTTCTTTCTTTTCTCTTGGGTTTCTCTCTTCTCTCCCTCTCTATTTCCTTTTTTTTTTTCTGTTACAGAAGTTAGATAACAATGAGAGGGTGCTGAAGTTCAGTGTGTTTTTAAGAAAAGGAGCAATTGACCAAAATGCCCTTAGTTTAAAACTCTCCCTTAAACTTAAATCCCAATCATCATGCATCTTCTCCTTTCATTAGCAATTTGATTAGCTAAAATACTTGTGTCGACTAACAACTATAGCCATGACCTCTTACTAGATCAGTCCAATGATATTTAGTGAAATGACCATTTTACCCTTGCGCTCCAATTCCCATTTAAAATTTACACAACTCGAATAATTTGCACGTATTTCATATGCTTGCGAGATTAAACATTGCTTTCCCGAAATTGTCATATCAATGACCCGATTTATCATCTAATCGAATAATAAATCGTTAGTTAATTTCGTAATCCGAAATTAACAAAACTAGGGATGTTACACCCACTAACATTGCTTATCGAAAAAAGAAAAAAAATCAAAATACAACAAATAATTATGGCTAAAATGCTCCCGAGGTCCCTTAACTTTATTTAAAGTAACGATTTAGTTATTTATCTTTTTTTGTCCCAAATCAGTCATTTATCTTTCCATTATTAAATAAAGTTAGCCTTTTCCGTTGGATTCCGTCCAACTCCCTTAAAAATGCTTAAGTGGAAAAAACGGTGCTGATGTGTCAAAATTCATGTCATTTTAAATTATTTTTTTACTAACATGTCATTTTTAATTTAATTTCTATTAAAAATTAAATCTAATTCTTCATCTCCAACCTCTCACACCTCTCACTCTTAATCTTCAACCCTTCACTCTTCATCTCCATCCCTTCACTAAGTTTTACGACAACTTTTCTTTTATTATTCAACAACATCCCAGAACACAACACTACCTTCCTCTTCATTCTTCTTCAGAATCCATTTTCCATTTCCTTTCCTGATTCTTTCTACATTCTTCAATTTGTTCAATTTTCTCTCTAGTTTTTGTTTGCTGAAAGCCCTTTTTTAGAGATGGCAAAAAACAAATCTTAAAATAGAAACAGATAGATCCGAAAGAGATCTGTAAAAAACAAGAAGAAATAGACCTGGAAAAACAGATATGAAACAAAACGAAGATGAAAAAAAGAACACATCTGAAAATAACAGACCCGAAACAATCCACGGCGTTGCCACAACCGATCCAACACCATTATCACAAGCTTACATAAATGAGGTCTTGAATAGAAGCGATGTGTGCTGCTATCCTCATAGCAAATGAAGAAAGGAAATGAAACGAAATAAAATCCTAAAACGAAACGAAATCACAAAAATGGAAGAGAGAGAGAGAGAGAGAAACGAAATCGAAATAGAAACAAAATCGAAGGACAAAGCAACATAAACCGGTTCGTAAAACTCATAACCAATACAAGTTATACAACCCAAAAAGAACGACAAAGGAACTAAGGATAATATGACTAAGTCTTCAGCACCTCCGAGAGTATACCAACTACTCGTGCACAATAGTCTTCATTTTCCTCTGCTTCTCTGAAAAACAACAAATATGGATTGGGTGAGATAACATTATCTCAGTGAGTCCTACTGTGCCCCATCACTGACACTCAGTTCAATTTATTAAACCGTTACAACAAAAGCTGACATAACAATGTCTTATTTATTGATCGAAATGCCGACTGCACAACGACTGCTAATCTCGGCAATTCGTGTTCTTAACTTATTAATTGAAACGCCGACTGTGCAACGACCGCTAATCCCGGGAATTCGTGTTCTTATTTTATTAATCGAAACGCCGACTGTGCAACAACCACTAATCCCGGCGAATCGTGAACTGAACTTAATTTATTAATCGAAACGCCGACTGTGCAACGACCACTAATCCCGGCGAATCGTGTGTTTAACTTAGCACAAACCGGCTGCACAACGCCTGCTAATCCTGGTAACCCGTGAGTTGACCACGCCAAAACACATTTAGGGCCTAGGGTGAGGGCTCATGACTTCCCTTCCGAGTATGCTACTTGTCGGGTCATCACCCAACGCGATACATATGACAATACGCATCAAATTCTCGAGAGTTAGATAATTTATATCTTTTCGATCACCAAAGGATCTATCACATAATAATCGAATAAACAATATCCATATCGATCTATAATCCGTTTTGAGGAATTCATAAATTTGACCTCCGACATTATAATCAAATTCAATTGACATATATAAACGTATATATTCAGTCAGTCCATCAGTCGGTGTACCCACACGTATACTAGGGTTTCGGTTTTTCAATCAAATATGCTTTCGAAGCTCTATTTCAAAATCATGAGTTGAACAAGTTTAAAATACGGTTTTCAATAAGGCAATATCCTTAAAATTGGTTGGTAAGAAGATTAGAAGTGGTTCAGGATCGAAAGGAGCGACGAAATGAGAAATCGGAGTCCGGTAACAGAAGCTCACGCACGGTCCGTGCCCAGGGGCGCACGACCCGTGCGTGATGCACCAAATTTTATACCGCCAACCAGAAGCTCACGCACGATCCGTGCCCAGGGGCGCACGATCCGTGCGTGATGCTTATTTCCTTCATTCAGTCAATTACGAAGCAGACGCACGGTCCGTGCCCAGGGGCGCACGACCCGTGCGGTCTGTTCTGTTTCTCTATTTTCCAGTCCGATTCTCATTCCGCTTTTCCGTTTCTCGCCCCAATCGAATTTCGATCGTAATCAAACCTAAAAACAGATTAAATAAACCACATTCCAGACCATATTCCAGTGAAAGCGTTTAAATCACAATTTCGTAAATTGTTCAACAATTCAATAAAAACCGTAAAAACGCGATATTGCTCAAAAACAGTTTTCGGTTCCAAAATCTTTCGAAAACTGATAAATGCCTTATGACTCAAACCGATATATTTTCAAGACACGAAAAATATCCCTATCCGTGAGTAGAACTCACCCGTTGACGATTTCGCTAGGAGCTTCCACGGAGACACGGAATGACCGAAAGGTAAACGCACGAACGAGAACCGAAAGGCACCAACAAAGTCACCCACAGCAACTATCGAACTATAGCAACTGACTTCACCATACTTTTCTCCAATTCGAAATGCAAGGAGCAAATCTTCTTCTAGACTGCTACACTTGAACATGCAAGAGGATGGCAGCTCCAAACTTCACCATCTTTACCATTTCAACCACAAGACAGAAATTGGGATAGAGAGAATGGGTGAGAATCAGACTTCGAAAGTGGTACCATTGGATTAGAAATCGAAAATGGAGTAGAGGGAGGGTTAGAAGACTTACATGCAGCTGAGTTTGGTGATGTTCCCCTCCTTCTTCCTCCTCTCTCCTTCTCGCCCTCCTCCTTCCTTTCTTCTCTTGTTTAGCTTCTTTTTCCTCTTTTCTTTTCAGCTGAAGGCAATGTTTAAGTGTGAGGGTGAGGGAGGGTCCAGGTGTGTAGGGGCTGAGGGGTTTAAATGATGGGGAATTGACCAAACTACCCCCGGCCCATTAAGTCATAGGTTAGGAGTCGAATTTTCTCATCGGTACAAAACTTTCTCGATCAATCCGGTTCCGATCCGAAATTCCTCAATTCTTTCGGTTCGTAATTAATTAAAATTTTCATAATTATATTTTAAATAACTAGGGACGTGAAAAGACAGATTTGCCCTTCAGCCCCAATTCCTTATTTAAAATTATGAACAAGCCACTATTCGATGGAGAATAGGATTTCTTGACAAATTTCTCGACTATTAATCCCCGAGACACGACCAATTATTCCCACAAATAATTAATCGGTCTTAGGTATCATAGTACAAGCCTTTAAAAATTAGGGATGTTACAATCACCCCAACTTTTAAAATTTTGTACTCAAAATTGACGAGACGTACCTTACTGAAAGAGATATGGATATCGAGCACGCATGTCTTCTTCCAGTTCCCAGGTAGCCTCTTCGGCTGAAAATCCATCCCAGACTACTTTGACAATCGGAATTGTCCTTGAACCCAGAGTCTTCATACCGCGCTCTAAGATATGGCTAGGATAAGGTTGAAATGACAAGTCCGGTCGCAGGTCAATCGTATCAACACTCAACGGTTGATGTAGATCGGGAACATACTTCCTCAAGTGAGACACGTG
Source organism: Astragalus membranaceus (assembly GCA_039519185.1). NCBI lineage: Eukaryota > Viridiplantae > Streptophyta > Magnoliopsida > Fabales > Fabaceae > Astragalus > Astragalus membranaceus. The sequence goes on from CM076852.1 coordinate 23,009,958, forward strand.
GAACACATCATGGAGATTTGATAGGGCCGGAGACAATGCGAGGTGATAGGCAACTGGCCCAATTCGCTCGATGATTTGGAAAGGTCCAACATATCGAGGACTGAGCTTCTTCGCTCGCAAAGCTCTTCCGGTGCCTATGGTTGGAGAGACTTTCAAGAATACATGATCACCAACCTCAAATTCCAACGGTCTCCTTCGGTTGTCAGCATAGCTCTTTTGCCGACTCTGAGCAACCTTCATCCACTACAAGAAAAACAGGATTTTCCGGCGGGCAAAATCCGCCGGAAAAGCCATATTTCCGCCGGAAAATTGGACTTTGCGGCGGATTTTTGCCGCCGGTAGCCAGCTCGCAGCAAACGCTTTCCGCCGGAAAAGCATTTTGCGGCGGATTTTTTAAAAAAAAACATTTTGGAATTTTCCGGCGGATTTTAAAAAAAAAAATTTCTTTTTTCGAAATTTTTTTTTTTTTTTAAAAATCCGCCGCAAATGCCAAAAATCCGCCGCAAAAGCCAAAAAAAATTTTAGAAAACCGCCGGAAATGCCTAAAATCCGCCGCAAAATCCAAAAAAAAAAATTTAAAAATCTGGCGGTAAAAAATTTGAATTTTTGAATTTGTTTTTCAATTTTTTCGAATTTTAATATTTAATTTGTATTTTAATAAAAAGTAAGAAAAAATGAAAATGAAGTAGAATATGAGAAAAAATGATATAGAAAAGAATGAAAATAAATAAATGAATGAGAATGTAGAAGTAGGAAGGAATAAGAATGAAAGAGAATATTAGAAGAGAATGATATAGGAGAGAATGTGAATAAAGAAGTAAGAAGAAATAAGAATTAAGGAGTGAATGAAAAAGAATGAAGAAGGAAGGAGAAATATAGAAGAGAGATATGTAGAGAAATTTATCGAGATGAGAGTATAAGAAATATAGAAGAGAGATATGTAGAGAAATATAGAAGAGAATGAGAATGAAATAAAGAGTGAAATGAGAGAATGAGAGGAGTGTAGGAGAAATTTGTATTTATAGGCGAATTTTTTCCCTCCGAATTTTCCGGCGGATTTTTGAAATTACCGGCGGATTTTTTGAAATTTTTTTTGGCTTTTGCGGCGGATTTTTTTAAAAAAAAAAATTTGGCTTTTGCGGCGGATTTTTTTTTTAAAAAAAAAAAATTTTGGCTTTTGCGACGATTTTTTGAAATTTGCGGCGGATTTTTTAAAATTTTTAAAAAAAAAAAAAATTTAATTTTTTTTTTTTTTAAAAATCCGCCGCAAATGCCAAAAAATCCGCCGAAAAGCCAAATCCGCCGGAAAAGTTTGCGGCGAATAAAATCCGCCGGAAAGTCCTAAAATCCGCCGGAATCTTTTCTGGCGGATAAAATCCGCCGGAAATTCCTAAAATCCGCCGGAAAATCCCATTATTCTTGTAGTGATCCTTTCTCTGATTAACTTGATCTTCTCAGTAGTCTCGCGAACCATATCGGGTCCCAAAAACTTATCTTCACCAATCTCCCACCAACACAACGGAGTTCTACACTTCCTACCATAAAGTGCTTCAAACGGTGCCATTCCAATGCTGGAGTGGTAACTGTTGTTGTAGGAGAATTCTACTAATGGAAGATGGTCCTCCCATTTTCTCCCGCTATCGAGCACACAAGCCCGAAGCATGTCCTCAAGAGTCTGAATAGTCCTCTCAGTCTGACCATCAGTCTGAGGATGATAAGCAGTGCTAACCAGCACTCTAGTTCCCAAAGCTTCATTCAATGCTTTCCAAAATCTGGAAGTAAACTTGGGATCTCGGTCTGACACGATACTCGTTGGAACTCCATGCAGTCTGATAATGTTCTTCACATATTCATCTGCTAACTTGGATACTTTATAAGTCGAGCGTACGGGAATAAAGTGAGCGGATTTAGTCAATCGGTCCACTACTACCCAAATAGAATCATTGCCGGCCTGTGACCTCGGCAAACCCATGACGAAGTCCATTGAGATATCTTCCCACTTCCAAACTGGTACATCTAGCGGTTGTAACTGACCACCCGGTCTTCGGTGTTCCGCCTTAACCTTCTGACAATTAAGCACCGAGAAACAAATTCTGCAACCTCGACCTTCATCCCAGACCACCAATACATTAACTTCAAGTCTCGGTACATCTTGGTGGATCCTGGATGTACAGAGTACTGACTCCTATGAGCTTCTTCCAATACTTGGCTTTTTTATATCATCATCATCGGGAACACAAATCCTCCCATTAAAGCAAATCATGCCATCACTATCCTCAGTAAAATCTGGCGATCCTCTCTGAGACTGTAACTTCATATCAGCTCCTTGAGCTACACAGATTTGTTCCCTTAGCACCCTGGCTATCCGTATATGCCGCAACACTATGCGGTCCCTCTTTCTTACTACCTTGAGCTTCAAGTCTCTGAATGACAGCTCCAACAAAGCCATCTCGTGAACCATTAACCTTGCCGTGTGGATAGACTTTCTGCTCAGAGCATCTGCTACCACATTGGCTTTCCCAGGGTGATATTTCAATTCGAAGTCGTAGTCCTTCAGGTTCAGTCCACCTTCTCTGTCTGTTATTCAACTCCTTTTGGTCAAACAGATACTTCAAGCTCTTGTGATCACTAAAAACTTCGAAACGAGAACCGTAAAGGTAATGTCTCCAAATTTTCAGTGCAAACACAATAGCGGCCAGCTCTAGGTCATGAGTTGGGTAATTCCGTTTGTGAGTCTTCAATTGCCTAGATGCGTAGGCCACAATATGTTGATTCTGCATGAGAACACATCCCAAACCCTTCCCAGATGCATCACTGTAAATCTGAAATCCCAATGATGGATCTGGAAGAATTAGGATCGGAGCAGAAGTTAACTTTTCTTTCAATCCAAGGAAACACTCTTCACAATCGGCATCCCAAGTAAACAGGTTGACCTTTGCGAGTCAATCGAGTAAGCGGAAGTACCAATTGTGAAAACCCTTCAATGAATCTTCTATAGTAACCAGCTAGACCCAGAAAGCTTCTGATCTCAGTCACTGACGTCAGCCGTTCCCAATTCAACACTGCTTCCACCTTGCTAGGATCAACTGCAACCCCCTCCTGGGAAATCACATGACCCAAGAATTTCACTTCGGACATCCAGAAGTCACACTTCGACGGTTTAGCATAAAGCTTCTTCACTCGGAGTACTCCTAGAACAAAGCGGAGATGTTGGGCATGCTCCTCAACTGACTTTGAGTAAACCAAGATATCATCAATAAAGACAACCACAAACTGATCTAGGTAGGAATGAAATACGCTATTCATATAATCCATGAATACGGCTGGGGCGTTAGTCAATTTGAAGGGCATCATCACAAACTCGTAGTGTCCGTACCTCGTACGAAAAGCAGTCTTCGGAATGTCTAAGGTTCTTACCCTGATTTGATGGTACCCTGACCTTAGATCAATTTGGGAGAAAACTTTAGCACCTCGAAGTTGGTCAAGTAGATCATCTATCCTTGGCAATGGATACTTGTTCTTGATAGTGATTTTATTCAGCTGACGGTAGTCTATGCATAATCTCATGCTTCCGTCCTTCTTTTTGACTAGCAATACCGGAGCACCCCATGGAGAAGCACTCGGTCGAATAAACTTCTTGGAAATTAATTCCTCAAGTGGGGACTTCAATTCCTTCAGTTCGAGAGGAGACATCCTGTAAGGTGCTATGGATATTGGCCCTGCACCAGGCGCCAAATCTATAGAGAATTCTACCTCTCGTTCTGGAGGCAAAGAGGAAACTTCCTCGGGAAAAACATCTAAGAATTCATTAACAACTTGAATAGACGATAAATCCAAATCAGCTTTTTGCCTTTATGAAACTTCTTGCAATGGTAAAATTGGTTCGGTCCCACCTGACATTTGCCTTTATGAAACTTCTTGCAGATGTCGCACTTGATAAGCCTTGCAGAGTCACTTGACTGTATCTGTTTCCCTTTATCCGCTTTCCCTCTATACCTCGGGTTTGAAGAAGTTGGCTCATTACCCTTCTTCTTATCTTTCCAGAAACCTTTCCTCTCTGCATACATTCTTTTAAGATCGCTCTCAGCTGAATGAGCTTGTTGAACCAAAGCAGGATAAGTGGTCATGGAATAAGAACTGAGACCTTGATTCACATCGCCTCTAAGACCTTGTCTGAACATTACCATTTTCCACTTATCATCAGGAGCGGTGGTCCCCAATTCATAGAATTGTGACAACCTCTCAACTTTTGCAGCATATTCCCCAACTGTCATCTCTCCCTGTTTCAAACTCAGAAATTCCATCTGCTTGGCAAGTCTTTGAGAGTCGGGGAAATAATGACTCAAAAATAATTCCTTGAAATTATTCCACTCAAGAGGAGTTCCTTGAATTTGTAGCATTCTACGAGCATTAACCCACCAGGTGTGAGCATCCTCGTCCAGAGCGTTAGCAGCACAAATTACCTTCTCTTCTTCATTGCATTGCAAAGTATCAAAGATCCGCTCCATGGCATCTACCCAGAAATGGGCTCTCATTGCCTCGGATCCTCCTTTAAAGGTTGGGGGTTTCATCTTCAGAAACCGGAAATACACCCTGTTGGGATCCTCAGGTGTTGGCACGTTGACTGGGTCAGCTGGTTGTGGTTGAGGCATCTGATGCATCTGCTGCATTTGAGCCATCTGAGCCATCTGTTGCTGTTGTATTAGCATCATGTCATTCATCATCTTCTGCTGAGTTTCGATGACATTCTGCATCTGTTCCTGATGAGGATCAACAGGTGGGTTTCTCCTACCTCTTCCAGCCATGATTCTGCGAAATATGCACAAAGTATTAAGTTGACCAGACTCAATGTCTAATAGCATACTAAGAAGAATCAGACTTAGAAGACGTAAAAGATTCTTAACATCTAAGTCCGACTAGGTCGAACCGCTCTGATACCAAATGTAACACCCCGGTATTTCTAACATGTAGAGAGACCGAAGATGCACAGATGCGGAAGTTCAGAGGACACAGTTCCTGTTTAAGTTTTGGACATACAAACTTTTTCCGAAATAAAACATAATCGGAAATAACATTACTTCATAAAATAGAAGTTCATCGGTTTCATAATGAACGGAATACAATATCCAAGTCCAAATACCCAACAGCAACATAAACCGGTTCGTAAAACGCATAACCAATACAAGTTATACAACCCAAAAAGAACGACAAAGGAACTGAGGATAATATGACTAAGTCTTCAGCACCTTCGAGAGTATACCAACTACTCGTGCACAATAGTCTTCCTTTTCCCCTGCTTCTCTGAAAAACAACAAATATGGATTGGGTGAGATAACATTATCTCAGTGAGTCCTACCGTGCCCCCTCACTGACACTCGGTTCAATTTATTAAACCGTTACAACAAAAGCCGACATAACAAGGTCTTATTTATTGATCAAAATGCCGACTGCACAACGACTGCTAATCCCGACAATTCGTGTTCTTAACTTAGCACAAACCGGCTGCACAACGCCTGCTAACCCGTGAGTTGACCACGCCAAAACACATTTAGGGCCTAGGGTGAGGGCTCATGACTTCCCTTCCTAGTATGTTACTTGTCGGGTCGTCACCCAACGCGATACATATGACAATACGCATCAAATTCTCGAGAGTTAGATAATTTATATCTTTTCGATCACCAAAGGATCTATCACAAAATAATCGGATAAACAATATCCATATCGATCTATAATCCGTTTTGAGGAATTCATAAATTTGACCTCCGGCATTATAATCATATTCAATTGACATATATAAACGTATATATTCTGTCAGTCCATCAGTCGGTGTACCCACACGTATACTAGGGTTTCGGTTTTTCAATCAAATATGCTTTCGAAGCTCTATTTCAAAGTCATGAGTTGAACAAGTTCAAAATACGGTTTTCAATAAGGAAATATCCTTAAAATTGGCTGGGAAAAAGATTAGAAGTGATTCGGGATCGAAAGGAGCGACGAAATGAGAAATAGGAGTCCGGTAACAGAAGCTCACGCACGGTCCGTGCCCAAGGGCGCACGACCCGTGTGTAATGCACCAAATTTTATACTGCCAACCAGAAGCTCACGCACGATCCGTTCCCAGGGGCGCACGATCCGTGCGTGATGCTTATTTCCTTCATTCAGTCAATTACGAAGCAGACGCACGGTCCGTGCCCAGGGGCGCACGACCCGTGCGGTCTGTTCTGTTTCTCTATTTTCCAATCCGATTCTCATTCCGCTTTTCCGTTTCTCGCCCCAATCGAATTCCGATCGTAATCCAACCTAAAAACAGATTTAATAAACCACATTCCAGACCATATTCCAGTGAAAGCGTTTAAATCACAATTTCGTAAATTGTTCAACAATTCAATAAAAACCTGTAAAAACGCGATATTGCTCAAAAACGGTTCTCGGTTCCAAAATCTTTCGAAAGCTGATAAATGCCTTATGACTGAAACCGATATATTTTCAAGACACAAAAAATATCCCTATCCGTGAGTAGAACTCACCCGTTGACGATTTTCGCTAGGAGCTTCCACCGAGACACGGAATGACCGAAAGGTACGAACGAGAACCGAAAGGCACCAACTAAGTCACCCACAACAACTATCGGCAACTGACTTCACCAGAATTTTCTCCAATTCGAAACGCAAGGAGCAAATCTTCTTCTAGACCGCTACACTTGAACATGCAAGAGGATGGCAGCTCCAAACTTGACCATCTTTACCATTTCAACCACGAGACAGAAATTGGGATAGAGAGAATGGGTGAGAATCAGACTTCGAAAGTGGTACCATTGGATTAGAAATCGAAAATGGAGTAGAGGGAGGGTTAGAAGACTTACATGCAGCTGAGTTTGGTGATGTTCCCCTCCTTCTCGCCCTCCTCCTTCCTTTCTTCTCTTATTCAGCTTCTTTTTCCTCTTTTCTTTTCAACTGAAGGCAATTTTTAAGTGTGAGGGTGAGGGAGGGTCCAGGTGTGTAGGGGCTGAGGGGTTTAAATGATGGGGAATTGACCAAACTACCCCCGGCCCATTAAGTCATAGGTTAGGAGTCGAATTTTCTCATCGGTACAAAACTTTCTCGATCAATCCGGTTCCGATCCGAAATTCCTCAATTCTTTCGGTTCGTAATTAATTAAAATTTTCATAATTATATTTTAAATAACTAGGGACGTGAAAAGATAGATTTGCCCTTCAGCCCCAATTCCTTATTTAAAATTATGAACAAGCCACTATTCGATGGAGAATAGGATTTCTTGACAAATTTCTCGACTATTAATTCCCCGAGACACGACCAATTATTCCCACAAATAATTAATCGGTCTTAGGTATCATAGTACAAGCCTTTAAAAATTAGGGATGTTACAGAGACAAACTGGGAGAGGTGAGAATACTGATTTTGTACTGAGAGAGAGACAAACAGGGAGAGGTGAGAACCCAAAGAGAGATGAAATTCTGGGAATACTGATTTTTTTATTTATTTTAATTGAGTTTTTTTTTATTTTAATAAGTTTTTGATAAAAATCTATTTTTAAATACCACGTCAGCACGTGATAGCCATCTCAACACTATAGCAGCCAAGTCACTTCTTTTTTATCGGAGTGAATGATGATTTAACGGAAAAGGGTAACTGTGCTTAAAATTTGAAAGATAAAGGATTTATTTGAGACAAAAAAAAATTAAAAGACTAAATCGTTATCTTTAATTAAGTTAAGGGACCTCAGGAGCATTTTAGCCAATAATTATTAAACAACATCTAGTGTTTTCTCACCCGAACTAAAAAGCAAAATAATAATGAGATATAAAAAGAATAAATTATTTAATTATAAAAAAGTAAAATTATTTATAAAAACATAATGCAAAAATAGTTATACCACTAACATGTAATTATGTCCCGTTGAGACTGAAAATTAAAATAATTATAGAATCAAACAGGTAACTTTTCGCCATCGAGAATCAAAAGTAATAATATTTAATAACAACATCCAACGTTTACCATTGGAATTCAAAAGCAAAATATAAAAATAATTACTCTAACAATATCTAATATTTTTTTGTCAAGACTTAATGTAACACCCCGGTATTTCTAACATGTAGAGAGACCGAAGATGCACAGATGCGGAAATTCAGAGGACACAATTCCTGTTAAAGTATTGGACATACAAACTTTTTCCGAAATAAACACTTAATCGGAAATAGCATTACTTCATTAAAATAGAAGTTCATCGGTTCCATACCGAACGGAAAACAATACTCAGGTCCAAATACCAAACAGAAATACAAAACGGTTTGTAAAACTCATAACCAATACAAGTTTATACAACCAATAGGACAACAAAAGAACAAAGGATAAAATGACTAGTCTTCAGCACCTCCGAGAGTATACCAACTACTCGTGCACAATAGTCTTCCTTTTTCCCTGCTTCTCTGAAAAACAACAAATATGGATAGGGTGAGATAACATTATCTCAGTGAGTCCTACCGTGCCCCCTCACTGACACTCGGTTCGATTTATTAAACCGTTACAACAAAAGTTGACATAACAATGTCTTATTTATTAATCGAATTGCCGACTGCACAACGACTGCTAATCCCGGCAAATTCGTGTTCTTAATTTATTAATCAAATTTGGGGGGGGGGGTTGAAGGAAGTCAAACTGAATTTGCATTTCAGAATACAATTGCGAAATTGATGAGGAAATTTCAGAGGGTTACTTACATGCACTAATTTCAGATAATCAAGAACATGCAACACTTGTAACACAGATTTCTTCGACTTTCATCATTTGGGCTTCAAAGCTGAAAATAGGATTGAGAGATAGGGTAAGAATCTGAGCTTGAGAGTGGTACCAATGGCTTCAGAATCGAAAATGGAGCAAGAATGTTAAGGGGGGACTTACATATGCAAGAAGGAAATCTGAGCTTCTTCTCCTCCACTCGCGCCCTCTCTCCCTCCTTTCTCAATTTCTTTCTTTCTTCTGGATTTTCAGAAAAAGGCTAAGTGTGAGGGTGTGGCTGAAGGGGGAAGTTCAATTACTCTTTGGCTGGAACACTAAAAGGGAGTGAAAAGACAATAATGCCCTTCTGCTTAATTCTTCATTAAAGCCATGACTAGGCCACAATTTAAATGGAGAATCGGGATTTCGGACACTATCCTCGACTAATCCTCACCGAGACTCGCCTCATTATTCTTGACGAATAATTATATCGGTCTTAGGATTTATAACTCGAGTTTTAAAAATTCGGCATGTTACACTTAAAAGCAAAATATTAGCTTATAAAGAATAAAGACATTCATGAAAAAAATATAAAAATGATTATTCCGATGTGTTACGTTTGCATAAAATATAAATAAAAAAACAAAATTTAAAAAATCATTTTTTTAAAAAAAACTGATTTTCTTTTAAATTTTTTTATAATCTATTTTTGTAATCAACTCAAACTACTAAAAAAACTAAAATTAATAATTTTTATAATCTACTAAAACTACTAAAATTAATAATTTCTTTTCACAACGGTAAAATTATTCATTTTAGCCACTATCAATTTAACCCCTACCAAAAATTACAAAATAACTACTAAAACTAATCAATTTAACTACTTTTGTTAAAATCAATCAATTTAACCACTACAAAAAATTACCAAATAACAATTTTATAATTTACTAAAACTACTAAAATTAATAATTTCTAACAATCTAAAAAAACAGACTACCAGAAAAATGTCCTTTTTAGACACTTTACCAATTTGACACGTGTCCAAAATTAAGGACAAAATGGTAAAAGCTACACCAACAAAAAAACAACTAACAGCTTTTTAGAAAAAAAAATGACGCGCTACAGTACCAAAAACTGACACGCTACAGTAAAACAACAACTTTAAAAAAAATCTTTTCTTGCAAAAAACAGACACGCTACTGTAGCAATACAGTACTGCTATAGTACCACTACAGTACCGCTACAGATTTTTCCTTCTTAAAATTTCAATTCTTTTTTTAAAACTTTTTTTAAAAACTGTTTTTTGTTAAAATTCATATTTTTTAAAAAAAACTGATTTTCTTTTAAATTTTTTTATAATCTATTGTTTTAATCAACTCAAACCACTAAAATTAATAATTTTATAATCTACTAAAACTACTAAAATTAATAATTTCTTTTCACAATGGTAAAATTATTCATTTTAGCCACTATCAATTTAACCCCTACCAAAAATCACAAAGTAACTACTAAAACTAATCAATTTAACTACTTTTGTTAAAATCAATCAATTTAACCAATACAAAAAATTACCAAATAACAATTTTAAAATCTACTAAAACTACTAAAATTTAATAATTTCTTACAACCTAAAAGAACACACTAAAAATGTCCTTTTTAGACACTTTACCAATTTGACACGTGTCCAAAATTAAGGACAAAATGGTAAAAGCTAAGCCAACAAAAAAACAACTAGCAGTTTTTTTTTTTAAAAAAACTGACGCGCTACAGTACCAAAACTGACACGCTCCAGTAAAACAGCAACTTTATAAAAAAAATATTTTCTTGCAAAAAACTGACACGCTACAGTAGCAATACAGTACTGCTATAGTACCACTACAGTACCGTTATAGTTTTTTCCTTTTTAAAATTTCAATTCTTTTTTAAAAAATTTTTTAAAAACTATTTTTTTTAAAATTCATTTTTTTTAAAAAAACTGATTTTCTTTTAATTTTTTTTATAATCTATTGTTTTATTCAACTCAAACTACTAGAATTAATAATTTTATAATCTACTAAAACTACTAAAATTAATAATTTCTTGTCACAACGGTAAAATTATTCATTTTAGCCACTATCAATTTAACCCCTACCAAAAATCACAAAATAACTACTAAAACTAATCAATTAAACTACTTTTGTTAAAATCAATCAATTTAACCAATACAAAAAATTACCAAATAACAATTTTTTAATCTACTAAAACTACTAAAATTAATAATTTCTTACAACCTAAAAAAACACACTACCAGCAAAATGTCCTTTTTAGACACTTTACCAATTTGACACGTGTCCAAAATTAAGGACAAAATGGTAAAAGCTACGCCAACAAAAAAAAACTAGCAGCTTTTTAATTGGTGAGAGTATAAGAACTGAGACCCTGAGTCATATAAGCACGAAGGCCCATCTTATACATCTGCATCTTCCATTCCTCATTCGGAGAATACTTTACCACTTGGTAAAACTGAGACAACTTCTCAAACTTAGCAGTGTATTCTTCCACTGTCATGTCACCTTACCTGAGGATGCACCGGTTGGAGATTCCGGTCTTGGTTGAGGATTGCGTCTTGATCATCCTGCCATAATTCCGCTTATGAAGCCCTAAGTATTGAGTTGATCAGGCTCAAAGTCTCTTAGCATCACAAGTATAATTACAACAATGACTAACAAGGAATCGACTCAACCCTAAGCTAAACTAAGTCCGACTAGGTCGAACCGCTCTGATACCAACTGTAACTCCCCAGTATTTCTAACTAGTAGGAATACCTAAGTGCACCATCCCTAACTTCATCAGAGTTATTATTTCGTGTTTCGATACTGAACACCACTATAAATTTTTCGCTGAATAATCGACAAAACAGTCTTAATCATAAATAAGACCATAACGGTTCCCTGACCATCAACCATCAGCAAACTTCAGTGTTCAATATCATACAAGAATCGTAATGTCGTGGTACATAGCTAACAAGGGAAAACATAAACTTAAGCATAAAAGCTAAGTCTTCAGCAACCATCCGAGTACAACCTACTCGTGCCTCTTGGATCTCCACTTCCCTGTTTCTCTGTAAAACAACAACATATAAACAATGAGATACAATCTCAGCGAGTTCTACCGAGACCCCTATCTACACTCTCGGTTCAATTATGAATCCTATTTAACTTAACACGACACCGACTGCGCGAACGCTAAACCCCGATGAATCGTATTATAGGACTTTTTTTCATTCGTGGTTTAATTCATAACCACGCGCATTATCAATCAACATGACACCGACTGCATTACTGCTAACCCCGGTTAACGTGTTATAATTCAGTACGACACTGACTACATTACTGCTAAACCCCGGTGAATCGCACAACAACTTGTTAACATAACACCGACTGCAACTCTGCTATATCCCCGGTGAACCCCTTTACCAATAGTACTTTCCCTGATGGTATACAGGCCTAGGTTAAGGGATCATAACTTCCCCCTCCTAGTATGTTAACCTCGTGGGTCGTCACCCACACTTGATATAATATATATATCCACCCGCATTGGGCCGTCTCCTAAACTCGATATAGTTTATATATCGTAACTATCACCTGAACATTTAGTTCCTTGACATTAAACCGTTACTTGAACATTTAGTTCTTTGACATTAAACCGTTACTTGGACATTTAGTTCTTTATAGTAAACATTTTACGGGTTCGCTCACGTACACTATTTCACGATTTTTCGAGTTAAACATAACTTTGCAAACCATTATTAAAAACCATTTAAAACATATTCAAAATCATGGCATTATAAGCCTAATATCATTGGACAAGGGTTAGGAAAGAATTAGAAAAGGATTGGAATCGAACGGGATCATTTCGGGCATTTTTCTAAAATCTTGACAGAACACTGCGCACGGTTCGTGCGCCCATACGCACGGGTCGTGCACCCTTAAAATTCATTTTTGAAGACGGAGACAGAACGAGGCGCACGGTCCGTGCGCTTGGGGCGCCCGGGTCGTGCGTCTCTGACAGCACTTTGGTTTTGTCCCGTTTTTGCGTTTTTCGTCTTTCCGATCAATTTCGATACCTGTTCCAGTCCAGTTCCAACATAAAAACAGTCCAAAAACATATTCAAACAACAATGATCATCATCAAATAATCAATCAAACAATCCAAAAACCAATTGAACATAAAACGTGATTTTCATACAAAATACATTTTTCGACGACGAACCAAAAACCGAAACACATTTCACAATTTAAGTTTATTAATTCAAAAACCTAAACGTGAGTAAACCTCACCAGTTTTGATGAAAATCACAATTAACCGAGATCCACCAAAACAGAATTCTCCACATAACCACACGAACGATCCCCGCATCAACTTCGACGCTCCAACGACACCCAAATCCGCTGCCAATGCTTTCCGCTCAACTAAGAGACATCTTTGACGCACTCGCGTGTCGTCCGGCTTGAACACATATCGCGCGAGAACCCTCATCTTGGACTATCGAATCACCTAGGCACCAACCATTTGCTCCTAGGGCTTCAAGCTCATCCCAAAGCTCCAACTTTGATTCCTAGCTTCCAAAAATCACTATTCATCATCTTCAACCTCCAATTGCTCTTCAAACATAAAACCCCAATTTTGATTCTCAAACCCTAACCTTTGAAACTCTAATTCTTCCACTCCAAGCTAGTATCCAACCACTTATTTGAACTTCCCAACACTGCAAAACACTTGAAGGAATAAGACAACACAAGATTTCCTCATCTTCTCCTCCAAATTCCCAAATGGTAGATTCATGGAGAGTGGATCATATGTTGTGATGTTTGTATCAAATTGAAGAGGATGAAGTGGTGATCATTTCTTGTGTAGGAAGGAGGAAGTTTTGATGAACCTAGATACCTCATTTTTCCTCTTCTTCCATCAAACCCATTCTTTTCTCTTCTTTCTCCATTTCCTCTCTTTTCTTCTTTTCTTTCTTCCTACGGCTCTCTCTTCTTTTCTTTTCCTTTTTATTTTCTTTTATATGCTTTTATAATATAAGTGAGGGTGTGGGGGTAAATTACCTCTATGCCCTCACTCAACTCTAGTATCCCCAAAATACTCATTTCTATCTATTAATCTCTCAAAACTCTACACCAATCACTAATTAAGCTAGCACTCAATTAATAAAATTATTAATCAAGTACCAAATTAACTTAATTGGGTTAAACATCAAAATCCAAAACATACGGTTCCATACGGTTAACTTGTATGCCTAGAATATTGAACACAACTAAAAACTTCGATAAATAATTATCATACGGTTCCATGAAACTCATTAAACTTAACATAAAGTACTTAAGTCTCATGACTTAAAACTTATACAACCTGGTGTTCAATATCCAAAACATAAGTAGCGGAAACGATTTACAATTGTTAGCTAATAATAGTTATACAATCGGTAATACAAAGATAACAAAAGAGAAAAAGGGATAATCATAAAACTGATTCTTCAATAACTCCATGAGTCACACTGGCTAACCGTGCTTCTTCGCCTTTTCTTTTCCCTGTTTCTCTGTAAAAACCACAATAATAAAGGGTGAGAAAACATTATCTCAGTGAGTCCTATCGAGACCCCTTACTAACACTAGCGGTTCATTATGCATCATTTTCATCCGTAGCCCAAGTCTGGATAGCTACGTGTAACATGTCATACTAACACAACATCGAGGACCCGCAGTTTCAGTTCCCCGATGAACCTTTCATAAGTGGGCAAACATAGAAGGGGCCTAGGTTATGGGCTCATGACTTCCCTCCCCTAGTGTGCTATCGTAGAGGTCGTCACCCCAATTAATGTCTTTTACATTAATTATCATACCTTGAGTTATATCAAGTAGTTCATAGTCATTGCATCATATGGTTACCAAAACCTTAACGAATAATAAGTCCATTATATTAACATATACTTGTGTTTTTTCACTCGTGACCCTAATCGGTTATCGTACATTTAACATACTTGGACAATTTCCAACATCTTATTCATACCTACGCCTATTTATGAGAATTACGGTTTATTGGTCAATACATAGGGTCGGGGAAGAAATTGGGTAAGGTTTGGAGTCAAAAGGAGTAATCTTAGAAACAGCGGAAAACATAGCTCTTAGTGTTTTAAAACACTGGTGCCCGTGTTTTAAAACATGACCGTGTTTCTGCATTTTGAAAATTTTGTGCAGAAACAGACTAAAACACGACCAGTCGTGTAATAAAACATGACCATGTTTTCCACAGACAGCCAAAATCCTGCACTACAAAAACTCTGTTTTTAAATTCGTTTCTTCGCTCTTTTCGATTTCACTTCAATCCCAAATATTGAATCCATCTTTTTGAAAAGTTTTATCTCGAAATCTTGGGGGGTGAGTCAAGAAGTTTCACAAATGACTTTTCCGTCACATTTGTCAATGTGTATGGGAACTGTTATAGATTTTAGAAAATTTGTTGAGAACGTGTTTACACCCTTCGAGAAAATCATGTTTGTACTTATCTCTACCGTGGAGTACCAATTTGTGGATCTCATTTTCAACCTGTATGTCTATCAAGTGTCTTGTATTAAACCCTTTGATTTAGATTAATCAAAGTTGGGAAGTAAACGAGGATAATTGGAATGAAGCTTCGGAAGTGTTTTCAAACGCGGTGCCGAGCCTATGTAGGCGAATGATGAGTTTCTCGTGTAAATTTGTAACCAGAGAGTTCGTATCAAGGTAGTAGTGGATCATACTTGGAGATTGATGTGCCAACTTTGGGAAGATTTTCTACACTTATTTCGTTAATTCAAGAATATTTTCCAAAAAAATTGGACCTTTCTGAGAATGTCTGTTCTCGGTTAGTCAATCGTAAAACTTGACGAAAATTTGAGGACAAAATTCTTTCAAGTTGGGGAGAATGTAACATCCTCAAAATAATTAGTAGAATTATTTGGGTGTTAACCCAATTAAACTAATTTAGTACTTAACGGGTAAATTTATCGAGTGCTAAAATTATTTATTGGTTATCATCGGATCGTTAACCGGATAATACGGGTCAAGGAAGTTTTGGAATCGAAATAAGAGATTTAGAGCAATATGGTAATTTTACCACGTTACCACTTATATATTAATATATTAATATATATATATATATATATATATGTGTGTGTGTGTGTGTGTGTGTGTGTGTGTGTGTGTGTGTGTGTGTGTGTGTGTGTGTGTGTGTGTGTTATAAAAAGAAAGAAAAGAAAGAAGAAGGCAGCGAGAGACAGAGAGAAGAGAAACAGAGAGAAAAGAGAGGAAAAAGAAAAGAAGAGAAAAGAAAGGGTAAGGAGGAAGAAGAGGAAAAAGGGAAGATTTCAGTTCATCAAAACGACTTCCTTCCAACACGAAAAACGTTCAGCGTTACTTCCTCTTCGATTTGGTACCAACATCATCATCATCAACTCACTCTCTCTCACTTTGCCATTTTCGAAAATTTGAAGGGGATGGAGGGTTGTGATGGTTCAAGCTCAAGGGTGGCTTGGGATGGTGTTTGGCGTGGACCCGAGGATGATTGATCGATGATTGAAGTTCGATTGGGAGATTGGAAGCTAGTTGGGTGAGTTTGGGTTGAAAAATCCAATTTGGGGGGTTTTTGTGAATAGTAGCTTTTGGAGGTTAGGGATGATGAATAGTGTTCATGGAGGATTTCGAGGAATTCGGTATTTCGGTCAAAAAGAGGTTTCGCGATCGAGTGGAAAGCTTTGGAAGCAGATTGGGTGTCGCCGGAGCGGGGAGCGTTCGTGTGGTTACACGGTGATTTCGGCTCGCTCGTGGCTCACGCTTCATGGGTGAGTTTTACTCACGTTTAGGTTTTTGAATTTAATAAACATAAATTGTGACTTGGTTCCGAAAGATTTTGAGTCGAAAACGTTATTTTGAAATATATCGCGTTTTGACAAAATTTGTATTTGTTGAGTTTTCGATTGAATTGCTCGATTGTTTGATGTTGATTGGACTGGAATATTGTCTGGTTTTGTCTGTTTTCGAGTTAGGAATCGATCAGGGCGAGTTTCAGATTGATCGGAAAGCGAATTTTCATAAAACAGGCCATTTTTGCAATGCTGTCAAATGAGCACGACCCGTGCGCCCCAGGAGCACGACCCGTGTGCATGGTTCTGTCCAATTTTTTCAAAGTGCCCTAAATGATTCCATTTCGATTCCAATCTTCTCCTAATCCTTTCCTAACCCTTCTATAATGATATTAGGCTTATAATGCCATGATTTTGGGTATGTTTCAAAAGGGTTTCATAAAATACGATCGAAGTTGAAATTGTCTCGAAAAACGGAATAATAGCATACGTGTGCGGATATGTTTTATGGATAACTTTTGATCCGGGAACCCGATTGAGGTGTTCTAAGATGCGTTTGATAGCTTGTTCAGAGGCCTAACTGAATATTCTAGTTTTAAGGCAAAATAAACTATTTTCGAAGTTGTAAATTGTGTTGAAAAGAGGTAAATTAGAGTGCGAGTGTGAACTTGGTTTTATAAAAACGTGGGTTAAGTGTTCAGCTGATTGTCTGAGGTGATGGACCCTGAGTTCATATTATTGTAGATATATGTTTATATATCGAGTTGGGTGACGACCCATTGTTCGACATACTAGGCGGGGCAGTCATGATCCCCCACCCTAGGCTCCGCGCCAATAGGAGAATGTACTATTGGTGAGGGGGTTCACCGGGTATATAGCACTGGATTGCAGTCGGTGTTATGTCATTTGTTTGTTGTACGTACACCGGGGTTTAGCACTTTATTGCAGTCGGTGTCGTACTGTGCGATACACCGGGGTTTAGCACTTTATTGCAGTCGGTGCCGCACTTTGTTTGTTGTACGTACACCGGGGTTTAGCACTTTATTGCAGTCGGTGTCGTACTGTGCGATACACCGGGGTTTAGCACTTTATTGCAGTCGGTGCCGCACTTTGTTTGTTCACGTTCACCGGGGTTAGCACTTTATTGCAGTCGGTATCGTGTTAATTTTAAAAAGGATTATTAACTAAGCCGAGAGAGTTAGTAGGGGTCTCGGTAGAACTCACTGAGATTGTATCTCACTGTTTAAATGTTGTTGTTTTACAGAGACACAGGGACAGAGGAAATCCAAGAGACACGAGTAAGTTGGGCTCGGACTGGTTGCTGATAACTTAGCATTATGCTTAAGTTTACATTTCCTTTTGTTGTCTATGTACCGCAACACTACAACTTTAGTGTAAATCATTTTATTTCCGCTTTCTTGTATGATACTGAGCACAATAGTTCGCTGAATTTTATGGTCTTATGTGTATTAAGACTGCTTGGTTGTTGTCCAGTGAAAACTATTTTGCAGTGTTCAGTATTTATGCAGGAGTTTTATATCTCTGATGTGTTACTAGTGTGCACTTGGGTATTTTTAATAAATAGAAATACCGGGGTGTTACAGTTGGTATCAGAGCAGTTTGACCTAGTCGGACTTAGTTTAGGGTTGAGTCGATTCCTTGTGAGTCCTTGTTGTAGTTACACTTGTGATGCTAAAAGACATTGAGCCTGATCAACTTAATATTTAGTGCATCATAAGCGGAATTATACCAGGATGATCAAGACGTAGTCCTCGACCAAGACCGGAATCTCCAACCGGTGCATCCTCGGGAAAGGTGACATGACGGTGGAAGGATACACCGCTAAGTTTGGAAAGTTGTTTCAGTTTTACCAAGTGGTAAAGTAAGCTCCGGATGACGAATGGAGAATGCAAATGTATAAGAAGGGCCTTAGTGCTTTTATGACTTAGGGTCTCAGTTCTTATGCTATTACCAATTATGTTGCCTTGGTACAATCAGCCTATGTCGCCGAGGATGATCTCATAGGAAATATGGGAAAGGAGAGAAGGTAGTTGAATTATCAACTCCGAATGCAAAGTCCTAAGATAATTTCATCAAAGGAAAAACAGATGCAATTCTTTGATCCTTCAAAGGTCAGAAGATGTCCTAACTGTGGAAAGCCTCACAGCGGTGATTGCAAGCGAAGATCTAATCGGTGCTATTATATAAATGTAGAGGGTCACTATGGTAAAGAGTTCCCTATAAGGAAGAGTTTCAAGGAGTTACAAGCAGCTCTAAGGCAAGGACGAGTCAACATTCTGGATGTTTAGACAGTTACGACTGTAGACAATCTACT
Source organism: Astragalus membranaceus (assembly GCA_039519185.1). Classification (NCBI taxonomy): domain Eukaryota; kingdom Viridiplantae; phylum Streptophyta; class Magnoliopsida; order Fabales; family Fabaceae; genus Astragalus; species Astragalus membranaceus. Next base: position 23,028,910 of record CM076852.1, read on the forward strand.
GAGGAGTATGAGATTAGTTTTCAATAACTCCGTTAGTATATTACACGATTCGGGTGCAACCCATTGTATAATAGCTCAATCGTGAGTAGATCGGTTGGGATTAACCTTATCTTCGCTATCTGAGCCGATAACCATCTTAACTGCTGCTAAGGATCGTGTCCATACCTAATCTTTGTATAGAATTGTCTAGGACAAATTCTGAAGCGGTTACCTAGTTCACCTTAGACGGTCAATCTTCATTCCAAGGTGCGGAAGCACATGTTAGTATGTTATCTGCATCCACTGAAACTAGTTTAGATTTGGCGAACATTCAGGTTGTGAATAACTGTCTGGAAGTTTTCACGATGAAGCTTCTTATTAACCTCCAGAGCGAGAGGTAGAGTTTACTGTAGAATTGGTTCCTGGCACGGGATCAGTATCTATTGTTTCTTATTGAATGTTTCTTTCGAATTAAAGGAAATGGAGTCTCAACTTGAAGAGTCGATGTTAAAGAAATTCATTCGACCGAGTACTTCGCTAAGGAGTGCTCTGGTGTGGTTAGTCAAAAGGAAAAATAGAAGCTGTGTTGAATTGGGAGCGACCGACCTCAGTCACAGAGATCAGAAGTTTTTGGGTCTAGCCGGTTACTATAAGAGATTTGTTCAAGGGTTCTCACAGTTAGTTTTCCACTTACTCGGTTAACTCGTAAGGGTCATCCGTTTACGTGGGATGCCGATTGTGAAGAATGTTTTCAAGAGTTGAAGATTTTGACTTCTGCTCCAATCCTGATTCTTCCGGATCCGTCATTGGAATTTCAAATTTTCGATGACGCTTCAGGGAAGGGTTTCGGATGTGTTCTCATGTAGAATCAACAGGTGGTAGCTTGTGCATCCAGGCAATTGAAGACTCGTGAAGGGAATTATCCAACTCACAATTTAGGAGTTGGCAGCTATTGTGTACGCACTGAAGATTTGGAGACGTTACTTGTATGGGTCTCGTTTCGATGCCTTTAGTGATCACAAAAGTTTAAAGTATCTGTTTGATCAGAAAGAACTGAATAGCAGGCAGAGAAGTGTGTTGAGTTTCTGGAGGATTATAAATTCGTGGTGATGTAGCATTCAAGAGAGGTCAGTGTTGTAACTGATGCACTGAGTAGGAAATCCATCCACATGGTCGAGTTTATGATGCATGAGATGGAATTATCAGAGTCTTTTAGAGACTTAAATCTGAATTCAAGATCAAGGAGGAACCGATTAGTGTTGAGCCATATGAGGATCTCTAGTTCCCTAAGGGATTCTATACGCTTAGCACAGGAAGTTGATGAGAAGCTACAATCACAAAAGGTATTTCCAGATTTTTCCATGAATAGTGATGGAGTCAGTTGTTTCAACGGTAGAATCTGTGCGCCCGATGATGAGAACAATAGAAGGCAAGTGTTAGAGGAAGCACACCGAAGTGTATATTCTGTACACCCTGGATCCACCACGATGTACAGAGATATAAGCAGATGTATTAGTGGCAAGGTATTAGTTTGTTAATCTCTTCTTTGTGAAGGTTAACAATGAGATTGTATTATGAGATGCCGTTTGACAAGTCAAACGTGAATACGGATATGAAAGTGAGGTGACGACTGACTGTTTGCCAATGTTGTGGATAACCATCAAAGGATTAATTGATGGATCTGCTTGCAAGAGTCTGAAATTTCCGAAGTGAAGCTTGGCGTGCGGTATGGTAGTTTTGAAAAATCATTTTTGTGAAAACCCGCATACTAAAGTTAATTTTGGGAACGAATTAAGAGGCTAATAAAACTTGATTGAGGAAGAAAATCCTAGGAGGATTACTTAGGTTGAGGGGAATCCCTCAACGCTATTGACTAATCCGGAAAGGAATCGGGTGCGTCATTGGTAAAAACATCGTAAGGAAGTTGCAATAGAGGAAAAGGAGCTCCAAGTTCTGTTTGATAGTTGTTTTGAGAACAACTGGGGTGATTTTTCATTACGTTCAAATTTATTTAATGTCCCCACGGTTTATTTATACGTGTAAGGCCAAAGTTTTTAGAATCTTCATTCCATCTTTTTGAAAAGTTTTATCTCGAAATCTTGGGGGGTGAGTCAAGAAGTTTCACAAATGACTTTTCCGTCACATTTGTCAATGTGTATGGGAACTGTTATAGATTTTAGAAAATTTGTTGAGAACGTGTTTACACCCTTTGAGAAAATCATATTTGTACTTATCTCTACCGTGGAGTACCAATTTGTGGATCTCATTTTCAACCTGTATGTCTATCAAGTGTCTTGTATTAAACCCTTTGATTTAGATTAATCAAAGTTGGGAAGTAAACGAGGATAATTGGAATGAAGCTTCGGAAGTGTTTTCAAACGCGGTGCCGAGCCTATGTAGGCGAATGATGAGTTTCTCGTGTAAATTTGTAACCAGAGAGTTCGTATCAAGGTAGTAGTGGATCATACTTGGAGATTGATGTGCCAACTTTGGGAAGATTTTCTACACTTATTTCGTTAATTCAAGAATATTTTCCAAAAAATTTGGACCTTTCTGAGAATGTCTGTTCTCGGTTAGTCAATCGTAAGACTTGACGAAAATTTGAGGACAAAATTCTTTCAAGTTGGGGAGAATGTAACATCCTCAAAATAATTAGTAGAATTATTTGGGTGTTAACCCAATTAAACTAATTTAGTACTTAACGGGTAAATTTATCGAGTGCTAAAATTATTTATTGGTTATCATCGGATCGTTAACCGGATAATACAGGGTCAAGGAAGTTTTGGAATCGAAATAAGAGATTTAGAGCAATATGGTAATTTTACCACGTTACCACTTATATATTAATATATTAATATATATATATATATATATATATATATATATATATATATATATATATGTGTGTGTGTGTGTGTGTGTGTGTGTGTGTGTGTTATAAAAAGAAAGAAAAGAAAGAAGAAGGCAGCGAGAGACAGAGAGAAGAGAAACAGAGAGAAAAGAGAGGAAAAAGAAAAGAAGAGAAAAGAAAGGGTAAGGAGGAAGAAGAGGAAAAAGGGAAGATTTCGGTTCATCAAAACGACTTCCTTCCAACACGAAAAACGTTCAGCGTTACTTCCTCTTCGATTTGGTACCAACATCATCATCATCAACTCACTCTCTCTCACTTTGCCATTTTCGAAAATTTGAAGGGGATGGAGGGTTGTGATGGTTCAAGCTCAAGGGTGGCTTGGGATGGTGTTTGGCGTGGACCCGAGGATGATTGATCGATGATTGAAGTTCGATTGGGAGATTGGAAGCTAGTTGGGTGAGTTTGGGTTGAAAAATCCAATTTGGGGGGTTTTTGTGAATAGTAGCTTTTGGAGGTTAGGGATGATGAATAGTGTTCATGGAGGATTTCGAGGAATTCGGTATTTCGGTCAAAAAGAGGTTTCGCGATCGAGTGGAAAGCTTTGGAAGCAGATTGGGTATCGCCGGAGCGGGGAGCGTTCGTGTGGTTACACGGTGATTTCGGCTCGCTCGTGGCTCACGCTTCAAGGGTGAGTTTTACTCACGTTTAGGTTTTTGAGTTTAATAAACATAAATTGTGACTTGGTTCCGAAAGATTTTGAGTCGAAAACGTTATTTTGAAATATATCGCGTTTTGACAAAATTCGTATTTGTTGAGTTTTCGATTGAATTGCTCGATTGTTTGATGTTGATTGGACTGGAATATTGTCTGGTTTTGTCTGTTTTCGAGTTAGGAATCGATCAGGGCGAGTTTCGGATTGATCGGAAAGCGAATTTTCATAAAACAGGCCATTTTTGCAATGCTGTCAAATGAGCACGACCCGTGCGCCCCAGGAGCACGACCCGTGTGCATGGTTCTGTCCAATTTTTTCAAAGTGCCCTAAATGATTCCGTTTCGATTCCAATCTTCTCCTAATCCTTTCCTAACCCTTCTATAATGATATTAGGCTTATAATGCCATGATTTTGGGTATGTTTCAAAAGGGTTTCATAAAATACGATCGAAGTTGAAATTGTCCCGAAAAACCGAATAATAGCATACGTGTACGGATATGTTTTATTGATAACTTTTGATCCGGGAACCCGATTGAGGTGTTCTAAAATGCGTTTGAAAGCTTGTTCAGAGGCCTAGCTGAATATTCTAGTTTTAAGGCAAAATAAACTATTTTCGAAGTTGTAAATTGTGTCGAAAAGAGGTAAATTAGAGTGCGAGTGTGAACTTGGTTTTATAAAAACGTGGGTTAAGTGTTCAGCTGATTGTCTGAGGTGATGGACCCTGAGTTCATATTATTGTAGATATATGTTTATATATCGAGTTGGGTGACGACCCATTGTTCGACATACTAGGCGGGGCAGTCATGATCCCCCACCCTAGGCTCCGCGCCAATAGGAGAATGTACTATTGGTGAGGGGGTTCACCGGGTATATAGCACTGGATTGCAGTCGGTGTTATGTCATTTGTTTGTTGTACGTACACCGGGGTTTAGCACTTTATTGCAGTCGGTGTCGTACTGTGCGATACACCGGGGTTTAGCACTTTATTGCAGTCGGTGCCGCACTTTGTTTGTTGTACGTACACCGGGGTTTAGCACTTTATTGCAGTCGGTGTCGTACTGTGCGATACACCGGGGTTTAGCACTTTATTGCAGTCGGTGCCGCACTTTGTTTATTGTACGTACACCGGGGTTTAGCACTTTGTTGCAGTCGGTGTCGTACTGTGCGATACACCGGGGTTTAGCACTTTATTGCAGTCAGTGCCGCACTTTGTTTGTTCACGTTCACCGGGGTTAGCACTTTATTGCAGTCGGTATCGTGTTAATTTTAAAAAGGATTATTAACTAAGCCGAAAGAGTTAGTAGGGGTCTCGGTAGAACTCACTGAGATTGTATCTCACTGTTTAAATGTTGTTGTTTTACAGAGACACAGGGACAGAGGAAATCCAAGAGACACGAGTAAGTTGGGCTCGGACTGTGTAACACCCCAAAATATTTAATTAATTTATTTAATTAAGTATTTAGGCGTTTATTTTATTTAATTAGTATAATTAAAAATTATAGCATATAATAAGGTGTGGTATTGTAGTAGGAGGTGGTGTTGACAATTAAATTGGGCTTAAGCTGAGGAGAGCCCATGACCCATGACCTAGGCGCATATTTAATCCCAAAAATTAGGGTCTAGGTCATTTTGTGCAAAAGAAAAGAAAGGTGCGAAATTGAGAGAAGAGAATAGAGAGAGTGAGGGCGCCGTTGGAGAAGAGAGAGGAGAAGAAGATTTCGCAAGGCTTCAAGGAAAAAGAAGGAGAAGGGTTCGACTTGCAAAGAGGAAAGAAGAAGACCTTGTGGGTGTCTAAGGAGCATACGTTTAAGAGGTTAGGGGAGTTCTATCTTTCTATATAATAGATATTCATGATAGGTTGTAAGTTGGGGATTGCCTAGATCTATCCATGTTCTTGATATGTGTGTGATTTCGTGTTTGATTTATGAATGTATGTGATGATCATGATGATTTGGATTGTGAATCCTATGATTAAAATTGCAAGAGTGATATTCTAATTGTTAAAAGGGTGAATTGCATATCACGTGTTTGATTAATGTTTGGATGGTATTGTGATTGATGATAATTGGAGATGACCGTGGTAATTTGATGTTCATATTGGTAATTGAATTTTGGTGTTGAATTAGTAATTTAATTGATGAGAAATAAGATTTTGTAACTCCTAGGCGCCTTGGGCGCCATATGTGTGCATTTCTGGACACTGTTCGGTTTTTCTAAAACTGGTATTGTTTTGTTAGTCCAAAAATTACGTGGCTGGTTGCTTTTGAAAATAGACTTAAAGCCGGTCGTTTTGGAACTGGTTTCGTTCAATTTGGAGTTGTGTAGCTCAAGTTATGGGTCTCCAAAGTTGAGACAAATTCTGGAATCAAACTGTGTCTGAGCTGCGCCAGTTTCTGGGCGCCGGATCCCCTCTCCTGGGCGCTGTGTTGCGTGCCAGTGCGTGTGTTGCTGCCCTGGGCGCATGGCGCCCGTGTGCGCGCCTGTTGCCTGTGTTGCCAAATTCTGTGTTGCTGGGCGCCGGATCCCTGTGTCTGGGCGCCATTTTCAGGATGTTCCCGATTTTTTAATAAAAACTGTTTTCGCTATAACTTTTGACTCGGGCACCCGTTTTAAACGTTTCAAAAAGCGTTGGAAAGATTTTTCGGTTGTCTACCTGTGTGTCATATTTTTAAAATAAAAACTTATCATTTTCTGGTGTTTTCTGGGCGCCCAAGAGGCTGTCCCCGGTAGTCATCCCATGACGTTGTGAAGCCGTGTTGAGTTTATTTTTGAAAATCCTTTTGCGCACAACCAGCAGTTTTAACGTTTTAGTATCAAAATGGATGATTATGACGATGATGCCCTTAGTGGCTAGTTAATTTACGCTTTTGCCCTTAGTGACCAATATTTTTGATGATGATGTGATTGTGATGATTATGACGAGGATGCCCTTAGTGGCTAATTAAATGACGTTGTTGCCCTTAATGGTCAATATTTTGATGATGATGTGATTACGACGAGGATGCCCTTAGTGGCTAATTGAATGACGTTGTTGCCCTTAGTGGTCCATATTTTGATGATGTTGTGATTATGATGATTTGTGGTTGCACATGTGTCCATAGTGTCTCATGGCATGTGCATTTTATGACGAATAGGCTTCGGCCTCTTAGTGACGGTGTGCCCATAGTGGCAGTGACGATGTTCGCCCATAGTGGCAGTGACGAGTATGGTACCATCATGCATATGCCCTGGTGGGGGTTGCATCTCATATAGTCGCATGGCATTGTGATAAGTTGTTGTACTGACGTGATTGATGATTTGTGATGTGTTTACTCTAGTGCCGTGACTTGACTTACTGCTTATCATGTGATTTATTATATGGATTGAATTGAGCTCACCCTTCTGCTTGGAATGTTGCTCTATTGTGGCAACACTGCAGGTAACCGCGAGTGAAGTACCTGCCGCCTTCCTTATTAGCTGTGGGATGTTGTCGAGTCGCTCTCTGATACTGTAGCACCTAGGGGGCGTGGCTGGAGTTTGATAGTTTAATTAATTTAACTGTTTAATGACTATGTGGAGTATATGCGACGTGTTCGAGAGGCTTAGCGAGTTATTATTTTTATTCCGCTGTGGCGTGTTGAATTTTTGTGAAGTCCAAATTTTATGACGATGTGGCACTTCTTTTCTATCAACTCAATTAACATTTTTTTGAAAATGAAATTACTCTGATAATGACGTGCGAACTAAGGGGTAGAAAAGGGGTGTTACAATAGTGGTATCAAAGCAGTTCGGTCTGTCCGGCCAAGTCGTCGAGTCGTTGTGTCGGTGTACGACCAACTGCTGTCTTTTAAGTGCTGACCAATATTTGTGTTGCAGGTAAACCAAGAGTTGCTAATGGTAAGTGAACTAGTAGGGGAGATACCCCTGCTGGTACTGTGTGTTGTATTGCGTTTCTGAGGTGTGAACTCTGTGTCTTCTCTGTGTAAACCTTGTATTGTTGGCATTTGTTTGACTACTTTGTCTCCTTGATCTCTAAAATCACATATTCTGGGCTACCATGATCTACCTTGATTACATGCATTAAGTGATTTTGTAAACGAGGATTTGAGGGTTTCGTAGAGTTATTTAACTAATTGTTTTTAGGTGTTATTCCTAGACTGACATGCTATATCTACTTTTAAAAATAATAAGTTTCTTGATTTAACGATTTTAAGGGTGGATTATATTTCATGTTATCGTTAATTCTAAAAAGCTATTACTTTTGAGATTGGTGACTAATATTACTAAACTTGATTTTGATTTCTCGGCTGATTTGGAAAATGTTTGGTTCTCGAAAGGTGCGTTAGTTACTTCTTTTGAACCCGAAGGGAAATGTTATCGGGGTTGGGATGAATTTTCAATATTGTATTTCAGGTCATTCTAATTATCGTATCAAAAGAAATGTTTTACCGCCATGGGCTTTGATGTTCTTCTAAATGATTATTATATGATTTGAGGAGCTGATGACACCTTCCTCGTGCGATAATCATTTCCTGAAATAAATCGTTGATTTTGTTTGAAAGACAATTTTCACTCGTTTTTCGCACTTCGTCTTATAAATGTTTTTGGGGTGGAAGTATCACTTTAGTGATATGTCAATTGTGTGACTATTGTGCCGTCTAAAGTTTTTGTGCAGTGAGTGTTTCCTCGTTTGGGGTACCCGGTGACCCCGATTTGTGTTTATGTGTTATGTGCTATTTGTGAACCATTGTATGAGCAATGACCAAATTATTGGTTGAGGTGTGTTCATTGTAGGAGCAATTGAACAAATCGTTTAGTATCAGTGTAATTGTTATGTGAAGATATCTAGCTAAAATTAAAAATGACTCTAATTGATGTATTGTCATTGTGCCATGTGTAGATACATGTGATCTTAGATGCAATAATGCCTTATCTGAATTCTTGATAAATTGACTGTGTCTAATAGATGATATGTAGCTTATTATTTGGGCTCTAGAAATTTGTTGTTGATAGTGTAACTGTTGTGGTTGCCGACGATGTTGCTGTTATTGCGGTCGTTCTTTCTGCTATTGTTGAGGTTGTTATAATTTAAGTAGGTGATAAAGTTGTTATTCTAGAGAATGTATCGATATAAGTTGCTGTAGAATTTGTTTCGGTTGCTATCGTTGTTGTTATCGTTGCTGTTAAATATTATTAGTGATATGCGAATTACCCTAGGAGGTGAAATAGATGAATTGCGATTTTTTTTTAGTGAATGGGGTGTGGATAAATTTGATGTTTGGTGAATTGTTGTTGTTGAAAGGCAACTTTGATAAATTGAGTGGTATGAGTATGAATATTTGAATGATACCAAGAAATTAAAATTTCACTATGTTGCTGCCCCTGTAATAAACATACTGCTGTTTTGTCAATTATTCATGTGCTGTTTTGCAGAATTTTTGTTGCTGTTTTTCAATTATTCATGTGCTGTTTTGCAGAATTTATGTTACTGTTTTTCAAATAGTCATGTTGCTGTTTTGCAGAATTTTTTTTATGTTGCTGTATGTCCTTTAAAGGCATTGCTGTTGCTGTTTGTATAAAAATAAAATGCTGCTGTTGCAGAATTTTTATGTTGCTGTTTTTATCAACAAAAGTGTTGCTGTTGCAGATTTTTTTTTTATGTTGCTGTTCTTATCAACAAAAGTGTTGCTGTTGCAGAATTATTTTCATGTTGCTGTTTCCTTCAAAAGAAAATATGTGCTGTAATGCTGTTTTTCTTAGAAAATAAGGTGCTGTTTACTTATATTTAAGATACTGTTTTACTCAATTTTAATGTGCTGTTTACTAAAATTTAAAGTGCTGTTTTCTCAGAATTAAGCTGCTGTTTTTATGTTATTAAGCTGCTGTTCTATGTTGTTAAGCTGCTGTTTATATGTTTTTGTTGTCGTCGTTGATGTGCCTGAGTGGCAAGTTCAGTTGATTGTTGATTTGTTATTGCTGTTGTTGGTTGTTGGCGCATTAGCGCCCATTGTCATGATTATGTTGATGTTGATGTTGATGGTTGTTAATGATGTGTTGACTATTATGTTGGTATTAATGATGTGGACGTTTATGTTGTTGTCTTGGGTACCGCCGAATGGCCCAAGTTATTATGCTGACTGTTGTTGTGGGTATCGCCGAATGGCCCACACGGTTTTGTTGTTGCTATTATTGCTGATTGTTGTTGTGGGCCTATGGCCATTGTTTAAACAGGGATAGTTGGTCCCGGAATTTGGCTGTGTTGATGATATATGTTGTTGTAATGATGTTGATTGTTGTGGCGTGCTATATGTTGTCTGTTGTAATGACATTGTCATAGAAACCAAACCGTTAGCAGTCTGCTAGTGTGCGAACCCATGAGGATGGATGAGTGGGGTAGGATGCAAGTCAGTTTACCAGAGTGGCACAGCGGAGGAGAGAGTGAGCCTGATTACTACTGCTTGAAGTTACCTGGCTGAACAAGTAGGAGGGACGGCCGCCCAATCACTTATCGCCGGTAATCAAAGGAATAATAACCAGCGTGATAGATGGCACTAGTTGCCTAGAGGCCGTAGTCGTTTAATGGAGGAATGTTAGCATTAGCAGAGAAATTTCGAGGACGAAATTATTCTAAGTGGGGGAGAGTTGTAACACCCCAAAATATTTAATTAATTTATTTAATTAAGTATTTAGGCGTTTATTTTATTTAATTAGTATAATTAAAAATTATAGCATATAATAAGGTGTGGTATTGTAGTAGGAGGTGGTGTTGACAATTAAATTGGGCTTAAGCTGAGGAGAGCCCATGACCCATGACCTAGGCGCATATTTAATCCCAAAAATTAGGGTCTAGGTCATTTTGTGCAAAAGAAAAGAAAGGTGCGAAATTGAGAGAAGAGAATAGAGAGAGTGAGGGCGCCGTTGGAGAAGAGAGAGGAGAAGAAGATTTCGCAAGGCTTCAAGGAAAAAGAAGGAGAAGGGTTCGACTTGCAAAGAGGAAAGAAGAAGACCTTGTGGGTGTCTAAGGAGCATACGTTTAAGAGGTTAGGGGAGTTCTATCTTTCTATATAATAGATATTCATGATAGGTTGTAAGTTGGGGATTGCCTAGATCTATCCATGTTCTTGATATGTGTGTGATTTCGTGTTTGATTTATGAATGTATGTGATGATCATGATGATTTGGATTGTGAATCCTATGATTAAAATTGCAAGAGTGATATTCTAATTGTTAAAAGGGTGAATTGCATATCACGTGTTTGATTAATGTTTGGATGGTATTGTGATTGATGATAATTGGAGATGACCGTGGTAATTTGATGTTCATATTGGTAATTGAATTTTGGTGTTGAATTAGTAATTTAATTGATGAGAAATAAGATTTTGTAACTCCTAGGCGCCTTGGGCGCCATATGTGTGCATTTCTGGACACTGTTCGGTTTTTCTAAAACTGGTATTGTTTTGTTAGTCCAAAAATTACGTGGCTGGTTGCTTTTGAAAATAGACTTAAAGCCGGTCGTTTTGGAACTGGTTTCGTTCAATTTGGAGTTGTGTAGCTCAAGTTATGGGTCTCCAAAGTTGAGACAAATTCTGGAATCAAACTGTGTCTGAGCTGCGCCAGTTTCTGGGCGCCGGATCCCCTCTCCTGGGCGCTGTGTTGCGCGCCAGTGCGTGTGTTGCTGCCCTGGGCGCATGGCGCCCGTGTGCGCGCCTGTTGCCTGTGTTGCCAAATTCTGTGTTGCTGGGCGCCGGATCCCTGTGTCTGGGCGCCATTTTCAGGATGTTCCCGATTTTTTAATAAAAACTGTTTTCGCTATAACTTTTGACTCGGGCACCCGTTTTAAACGTTTCAAAAAGCGTTGGAAAGATTTTTCGGTTGTCTACCTGTGTGTCATATTTTTAAAATAAAAACTTATCATTTTCTGGTGTTTTCTGGGCGCCCAAGAGGCTGTCCCCGGTAGTCATCCCATGACGTTGTGAAGCCGTGTTGAGTTTATTTTTGAAAATCCTTTTGCGCACAACCAGCAGTTTTAACGTTTTAGTATCAAAATGGATGATTATGACGATGATGCCCTTAGTGGCTAGTTAATTTACGCTTTTGCCCTTAGTGACCAATATTTTTGATGATGATGTGATTGTGATGATTATGACGAGGATGCCCTTAGTGGCTAATTAAATGACGTTGTTGCCCTTAATGGTCAATATTTTGATGATGATGTGATTACGACGAGGATGCCCTTAGTGGCTAATTGAATGACGTTGTTGCCCTTAGTGGTCCATATTTTGATGATGTTGTGATTATGATGATTTGTGGTTGCACATGTGTCCATAGTGTCTCATGGCATGTGCATTTTATGACGAATAGGCTTCGGCCTCTTAGTGACGGTGTGCCCATAGTGGCAGTGACGATGTTCGCCCATAGTGGCAGTGACGAGTATGGTACCATCATGCATATGCCCTGGTGGGGGTTGCATCTCATATAGTCGCATGGCATTGTGATAAGTTGTTGTACTGACGTGATTGATGATTTGTGATGTGTTTACTCTAGTGCCGTGACTTGACTTACTGCTTATCATGTGATTTATTATATGGATTGAATTGAGCTCACCCTTCTGCTTGGAATGTTGCTCTATTGTGGCAACGCTGCAGGTAACCGCGAGTGAAGTACCTGCCGCCTTCCTTATTAGCTGTGGGATGTTGTCGAGTCGCTCTCTGATACTGTAGCACCTAGGGGGCGTGGCTGGAGTTTGATAGTTTAATTAATTTAACTGTTTAATGACTATGTGGAGTATATGCGACGTGTTCGAGAGGCTTAGCGAGTTATTATTTTTATTCCGCTGTGGCGTGTTGAATTTTTGTGAAGTCCAAATTTTATGACGATGTGGCACTTCTTTTCTATCAATTCAATTAACATTTTTTTGAAAATGAAATTACTCTGATAATGACGTGCGAACTAAGGGGTAGAAAAGGGGTGTTACAGACTGGTTGCTGATAACTTAGCATTATGCTTAAGTTTACATTTCCTTTTGTTGTCTATGTACCGCAACACTACAACTTTAGTGTAAATCATTTTATTTCCACTTTCTTGTATGATACTGAGCACAATAGTTCACTTAATTTTATGGTCTTATGTGTATTAAGACTGCTTGGTTGTTGTCCAGTGAAAACTATTTTGCAGTGTTCAGTATTTATGCAGGAGTTTTATATCTCTGATGTGTTACTAGTGTGCACTTGGGTATTTTTAATAAATAGAAATACCGGGGTGTTACAGTGTGTGTGTTGTTCTTGGTATCAATGGGAAGAGGAAGGGAAATGTGGGAGGATGGTGGTGTTAATTGTCACATGCATCCAGAGGTGATGGAGATCTTTTCTCTCCTTTCTCTCCTCCCTCTCACGGCTCACTCTCCCTCTCAATGCCTCTCAATTCTATTTTTCTAATTTCTAAACTTGTGTGGGAGTGTTTAATGGTGACTTGGTTTTGTGTGGTAGTGAGTAAGAGAGAGTCAATGGGTCAGCTGAAGGAAATTGAAATAAGTGAATTGATTATTTTTCCCTTTTCCTTAGTTTCTCACTTAAACTAGTTCTAACTCCACAATTTCTCCCTAACTTCTATACTTAGCATAATATACCAATTATGCATAAACGATAATTTATTCATTTCAATCAATTTCAAACATCTCATAATTAATAATTTATGCTAATTATTCTCAGTTTAGCTAATTAATTAATTATGGCCTCTAGCTAATCTCAGTAATTGAAACTAGTTAAATTAGGGATGTTACAGTTTTGGTCATTTCAATGGACTTCCACAACCCCATTTCTGAAATTGAGAAAACAAAATAGAACATAGAAAGAGAGAGGGAGAGTGGCGAAGTGAGAGGGAGAGGAAGAAGAAGGATTTTCTTCAAATCCTAGTGCATGTAAGTGTTCCACACACCATTCTTCTTCATTTTCAAATTCCTTTCTCATGATACCAATTTCATTAGCTGAATCATCCTCTTTTTCAACTTGCCATTTTTGAAACCTTGAAGATCAAAGTGGAGCCTTGAGAAGTTAAGACCTTGCATGACACCATTGAAGCTCCATAAGCAATCCTTGAAGTTCAAAAACCATATTAGAGCGCATACACTAACTACATTGCGAATTGGAACAGTTTAGGAAGGATTTCAGTTGCTGAGTCTGAGTTCTAGACCACTGGGTAGCTTGGGTTCAAGTGAGAGCACAATTCGGTGATTGTTGATTTTCGTTCGGGTGACTCACATTACAGGTTTTGTGATTTTCATCACAATACGGTGAGTTCTATACTCGCTTAGGGGATTGTTTTCGAATTATGCCTTGCTTGTCTGTTCCTGTTTTTAGTTTACAAGTTTTCGTGTTAAAAATCGAACTTCGAAACCGTAATGTTTGAGGTGTTTGAATGATTGATTATTTGATGATATTATGATTGTTTGAAACTGACTATGTTGCTGTTCTGGACTGAAATACTATGTTTTTATGTTTGGGGAATTGACCGGGATAAAATCTGAACGATCGGAACGGCCAAGTTTTCATGAAAGATCACAGTTCTGGGCTACTGATGAACACACACGGGTCGTGCGCCCCAGTGGCACGGATCGTGCGTTCTGTTCGCAGGTTGCCTGTAAAATTTTAAAAACATGGCATGGACCGTGCACCCCTAGGGCACGGACCGTGCGTACTCTTCAGTGTTCGTGTTCAAAATTTTTGAAAACGCGCACGGGTCGGGCGCCTTAGCGCACGGACCGTGCGTATGCTTCTGTTACCCAACTTCAAAACACGTCTTAGTCCTTTCCGAACGGTTCCAATTGCATTCTAATCCCTTCCAAAACCCTATGTATTGAAGAATAACCCGTAATTCGTGGAAAACACGTCGGTATAAATTGAGGTAATAAGAATGTTTTAAGTTAAGCTAAATGGATGTTAGAAACCACGTGTGAGGTCATGATTAATGTTTAAGCGGACTAAATGTCCCTTGAGGTTGAGGTTATGTTATGTTATGTCAAGTATAAGAGACGGCCCAATGCGGGTGTATTTATATAAATTATAAATCGAGGTCTAGGGTGACGACCCTATTGAGGTTAGCGTACTAGGGGAGGGGAAGTCATGAGCCCTATGAACCTAGGCCCCTTGAGGTTTGCCCGCAGTTTATGGTAAGCGGATTGGGTTCACCCGTGTAGCGACCGAAAAATCCGGAGGAGGGATTCTTCGAAGTTCTTGAATGAAGCCGCCACCAATATTTATTTTTAGGAGAAAAATATTGGAAAAAACCTTTTAAAAGGACAAGGGGGTTTGCGGACCAGGTTTAGGCTCGGGAATCGTTTATGCGTAAGGAAGGTATTAGCACCCTACGACATCCCTCCTAAGGAAGGTTACCTTTTAACTAAATGTGCAAACATCTATTAATTCAAAAAAATAATGTTTTTACCCTTATGATAATAAAAAAATATAAAAAAAGAGACTCACTAAACGGTTAGTTATTTTTTTTGTACTTTTTGAGAAAAATGAGAGAAATGAATTTAAAAGGAAAAAAAAAGGGTTTTTTATTAGTGCAATTGACAGAGGTCGGCCGCCCTCTGGTCCTACGTATCTCCTGGTAGAGAATCAAATCGCACGTAGTTCTTGGTAAAAAATATTTGTGTGTTTGGTTTTTTTTATATATGAAAAAAATGATTTTGATGGAAAAAAAAAGGCAAAACACAATAAGTTGTAAAACAGTAATCAGAAGGGTGCAGTTAGCAGCAGGGTACTGTATTTTTAAAAGAGGGGTGCGAATAGCAGAGCCCAGTTCGTTTTCAAAGGCTTTTGGGCTAGGGTTGTTGTAAAAAGAAAGGGTGGTGTGAATATCAATCTGATATTTAAATTAAAAAAAGAAATGAATAAAATGGGGATGGTTTAAAAGGGAAAAGTGAGATTTGGTAAACCTAATTTCCATCTTCTTCTAAACCCAGCGCCGCGGCTGGTTTCTTCGAGGAGAGAGAGAGAGTGACTTCGAGGAGAGAGAGAGAGAGATGTTCGGAGATGGAGAGAAAAGACACAGTGGTGAGAGAGGATCTATGGTGGACGGGTGACGGTGAGGGCTGAGAAAGAAACGACGGGGGAGAGACGGTCTTCGCGGCGAAGAAGGGGACGGAGGGGTTCGCGGCGTCACTTGGTGGTGACGGCCACGGTTTGCGAAGAGAGAGAGACGCTGGAGGGAGGGGGCCATGATGAAGGCGCCAGCGAGGAGGGAGAAGAACGGCGACGCGAACGGGAACGACGTACGGTGGTCGGTTCACGGCGAGCAACAGCGACGGTGCGAGAAGGCTTCGGCGGTGAGGGGGTTCGGTTTGACGGTGGAGACGATGGTGGGGGTTGGTTTGACGGTGGTTCGCGAGGCTGTTGTTTAAGTGGTGGTGGTTTCTTTCGTGAAGTGAGGTCGAGGCCGTGGAGGGCGGCGGTGTTTGATTTCGTGCCGGGAGAAGAGGGACGGTGGTTGGCCTATGGGTGGCGTGGTGGTGGCCGGAGGTGATGGCCGTGAGGTGGCGATTTGGGATTGCTGTGGTGGAAGAGGAGAAAGTGACGGTAGCGGTGGGGAAGACGACGCCGGGGGAGGCCTTGGTGGGCACCGGCGCCGTGGTGGAGAAACAGAATCGGGGGAAGAGGAGGAGAAAAGGGATTCTGGTTGGCGGCGGTGCTTGGTGGTGGTCACCGGTGACCACGGCTGAGACAACCACGCACGGTGGTCGGAGGTAATGCGGCCTCTTCTCTGTTCTCTTTTTTATTTCCTCACTGTGTCTCAATCCCCCTTACATTCTGTCTCTCAAATTTGTATGAAACCTTAGTATGGTTTTTTATGCATCTGTGTGTGTGTGAGTATCTCTCCGTGTGTGAATGTGTGCGTCTGTGTATATGCCTGTATTTTCTTTCTTTGCTTGCTGCTTCATGTGTATTTATAATGCTCTTATTGTGGTGTAGGTGTGGTATGTGGAGCACAAAATCAAAACTCCCAGGAGACCAAGACAGAGACAGCAGCGAGAGAGGAGCAGAGTTGCTGCCAAGTTATGGTATTTTTTGCCTAAAATGAAGATCCAACAAAGAGACAAGAAGAAAGGGGGTTTGAGCTCAAAGCTCAAACTGTGGCAGCAACAGCAGCAAGGCGCAGGCTGGCCACATATTTTTTGTTTGACTTTCCTTTATATTTTTTTATGTGTAACAAACAGAAATGTAATTTTGTATTAAAAAAAAACAGATTTAAACAAGCTTAACTATTTGACTATCTTTTCTTTTTATTGACAACTACTATTCAATCGATAATAATAATAATAAACGAAACAAAAAACAACAAGGCTAAATTGCTAACGACTTTTGAATAACACGCACAATTAGCTAACCCTTGTATGACAAACGATATATTTTTGCAAATAGGGAAATATTAATTAGAATCAGATATTCACAAAAATACATTTTTATTTTATTTTCAATTAGTCAGACAAAATTAGGGTATAACAGCTGCCCCTCTTTATTTATATTTTACTAGGAAATATGAAGGGTTTCCAAATTTCTCAAGTAAAATAGAAATGAAGATAAAAAGACACTAATTTTGTCAAGATTATTTTTTAGAAATTATTGAAAGATAATGGGTTGACATAGAATAAAAGTAAATAAGGATCACCGGGGATCTGAAGGAGCACTGGGCTCTGATGGTCTAATTCGCAGTCGATGCTTGGCGCATTGATTGGAGTTAAACTGAAGGACCGACGGGGTCTGAAGGGCATGCCTAAGCCTGATGGACCAATGGGTCTGATGGAGCGCTAACTAGCAATGGTACTAGTAAAATGGTCTGCTTGGGGGGTGGCCTTTTTCGAGCGGCCATGGGTGGCAAGGTCAGGTCATTGACCTGATTTGCACACCTCGAAGGACGTGCACTGTGTTTTTTAGGCGGACACAGCTAGTCTGAAGGGCCTGGGGCCGGATGATCCGTCGGTTGCTCGATAACGCGACGTGCGATCTGGATTGAAGGACCATTGATGGTCTGAAGGAGCGCTTGGGCTCTGAGGGACCGCTGGGGGTCTGGAGGAGTACTGAGATTCTGGGTTGTGGTATGAGACCAGCGCTTGGAGCACCGACTTCGAGGGAACAAACTATTGGGATTGGTACGTGGCGTACCTGCCTTGGACATACCTAATGAATGCATTCACCTGAGACGGGAAAAGCTATCTATATTTGGTATGTCTAAAAATGCAATGAATGATGTATGCGTGCAATATAGGTATGTGAAATGGTAAGTGTTCGATGGGATGAATGAAGTGTGGCAGATGATGCGAGTTGAAATTGATGGAACATGGAGGTTGACAACCAACGTATGTGAGTGCAGATAAGATATGAATGTGATTGTGCTGATGATGAATATAATGGAATGAGCAATTTTTCTCCTTTTGTTTTTTTTGCTTTTCTCTTTTTCCTTTGGTATATGCAAAGTGTGAATGAGATGCTAATGTAATGCTTTGACGCGAATGCCAGGCATGGTACACAGATATGATTAGTAATGTAAAAAAAAAAACTCTTTTTTTTTGGGGCAACGATGAGACCGGCACTTGACACGTCTATCGAAGCAAACAATGTCATGCGTGTAATGTGATGACCGTGCAATGATTGGTATCTGGGGGATGATGAATGAAATGGGTATACCATGGGTGTTGAACCTGGTGGAATGAGAAAGTCGACAACGATGTATGAAATGTGGATGTGACTGTAGTGATTAATTTTTGGTGTGATGATAAATGCAATGAATGGACTTTTCTTTTTGCTATTTCTTATTTATTTTTGCTTCTTTTCTTGATGCATGCAATGCGAATGTGAATATGATGCGTATATAATACTTTGTTACAAATGCTAGGGCGAATAAAAGGAAACACATGAATGCATAGCAAATGATATGATTGGTGATGTAGAAAGCTTTTTGGCAACGACGAGACCGGCACTTGGCACGTCTATCGAAGCAAAAAAGTGTTATAGGTATGCAATGTGATGAATGTGCAATGCGAAAGTAAGTGGACTACAAAAGGCCCGTGAATGATGGATGTTGAAGTTGGTCGGAAACAGAAATTGATAAGCTGGGTATGATGGAATGATTTATGCTTCGGTGGGGGTGACGGGTGCAATGTGGATGATTTTTGCCTTTGTGGTTTTCTCTTTTTTTTCATGCATAAATGAATGAATGAATGAATGACTGTGCACATGTAATGCTTAGATGAAGGGTTGTGATAGCCGCATGACTTGATGTTGTATGATGCAATGATTGGATGTTTGTTGGGATGTGGGTGATTTTTTTTGTCTTTTCGCTTTATTGCCTTTTTGGTATTTGATGAATGCATGAAATGAGAATGTGAATGTGATGGATACGTAATATTTTGATGCAAACGCTATGGTGCCTAAATACATGGTGCATTATAGACAGACTTTTGGTGATGATGCGACCGACATTTGGCATTTTTATTGAAGCGATACATGTTATGCGTGGCTATGCATGCCCGCATACGCAATGTGTAATACACAAGAAGCAAAATTGTGTAGGCGAAACAAGTGGAATGTGAATGCATGTACAATACTTGTATGAAAGAGTTGTGATGGGTATGACCAGATGCATGGTTTAATTCTAGAATAATGAGGACATGTATAATGCATGATTTGTTGGTAACAACACTTTTTGTTTTTGTAAGGATGCAAAAATGTTTGATGTGAAACGAAACTTTTGATGCTGGAAACAGAGAGCTGAACATTTTGAATTGATCCTTCCTTGGAAGAAAGATTTTTGATGGCTTGGACTTGAACTCTGGTAAGCTCAAGATTGTCATCTTGAAAAGTGTGGCTCGCAGCAATGTATTAGTGTCATTCCTAGAGATCGAGATGTGTATTTGCAGATGGGTTCTCATTTGGTTATGATGACCCATGATGGCTAAGCTTTCAAGTCTAAGATGTTAACTTAGAGGGATTGTCATTATTGTGTGTCTCTCCCTTTGAAGCATTTGCTTAATAAATATGAAAAAAGTGTGAATGCAAATGAATGTGTCAGTTGACTTAGGGTTCAAGAAATGCAGGGTATAGTCAAGTGTGACACATGAGTGGAGTGGAGGATGAGGTTTATTGGCTCAAACTTATGAGAGATAAGCTTGCCCCAAGGTAAAAATGTTTGACTGCCCCAATTTTGACTTCAAATAGTGGGGAGTGAAACAGTCTGCCTTTGTCTAGGGAGGACAATGACAACTAAGGATGTAGACTGGTTGAGGGATTGGGAACTATGCAGGTATTGGGGTGACACGTGGCTAGGAATGAATGGAATGGGAGGCAGAAGGATTCTTTCGGGCCGAGGGATATGAAGCCCCGGTCTACAAGAGGACAAGGTTGCCCCCAATCCATGAAAGGTGAAGATTGCCCCATCCGAGTGGGATTGTGACAGGGTGTAGTATATGAACGGGATGAAAGATGAGGGTATTTTGGGGATGCTAAAAAAATCTCCCTGAGTTTGAGTGGAATAGGGGGGGGGTGAGGTATTGCCCCATTTTGATATGATAAGTCAAGTAACTGCCTTAGTAGGGATTTGTGGTTTTCTTTGGGAAGGAGTCCACAAGCCAAGACAGTCAAGAGTTTTTGGTTCGATGAAAATTCACTTTGTTGATGATCACTGTTATCTTCTCTTGATGAACTTCGAGCGTGCAAGCCCTTTTAAGTTTTTTTTCTTATTTTTTTTTTGTAATAATATTTTTCTCTTTGTTTTTTTTTTGAGCAAATAAATTATTCTGATTATTTTGTCCTAGAGTATAAGCTTTGAGAAAAAAGGAAGCAACCAATCACTGATCAGAATAGGCTTTTGGATTGTAATATGGCCAGTGGTTAATGATTCATGAAGGAAATGATTACTTTGCTCCTGAGAGTGTTCGGGGTTGGTTGAGACAAAGAATCTTTTATGTGCTTCATGGTAGAATGTACCTGTTTTAGGGTTGTAGCGCATTTGAGGGTTTATGGAGGATAGGATGCTTAGGCCAAAGGAAGTGTTTGAGGGTTTATTTCAGACAATGATCTTTTATATGCTCGATGGTGTGAAGTGTCAGCTCACAAATTCTACCGTTTTGGTTTTCAGGATTTTTCGATCCTCTTTTTTTAATTTCACTTTTTTGTGATTTTTCTTTTTTTCTTTCGAGCTGAGCGAGCTGTTAGATATGGGATTGATCCTTGTCTAAGGTGTTTTTTGGCTCAAAGTGGGTAGCAAAGGGCATTTCTCTTTTTTTGGATTTTTGGATATTGGAAAATGGCCAAACTCCAATTCAAATCATGGTTGCTTATTTTCTTGAAATTGTAACTATGGGACAAAACTTCATTTTAATATATTTGCTTTTCTTTATTTATTATTTTTTTATGCCCTAATTTTTGCTCAGGCTGCTCTCGCGAGTTTTCAACCTAACGGGCTTTTCTTTTTTGGATCTCTTTTGTGTTCTTTTTACTCAAAGGACTTGCACGAGTGTTTAGAATGCTAGCAGAAAATCTTAGTGGTCATTACTCTGCCCCAGTATGGAGCGTACAAAGTGTTATTCGTGAAATTTCGTCACTGGGGGAAAGCGAATGGAATATTCTTGTGGGGACTGGGCCTTTTATGGATGGTTGGGTCTGGTTTTGGAAGTGGCGGAAAGACGGGGGTAGTATAACTGACTCAAACAACGGTAAACACACATGTCAGGTTAGTTTATTTTGCAAATGCTTCATGGAGAGTTAACACCGCTTAAGATAGAACAATTTTAATTGTCAAAACCACACAAGTTAACAAAATAGACATTTAAGCTTCTTGTCACGGGTGTGAGATATATGTTGGCTAATGCCTTGGGTGGGGTGTGCAGTGGCCAAGGGTCGAGCCTATGATATGGTCAATATTGTAGTGACCATGATGGTGAATGAGTTATTGGTGAATTCCGTTGAATGGTTAAGTGGGTAGGCGGTTTCCATAAATGTGGTGGGTATGAGTAGGATGCATATGGAGTGAAGGGTGAAGAACTTAACGTTGGTGGATCAAGTTAGAGTATGACAACATTTTCCAAGGAAGAGGAATCAATTAAAATATATTTTCAAGAAGGCATCGTCTCTCATCAAACAGTCTGTCAAAAAAATCTTATGAGTTTCGTTTTTTTTTTGGAAAAAATTATTTGAATAAAACAGAATGCATGAACATATGGATGTTGTTGTACACAGACAATGATGCAGGTAAATGAAATGCGTAATCATACCTTAAGAAAGTGTGTGATTTTTATTTTTATTTTTTACTTATTATCCCTTTTTTAAAAGAATTTTCAACTAGAGTGAGAGGCTAACAAAACAACAACAAAAAAAACAATTGAATGATGAACAATGCAAGAATAGAAGAAAATGAAGCAAATCCTAATTTTTTTTAATGCATGTGAGAGGATTAACGCCCTTGAGATGGATGTGGGAGGAATAAATGACTTTTGTTTTTGTTCTTGTTTTTGAGATGCATGAGAATGAATGACTTTTGTTTTTGTTTCTTCATGATGCATGAAGAGGAGTAATGAAATAATGAATGAATGCAATTTTTTTTATAATATCAAGGTGATATTATTTTCTCATTTTTGGCGCGTGGCTTATGCAAGATGAAAAATAAAAAATATGATATTTTGTTATTTTCTAGATGATGAGATGCATGTTGGTACCATGATAATGAAAACGATGACCGTATTCTATTATGAATGCATGATAATTTTTTATTTTCTAGTTGAAAGACTAACTATGCTCACGCAACAAGAATAATCAAGTTAAACGCACCTTGTGTCCTAATGCATGAAGGAACACATAGTGAAAAATGACGAAAATGCAGATGCGAATGCATGAAATGCGTGCATGAATGATCACTTGGAAAGGTCAGTTATTCCAAATGATTTTTGGAGACAATGCGGCACGTGACCGATGCAGAGCCTCTTTCATGTATCAGAATGAAATGCTAAATACGTATCTATGAATGATGCGAGAATGATGACGTAATTTTGAAATGATGCATGTTGAAACGGTATATAAACGATGTGTGGATGAAATGGCGTATGGATGAACAACAGTTTTTGGATGAGTGAAAAGGTGTGTGAATGCCATGCACTTCATGATGTTGCAAATGATGAAATGCCTATATTATTTGATGATGGAAATGCATGCTAAATGAGATATTCAATCACAATTTTTTCAATTGTGATCATGTTTTTTATTCTTTTCTTCTTCGCGAAAAGAAAGAAAAATGCGATGTATGAATGAACGAATAATGTTGCCTGATGCAGATGCGAGGAATGTGAATGAATGATCGCTTGAAAAGATTGACTATCCGAAATGATTTTTCGGACGCAATGCAATATGATGATGAATAATGCAAGAAAGTGGCATCATTTTATTATTTTTCTTTTATTTTGCATGTCAGATGACTAATGCATTTTTATTTTTCTATGCATGAAGAGGAGTAACGAATATAGTATATTTTTGGGTATGCAAGATGATGAAAGTTGGACAACTATGTAGCGTCTTTATTTATTTTTTTTGGAGGATGATATGCATGTTAGTACCATGAGAATGAGATGTATATGAAAACAAGTTACTCGTTCTATGGTGATTTTTTATTTTCTAGCAAAATATAATACCCATGATGACATATATGTATGAAAAATGCGAATGCATAATGTAACACCCCGTTAATTTCTAACTTGTAGAAACTACCGAAGCGCACTACTGGCATACATCAGAGTGACTTTCCTTTTAACATATTGAACACATACTAAACTTCGATGAATCACTCATCAAACGTGCTTAAAATAACTGAACTGAATATAATGAAGTCGGTCCTTACACCCTCAACTAGTGTTCAATACTCAAAACCGAAAGTCTGCGGAAGCGATTCACAACTTGAAATACATAAGTCGTACAATCGAGTAGTCTTAAGGTACTGAATACAAAATACAGAAATACAAAGGAAACTGAAATACAAGACATAAAGAGATAAAGATCGCGGCTGCTCCTCAAGCATCTTCATAGCCGTGCCTCACGGTCTTCAACTTTCCCTGCTTAACTGAAAAACAACAACAATGGATTGGGTGAGACAACATGTCTCAGTGAGTTCTATCGCGACCCCTTACTAATTCTCTCGGTTCAATTATGCTTGATTCATTATCTAAAACTCATAGTCCTCAAAGTTGACTATGTGGCTGAACTATGCTCAATCACTGAGCCTAACAATGAACTATGCTCAATCACTGAGCCTAACAATGAACTATGCTCAATCACTGAGCCTAACAATGATTCTTAGCGTGTCACCGGTCACTTGGCATAATAAGCTTCCGGTGAACCCGTCCCCACTAATCACTAGTGGGTCACTAATGGAGCCTAGGTTCATAAGGATCATGACTTCCTCTCCCCCAGCACACTAATCTGAAATAGGGTCGTCACCCTAACAATGAACTATGCTCAATCACTGAGCCTAAACAATGATGCATATACAATATACAATAACAATGAACAATGAAGACTGCTCAATCACTGAGCCTAACCTGAAAACATACTCATTCACTGAGCTTCATCATGACCTAATCTTATTCTTAACATTAGGTGATCTAGTTATTAACTTAACCTTATAATTTAGTGATCTCACAGGGATTACTAATGTTTGCTAACTTAACTTAATAACCTTACTCAATGAGTCAGTCTAACACATATATCAATCACACAGTCATAACATGAAACCAATGGTCAATCACATGAGCATTCACTGCACCTGAACATAATCCAAACACAACCAATCACATGGCACTAATATAACCTGGATCCAATCACAGTCAATTACCACTCAATTCAGGGTAATTCAATTATAGAAACATTGGGGAAGGTGGAAGAAGGGATTAGAAAGCGATTGGAATCGTTCGGAATGATTTAAAACACTTTTTAAAATAGGCAACCCGAAGACCACGCACGACTCGTGCGCCCATACACACGATCCGTGCGTGACTATCATTTATCGTATCATTCCGTTCCGATCCCTAATTACTTCCCGATCGACACTACCACTTCAGTCATAGCCACAACAAGATAATAGCACTACTTTTATTACATATTCAGTTAGCCCTTTTTATTATCTTTCCAACGCATCTGAGAACACTGAAATCGGACCACCGGGTCAAAAGTTATCGCGAAACGAAAAACAGTGTTTGGTTGCTGAAAATCTGCAAAGTGGCGCGCGAGTGGCGCGTGGCGCGCAAGTGGCGCGTGAGCTGACAGTAGGATCTGTCAAGTGGCGCGCGAGTGGCGCGCGGCGCGCAAGTGGCGCGTGGACTGACAGTAAGCAGAATTTGGCGGTTTCGTGCGAAAACCGCAATTCCGCTTAATTCCGATTGAAACTTCCACTTTACCAGCCCATAAAACACAGTCAAACAAGTCAACAATCAACACACATCAATCAATAATCATGATATTCCAATTCATAAGTTTCAGTCCAACAATTCATCAACCTTATGATTCAAAGGATATTTTCGCAAAACGGTTTCGCACCGGATTTTTATAAACGCGAGACTCGATCCAGAATTCACAACACACAATTTTAATCCTAGTGAGTATAGAACTCACCTTTTCGTGACGACGATACACCCGACACCGAAACCTCGCGAATACGGACGAACGGGGAATCACGAATCCGCTCCAGCTACTTCCAGCAACAAACCGCCAATTTGCAACGAGCGTAACTCACTCAAATCTCAACCAAACTTAGCAAAACGAGAGCCTATGGTGAAGGGATTTTTCTCTAGTTTCTGAAGGTGGAGGTTTCAAACACATGCATCCTATATCCCGAGAGTTACAACCGAAACAATGAAGCTGGGTCAAGACTGAAGCTGATTCTGGAAACGAAACTTAGGAAGGTGATATCTCCCTACATTCTCAGTGAAATCAGATGATTCTTGGGTCTAAACTGGAGAATTTTCGGTCTAGTTTCCAAATAAATAAAAATCAACTGAATCAGAGGTCAGTACAGGGAGATACGAACGAAACACTGAAGGTAGGTAAAACGGGTTTTACCCAGAATTTTCTGTTGAACCCTTCTTCTCCCTCAAACTCGAATTTGCATGGCTGGGTGAAGTGAGATGATCAGGGCTGAACCTGTGTGTGAAAGAGGCATCAATGGAAAGGGGAAGCTAAGCTGAACACCTTGGTGGCAAGTGATTGCACATGCATGAATCTTTTGAGAAGTTCTCTCCTCTTTCTCCCTTCTTCCTCATGCCCCCTCCCTCTCTATTGTTGCTGTTTTGGTGTTTCAGATTTCACACAAAGGAAATGTTTGTGTTGTTTGTTGTTTCAGCTGGAAGTAGAGCTTATATAGGGTAAGGTACAAGGACGAAAATACCCCTCACTTACTAACTCTATTCCATATGACTCCTCTCACTCCTAATAAACTAATATGATGCAATTAACTCAATTTGTCACACAATTAAATTAATTGTCAATCCAAGCAAATTATTTTTCAAGCAACTCATTTAAATAAAAAAAATCATTTCACGCCAAATAATTTAAATAGCGAAAATTGGGGGTATTACACATAAAGAAATAAATGTTTGATTCTAATGCAATTATTTTTGTTTTCCGAGAGGTAGTGCAACATGTATGCAGACTCCTATTTTTGATTTATTGGATGACAAACGATACAATTATAATGAAATGATTTTTTTTGTTTTATTTGGGAAATGACACATGGATATGGAATTGTTGCATTTAACCTAGGATGACCACATGAGGGAAATGATGTATGAATGTTATGTTTTTTTTTTAATGTGATTCAAGACTTTATGAATGATGTGGTACCTACACTGTGTGATCATGACTTTGAATGATTATGAATGAATGTCGGTGCCTATGATGCTATTGCCTTTTTTTGTGTGCGAGGAAACAAAATGCATGACACTCGCAGCGACTTTTTTTTTTAATGCGTGGAAAAGAGTAATGAACATAACATTTACATAATATGGGGGTAATATTCTTTTGGTGTACGGATATGTAAGATAAATGCAATTTTGAAAAAAATGATACCTTTGTGATGCATGATAGTGCAATAACAATGAAATGCTTATGGAAGAGTGATTTTAGTATGAATGAATGGTGATTTTTTTTGTGTTTTCTTTGAACATATGGACGTTTGTTGTACATGAGCAACAATGGAGATGAATGAAATGCGTGATGGTTTATCCCTTTTTTTTTATGCTTCAACTAAAATAAAAAGCTAACAAAATGCTACTGGGTGATGAATGATGCAATAATGAAGAAATTTATAGTTTTTGTTTTGACGCATGTTGAAGGACTGATGCATTTGAGATGGATAGGAATAAATGACTTTTGTCCTTATTTTTTATGATGCATGAAGATGATGCATTTAAAAATAAATTTTTATAATAGCAATGCGATGTATGAGTATGAGAGATGATGCAACTAGGATAAAATGATGCATGTATGGAGAAATTGCGCATTTGGACTACGATGCATGTATGGGGAAATGATGCATGTATGGAGAAATTGTGCATTTGGACTATGATGACAATATGAGTGAAATGTTATAGAATGTCTCATGCAATTTGTAATAATGATGTAGCAAATGACAAGATGCCTGCACTATTTGATGATTTTTTCGATATTTATGAATTATGAATACATGATGAATGGTACGGTAGGGAAATGGCAATGTGATGCATATGATGAAAAAAATGATCTTATTTTATGATAATTTTTTGTATGATGAATGAAAGGAATGATGTCGTCTCGTATGCATGCAAATGAAGGAAGCATGAAATTTTTGAGTGATTTTAATTTTGGAGAAAAACTAACCAGATTGATAGAGAGGGTAAGTATAGTGCCCCTGTGTCCTAGGTGGGTCATGTCTAAATTGGGATTTTCAACATGATCTAGGGTCACTTATGTGATCAATCTCTCAGGTGGCTCTATTCACTTCCTCACAAAGGTCCCCAGAGCTAAAATCCCCTTCATGACATGAACCACAACGATAGCGAGCTACCTGGTGTGGGATACCATGAAAGAGCGTACTCTGGTTGAGACTTTCATGAGAGTCAGACAGATAAAATCCAGAATGACTGTCACTAATAATCTCCACTTGTCCTAGGTTATTTGCAGACCCGGGTATAGGGCCCCACTCAAAGGTGTGTGTGCAAAAGTGTAAGTGAGGTGTGTGATGAGCGCGAAATACCTAAACTAACCAAGCTGGAACAGATATACAACAATAGTAACAAAAGAGTCATCTACCCTAAGGTTCAATAATATGAGAAATGCTAATAAATAAATAAAATAAGCATAAGGGTAAAAACAAAATATAAAATTAACAAATACTTACACATTTAGTTAACTAGGCTTGACTCTCTTAATATGTCCCCAGTGAAGTCGCCAGCTGTAGCGACCGAAAAATCCGGAGGAGGGATTCTTCGAAGTTCTTGAATGAAGCCGCCACCAATATTTATTTTTAGGAGAAAAATATTGGAAAAAACCTTTTAAAAGGACAAGGGGGTTTGCGGACCAGGTTTAGGCTCGGGAATCGTTTATGCGTAAGGAAGGTATTAGCACCCTACGACATCCCTCCTAAGGAAGGTTACCTTTTAACTAAATGTGCAAACATCTATTAATTCAAAAAAATAATGTTTTTACCCTTATGATAATAAAAAAATATAAAAAAAGAGACTCACTAAACGGTTAGTTATTTTTTTTGTACTTTTTGAGAAAAATGAGAGAAATGAATTTAAAAGGAAAAAAAAGGGTTTTTTATTAGTGCAATTTGTAACGCCCCAAAATAATTTAATTATTTATTTAATTAAGTTATTTAAGGCTTACAATATTTATTTAATTTAATTAAATAATTCGAATTTAATTATTTTATTTTATTTTATTTTATTAGGAGGTGTTGTCACTATTTAGGTGGTGCGAGCAAGGGCCCGTGATCCACAATTAGGCCCGTGGCCCATTTCTTTGGCATAGGAGTCGACTCTTTGGGGTCTAGGGAGTTTAGTTGCAATTCACTCAAGTGGGGAAAAAGAAAGAAAAAGTAACGTAAGAGAGAGTGAGAAGAGAAAAGTTGCGAAGAGAAGGAGAGAAGAAGAGGAGAAGGCGAAGCACATAGAGAAGAGGAGGAGGCTCATTGGTGGCTTGCATTCTTCCCTTGGAGCTTGGCTAGCAATTCGACTTCCATAAGGTTAGGGGGTCCTCTTTTTGTTCTTAATACTATGCGAATTGGGAATTGCTTAGGGTTAGGGGCCTAGGTTAGTTCCATGATTGAATTGTGTTGTTGATGAGGAATTATAATATTGTGATGCTTGTTGTTGAATTATTATGTTGAGAATTTTATGATTGATGCTTGAGTTGTGGCCAAATGCGAATTGGATACCCTATGTTTGATCATATGTCTCATTGGTGCTTATTTGGTGAAATTGGGGATCATGGTGACACTTTAATTATATATATATATATATAGGAGTGTTTTGGTGATTTTAATTGATAATTGAAAGTGGAAAAATTCTGTTTGGGGGCCCCTAGGCGCCTTGGGCGCCATATGCATAATGCTGAAAAAAAATTCTGTGTTGCGCCTAGTCATGGGCGCCAGGCGCCCAGCAGTGTGCTGCGCCTGTTTCCAAAATTCTGTTGCCCTGCGTTGCCATTCTGTGTCACTGTGTGCTGTGCCTGTTGCCGTTGTTGCCATTCTGTGTTGCTGTGCCTGTTGCCTGTGTTGCCATTCTGTGTTCCTGTGCTGCCAGTTTTGGCACATGTTGCTTGTGTCATGGGCGCCAAGGGCCCCAAAGTCCGGGTGATAGTTTTGCGAAAATTGTTTTCAGGTTTTTATACTCAGGTAAAATGGCTCATGAAAAATGATTTTTGGCAACAAAGGAGTTGAGTTGCAAATTTTCACTAGGTGCCTAGTGCATGGGCGCCAAAAATAATGTTCAGTTTTTGATAAAATTTTTATTGGGTTTTCATGTCCTGAGCATTTGGCTCGTGTAAAATTAATTTCGAAGAAAAATGAGTTTTGTTGCAAGTTGGTCTTAGGCGCCTAGTGCCTGGGCGCCGTGTTGCTGTGCTGGGCGCAATGCACCTGTGTGCGTGTTGTTCCCCTGGGCGCCTAGCGCCTGTGCGCTGTTGCGCGTGTTGTTCCCCTGGGCGCCTAGCGCCTGTGCGCTGTTGCGCGTGTTGTTCCCCTGGGCGCCTAGCGCCTGTGCGCTGTTGCGCGTGTTGTTCCTGGGCGCCAAGCGCCATGCGCCTGTGCGTGTTGCCTCTCCTGGGCGCCAAGCGCCCATGCGCCAAGCGCTGTGTTGCCCCTGGGCGCCCAGCGCCCATGCGCCAGTTTCCAGAATGTCTAAACATTTTTCCTAAATTGTTTTTAATGTAACTTTTGACTCGGTTATCCAAATGCAACGGTTCAAAATGCGTTTTGAAGCTAATTTCAGTGCCTATCCAATAGTCTCAATTTTATGCAAAAATAAATTATTTTTACTGGTGTTTCTGGCTGATGGTGTTCAAGTGTCCAAATGGCTATTTTTACCCACTTTCCCTATGTCTTGTCAATGTCCTAAGTTGGTCTATTTGAATGGGTGTTGGTGTGGGTGATGAGCTGACTTGGTGAGTGATGATGAGGTGAGATTGGTGAGCAGAGGCTTCGGCCTAATTTTAATTTGGTGAGTTAATTAATGCACTATGGTGAGACTAGAATTTAAAATGTGAAATTGACTGATTTGTGGTGTGTTGTGATGCATTCTCCATAACACCGCATGAAGCATGTGCATTATTGGTGAGCAGAGGCTACGGCCTAATTTGTATTTGGTGAGCAGAGGCTACGGCCTATTTGTATTTGGTGACGGATCCGACATGCTGTACCCGTGGAGTTTGGGTTGCATTACATGCATAATCATATATTGTGTAGTGTTGTTTGGAATATAGAATGTTCATGTGATTGTCCCATTGTTGTGAGTTGGTGTGCTTGGTTTCCTTTTTTCCTACGCATTGCTTAATTTCCATATGTTATTAATTATGAAAAGAGACTCACCCTACTGCCTTTATGTTGCTTCTTATGTCGGCAACGTGCAGGTAATAACGAGTGAAGGATTCCTTTATGCCTTCGTCTGGTAGGAAGTGTCACGCTCTGATATGTAGCACCAGGGGGGGTGTCCTATGTTTATGCTTTATTTTCTTAAAACTGCTAGACTTTGTTGGTGATGTATTGATTTTAATTTTTGGAACTCTTTATTATTCCGCTGCTGGTGGTGATTGGTTTTAGTGATGCGAACTGAACCTTCCTTACGGTGTTATGTATCTTGATATTTGTGGAGTAAATGTAGCACTCGCTTGAATTGTTTTCAAAAAAAAAAAAAAGAGACTCTGATTTTATTTAAAAGCTAAGTTATTAGAAAAGGGGTGTTACAATAGTGGTATCAGAGCAGTTCGGTCTGTCCGGCCGGAAGTCGAGTCGTCGTGTTGAGTAACATTGAGTTTGTTACTCGTTTCTGAATTTTGTTTCCTGTTGCAGTGCTAGAATGGCCAGACGGGACGATGCTGCACTTGCTGCTGCCTTGCAGGCTATAGCCGGGGCGATGGGTAATATACCCGGTGCTGTGAATGATGGGACGCGCAATTTGGCTACGTTCCAGAGAGAGAACCCACCTGTCTTTAAGGGCAAGTATAATCCAGATGGTGCTCTGGCATGGCTGAAAGAGATTGAAAGGATATTTCGGGTCATGGATTGTGATGATGCGCAGAAGGTCAGGTATGGTACACATACGCTGGCAGAGGAAGCTGATGATTGGTGGATGGAGGTGAGGCAGAGATTAGAAACTGCTAATGAAGAGATAACTTGGGCTGTTTTCCGTAGAGAGTTCTTGCGGAAGTATTTTCCTGAAGATGTGAGAGGTAAGAAAGAAATAGAATTCCTTGAGCTGAAGCAAGGAAGCATGTCAGTGACAGAGTATGCTGCCAAGTTCACTGAATTGGCTAAGTTCTATCCCCATTATGCTGATGCTGATTCTGAGTTCTCAAAGTGTATTAAGTTTGAGAATGGACTGAGGGCTGATATCAAGAAGGCTGTAGGGTACCAGAAGATTCGGGTATTCGCTGATTTGATCGACAGTTGCAGGATATATGAGGATGATAGTAATGCTCATTCTAAGGTCATGAGGGATCTGAGAGGTAAATTTCAGAATCGGGGTAAGCCATATGAGGTTCCAGCTGGTAAAGGTAAGCAGAGGTATGATGATAATAAGAAAACAAGTGGGGGAGATGCCCCTGCGAAGGTTGTGTGCTACAGGTGTGGCAAACCGGGTCACAAGAGTTTTGACTGCTCAGATAATAAATGTTTCAAGTGCGGTAAAGAGGGTCATGTGGCTGCGAAATGTGAGAAAAGGGATGTGGTGTGCTACAATTGCGGGGAATCAGGTCATATTAGTACTAAGTGTACTAAGCCGAAGAAAGAGAAGTCCCATGGAAAAGTGTTTGCTCTCGCAGGATCAGAGGATACTAATGAGATTAGAGGTACATGTTTTATTAATGGTATTCCTTTGATTGCTATTATTGATACTGGTGCTACGCATTCATTTATTGCTGCTTTGTGTGCTGAGAAATTGGACCTTGTTTTATCTCCTATGATGAGGGAGATGGTTATTGACACTCCAGCTAAGGGTTCAGTAACTACCTCTCTTGTGTGTGCTAAGTGCCCTCTGTCAATCTTCAGCAGAGACTTTCTTGTTGATCTAATTTGTTTGCCGTTGGGAGGGTTGGATGTCATTCTTGGTATGGACTGGTTAGTATTTAACCATGTGCATATTAATTGTTTCCGGAGATCTGTGAGTTTCCTTCCTCCCGAAGAGGAAGAATCAGTGTTGTTGCCTGCTGGTCATTTGCATAAGGTAATGAGGGAAGGAGTTCATCTGTTTGCCTTGATGGCGTCATTGTCTGCTGAGAATCAGGCGATCATTGACAGGGTTCAAGTAGTGTGTGAGTTTCCTGAAGTGTTTCCGGATGAAATTCCAAGTGTTCCGCCAGAGAGGGAGGTTGAGTTTGCCATTGATCTTATACCTGGTACTAGGCCTGTGTCTATGGCACCGTACCGAATGTCAGCCTCAGAGTTGTCTGAATTGAAAAAGCAATTAGAAGATCTGCTTGAGAAGAAATTTGTAAGACCAAGTGTGTCACCGTGGGGTGCTCCGGTATTGTTAGTGAAAAAGAAGGACGGGAGTATGAGACTTTGTGTCGATTATAGGCAATTGAACAAGGTGACAATAAAGAACCGGTATCCGCTTCCCAGAATTGATGATCTGATGGACCAGTTGGTAGGTGCCAAGGTGTTTAGTAAAATCGATTTGAGGTCGGGTTATCACCAGATCAAGGTAAAGGATGAAGACATTCAGAAAACCGCTTTCAGAACGAGATATGGGCACTATGAGTATTCTGTTATGCCGTTTGGTGTTACCAATGCGCCGGGTGTGTTTATGGAGTACATGAATCGTACTTTTCATAGTTACTTGGATCGGTTTGTAGTTGTGTTTATTGACGACATTCTGGTGTATTCTAAGACAGAAGAGGAGCACGCAGAACATTTGAGGTTAGTGCTGGAAGTATTGAAAGAAAAGAAATTGTATGCAAAATTGTCTAAGTGTGAGTTCTGGCTGAATGAAGTAGGTTTCCTTGGTCATATTATCTCTGGTAATGGTATAGCTGTGGACCCAGCCAAGGTTGATGCTGTGTCCCAATGGGAGAGCCCGAAGTCAGTTACAGAGATTAGAAGCTTTTTGGGATTAGCTGGTTACTACAGGAGATTTATTGAAGGTTTCTCGAGGTTGGCACTTCCGTTGACTCAATTGACATGTAAAGGAAGAGCTTTTGTGTGGGATGCTCGCTGTGAGGAGAGCTTCAATGAGTTGAAAAAGAGGTTGACTACATCACCCGTTTTGACCTTGCCTGTTCCGGATCAACCGTTTGTAGTATATTGCGATGCTTCCAAGATGGGTTTGGGAGGTGTATTGATGCAAGAGGGTAAGGTAGTAGCTTATGCGTCCAGACAGTTGAGGACCCATGAGAAGAACTACCCTACTCATGATTTGGAGCTAGCTGCAATTGTGTTTGTGCTGAAAATTTGGAGACACTATCTGTATGGTACCAGATTTGAAGTGTTTAGCGACCATAAGAGTCTAAAATACTTGTTTGATCAGAAGGAGCTAAATATGAGGCAGAGACGTTGGTTAGAATTGCTGAAGGATTATGATTTCGGCTTGAACTATCACCCCGGCAAAGCAAATGTCGTGGCTGATGCTTTAAGTCGGAAGAGTTTGCATATGTCGGCTATGATGGTGAAAGAGTTAGAGTTGATTGAGC